>CM069529.1:74494545-75099772 GCA_035773235.1 Eospalax fontanierii | reverse complement strand
TGCCAGAGCAGACAGAATGGCAGCTGGTACTCCGTAATGGACAGAGGATTTTCTCTGCCCAACATTCCCAACATCTACTCTTGCTTCATTCTCTTAGAACCACCAGCTGAAGATCATGTGGCATTTTGAATTTGCAGATGAAGAAAGTGAAATTCAACAGGACATGGAATGATTTCCAGAGGTCGTGTAGCTTATGCATGGCATGGGTGCCATCTGAACTCACAGCGTCTCTCATTCTTAATTATGTTGATGGCTCCTTTGAAGGCTTGGGTGGTCATGAAAGAGGTGTGTGGTGCTTGACCTTTACATCACTGTGAGGAGGAAAACAGTTTGAAAGAGGAAAGATTTACTTTGGCTCCTGGTTTCAGAAGTTTCAAACTATGGTCAGTTGATATTATTGTTTGGGCTTCAATCAAAGTGGCACTTCATGATGTGAGCCTGTGGTGGAGGAGGCTGCTCACCTCATGGTGGCTTAGAAGGAGAGAGAGATAATAGATAGATAGATAGATAGATAGATAGATAGATACAAGGGGGAAAGATACAGGAAGGAGGAGAAAAAGAATGAAGAGGAAGAGGAAGAGGAAGAGGAGGAGAAAGAAAAGGAGAAAGAAAGAAGAGAAGGAGAATGATGGTGATGAGGAGAAATCAGGTGTGAGAGATGTCCTTCAAAGGCACACCCACAATGACATTTTCTCCATCTAGGCCCCACCTCTGAATAATACCACCAGATTATGATTCCATCCATGGATTAAGCTCATTAGTTAGATCAGAGCCCTCATCATAAAATCAATTTCCTCAACATTGCACTGAGGACAAAGCCTTCAGCACATGAGACTGGGGGAACCCTTCACATGTAAATCCTAACAAGATCAGAGATAGAGTCTATGAGGACATGGTGGCTGAGGGAATGTGGGCCAAGAATGGGTAGTGCCTAAACGACTAGATCTTTGTAGCACTGAAAAGGAAAGAATGTGGGGTTCAAAATCAGCTCTGTCTGTGAGAGGCTCAATAACTTTCATGAGTCACAGAGCACCAAGTGGCAGAGACATGATTTGAAATGAAGTCAGGCTGGTATATATTTAATGCTGTCTTTGATGAGGGAAAATTAACCTAATGTGAAGCTAATGAGCTATGACCTCAATGTATGTAATTGTTCTATATGGTAGATGAATAGGCACTAACAATAAATATGCTTGCTGATATACACAGGAATAATAGGACTTTGCAATAATGCTTTTAAGGTTTTAGCCTTATAAACCTCTACTTTAGGTCTATGTTTAAAAGTTATAAAAAGAAAAATCTTCCACTCTGAGTTCAGTCTCAGGCTGTCACAAGGCAGGACAACAATAAAAGTACAGTCTATGAGCATCTTGACAACTGTTGCCTCTTGGAATTGTCTGATGGAAACATCTGTCTGCAATGTGTCTGATTTGTTAAAATGGCTGAGATTGTACTGGTATCAGAAATAGATTATGTTACTGAGAATGTCTCAACCCTTGCCCACACTTGCCCAAATATATGCACTTTTAAAAGTTATTTTATGTGTATGAGTGTTATGCCTGCATATACGTAGGGGTATCCCTGTCATTCAGGGCCTGCAGAGGACAGAAGAGGGTGTTGGATCCCCTGGAACTAGCGTTATGGACAATTATTACTGGCCATGCGGGTTGGGATTTGAATCTGGGTCCTCTGCAAGAACAGCCAGTGCTCTTAACCATTGAGCTATCTCTCTAGCCCCATCTAAAATATGTGCTTTTGTAAAATGTTAACCCTTTAAATTTCCCATAAAATCCCAGAGCGCACATACACATTTGTACTGAAAGCCTCAAATCCACCAATAAGGTTATTGTCAAAGGATGATGTGAAAAATCCGATAAACACTTTTATGTATTTTTGGCCCACACATAATAAAGGAAAACTTCTACTTTCCAAGTATGGTCTGGGTCTTTTCGCTGTGCCAGGCCAGTCTCGGTTTAATTCCCATAACATCTTGACCTAGTCTTGAAGACCTGGCTAGAAGCTGGACATATCCTCCTCTTACGCAGCTAATTAAGTCCTTACCTCAAGAAATTCCCTTCTGGGAAGTATGACTCTTGCGTGAGTCCTAACTTCCCCGAAGACAAACAGTTCTTTCCTCTGGAGTCTGAGAAATTATTCAAGGTGGTCAGTCTACCAGGAGTGTATAAACTCTCTTAATCCCCCCATCCTTGTCCTGTCCCAGGGGTCCACCCTTTGTGTGGTCCTGCATAGGGACCCTCTCTCTTTGGAGTTGTATATAACAAAGAGCTCTGCCTTTTATCTGTGGGTGTCACAGTCTTATATTTCACCATCAAAATCAAGTCTTGAATCATCTGAAACACTACCAAGACTTAATCCTTGGTTCTACAACGTGTCTTATTTGTTAAAAATGGCTGAGATTATATTGACATCAGCAATATATCATGTTACTGGGAATAGCATAACCATTTTATATACTTGACCAAAACATGAGCTTTTGAAAAATGCTGACCGTTTGAATTTTCTATGATAGCCTAAAGGACAAGTATTCTTGGGAAAGCTGTTCTGCTCTGTTGTGTGACCTTTCCTGGGGCGATGTGAAGAAATGTCTAGTCACCCAAGATATGGCATTGATAGCAGACCAAAGAAACGATCCAATCAAGTCTACCTTGGCAGAGCACTGAGTGTATTCCAGGCACTTAAAGGAGCACAGGTGGGTGAAAGGCAGCTGCGTCACCAGAAACCCCACCTCAGTCTGGGCAGCCACTCAGGAAAGGTGCACCCTGAGATCCCTGCACAGCTCCTAGGAAGAGAGTCTCTGCTGCCCAGCAATGACGTCTCTCATATAACCTTGGGAAAGGACCTTGTGAATCAGAAATCTTTCTGATTTCCTAAGCCTTGTTTCATGAACCTCTGGAGTCTTGTATGTTTCATGAGCATGCTGAGCTTTGTAAATTGTGTGGGTTTCCTTAGTCTTGTATTTTGCATGAGCTTCTGTCTTATATTGTAAGTATTATAGTCACTTTTCTGTTGCTGTGATAGAAACACTGAGGGAACTTATGCAAGGAAGAGTTTATGTAGTTTTTAGTTCCAAAGGGACGAGAGTCCATCATGGCAGGGAGGCATGGTGGGCAGAGAGTAGATGCAGAAGCTAAGCGCTCACATCTTCAAGCAGGCACAGGAAGCAGACAGCAACTGGAGATACCTCAAGGCTTAAGCGCTCTCTAAGTCCACCCCCAGTGACATACTTCCTCCAGCATGGTCACACCTAAGACCTCCCAAAACTGCGCCACCAACTGGGGACAAAATGTTAGAATACTTGGAGCCTGCGGGGACATGCTCATTCAAACTGCCACATCCCTCCTGGAGGGAATGCTTCAGAGAAAATGGTCACCCATAACCTCTTTGAGTGTCAGTTTTTCCATCCAATAAGTACTAAGCTATTGTATGGTCAGGTAACAATTAAATGTAGACTCAGTCCCTGGCACATCTTGAAGCCTCTCCTCTTGTTTGCACAAAGGGCATCTTGGGCATTAGATGCTCTTCTCTGCTGTTTCATTTTAGAGGCAAGGGAACTAGACTCTTGGGCATTAGAAAGTTGGATCAAGGAAGCCTTTGGGGCTTGATGCAGTTTGGGAGGCTCTCCAATGACCTTGAAGGAAAAGCGTGATCTGTTTCATCTTCAAAGAAGATCCTAGCCAAGTCTTGCTTTGTAAACACTAGCAAAAGTGATTCTTGGAAGGAGAGCGAGTCTTGGGAGGTACAGAGAGACCCTTAGATGAACAAACAAGGAAGTTGTGTTGTGTGAGGACATTGCTGGCTTTGGCACCTGTCCACCTGTTTCCTCTTGGCTGGAAATTCCAGAACACAGCAAGGCATGCCTGTCCAACTTCAGAGATGTTATGTTACAGGGCAGGAGGTGCAGTCCCTCCAAATGGCTGTTGAGTGAGGGGAGACAGACTGCAAATGATAGCATGTGGCCCCCTCCTGTCTTCCAGCTCCGTGTCTCCTTCCCCTACATGAGCTGTAGAAGAGTCTCCTGAGACCATCAAAATGAAAACAACAGCCTATTTTCCACGCACGGGGGCACATCAACGGGCCTGGAATCAGCTGTTCCACAGCCTGTTTGTCTAGAATCTTATATCTAAATTATGTTCCTCAAAATGTAATGAATGAGGTTTAATGGAATGCACTCAGGCGGTACTGATGAGATCTGTCGTGAAAATCTTACCATTTCATTGTTTTTGTCTCACCTCCTTGGAACTTGCATCTCATCTCCCTCCCTCCCTCTGCCTTTGCCTTCTGTCTTCAGACTCTTCATCTTCAGCTTAGCGCTGAGGCCCAGAGAAGGCGCTGAGGGGCCTCCTCCATTACCCGCAGCAAGGAGGGGCTGCATGCTTTTGTCTAACTCTTGCAGGGACTAAACAAAGTTGTAAACAGCTGTTTTAAAACACAGTTGGTTTCAGGTGAAAAATTTTCTGGATTCAACTTTCTAGAATGCAGCAAAACCTTGCTTCCCCCAGAGAAGGATGTTGGACAGCTTGGCTTCCGGTACAGCCAGTCACTAACATTATGGAAACCCAGTGCTGGCAGGCAGAGGTAAGGGCACCTGAGCTGCAGAGAATCTCTCCTTCCTGCTCTGTGCTGAGCTCTGTACTAACATGATGATGCTTAATCTTTAGGACACAGGGCACCAAGGGATTTGAACTGACGTTTCTCAGGATTTAAGGCCTAACATAGCCTTAGCTTCTTCACAGCGCTCTTCTCTGCTGTTTCATTTTAGAGGCAAGGGAACTAGACTCAGGAGAGCAAACATGGATTGTTTAAGAGGTCAAATTTAAGGTTGGGGGTTTAGTTCAATGTGTCTGCTTAGTATGTGCGAAGTTCTGAGTTTTATGCCGCACACTGGAGAAAGTGAGAGGTGTGTGTGGCGGGGTGGGGAAACAAAGAGACATCAAATTCATTTGCTCTATCATTTACCTTCTCTGAGTTTTGGTTTCTGCAGTTGTGAAATGGGCTGTTGACAGGATTGGGATGGTAAGTAAACTTAGCACATGATAAGTGCTTGATAAATATTAAGTGAACAAGATATGACCGACTCAAGGTCAGCTAGAATTTCATATGGGCTGTAAATACTGAATACTTGACACTTGTCAGAGGTTTCAGCTGGTTCACAAAATAAGAGGCTCACTGCCATCTGCAAAAGCTTTCCCAGGATTGCAGACTCTGCTGCCTTCCTGCCTCCGACCTTCCCATCGTTATTGTCTGGCGTTCCTCCTCATGGTTACCATGGTGGCTGCTGCTGCCCCGCACACATCCTGTTCCGGATCCAGGCGGTGATGGGGTGAGGGTGAACCCGCTTTCCTCCTCAAGACTTGCCATTCCATCTTGGAAGACTCTAGAGACAAGTTTCTTCCCTGGTGACAGACATGCCTAGCTTTGAGCACCCCTGGGAAGCTGAAGACCTAGTTTTCTTGCCTCTGTTGGGGAGGAAGGCAGGAGAGGCCATGAAGAGTTGGATTGAAGCAGGTGCAGTGAGACCACATGGCCTCATCACCTAAAGTGGGATTCGAACCAAGCTCTTGTTAAGGTTTAAATTCCAGCTCCACTCTTGCTATTGTCTTTCATGTGGCCCAATTTAATTCAGGGTAATCGTGGCCTGAGAAGGGAGGTGGCAGGCCCATCACCCCTGGACCACAAGCTAGGGCACCAGCCCGTTTTCTGACTTCCAGGTCAGCTTTTCCATTGCATCGAGTGAGCGTGTCAATAGTGACTTCACATTTACACAGCTAGAAAGGAAGCCACTGATTCTAACTCTGTAACTTAGCTGCAAAGAAACATCTCAAAGGATGTGTCAGGGGCTGGAGGGGAAAGTCAGGGCCAGTGCTGGCCTTGGCAAAAAATAAATCATTCAGTGGTTTCTAGTCTCCTCTGTTCCTGTCCAGAATCCAGCTGATGTCTCCTGAATGCCTGGACCATCCCTCACCTCCTTCCTCACTCTAGAGCCCCTCAGCCTGGCTGAGGGTCATTCTGTGTTCTGGTTCTCTGTAACATCCCTTCTTTCTAAGGATACACTCTTTCTAGGTGAATCCCAAGTCTGGACTCTCCTTAGGAAGAATACTTTGGATTTTATTTTTGTGGTACTGAGAGGATTACTTATTTTTCAATTAAAAATTATGTGTATGTGTATGTCTCTGTGTGGGTATTGCATGGGAGTACAGTTTCCTATGCAGGCCAGAAGAGATGTTGGATCTCCTGGAGCTGGAGTTATAGGAGATTGTGAGCTTCTGGGAACTGATATTAGGTCCTCTGCAAGAACAATATGTGCTTCTAATTGCTAAGCCACACTCCAGCCCAGTGACATTGAGACTTGAACTCTGTCTTACACATGCTAAGTAAGTGCTTTATTACCGTTGAACATCATCCCTAGCTGGGCCAGAATATTTTAACAGGGACCACCTGGAGATATGCTTTTATTCAAGGACCACATTACTGGAGAAGGCCCACTTCAATGACAGGTTTGGGGGCTATTGAAGGAATCTTCCAAGAGCTCTCACATCTTCCTGCTTCTTGGCTACTGTCAGCTTGCCACATTCTGTCCCACAGGTTGGCCTATGTTGTGTAGAGACAGTCTCCAAGGGGAACTTGGTCTAAAATGATGTCTCAGGGACATATTTGAATTAGAGATAGCACTTACATAGTCTCCAGAACTATGGGGTAAGAAACCAAGGGACAGTAATGCAGGCAACCAAACCAGGAGCTCAGGTGGATTGGAGGGATTGAGAGACTGGGTGAGGTGGTACATCTGTGAGGGTCAGTCTTGTCAACTGGTGGAATTCAGTTTCACCATGGAAATCATCCTCTGGGCATGTCTATGAGGCAGTTTCTAAACTGGGTTAACCGAAGTAGAAAGACCCACTTCTAAGGTGGTGGTACCATCTAGTGGGCTGTGGTCCTGGACTGAATGACAGAAAGTAAGCTGAGCCCCAGCATTCATTACCCTTCTGTTCCTGACTGCTGATGCAGGTGACCAGCTGCCTCAAGCTTCTGCTGTCCTGCCTTCCCCACTGTGATGGACTGCATCCTTGAGCTGTGAGCCAGAATGAACCTTCCTCCATTAAGTTACTTTTGTCAGGTATTTTGTCACAGAAATGAGGAAAGTGTCCCTGCACTGACACAGGAGGCTTGGGCACTTCTAGTGGGACTTGTCTTTAATGAAAGGTATGGCATTTACTGTGTGTTTCTTAGTGTAGCACTTATCAGCAGAGCCCTGGAACCTCTTGATCCAGTGTGAACTACCTTTACGCCATTTGCTTTGTGGCCCTGGGAACAGCAATAAGAAGAATCTTGGGTGATTTAGGAATTTGGGTGAGATAATAGATGTCTTTTTAGGTACTTAACACTAGCTTCTTATCTTCACCTTGTATTCTATAGAAACAGAATTGATAGGATTAGACTTATTTATTTTAAGGAATTAGCTCTCATGATTATAGAAGCTGACAGGAGTTTCAGGACCTGCAAAGGAAGGTTGAACTGGATCCTGCTCTTGCCAAGGCTTGAGGCCCAGGAAGAGCTGACGTTTTAGTCCTGTGCCATGGCAGGAAAACCTTGATGATCTGGCTGGAGGGTTTTCAGACAGGAAGGTCTTTTTATTTAGCCCTTTCATTTCATTTACGTCTTCAACTCCTTGGATGGGGCTCACTCACATTAGCAGGGCAGTCTGCTCCAGAGTCTCCTGACTTAAGTGCCAATGAAATCCAGAAACTTCCTCACATACATACCCAGAAACATGCTTCACCAAAATGCCAGGGCACATCACAGTCCAGTTCAATTGACACATAAAATTACCCACCACAACATTCAATAAGGGTTAGTCAGTACTGTTATTTTATTGTCTGGACTCTATGTTAGCTTCCTCATATTTATCCAGACACAGAGATTCTGGTTCTGTCTGCCTCCTGGGGATGTGAGATATAAATGGGACAATGTTGATAAAGATGCTGGTGGTCTGTCTTAGGGAGGCTTCAAATAAAGACAAAGGGTCACCCTAAAGGAACTCTGTAGATTTTCTTCACTTCTAGAATACTGGTTAGTGAAGGGTTCAGTTGTGTTGCTAAACACTGCCTGTGGGTACGCCTGAAGAACAATCTCTCCTCCTCCTCCTCCTCCTCCTCCTCCTTCCCTCCTTTTCTTTCTTCTTCCTCCTCCTCCCCTCCTCCTCCTCCTCCTCCTCCTCCTCCTCCTCCTCCTCTTTTTTCCCTCCCTCCCTCCTTCCTTCCCTCCCTCCCTCCTCAGAGTCCAGTATAGCCTATAACTCATTATTTAGCATATTCTGTCTTCAAACTCACAATCCTCTTGCCTTCTCCCAAGTGCGGGGGTAACTAGTATATACCACATCCAGAAAGAATGATTTCTACCCTTAGAAAATTTCTAATCTTATTAGGAGAAGAAACTCTGTAAGAATCCACATGTGATCAGACACTTGGCTGAGCTTATTGGAGGGTGTTAAAGCAGGTACTGGTTTGATATTCTATATTCTTGTGTTTTCATAGTCACACCACAAGATCAAATTTCCTGGGTTCCTTAGCAATTAAGTTTGGACACATGGCTAGGTTTTAGCCAATGAAAGGTGGGCACTCTTGGAAGGTTTCTCCAGCTCTTCTTCCACCCTGCTGTGATGTGGAGGTTCTGCATTGGAGACTGCAACTTCATAGGGTGAAGGGAGTCTGGGTCCCTGAGTCATTCCCTGGAGCAGAGCTACCATTGAGAAGCAAGCTTTGGTTGGTTGAGTGTTGAGATAGCAAGCTGTTTTATTTTAACAACAACAGTGCCTTATACCACAAGGTCTGTGGCTCCAGAACTTGCTCTTCCTATATCTAATTACATGGGTTAATTGGCATGAAACCTTCTGGAGACACCATCAGTCTCAGTGATGAGTTGGACATCACAAGCACACAGGACGAGGAGAGGAAAGGTTCAATAAAAAGCGCTGTGAAGTGACTGAAGGGCCCATTTAAGCAAGTGTCCTGCTAGGGAATGAATTTAATGATCACAGTGTCTCCGTCACAGTTACAGTCATAGAGGCTTGAGGAAAGGATTACTCTGGAAAAGAAACGGGTGATTCTTCATCATCCTGGACTTAGCAAAGGAGGAAAGGGCTGTCTATGTAAGAATACAAAGTGTAGCCGCACTGGGGGAGGCTTCGGGGGGTCAATGGGCAGATCATGTAGCAGAGAGATTGGGTCCCTTTCTAGGGAACTCTGAGTTCCTCAGCTGGAAACCAGTTGTGTGAAAACAGCCACTTTGGCCTGAGGAAACAGCTTAGTAGCTAAAGCACTTGTTCTGAAACTGTGAGGACTGGAGTTCAGATCCCAGAACCCATGTCAATTCAAGGTGAGTTCTGCTGCCTGCCTGCAAACCAATACTCAGGAGACAGAGATGGAGGGTCCCTGGAGAAGATGAATAGCTAGAATAGCTGGAATCAGCAAGTTCAGGGATTAGGGAGAGACCGTGCCTCAGTAAATAAAGTGGAGAGTGATTGAGGAAGACACTTGAGGTGAACTTCTGCCTTCCACATGCACATGCACACATGTATACAAATGTGTCCACACACATATGAAAATGCATATACATATCATGCATATTACTCAGACATATACCAGAAGGAGGAGGAGGGGAATAGGAACAGGAGGAGGAGGAGGAGGAGGAGGAGGAGGAGGAGGAGGAGGAGGAGGAGGAGGAGGAGGAGGAGGAGGAGGAAAAAAACAAGGAGAGAAGGCAGTGGTTTCTGGGAATTCCAGTTGCAATGAAGACACCACCCCCTAGGGACATCTTGTTTGTGATGAGAACTTCTGTAATGGAATATGAACCTTGAAGAGGGCTGGAGGCCCCGACAGTTATCAAGGAGGGAGGGGCACAGAGAATGGAGAACTAGGGTCCATCGGCTAGGGTGATCACATGTGGGCTCAGCAGCTGGAGAGTCCTGGCCATGTTCAGGGTACCACACCAAGCAGCGTAGCCTGCAAAAGCAGAGCCAACCCAGAGAAGCTTGGGCAGAGAAACACCAGGAGAATTTATAGCAGAGGAGGCAGCAGGATGCCATGGACTCAGCCTTGTTGCCTGAGGACACAGGGAGATGGATGATAGCTCTAGAATGCTGCAACAACACCCATCTGGTAGGGGCCCTGACTCTTCTTCCTTCCTTTCTCCAAACTGTTTATCTTTTCAAATGTAACTGCCAACTCCCTTCCCTGGCCCTTTCTCTACAGGAAATCTCAGCCTTAGACATTCCTTCTCTTCCCACTGTTTTGCTGTTTAGAATGGGAACACCAAAGGTGGAAATTCAATAAAAAAGTGACTGTAACTGATTTATTAATAGTCCATAATGCTGGTAATAGGCAATCTATAAGTCCGTTCTTAAGAATTTATAGGGCAAATATTCCAGAGCTGTATTAAAGACACCACTCATAAATGCCTGTGAACCTCTATCTATTAACTTAGGTGGGGAGGCATTGCTATCTACAGGAGAACAGACAAGATCCTGCCACCAGCCCCCACCTCCTTAGATGCTCTGAAAAGCACACTGTAAGTAAGCAAATTGTGTGACTCGCTCTGGGCAAAAGTGCCCTGTGCATAGAAATCAAATCAGACCCCAGCTTTCTTAATAGATGCACATATATTTCAGGAAGAGCCTGAACCTAAGGTAATGCGGGAGGGCATCAGGGAATGTCTGCTGGCGGAAGTTGGCTGGAGAAAGGCAGACATGGACAAGGAGGCTAAGCATTAGGGCCTGGCGCTGGCATCGTTATTGGCTAATACTAGAATTCTGAGTGTGTGTAAACTATCTTCCCTATGAAATGTGTTTGGAGAGGAGATGCAAAGTAAGCACTCTGCCCACTGAGCTGTTTTCCAGGCTCCTGTAAAACATGTGGTAAATACAGGAACATATATAAAAGTAGGAAAAAATGTGACCTGTTATTCAAGCAAGCATGGATAACTTCCTTTGAGGTCACCTTTTCTTTAAGAGCAGGGGGCGGGTCTCTTGCCTCAGAAATTGCCCCAGAGATTCTCAAGCCCAGGTATAATATTAAACTAACTGTGTGTGTGTGTGTGTGTGTGTGTGTATACACACACACATTTATGTATAAATATATATTATATGAATATATTAAGGCCTATAGAGTCAAATTTATGTCCCTGAATGCCCTTCAGGGAGGGTTCATGCACTGGCGCCTGGTTAACCTACCAAGATTTATGCCCTTAAATGAGACTGACTCGCCCCTTCCTAGCAGCCATCAGTTGCCAATAGTTCCTCAGGCTGGGGTTTCTTCCCCACTTCCCCATGTGTGTGCTGGGATTTTGTTTGGCTTGAGCCTATGTGGGACTTGTGCATGCTGTCACCATTGCTGTGCATTCATATGAGTAACTTCCTAGCTGTTTGGAAAACTGCTTCCTCGTGGTCATCCACCACCTCTGCCTTTTACAACCTTTCCACCCCATCTTCAACAATGATTCCTGAGCCTTGGAGGAAGAGGTTTGATACAGATGCTATCTTCAGGGGCAAGCCCTTTGAAGCTTCTTACTCTGCACATTGGCTACCTGTCAGTTCCTGTGTTAATCACCATCTGGTTCTCTGCTGAAAGAGATGCATCCATCTGTGGGTGTAGCAATAAGTCATTAGGAGTTGGTGTAATATTGTATGTACTTAGGGCTCTCCTCTCTGGTCTGTGACTTGTCTGGCCACACGTTTAAGCCTGATTTCAATGTCAGATATGGGCTCCATCCTATGAAGCAGACCTTTAACCCAATTAGAAAGTGTTTGGTTACTCCCACAACAGTCATGCCACTATGGCACTAGTGGCTATCTCGTGGGACCAGGAGTTGCCGTAGCTTGCTGGATTATCAGCTGAGAAAGGCTGATGATTAATTTTATTTTCTGGTAACATGCATAGCATGTTACAACACTATGAAAGCTAGCTAGTAGAGATGAAGTTCTGAAGTCAGTACCAGGTTGGTCTCTCCATATTTGTTCTACAGCTCATGTACACAGTGTCTGCAGCAATACGGACTTACCATCAAGTTCTGGTGTGCAACCAAGAGTAGGGGCAATGACCATTATTGTCTATAACGATTACAGTCTATGAGACCCGTGTTCAACAGCTTCAAAAGAGGGAGTCCATTCCTGGCGTTGGGCTTTTACTTTGGTAGCCTTTGGTGTCTAGTAGGGGACAATGTCCCCCAGTATAATGTAACTCCTTTTAATCTGTTTTCTTATGTTTATGAGTAGACTTCAAAAAGCTTCTATAGTGATAGGTTTCCATATTTTTCCTAAAGTCCTCGAGTGTTAGTTATGCTCCTGACACCCCTCTTCCGTCCTGCCCTCCCATTCTGCATGTTATTTAACCCTTCCTGCCCCATTAGTCCCCTTTTCCCTTTATATCACTGCATTCTGTCTCCCATCCCATGAAGATCCCCCCATGGCCATTTCTGAGTTTCCAGACCTCTCTGAATTTTCTAATTGAAACATGTATATATCTAAAAATTAAAAGTTAGCATCCATCTATGAAAGAGGACATGTAGTGTTTGTTTTTCTGGGTCTGGGTTATCTCACTCATTTTGATTATTGTTTCCAGTTTCAGCCATTTACCTGAAAATTACATAATTTAATTTTTTGGAAGTGTCTTATTGATTTTTTGTGTGTATTTCATGCAAAACAGCTTGATCTGTTTTAATCATCTTTATATCCCCTTTCCCACTGGCTCTCTCCCACAGTGCCCCCACTGGAATTTATACATTCTGCCATTTGTGTTAAGCTCTATTGTGTCACGTTACTGTCCTCAGAAGTTCCTTAGTGCAAACTCATCTACTGAGGTCTGGTCAGCCTGTCTGTAGTCCCCTGTTTTAACAGGATCAGCTCTTCCTCACCCAGCAGTAATTAGCTGCCAGTACTTCTTCAGCTAAGAGTGGGTTCTGCTGCCCATTTCCCCAGTTCTATGCCGGGTTTTTATCTGCTTCAGTTTGCGTGGGTCTTGTGCACACCATTACTGTGGGTTCATATGAGCAGGTCCCAGGAGCCTGTAGGACTCTGTTTCTATGTGGTCACGCACCTCCTTCCTGGCTCTTTCAATCTTTCTGCCCCTCTTCTGCAATGGCCCCTGAGCCCCGGGTGGGTGAAGTTTAATATAGGAGTCCTGTCCAAGGACCCACCTTCTGCAGACTGTTACTCCTTACTTTTTGTCCATTTGTGATCTTTCGTGCTCTTGGCCCTCTGTTGCATGAGGGAACTTCATTAACGAGAACTGAGAGATTCATTAGTGTCCTTTTTCACCCTTGCTGTATGTTCTGTGAGCCTCAGGTATAGAAGTTGCATTGTAGATGTGCTACTTAGGCCTGGACAAGTTACAGACGATGTCTGTGTGTGACCAGTTGTGGTGCTCTGTAATAGTCTAAGACGGTCACATCCCTAGACTAATGTGATTTCTTACTGTGTGCAAAGTATGTATCCTTATATTTACAGACAAGTATCCCAGTCACCACTCATCACAGAAGCTTCTTTTGCACCGGATGAAGACTATTACAGAGTGTCATAATTTCATTTTTTTTTAAGAGCTAACAAGTACTCTGTTGTGCGGATGTACCATACTTTCATTATCCATTCCTCTGTTGATGGACATCTAAGCTGTTCGCCTTTCCTGGTCATTGTGAAAAGGTCAGCAATGAACAGAAATGAACAGAAATCTTTACAGTAGGATGAAGGGTCTTTTGGGTATAGTCCCAAGACTGCTATGGCTCGATCATATGGTAGATTGATTTCTAGATTTGTGAGGCATCTCTACACTGATTCCATAGTTCCCACCAGCAGTGGATAAGACAGCATTCAGTCTTAAGAGACCGTATTCTACTGAGCTATGCCTCCTGCAGCTTCTTGGGGACAGAGAGTTAAGTTGTCTGTGCTATGGCCTAACAGCAGCCCTCGACTCATGGTCCTAACCAGTACCTGACTCCTCCATGCTCCCAGCCACATGCACTATGCTAAACTAAATCATGTGATGTAAAGCTTCCTGACACCCCTGAAAGTGTATTAAAGTCTGACGTCCCCTTTATAGTAAGGAATACTCTGGGGATCTCTCTGAAGAGGCGCCTCTTACCCCCCCAGGCACAGCTCTCACTCTCTCTGTCTCTCTGTCTCTGTCTCTCTCTCTCTCTCCTTATTTCCTTTATTCTCACTCTTTACCTCCTCTCCAGGTTTTCAAGGTAAGCTTCTCCTTCCACTTAAGGCCCCCTGCATGCCATCATCTCCCAGATATATTATTTAACTATTATTATTATTTTTTTTTTTACCATTTTCTGTTTAGTGTTCTCCTTCCCATCTCAGGGTTTGATCATGATCTCTAGGATCTTTCTCCTAATAAACCTCATCCCTGAAGGGAATATCTCAGCTTCTTTTCCTGGACTGACTTCTCTATTATTCTCTTTGACATTATGGAATTACATGATCTGGAAGATAAATTCAAGTGAAGCACACTGAAGTTCAAGAAGTTTGGTTTTGTAAATGATCGTGACTTCAGGACTGGTTCTCAGTTGTCAATTCTCCAATCATGGAACCAGAATCACTGTAATGTGGCTTGAACTTCTTCATGGGTGGTGGTTTGAATGAGAAGTGTCCCCCTGGGCTCGAGTGTTTGGACACTTGGTTCCAGGTGGTGGTGCCTTTGGTGAGGTCATGGGAATCTAGGAAGAATCTCACCCCACGAGTGGAAGCTTTGAGGGTTTGTAGTCTTGCCCCGTGTTATGCCTGCTGTCTCTGCTGCCTGTGTGCAGATGAGGTGCATTCAGGCAGCTTCTGCCATAACACCATGCCTTCCCCACTATTATGCACTCTGTTCCTTTGGAGCTGTAAGCCCAAATGAACTCTCTCTTCCTAAGTTGCTTTCGGTCATGCAACTTTATTACAGCCACAGAAAAGTAGCGAATACAGTCAGGCTCTCCCCATCCTACCCCGCTCCACCTTCCTCTTTCTGCTCCTGTGAGCTCAACTCTTTCAGATTCTTCACATGAGTGACACCATGTGGTATTTATTTTTCTGTGCCTAGATTATTTTTCTATGAAGTGTGATCTCTAGGTCATTCCCATTCCTGTGAAAGGCAGAGCCAGAGGGAAGGAGCCAGTTCTGGTGTACTGTCACACACAGTATAATTCTGAATAGCTAGAAGATAGGATTTTGGATGCCATGATCACAAAGAAATGATAAATATTTGAGATGCCAGAGAATATAGTGACCTGAGTTGATTGTGTCATAATGCATACATGTCCTAGAGCATCAAACTGTACATTGTAGAGACATGCAATTGTTGTCTATCAATTAAAAAAAAACAAAACCAAAAGACAAAATCACTCAGTGACAGTTATTTATAGTCACCCAAAGATAAAAGTAGTTCACATGTTTATTCATCAATTGGTATACGGATTAATATACTGTGGTATATCTATGCAATGGAATATTACTCAATCTTCAAAAGGAACAAAGTGCCTGTGGATGCTACATGGATGAACCTTTAAAACATACTGCTCAGTAAAAGACTGTATTAGTTACTTTTTTGTGATAAACTGTGATAAACTAAAAGCCATAACTAAGAGTGACTTATAGAAGAAAGAGTTTATTTTGACTTCTGGTACCAGAGGGATAAGAGTCTATCATGGCAGAGGGGCCCAGCATTAAGTGGGCCCTGGGAACAGGAAGCTGAGAGCTCATATCTTCAATCACAAACATGAAGCAGAGAGAGAGAGAGAGAGAGAGAGAGAGAGAGAGAGAGAGAGAGAGAGAGAGAAAGAGAATATGAACTGGAAGTAAGACCAGGCTATCAACCCTCAAAGCCTGCTCCCAGTACATATTTCCTCCAGCAAGACTGCATCTTCTAAAAGTCCCCACACAGTGCTACAACCTGGGACTCAGGTGTTCAAATGCTCTAGCCTAGAGCCTGTGGTAGACATTTTTCATTCAAACTACCACAGAAACACAGAAGGAAACATTGTGTTGTTAAATATATACAAAATAACCAGAGCAGGAAACCCCAAAGATACAGAAGGCAGAGCAGTGGTTGCCAGGAGCTAGGGGAAGGGAGATTAACCTGTGAGGCCCTGTGGAGGGTTAGATAGAGGTGGTTTTGTACAGCGCTGAAAATACTCAGTGCCACTGAAACTTGAAAGCACCATGCTTAATAAAAGACTATTACTTTTCCGTGACTGTGATAAAATGTGGTGACCAAATATGACTTAAAAATAGTCCATGTTATATTATGTGAACTTTACATCCATAAGAGTTCATTTTAATGAGCTGGAGAGATGGCTCAGTGCCTAAGAGCATGGGCTGCTCTTGTAGAAGACCCAAGTTTAATTCCCAGCACCCACATGGCTGCTAACAACTGTTTGAATTTCTAGTTCCCGGGGATCTGATGCCTTCTGACTTCCATGGGCGTTTCACAACAGGGCGGCACTTACATACATCCAGATAATACCGTCAGACACATAAAAATAATGAATATAAATAATTTTTAAAAGTCACTTGAAGGGATAGAGTGATGGCTCAGCAGTTAAGAGTAAAAATTGCTCTGACCAAGGACCTGACAGCACTCACATGGGGCAGCTCACAGCTACCTGTAACTCCAGCTCCAGTGGATCTGACGCCCTCCTCTGGTCTCCTCAGGCACCTGCACTCCTGTTCCTATACCTGCACACAGATACACACAATTTTAAATAAAACAAATCTCTAATTAAAAATATCACTTGAATTAAAATAAACTCTGTATTTTCTGGCTTTGTCCTTGGTGATTTTGCTTGACTGTAGCTGGGGCAGAGTCAAGTACTCTGAACTGCATATATAATCCCCTTACTTCTCAGAGGAGAATAGGTTTGAATCTAAGCTGTGATCAAAGCCACAAGGATCCGAGAGGAAGACAGAATCTTCCAAAGACTTATGTCACCTGCAGAGTCCTCCATCTTTTCCTTTATGCCCTGCCACAAAAGTCACTTACGTACATACTTTTTATACCCCATCCAGAACAGACTGAAGTTGTAACCTGAATGTGACATATTTGGGACATTTAGATGAGTTCATGAGGATGGAGCCCTATGCTGAGATTAGTGTCCTTATATAGGAGAGAGACCTGAACTCTCCCCAGTAGGCAAAAAACACATCAGAAAGGCGGCCATCTGCCGCTCGGAAGAGGGCCCTCGCGGAGAACCAAATCTGCTAACCTGACATCTGCCAATTCAGTCTCCAGACCTGTGAGACACAACGTCTGTTCTTCCTGCCCCAGGCCTGCAGTATTTGAATACAGCAGTTGAGAGTTAACTGAGTCTTTAAAGACTTGATATTCCTGCCCCAGGCCTTCATCTGTGTGATGTGGCCTGTCTGGTCTGGAATGTTCTTGCTTATCCCGGTCTGGGCAACTTTCCATACCCAGCTCAAGTTTCAACGGTAAGAAATTTCTTGAGCAGAGTTCTCTGCAGCCATGAGGTCCAGGCATCTCCTCCTCCACACAGCTTGTAGTGAGTCCCAAAGGCAGGGTTCTCCCCTGTGCTTCCCCTCTTCCTGTATGTCCTTCTACGGGCTGCAGCCTTTCATCAGAGTGTTACTGGAGTCAGGTCGGAGGCCTGGCTCTGGGGGTACCCATGGTCTTCCTGCCTCTGAAGACCAAAGAAGAAACAAGTGATGGTAAACACAGGAAAGGAACTTATTCTCCCTGCGAAGAACACAGCGGTCTAGTGACCTAAAATCTGCCTTCAAGGTGCTAATGAGGCTTCTGTGGTTAGACAGGGAAGGAGCAAGGCCAGGGCCCCAGGGTCTGTACAGCTGTGAGGCTCGGGCAGGCTGTGGGGTGCTTCCCCATTATCCTGGGCTGCTTGTTTAGTCTTGTTGGTGCCAAAGGAATTCCTACTGCTCAGGGTGTGTGTGTATCTCCACAGCAAGAGATTCATTTTGTTATTTTGTTAAAAATACAAGGAGAAAAGACTAACTTAGAACAGATCAGAGATACAAAATGGAGTTATATCAATAGATCGTCTCTCAATAGGTTGATTTCTTTTTATTGTGTGTATATATGTGTATACGTGAGCATGTTTGTGTTTGTGTAGGTGTGTGTGTGTGTGTGTGTGTGTGTGTATGTGTGTAGGCCAGAGGACAGCCTAGGGTGTCATTCCTAAGGCACTATTCACCACTGTATTTTACTGCTTTGAGACAGGGTCTCTCACTGGCCTGGAGGTAGCCAAGTAGCCTAGGCCAAATGGCCAGCAAGCTCTAGAGATGCCCATCTCTGCCTCCCCAGCACAGGGATCACAAGCATGCCCTACCATGCCCAGGTTTTTAAAACGGGAGCTCTGGGGGTTGAACTCAGGTCCCGTGCTTGCAAGGCCAGCAGTTTACCCGCTGAGCCATGTCTCCCGCCAGTCTTTCATGGTTTATAAATATGGGTTTCACATTTTGCTCTAGCTGAAATGTAGCCATCTCTCTTGGTCAGCTCGGGGCTCCTGTAGAGTAAGGGTCTCCCCTTGCTCATCCAGGGGTTCCCCCACAGGGCCGGAGGTCACAGTGACTCCTCCCTAAGGCTCTGCGCTGTCAGCAGGTCTCTCCCCCTCTCGCCTTCTTCAGTAGTAACCAGAGACACAAGCAACTGGATGTTAACAGAGTGGTCTGTTAATTGTGGTTTGCCAAGCACTTACTGTGTCCCAGACACTGCATAAATCCTTTTGTAAATCTTTGATCCTTACTTAACGAACTTAAGGAAGAGGCCATCCTAATTACCAGTATTTTACAGAGACACAAATGGAATTCCACAGAGCAGTTTGCCAGTTAAGTCTGAACTCATCCCTGCCTGACTTCTAAATCTATTCCTGACGGCCATTCCTCATCACCACCTCCCGAGGCAGTTCCTTATGCCTCGGTTGATCCCTCAGCACCACTTGTTCTGAAGGTGTTTTCTTGTTCATTCATTCATTCACTTATTCATTCATTCACTCACTAAGTCTGTTTCATGAGACAGTGAACATTGCTGGAGTTTCTGATGAACAAATAAGGTGGGATCCCTGACTGAACTGGGGGTGCATTTTTGTTTTCTGTTCCATTGACCAGAATCTGCTCTTACTTACCAGACCAGGACCTATATTGGGGTGACCTGTCCACACTGCAAACAGTATGATGGGGTTACAATTGGCTGCAAACAGGCTTTTTCCCCCAACGAAGCCAGTGTATCATTCTTTCTTTGGAGCTAGATACTGGGTAGAAGGTTCCCGAAGAGGCTCCATCTCTGCATGGTTATTCAGCTCAGATTTTACTTCCCAGGGCACTTCCTGTTCATTGTCCCACCCTCTCTTCAGACACACCACAGACTCCGAGTTCTGACATCCTTCCAATATGCTCCCATGCTGCTGTGTGTTGGCTGAGTCCAAACTTTGTGGGTGAATATGTGCCCTGCGGTACACGGTGAGGGCACCCGCCCCAGGCAGTAAGGGACAAGGGAGGCATCAGACAAGGTGACAATCTGATCCGAGTGTTGAAGAAGGCTTAGAGAAATAATGAACTTTATAGAGTGGGAGGAGGGTGCCCAGGCAGGAGATGTCTTCATGAACAGATGCCCTCGTGAATAGCGGCCTTTGTCACCCTGTGCAGATATCTCTTGGGGCTGGTGCTGCTGGAGCCCTCATTTATATGAAAGGCTCAGAGAGGCAGTGTGGTTTGCCCAAGGCCGCAAGATAGCGATGGCCAGATGAGGTTGTGCCTAGTCCTCTCAGTCTCTAGAGGTCTGATTTCACATTACAGGATTAATCTTTGGTCAGTCAAGAGACCCTTCTGTTCATCTGACTGTATCTGCCTGGGGGTGGGGCAGTGGCCTTTCTGACCACGTGGACATGCATTTCAGTTTCTGTGTATCTCAGGGAGGTTTCTTTGCATATGTGTAAGACTCTGGGCTGAACCATTTCTGTTTCTCTAAGCCATCATCTCTTTCTTGGGGGGGCGTTGTGGGTAATTAGAGTAGCAGGCCTGGCTGCTCACCTCTGCAGGTCTGAGTGCAGCTCAGTGGACAGTGTGGCCAGGGGACAGCAGGGGACTGCTGAGCATCTGCTCAGAATGCTAGGGACGGAGGAAAGACAGAGGAGGCAGGGAGGGGAGGCAGAGGCGGGGAGAGCTGTCCTGCTGCAGCCTGTGTGTGTGTGTGTGTGTGTGTGTGTGTGTGTGTGTGTGTGTGCGCGTGAGAGAGCTATGGAAGATAGAAGATAGAAAAAAGAAAACAGAAACAGGTTCTGGGTTTTTATAGCCCAAACTAACGCCTCCTCTTCCTCCTTCTTTTCTTGTTTTCTGCTTCTTCACTTCATTCATTCATTCATTTCCTCTAGAATATCTGTCACCAGCTCTTTTAAACCTGTAATGGAAAGAAAGCAGGATCCTGACCAGTCACCTCCAGCTAGCCTGAGATGCTGTGCTTTCTTCTGTAATCTTCTGTAAGCTGTAAAAAAATAAATAAGCATTGTGCCATAAATATTTTATAGCCATATTTTACTGCATACTGTTTATTTATTTTTACAGCTGTTTGTTGAGTGGCTCTGTGTCAGACACTGTTTAGGATGTTAGGGATTTATCAGTGAACAAAAATACAGAAATCCCTGCCTCTGAGTCAAAGCCCGAATCCTCTTTGGGACCCATAAGACTGTGTGAGCGGCCGCTCTACTTTGTCTCCTCAGTTTCATGTCTGGCCCATATCCCTCCCTTTCCTTTCTAATACAGCCACTCCATTTAACTAGTCTTGTTCCTATTTTCCTGTTTTGTTTTGTTTACGACAACATCTCCCTGTGCAGCTCAGGCTGGCATGGGACTCACAATCCTCCAGTGTTAGCTTTTGCAGTGCTAGGCACAGGTACCATGTTGACTCCTTCCTGGTTCTTTGATAGAGATGCAGTGTGAGTGATACCAGTGTTGGGGAGCTAGAGGAGGCCTCAGGGCCTTTGCATTTCGCTGATCTCTTTGCCTTAGAGACTCCTTGGATATTACACAGATCACTGCTGTTTTCTTCAAGTGTGTGAGCATGCGAGTATGTATGGGTATGTATGTGAGCATGTGTGTGTGCATAAGTATGTTTGTGAGTGTGTGTGTATACACACTTTTGTGTGCTAATGCACATGTGCCAACATGTGTACAGGGTCAGAAGACAATACCTGGTGTGGGTCCTCAGGCAGCTTCCACCTTCCCTCTGAGCCTGGGTCTGTCATTCACTTGGAACTCTGACAGGTAGATCAGGCTAGCTGGTGGCACCTGTCTCCACCTCCTAGGTCTCCATCAATGAGATTACAGAGGTACTTTACCACATCCAGCTTTTTATGGGAGTTCTGGGGATCTGAACTCAGGTCCTTACACTTCTGAGGCAAATATTTTCACCAACTAGGAATCCCTCCCCAACCCCATTCCAGCCCATCTTTCAGGTCTTTATCTCCAGCAAGACCTTCTCTGGTCAACTTCTTTAAAAACTAAAACTCACTCACCTACCAGATGTTAGCTGTTCTCCCCTGCTTTAATTTTCACCTTAGCAGATATCTCTCACCAGTTGTAGATCTTGTTTCATTTGTATTATGTTCGGTAGATAAGCTCCTGAGGGGTGGGGATTCCTGCCTTACTTTGTCCTTATTCGCAGGTCCCAGAGGCAGCACAAACTGGTTGCTCAGTAATGCTTTAGTAACTACCGACTGAGTGAGTGGAAACAAGCTGACTTGGCATATTTCCTAAAATGATGGGTATCAATAGTATCTTGTCTTAGTTTTGATTTCCGTTACTACAGTTTAGGGAATTTTGGCCTTGTTATCCTCGGCGTGTGTGTGTGTGTGTGTGTGTGTGTGTGTGTGTGTGTGTGTGCTTGTGATGTCAGAAGACAACCTTAGATGTTCCTTGGCTGCTGCCCACCTTGTTTCTTGAGACAGAGTCTCTCAAGGGCCTGGAGCTCACCAAGTAGCCTAGGTTGACTGACAAGTTAGCCTTGGGGAGCCACTGTCTGTAGCTCCCCAACACTGGTATCACTGGTATTACAAACATGCTCGAGCATGCCTGACTTAAAAAATTATATTAAATATACTAATGTGTATTTTATGTGTATGAGTGTTTTGCTTGCATGTATGTAAGTGCACCATGCGTGTGCAGTTCCTGCAGAGGTCAGAAGAGGGCACTGGATTCACTGGAACTGGAGTTGTTAGCTGCCAGTGAGTGCTGGGAGCCAAACCCAGGTTCTCTGCAAAAGCAGCCCGTGCTCATAACTATGAGCCATCTCTCCAGCACCCTTGATTTTTCTTAACATGGGTTATGAGGACCAAATTCAGGTCCTTGTTCTTGCAAGGCAGGTATTTTATCTGCTGATGTCTCCCCAGCCCCGTGTTTTTATTCTAATAAAACATATATTTCTACTATTTTATTCTGGCCTGTGACTTGGTTTTTATTTTCTTCTTTCAAATTACAGTTTTCTATTATTTCTGGTTTATTGTATTGTGTAGGAAATTTTCAAAAGATCTGCTTTATGGAGCTTATATTCCAGAGGGAAGATAATAAAGAGAATTTTAAAATAGTTGTATATTGCACATATATATCCTAATATATATGTATATTTTAGAAGGACATAAATGTCAGGAAGAAAAGTCAGAGGGAATGGCTGGGAGAATGCATTTTTAAGGAGACCAGAGGAAAACTGGCCGAGAAGGACATCTGAGCAGGGACAAGGTCAACACATTTGTTACTATGGCTCTGGCTACAAGTTTCAGAAATGCCCCTGACCTTGGGAATTCAAAGAGGATTTATTGGTAGCATGATGCTGGACAGGACCATGGCAGGTGCGTGTGGGGGTGGGGCGGGGATGGGGGGTGCAGGGACAGGAACCCGAAAGCCACTTGGATGTCACATGGCCTGCATCTCCTTTCTGCACACCTGCTGGGTTTCTTGACAGGTGAATTTCTTTGCACTTCCTTTTCCTGGAGTGCAAAGGGCAGATTCCAACTGTTCCTGAATCACAGGCACTATGACATGGGGAAGGAAGATGGGTTTCTTGGTTCCAAGGCTCTATTCCCAGACAGTATTATCTGACTGGATAATCTTGGACAATGAGGGGGCCTTGTTTTCAGTTCAATCAGCAACAAGAGTGAGTACATTATGCAGATATGACTGCTGGGAGCCTGCTGGGGTGCATTATGGGTATGAGAGTTCTAAAATGATTGTACTGAGCAAGTGTGTGCGCCGGCAAGATGGACACACACTAAACTCTTCAGCTGTTCTCAGTGCTTCTTGTGACTTCATAATCAGCAAAATCTCCTTGGTTTCTAACTAAAGAGGAACTTGGAAACACCAAATTGAGAATGGAGAATTGCCCTTCCCTCAAAAGCACAGGGTTCTTTGATAATCTTAAATCCATGCGTCTTACGACTCTTGGTGATGTGGGTCACAGGAGTGGATCTTAGATTTGACCCCTGTGTCCTATAATAAAGAATTGGAGGAACAATTACTTCACTAATTTGGAATGACTGGGGACCACCAGGAGCCCATTGACATCCTCTTTGCCTTACAGATCTGTTTTAACTCTGGCTCACATAAGAAATAAGGACACAAACTAAGGATTGCAAAAGATACACAGGGCTTGTCCCCAGGGAGTGTATGGTTTAGTGGAGGAGATAGACGAAGAAACCACACCTGCAAGTCTATTATTTTTGTTAATGGAGGCGCTGCTTTGAAGGACCAAGATCCAAGAAAAGGGTAGGCATTAGACGTGATGGAAGTATGGGGAATCAACCAGATGAGGAGAGACCTGGGGTGCTGGAAAACAGTAGCCCATGTCAAGGTCTAGGGAGGGAATTTGAACCACTGAAAAGAGGCCAGGGTGGCTGGTGGCAGAACACAGTGGGACAGGAGGTTCCAGAAGAAAGGCACTGTGTAGTCCACCAAGCCACGCTGAAGATACTGGCCCTTATCTGAAGAACAATGGAAAGACATTTCAGAGGATTCAAAAGAGGAGTGCTGTAATTGGCTCTGTTTTGAGCAAATTCTCTGTTTAGAGATTAGAGTAGACCAGAGGCAGGAGGTACCACCTACAGTCATCTATCAAGAGATGAAGGTATCCTGGATTAGTGCGGTGTACATGGAGAGATGTAAGTAGACAGAGTGCACATATTCAAGAACTAACTGTATATAGTCTAAGGAAAGGCGGGGAGAAGAGAGGAGAAGAGAGGAAATGGAGAGCGTGAAAAGTGGGGGATTGGAGAGGAGAGAGGGGTATAGACAGAGAGGAGAGGAAGGGCCGGGGGAGGGAAGGGGGTCCAGAGAAGAGGATGGGAGAGAGAGGGGGGAGAGAGAAAGGAGAGGAGAGAGGTGCTGGGCATGATGCAGGGTGGGCCTAGCTAGGCCACCTGCCAGGAGGAATGGAGGAATGGCTCTCGTGGGTGTGCTGCTCCACACCGATTGGTTGTGAAGCCAGTTTCTGGCCAGCACCTGGAGAGAACCTAATCCACCTGGGAACCAACTGCAATTGGATATAGTCAGGACCCCATCCCATAAGGCTATTGGCTAACAAGACCTGTAAGACTCTCTGCTCTTTCTTGAATAAATGAGTTTGCAGCAGACCACCACGGCTGGCTTTCCGCTCATCAGTGTCTTGACTCTGCGCCTACTCACCCCCTCATCACAGTGGAGCTCCTTTGGTCCCCTTCGGGCTGGTCCTGAGTGCTGGGACCCCCAACAGAGAGGGACAGCAGGAATGATGTCTAGTGACCTGGGGAACTAGGTGATCTATGGAGATAGGCATGTTGGGATAGAAAGCTGTCGGTTGAGTTAGGTTTGGATTTTAGGCACCTGTTTTTGACACAGTATTTTAGAGAAAAGATTATCAAGTTTCACATGATATAAAGAACTGCATATGCTAAACCAATAAGATAGCTCAGTGGGTAAAGCATCTGCCACAAAGCCTGATGAGTTTGAATTTAATCCTCAGAACCCCATCTCTCTCAGAAGTTGTCCTCTGACCACCGCAGGCATGTGGTGGCACGCACAAATTCATCCATAAAATGTAATGGAATTTTCAAAGAAAATGTTCTATATGTGTCTGTATTTCAGATGTGGTCTGAAATAGGTGTCAGCTAACAGGGATGTGGTTAGGCTAATTATGAGCACAGATAAACAACACAGGGAGAGAAGAAATTAGGCCTCTTTCATGAAAACTCACTAAGGAAATGAAGCCTGCCATGCCTCCCCTGTGGCTAGAGCAGGCGGACTTCCATTCTTCCTCCATGGAGCAGAACCCGGGATGTGGTCAAACAAAGAGGATTTTGAGCCAGGAGAAGCATGCTGTGTATAAAGTGAGGGTGGCGGTTCTCCTCTTCTGTGGGCGGAGGGCGGCAGTTCTCCCTCCTATATGGTCTGAGGGTGGCAGTTCTTCTTATGTGGACTTAGGCTTGCTTTGACTAGCTTGTGTAAGTGATTTTATGAACCCAAGTGAATGCATCCTTAAAAGTCCTTTGGATGGGACTTTTGGGAACATGGTTAGGCCAACCACTGTGGCAAACGCAGGAGTCCAGCCTGTACAGGAGGAGACAGCTGGGTCCCCAAACCCTCATGCCTTGGAGCCTCCTCGTTCTCAAGTGGAAGAACCCCATGGTCCAGTTGACTTTGCATGTGTTGACTTTGGTTTGCATTCCAAGGAAACATAAAGATGCTCTATATTCAACTAGAGAGATTAAATTTTACATGATATAAAGAATTTTCTATGTGTCTATAGTAGAGATGTAGTCTGATGACTGGTGTTTGATATAGTCAGCTAATACGTGACACAGTTTAATTATGGACATAGATAAAACTACCTGGTGGTGGGGGGATGGGCAGAGTGGGCCTCAGCTGGAGAAGCAATAGACAGGTCACTGGGTGTGCTGACCTTACCCCGAGGCTGTCAGCTTTGCGTGTGGCCTGAGTCTCCAGCCACTTCGGAAGCAATAAGTTTCTGTATTGAAAGAAATAATGGAGGACAGGTTGCAAGGGGTACGGGGAAGCCCCAGCTCTTCCAAGTTAGTCGCCCTCTGGCCTTGAAGGAATGTATCTGAGCACCTGACACCCAGCCTGGTGTTAGGAAATGCCAGAGACCAGACAGAGAACTTCGCCCTGCAGGCCTCAGCAGGTGAAGTCTCCTCAGGGAGGACTTTCAGGTGTAGATGGAGGTGAGTGCTGCCTGACACAGGTGGATGTGAAGGTCAGAGGTTGACTTTGAGATGATTTCTCTGGTTCTTCTCCTCCTTATCTGGGTCTTATGAGAGTCTCTCACTGCCACGGTCAGCTTTGGTTGTCAACTTGGCACACCTGGGACGAGGGAACTCTAACTGAGGAATTTCCTCTATTAGATTGGCAATGACCATGTCTGTGAGACATTTTCTTGATTGTTGAGTGATGTGGGAGGGCCCAGCCCACTGTGGGTGGTGCCACTCCTGGGCAGGTGATCCTGGGTTGCATAAGAAGCAGGCTTGGCACAGGCCAGAGGAGCAAGCCAGTAAGCAGCGTTCCTCCATGATCTCTGCTTTAGTTCCTGCCTTCAGAGTCCTGCTTGAACTGCCCTGGTCCCCTTCCACGATGGACTGTGAGGTGAAGTGAATCCTTTCTTTTTCAAGTCGTTTTGGTCAGTGATTTATCACAACAACAGAAAAGCTAAGACATTTCACTGAACCTGGAAATTGCTTTTTTGACTTGAGTCAAAAAAGCCAGTGATTTTCAGTGATCCTCCTGCCTTTCCCCCCCAATGGTGGAGTACAGGTGCAGCTGCTATGTCGGTTTTTCTGTGGGTACAGGGGTCTGAGCTCAGGTCCCCCTGCTTATAAAGCAAGCACTTTATTCACTGAGCCATCTCCACAGCCCCTGGGAAGAAGGGCTTCATTTGGCTCACAGTGTGAGTGGGACAGGCTTGGTGGCAGATGGCCACAGTGTGTCTGCGGTAAGGAATCAGGAGGGTGTGTAGCTATTTCCTTCCCTTTGAGGTATCCCTCTTGGAGGAAGGAGAGACATTTGATAAGAAAGAAGTGATAATTAGAAGGCTTAGGAAGCAAACAAAGCTCACAAGTCTCAGGAAGCTCCAGAACTTTCTAAGATTCACAAGACCCTTGCCCAGGGTTATGTAAGTAGTAACAATTTCTCAGGGGAGGAGGCTTTCTGACAGGCCAACCTTCCTGTAAGTCCTGCAGAGAGGTCCAGGGGATACAGCCTTCGTGAGTTGTCACCCATGCTGAACTGCTTTTTGGAGTTGCAGCTGCCTTTGAGTTGCCCATACTCCTGTAAGTAACCCCAGTCATTCAGTGGCTCACTAAGTTAGACTTAGGTGAAACGGCTTCTCTGATCTGCCATCAGTGCCCTGCTTGGAGAGAAGAGACATTTGTTGGCATGTCCCAGGAAAGCCACACAGCACCCAGAGAGAGCAGGCTGGTGGTCTGCTTTCTTCTCTTTGTTCAGTCTGGGACTCTAGCTATGGGATGGCGCTGCAGGCATTCGGGGTAGGACTTTCCTCCATTAAACCTCTTGGAGATTCCCTCATAGACACACCCAGAGATGTGTCCTAATGACTCAAATCCCATCATGAGAGTGTCAAATGCATGCTACCTGGCTCTGTGCTGTGAGGGAGGAATGGGTGGGTGCCTCCATTTAAAGACAACAGGTCTGAACCTCAGACAGTCTGCATAACACACCCAAGGCCACTATGCAGGAAAGAGCAAAGACCAAACACAGTGAAGTCTATTGAGAGCAGGTGTTTTCTATTGTTTAAAGACAGACTTAAAAAAAGACCTGTTCCTTTATTGGCCAACTCTCTCAGGATGAAGCACAAAACTCTTCAGAAAAAGCTTAGTGTAGCAAAACCAAGCTTCTTGGAAAGAAATGGTAAAAAAAAAAAAAAAAAAAAAAAAAGTAAGTTTCGGAAGAACATAATACAGTTTTTAAAAATGTGTCTCTTTTCGTTGTTTTTCTTTCTCTGTCATTATGAAAGCAATTTCTGTTCACTGGGAAAATTTGGAAACTACAGAAAAGTATAAAGAAGAAAATAAAATCACCGAATCTTATTATACAAAGAAAATTGCTGTTAACATTTGTTTTATATCTTCCCAGTCTTTTTATATGCCTGAATGTACATATACATATGTATATATATATGTATTTTCATAATTATGAGTTTTTCTGCTAAATGACTGTCTAGAAAGGTGGAACTAATCTACATCATACCACCAGTGTTTGAAAGCATCTCCCTCATCTGGGTCAGCATTGAAGAGCCATTTAAAATTTTTTCTTTCTATTTTTATCTTATTTGACTAAGTTTTAAGGGTTTTCCTTTTCTTTTCTGCTTTTAAAAAATTTAGAGGAATGCATTTATTTTACTGATGTGTTCTGTTAATTTTTTTGTATTGATGTTTTCATTTTGTTTCATATTGTTGATTCACCAGAACTTTTTGCATATGATAACATGGTTTTGGTTTGTTTGGACTAATGTGGGGATGAGCATTCTCTTGTCTTCTCTGATTATTATGATTTTTAAGAAATTGTACATTTTAATTTTCAAAATACGATTTTTTTAAATTTTATTTTTATTTGCGTGTGTGTGGGGGGGTGAGTGTGTGTAGGTGTATGCAGAGGCTATTAGTTCAGTTCCTGGCTACTAGGTGTGCAGGTGATTGTGAGTTCTGGGAACTGAACTCGGCTCTGCTGTAGCTTATAATTTTGAGGGAACAAACAAAAATATTTGTTCAAATATATTGGCTTTTTATGATAAAGCTTAAACATGGTACTTCAGGTGTTAGTCCTTTACTCAGCATTGCCCACTGGCTAATCAGTGCCCCAGTTTCTCTAGCCCAGGGCTCATCAAATAGAACTGTTGATAAGGATGTGCTTATAATACCAGCAGGTACCACTACACCTGGTATTTTAAAAAATATTTTATTATATGTATGACTGTATTGCCTGCATATACGTAAGTGCACTCATGTCAGTGATCCCCACAGAGATCAGAAGAGGGTATCATATCCTCTAGCACCGAAATTATGAATGGTTGTTAGCTGCTACGTAGATGCTGGGAATTGAACCCAGGTCCTCTGCAAGAGTAGCCAGTACTCTTAATTACTGAGCTATCTCTCCAGCCCCTCTTTTAAAAAATATTTTTACATGCATTCTGGGCATTGGACTCAGGTCTTCATGCTTGCATAGCAAGTACTATACCAAGTGAGTTGTCTTCTCAGACCCCATGTTCTGACCTTGAATGAAGGGGGAGTGGCCTTGCCTGCGTGTTGTGCTGTCCACCCTTCCTTGGAGGCACTTAGTGAGGGTCTTTTCTGCTTAGGCCTTGTCTGTGTTTTGACTGACTGAAGATGCGGAGTAAGTGATGCCTCTTCTCGCTCTTCACACCAGGGGACAGAGTTTATGAGAGCCGCTAAGTCCAGATCCCACGCGCTGCTTCCTTGTGCGAAGGGCTTCCCAAGACAGTTAAGTCCAGGTCCCACGCACTGCTTCCTTGTGCGAAGGGCTTCCCAAGACAGCTAAGTCCAGATCCCACGCAATGCTTCCTTGTGCGAAGGGCTTCCCAAGACAGTGCTGCCTTCTGGAGACAGGAGTAGTTGGGGGTCATTTGTGGACTATCCTGTTACTTTTCTTTTTGTACTTGAAGGATATAGCTTTACAGTTAGGTGGGCAACAGGCTGGACTTCATGTTCTTCTACGGAACCCCAAACACCAAGCACAGTCCTGTCCACCGGGGACCCAGTGAGAGCTTGCTTGTGTACACTGTGATAAGACTTGGGTGAGTCTTAATGGCTCTGAGAAATAGCCACCAGCCAGCTTTCTTCCTATTTTACAGACAAGTAAATCGAGGTACATTGTCTAATCTTCAAAACTCAAGTCCGTCCATGTGGTTAAGTGTGGTGGAGAGATTGGCAAAGATCGGCACCATTTGTCTGTCACTTCATCAGCTGTCCTGGTTAGCTTTAGCTTGACACAGCCTAGAGTTATCTTAAAGGAGAGTCTCAACCGAGAGATTACATAGATCACATTGGCCTGTCTGATGTCTATGGAGGATTGTCCTGATTGTTCATTAATATAGCAGGGCCCAGCCCACTGTGAGTGGCAACATTCCCTGGGCAGGTGGGCCTGGGATGTATAACAAAGCTGGACGTGAGCCTGTGAGAGAATCCCTAAAGTGTCATCCATGCTGTCTGATGCATGTCCTTGGCTGAGAGTGACTCCTTGGTTAGAGGTAATGCTGCATTGGAGTAGCAAGCAGGCCTGCCTTTGGGTTCCTCAAGTCCTTCAGTGATGGACCATGACCCAGAAGTATAAGGTGCAGTGAACACTTTCCTCCTATAAGTTGCGTTTATCAGAGTGTTTTATCACAACAACAGAAAGGAAACTGGGATGTCCCGTGTCAGAGGCCCTCACCTCACCCCCTCTTCATCCTGTCCCACTGCAGAAGCTGAGGAGCTCTGCCCCATCCAGAGCCTCTTCCTCATCATGGGGAACGTGCTCCTCTGTCGCAGTGCTGTTGGTGTATAATCACTAATCAGCTGGAGGCAATCAGCCTTTTCTCTCCCCTCCTCCTCTTCCTCAAGGGACAGCTTTCTGAGGAGAAGGTGACTCCTTCAGGAATTGAGATGAGTATCGATGGAGGAGAGGTGTGATGAAGAAAGGCATTAAACTCTATGCAAATGGAAACGAGGCCGGGCCTCTTCTGCAGGCCTTGCTCTCTGCTATTTTAAGGGGCCTCATTTAGCATAATATTTGCATCATTTGTGTCTTACCCAGTAATTAGGAGTAGAGACAAATTCTTCTTGTTCCCAGACTAAGGGCATTAGGGTGGAGAATTTAAAAAGGCCCTGGAGACAGCTTGGCTTACAGACAGCCAATGAAGCCTTTCACAGCTCCCCCTTCTCTTTCTAAAATTCCCGGAACACCAAGCATTCTGGACCAAATGTGTTCAATTCTTGGGCTTCAGGGAGCTAGTGACCCCCCTCTGGAACGCTAAGTAGATGTCTGTGTATGTGGGATTCTTTGTGGGAGAAGACCATAGCTCCTTTCCATTGGAGAAGTTTCAGAGAAAGAGTGGCCAGTGTGGGACACCATCAACCCTCCATCTTGACATTCCTCTGGGAAAGCCAACCTCTGCCCATCCCCCATTGCTCATTAGGGCTGTCCAACAGAATTTTCTGGAATAATCACAAGGTGCTAGCTACCTGGCTCAGTTCTCCTCCACAGAGGTGGAAGAGCCTGCCTGTGAGGACCATGCAGGCACAATGGTCTGTGGGCTTCATGGTTTAGCCTGACTCCTTCTGGCATTCTTCTCCCTTCCCAGCCTTGTCTTCCAGTGTCTGCTGTGGGGAATCCCTGGCTGAATGCATTTAAATTCAGAACACAGTTCTCCTTCATTAAAAGGCCTGTCACCACTGGCCTCTGGAACAGAGAGATTATGCTGTCAAGAGGCCCTTGACACGAGGCCCTGGATGGACTAGCTTTTCCAGGGCTTCTGCCTCCTTCAGCAGGTCCAGCATCCTCTGAGGAGGCTGTTTATACTCTTGAGGGTCAAGCAAGGCCCTCAAGAGGCCACACTCCACAAGGGACCTGGATGAGGCACCTAGCCTTTTCAAAGTCTTCCTGGGGTTCTTCATAGAATCCCTTTGCCCTCTGGATCCACTTCCTGTCTCTGTTAAAGTTGATATCTGGGGTGTCCTTCAAGTCTCATGTGTTTGCTGCTTGACTCCAGAATGGTGGCATTACTGAGAAGTGGTGGGGCCCAGTGGGAGAAAGAAGACTTCAAAGAGTAGGTCGAGGTCCCAGATTCTTTCTCTTTCTGCTTCCTGGTTACTATGGTTACCAGGAGCCATGCAGCTCTACACCCTGTACTCTCAGCCAAACAGAGCCAAGTGACCTGGACTGAAAGTTCTGAAGCAGTGAGCCAAAAATAAACTTTTCTGCCTTTAAGTTGAATTTTCCTCAAGTATTTTGTCATAGTAACAGAAATCTGAGTAACATTCTCTGATGGTTAGATCTTCAAACCTGACTTGAAATCTTTATTATTTATCAATATCATTCTAGAAAATGTTCCTCCTTTAAATTGTTTACCTTTCAACCTTTAAGGTCCATTCAGTGCCTAGGATAGGCGTTGAAGGTTGGTAAGAACAGCACAGACTTCAGAGCTGGGCATAACCCTGTTTATGGATCTGGCCATTTGTTTGCTGTGTGATCTTTGATAAGTGGCTTAACTTCTCTGGGTCTCAAATGGTAATAAACAGTGTGGGAGGCATAACTGGTTCCTTTCTGAATGGCCACAATCTTTTCTCTTTCTCTGGAAAATTCAGGAATATTCCCAGCCTCTCTGGCATCTGAGGATAGCCATGTTAAGAAGTTTTAACTAGTAAGATAGAAGGGAAGATAGCTTAGAGAACTCTGGAATGAATTTTCCTCCATACAAAAGACAACAGCAGCAGAGGAGAGAGCTTTTATTCTACATCTTGTGTTTTAACTTTGAAGACTGTTGTGTGTGTGGTTGTGATGTCTGGAGCTACAATACTATCTTCTAACCGTGAGACAGGAAGCACACCTGTGAATGAAAGCCAAGACTTGGAGTACAGTGGATCAGAAAGCTGCAGGAGCTTAGATTCTTGATGTCACTGTGGGGCTGGACCCATGGTGGGCACACGATTTCCTTGTTAGGAATGGCTTCTGGTGTAAGCCATGGGTAACCAGGCTTCCTATGGAAGATGTATTGTTTACAAATGATACACCAAGCCGAATCTCACAAGTTTCGGTGAGGAAAAAAACAAGGGGATGTGTGAAGAGTTCCCTGCATCGGTCTCAGAAACACGAAGAGCATAGATGCTGGTCACAGGGAGGAGTGTCTGTAGTCAGAGACAGGAGGGCAGACCCAAAGGAATACCAGGAAACTCATGAAGTCTAGACATTGACCCTTTTCTGCTTGCCCTTCCTGCTCCAATAGATCTTAAAACCCCAGAATGTCCATACTTCAAGGCTTTTGATCTTCAACTCATTGGAATCACTCTCATTTCATAAGCAAAGAAATCAGTCTTCAGAGAGAGAGAGAGACAGAGAGACAGAGCAAGACAGCAGACGGCTGTGAGCACACTCACCTGTCTTCTGTTCCTACCCCAAGAGCTCTGAGGGTGGCGTGGAGGATGTAAGCTGCAAGATGAGATGTCAGATGGGGAATAATTTTGTCAGATTTGGACAGAATTCCCTCTTCCCCACACAGACATATGCTGGAGACTCCAATTCTCAGTCTGTGTGGTTTGACATTTTGTTCCTTTGCCCAGTGGGCAGGAAAAAACCTGGTGTGGACAGGGTCTCAGCTGGAGACTCTGTGCCTTGCTAGATGGAACACCAGCATTCAATGGCTGATGAGCCCATCCATGAATGGAAATATCTATCAAATGCCTGTAATGAGCTGGAGAGCAGATGCACTTCAAGACTGGTGGGGCTGAGTTTGAACCGAGGACTGAGTGAGACTCCTAGCTCCATCCTAAGGTAAACCCAAATAGTTGGGGTGTGTGTGCATGTGTTTATGTGTGGGTGGGTGTACTCATGTGTGGAGTACACTTGCATATGGGATGTACATAGAGGTCAGAGGACCACTTTCCTCCCCAGCATGGGGATCCAACTATGTTCCATCAGTTCTATTTTTTTTTAACCTGGGTTCTGGCGATTAAACCGAGGTCCTCATGCTGACAAGGTGAGTACTTTACTGACTGAAGCCTCTCCCCATCATCATAATCACAACTTCTTTAGCACATCATCTAGTCTAGCTACAGAAGCCTTTGCACATCAGAGCTTACATGACCAGTTCCTAAAGTTCTGACTGGAGGTCTGCACCACAGAAGCCTTTGGCATCACCATGAAGCTGTCAGAGATGCGTGTTTGGTGTCCCATCCCATGTGTACCCATTATCTGTAGCTACATACTGAAGTGCCCAGAGCTGTCGAGCTGCTTCAGCCAACATTCGCTGTCTTGCTCAAAGTCTGCTGGTTTGACTTGATCTGCATGGGAAGTACTGTTCTGGGGCCAAGGAAATGGGGAATGTGTTGCCGGGAGGAGCTGCTGCAGAGGGAGAAAGGGAAGGAGGGAAAGAGGGAGAGAGAAAAACAAAGGCAGCTGGTGCCTTTCTCTCTTACCCACATACCTCCACTCACAGACCAATGGCCTAATGCTGGGCACCAGTGAATCAGCAGTTATGATCATGGGGCTGGAAGGGTCAGTTCAGCGCTTAACAATACTCGCTGCTCTTCCAGAGGACTTGAGCACAACTGTCTGTAACTCCAGTTCTAGAAGATCCAGTGTCCTCTCTACAGTCACTGCACACATGGTGCACATCCAGGCAAACACGCATCCACACACAAAAAATAAATACATAAATAAATGAATTTTTTTTTTAAGAGATGAAAGGCCAGGGCTGTCTGCTCAAGGCACGTAGAGAATTCTGGATCCTGGTAAGGTTTCTTGGGGATTAAGTGAGACCCGGACTCCAAGAACATTCCATCTCCCCAACTCTGTTGGCAGCTTCAATGCTAAAGTTTCATAGTGACTGCTACTGTATATGCTCAGGGGTCAGCAGCCAGGAGAGCACTCTGGGAAAATGTGAGACCTGACTTTCTGTCCAACCCCCTCAACCCAGTCAGGACACACAGGCTCTGAACAGGACATATAGGCAGTCACTATGCTGGTAACAAGTTTTTAAGTTCTTTCAAGGTATTTAGTCACTTAATTCAGATTGGTTAAGTCACTTGCCCAAGCTCTACACAGCCAGGAAAATTAGTTTGATCCTAGGTGTCATTTCAGTGGTCAGGATCGGTGGAGTCAGGCTGCATGCTGGAGACTATCGTGAACTTCACAGTTGTGCTTCATCGAATGATAGTAAAGATATTCCAAGCTTAATCTCACAGGTTCTTGTGTGCAATGCATCTTGCAGATCCCTTCATATGTGCCAGGCACCATTCAAGGCTCTGGGGATGCCAGAAGTATCAGAACAGACAAAACCCCCTTTTATGATATTCTTCAGTTTGAGGGAAGGAAGAGACATAGGGCAGACAAGTTTTTCAATATGTCAGACAGCAAGTGCTGTAGAAGAAATGGGTCAGGATTATGGTTATTGATGGAGTGTGTCACAGTTTTAAAAGAAGTGAGGGGATGAGGTACAGGAGTCCCCAGGGAGAGGGCTTTGTGTTCTGAGGGAACAGACAATGAAAAGCAGGAGGCCCGAGCATGCCGGGCAGATTCAAGGACTGTGAAGGGAGCCAGCAGTGTCCTGGAACACAGTAAGGAGAGAGTTGGAGATTCATCATCAGAGAGGAAGCCCTAATGAAAAGGGCCCTCAATGTGAGGTCTTTGATCGTTTCCCCAAGTGGTGGTGGGGAACCCTAAAGAGCTTCCAAAAATGACCTAATTTGATTGACATTTCCAATGAAACAATGCTGTGTTGGGAATTGTGTTACAGGAAGGTAAGGATAAAATCCGGTGACTTATGAGGACACTCCTGGGGCGGTCCAGCTGAGAGATGGTGCAGGCTTGGATGAGGTGCAGGGGGTGAAGAGGGGCCATGTGCTAGGATCCACATGGGGGTTGGGCTTATCCCCCACCTCCTGTGGTTTCCTAGGGTGTGAAGCCTGTGTAAGTCAGATGTTCTGGCACAAAAGGCAGCTACTGAGAGCCCCGGCTCCTCCACAGGGCAGCTCACACCAGGCGTGTGGGCACGGGGGGGTTACTGCCAGCAGCAGCTTTAGTCTTTCTGGCAGGGAGATCAGCAGGAGCGTTTATCTTAATTGGGTTACATGGAGCACCATCACCCATCCGTCTTTCCTGATTAACTTGGGGGAGACTATGAGCGAGATGGTGGGAAGGAGGACAGCCCCAAGCTGATAAATATGGATGGGAACCGTCTGGTTGGAGTCTCTGAGGACTTGCCAGACAAAGGAGTCGGGGAAAGAAGATTCATCAAAGATGCTCTGTCAGAGAGAAGTTTGGAAATCTGGCATGTGGAGGCTGATATAGGAATTTCTCTAGAGGCCATGTCGGACCTCCTGGGCCTCAGACTTGGGAGGTCGACTGTGCTATCAGGATGGTGGGAATGGCAGGACCCAAGAATCTGCTGACTCATGCAGTTGCTGTGGCTTGTATAGGCTACACAGAGGGGTGGGATGTGGGGCTGTGTCTTCTGTGGAGATATAGAAATAAGGGAGGGAGAGGAGGGAGCGAGAAGAGAGAAGGGAGGGGGGAAAGGAAGGAGCAAAGGAAGGAAGAAAAGAGGAGAGGAAAAAAGTAACAGAAATGAAGGGACATAGGAAGGAAGGAAAGAAGTTATATAAAGAGATGGGGGATGGAGAGAAACCGAGAAATGGACGGTTGTCAGAAAAGAGGAGGGAAGGAGTTAGGAAGGAGTTAGTTAGGAAGGAGTTAGGAAGGAAGGAGTGAGTTAGGAAGGAGTGAGTTAGGAAGGAGTGAGTTAGGAAGGAGTGAGTTAGGAAGGAGTGAGTTAGGAAGGAATTCTGTTCTTAACCAGAGCCATCTTTTTGGCCCACAGGGATAAAGCACCCTCAGGTTTCTGTCCATGGTCCTGAATGCTCTGTCCTCTCATTCAAGGGCCCCTGCTTCCTATATATTCAAATTTCAGCTAATTACTGAGCATTTATCACATCTCACTGCCCCAGCGGTCACACAGTGAGCATAAATGGTGAAGATCCTGCCTTTTGCAAGCTTGTGTTTAGTGGGCGTGGCTAAGGCACAGGAAGAAGGCCGGGTGAGGAGCAAGGGCCACCTGTTAGGTTAAATGTGCTTTGGGGAAAATAAAGCAGAGAGTCGGAATGCAAAAACCAGTGGGTTTTTATGCAGCAGGGCGGTCAGCTAGGACCTATATATTTGAAAGTGTTGTGAATATGAGCTCTTCCGATTTTCCTGGATTGAAAATATGTACAATTGCGCATGCTTTTCAGCAATTTCCTATATTTTCCTGTATCACTACTTTTGTTTTTATGCTCTTGCTCTTTCTAGAACATTCTGATCTTAAAATGTCCACCACCACTTCATTCAAATCCTACCTTTTCCAAAAGACTCTATGACCTCACCTTCATCAGGGAGCTGACTGTGCCTATGTGTCACCTGTTGACAGGAAGTAGCAGACCATCAAACTCACGGTCATACCAAACTGTGCACCACCTGCTGCCTCTTTCATTTTCTCCTGTGTTTTTCTTGGCATTTAGCACCCTGGCTTGGTTCCTCCATTAATCTGTAAATTTGACAAGCAGCAAGTGTGCTCCCATGAATGAGGTCACAAAGAAGGGCCAGCAAGACAGCTCAGCAGATAAAAGTGCTTGCCACTAAGTCTGATGACCTGATTTTGATACCCAGAACCCAGATGGAAGGAGAGAATAGACTCCTGTAAGTTGTCCTCTGAAGTCCACACGTGATCACACATGCATAAGTGAATAAATAAATGAATGTATTACAACATTTGAGGGCTCCTGTGGAATCAGACAGACCTGTGTTGGAATTCTACTTTCTTTGCTTGTCTGCCAGGCAAAGATGATGCAGTTTGCTTCTGTGGGCTTCAGTTTCTTTTCTGTGATGGGGAGTCATCTTTCTGACTTACAGGGGTGAGGTGATAATTAAACATCAGCAAACAGGAGGCATTATGTAGGATTTTTGGGATGTGGTCAGCAATCAAGAAACAGAAGCCGGCATTATAATGCCTTCTCTTCTGACCTCAAATCTCTCCCATGTGCTGGCACATATATTTTAGCACATAAGTTATATGAACGAATGTGCCTGTTTGTAAATCTTCCTCAAGGAGTGCTCTGCCAAATGAAATGAAAACCAAATTAAAGCAGCAGGAGCTCAGGATTCTGAGTTTTAACCAGTGTCCTGGGAGACTCTCCTATGTGAGAATCACTAAGAGTGAACATGATGCAGAGTACAGAATGTGGGCTCTGGATGCAGGTTCACTGGGCTAGGGTCCCGGCTTCAACAGGGACAAGCCTCACAGCCTTGGTGAACAGCTTAATGTGACTTGCCCTGGTTTCTCTTCTGATGTTTGAGAAGGATGACAACAGGAGCCAGGTGATAGAAGTCTGGAAGGACGGCGGGTAGAATGGCTAATAACTATTCCAAGCTATAAGTCAAGAGCCTTTGAAATTACATGCATACACACTGTGGTGGCTTGAATGAAAAATGTCATCCATAGGTGGTGCCATTTGGGGAGATTGTGGAACCTTTAGGAGGTGCAGGCTTGCTGGAGGAGGTACATCACTGGGGGTGGACTTTGAGAGCTTATATCCTTGCTCTACATCCAGTCCATTCTCTGTTTCCTCTGTGTAGCTGAGGTCTGATCTCTCATCATCCTGATCCTGCGTCTTTCTCTCAATGCTCATTGCCATGATGGACTTTAACCCTCTGGAACTATCAGTCAAAATACTTTCTTCCTTAAGTTATCTTTGGTCATGGATTTTATTATGGCAACATAAAAGTAACTATTACACACATATATAGATATATATTCCAAGAGAGGGAAAAAGAGAGGAGAGAGAGAGACAGAGACTGTGAATATGTATAAGAAAAAAGAGATGAGATAGATGGACAGTGTGTGTATGTGTAAAAAAGAGCAAGACAGAGAGAGAGGGAGAGTGAGAGAGCAAGAGAGAGAACTGCTATAAGCTAGGTACATACCTTGGGACAGTGCCTGGAACACAGTGAGTTTTGGATATTATCTTTGGTCCATAAGCCCCCTCCGTGAACATGAGTTTAACCCGAGGCTCCTGATCTTGCTTCAGAGGCCTCCTCCTTGCCTGACTGTGTGTGCACAGCTGTTCTTGGGGCCCAAACCTCAGACACAGAGAGAATGAACCCAAGGGAGCCGCAAGCATTTCCCCTTCTGCTGTTTCTCTTGCTGCTGGTAGGAAAATTTCATCCTCTTTAAAGAATTTCTCTGGCAGATGTGTGTGCAGCTGTTACACCCCTCCCTGCAGGCAGAGGACAGGCAGGCACTACCAAGAGTTCGGGAAACTCTCATGCAAACAAGATCAAACCCGTTCCTCCCTCCTTCTCACTAATCTCTCCTTTATTCACTGAATGAGAAGAGAGAGGCCTTTCTTAGTGCCAGCTGTCTCGAACAGAACTTGGGGCAGAAGCTGCAAGATCAAAGAATCCTCCAGGGATGGAGGAGGGAATGAGAGAGAGAGGTCAGGGCTGCAAGGGGCAGGCAGGTGCATTAGTCACTTTTCTCACTGTGACAGAACACTTGACTGAAGCAACTTAGGGATTTGTTTTGGCTCATGGTTTGAGAGGCACAGGCCATCATGGCAGGGAAGGCATGGTGGCAGGAGTGTGAACTGCATGTTCTACACGGACCAGGAAGCAGAAGGTTCCACCAGAAGCAGAGCATGCTATAATCCGTATGCTCCCCAGCCCCACACTTCCTCCAGCTGGGCTTCTCCTTCCAAAGTTTCCACAAACTCCCCAAATGGTGCCACCAGCCAGATACCAAGCATTCAAAACCCAAGTCCATTTTTTCTTTTTACATTTTTACATTTAAACCACATTTTGTCCCAGCAACACCATCTTGGGGTATGACCTTGGGAACATCAGTCTACCTCTCAGATTCTTGTAACAATGTGGGCATCCTAGTATCGTTGTGTGAGCCAAATATTTGGACCCCAATCTATGTTGATAAGAGTCCTGGCTTTGTCCCTGCTGGATGATTTCCTCATTTCTTTGCATCTTGGGGTTTCTCTGTGGAAAGATGGGAGCATAGGACTATTTGTCCTGTGTTTGCAGCAGTTTTGCTTCAAGGATAAAGTGACCTACTGGACTGTGTTCTAATTTCATTCCTGATAAAATACCCTAACAAAAAACTTAGGGGAGAAAGGATTATTTTAAGTCACAGTTCCAGGTTACAGTGTGCTACTGCAAGAAAGTCAAGGCATCGGTAAGTTAAAACAGCTACTCACACATCACCTCTATGATCAAGAGCAGCGAGAGAGGAATGCACGCATGCTCAGCTCTACTCTTACAAAGCCCAGAAACCAAACCAGGGAGTGTGTTGTCATGTTCATTCTGGGCCTTCTCACAGAGAGTAGGTCTGCTGGGGAAGGTCACACAGAATAGCCTGCCTTTTCCCAGAGTCTCTTCTCACTTTCCCCTCTGGACCCCCAAACTCTTATATAAAGCCACATTCTCTACTTTTCTGCAGCCATTTTCAGAGGACCAGTATTTCCTTTATGGATTCTTTACTGGGGACGAGGATCTCCACCCAAAGCTGTCATTTTTCTGGAGACCAGCCAGGATTCTAATGGCAAAAAGTAGGAAGAATTGGAGTGTGAGTGTCACAGATGTGAGCAGTGTGATCAGTGAACACTCTCCCACAGTACCTAGGGCTTTAGGACAAAGCCTTTGATTCTAAAAGTTGTCTACCAATTTGACGGTAGAGATGTAAGTACTGGTGAGAAGCAGAGACTTTTCATCAGTGGGAAGAAGAGACAAAGGCTCCAGTGACTTCGTCTATCTTTGGGATGCCAACCTGAACTTTAGGTTTTAATAGACCCGTAACTGGGGCAAGATGTATGTGTAAGTGAGCAGTCTTGGTCAGGCATGGTCTGGTGGGTCTGTGTCTCAGCTTGATTCTGCAAGGTGGTCCACAGACGTTTTACTGTTGGAGGATGCCAACTGGCTCCTGGAGAGTGGTTACTGCTGCTCCAAGGTGCTGCGCTGATAAACAGTGACCATCATTTGGGCATGGTGTGTGCCGGAAGCTCTGTTGTTCCTGGAGTGCAGGCAATTGTAGGCTTAGGACAATATCTTATCTCTGTGCTTCCAGCCTGAAGGGTGATGAGGTTGTTAGACAGACAGACACTCCTTAAGCTACTGACCTGTCTGTGCAGAGTCGAGCAGGGGCATGAGCAGAGTAAAGGAGACAGATGCAGGGCTTGTGTCCTGCCCCAAGTTATTGTATGAGCCCAAACGGGGAGTCCATACGAGCCCAAGCGGGGAGTCCGCATGAACCCAAGTGGGGAGTTTGTACTAGCCTAAGTGGGGAGTCAGAGATTTTTAGCACACGCAATTTCTTTTAGTAGATTTCTCTGTAGAAATTTTATTACATTTGTTTATTTATTTATTTTGTGAGTGCCTGCTTGTGTCTGCATGAGTATGTGCGTATCTGTGTGTGTGTGTGTGCATGTGTCTGCATGTATCTGGGTGTGTCTATATGTGTCTGTATGTGCATGTGTGTGCATGTGTCTGTGTGTGTTTGCATGTGTGGATATGAGAGAACAACTTTCCGAAGTTAGTTTTCTCCTTCCACAGTGGGGGTTCCAGGGATAGAACTCAGGTCATCAGCAATCACTGTTATCCACTGAACCATCCCTCAGGCCCACAGAAGCAGCTTCTAAGTACTTATTGCAACTTGAGTGGTTCTCACTATTTGTGGCTTCATTATTGTGGTCCGGAGTGTGGTCCTGGAGTCAAGCAGGCCTGAACTTTCCACCCCCAGCTCTCTTAAACATAGGCACATTTGTTAACCTCTCTGGAGGTTGTCATGTCCCATCCATAAAACAGGAATAAATATACCACATGGAGTTGCCATGAGGATTAAATGAGATGAGATATACAGAACAAAGCGTGTGGCCATGGGGAAGGCTGTCAGGAAGTGATAGCTGGAGGCTGCACAGAGACTGGTGTGCAACCTTTCCTGATGGGGCTGAGGCGACGAGCTCACCCCACCTCCACGTCCCTGCCTCAGTCAGTGGATGCAGGACGAGGGTATCTGGCTCAGCCTGCAGAGCTGGGCTGGAGGGGCTGGAGAATGCAAATGCCGCCTTATCTGTCCTTCCAGCTGCTCCCTTCCTCCAGCCCATCCCCAGAACCAGGGCAGGCACTGGGCTTCCCAGGATGCCTCGGGCTTTCTCTGGCCCTGCTGAGTCTGTAATTATCAGCACCAATAACAATAATATTTTTTCTAAAGTGTTTTGAAGTTCATCCTCTCATTATGCCTTGCTATGACCCTGAATTTCACTCTTTATGGAGTTGGAAGGAGGAGGAAGCCAAGGTCAGAAAGGTCGAGTCCCAAGGTCACATGACTACGGTTGGCGAAGTGGAGGTTAGAACACTTGCACTTTAGCATCAGAATTTATAGTTCATGGAACTAGCAGGGCTACCTATGGCTGCAAATAACAGAAGACTCTGGGCTCAGTGCACTTGAGAAGATATTCATAAGCATGTCTTGGGCAGTCTGAAGATTACTTGGTTCAGTGGTTCATTAGCACTTCAATAATATCTAACTTAGCCAGGTGTGGTGGCACAGATAAAGCTCTGTGAGATTGTGGCTAACCTGGTCTACACATGAGTTTCAGGCCAGCTGGGGCTATGGGGAGACCCTGTCACAAAACAAAAATCAACCAAACAAACAAAGCAAAATCCCCAACATCAACAAAACAGTAATACCTAATTTGGACTTTTTGAATCTCTAGCTTTTGAAATCCTTCCAGTGTGGCTTCCCTCAAGGTCACAAAATGACTTCTGTGGTACCAGGTGTCACTTGTAGACATCAATACCACATTCAGGCAGATGGAAAGCTTCCTATTTATTTTTATCTCTTTAAGAACAAGGGAACATTTTCTAGAAGTCATTGATCAGAAGCCAAGCTCCAGGTTGCATTCCCAAAGCATTCTGGGCAAGGGGGCTGGGCCTTCTGGAACACATGGAGTGGGGCAGACATGGAGCAGCCAGACCTGGACCATCAGACTTTCTCTGTGGGCCAAGATAGGGACGAAGTAGCCATGCAGGACTGAACTGCATCTGCTCCACCCTGTGACCCATCTGCCCTGTGGGGTGGACTTCACAGTACGCAAGGTGAATCTGCCGTGAGGGTACCTGGGCAGCTCAGCTCTCCACCGATCTCAACCTCATCGAGGATAAGAAGCTTTTGTCTTGAAGATGTACACGGTGTGGAGGGTGGGATGCCACTGCCAGGGTCAAAGAGTTCCAGTTTGGTTCCTAATACGGGTTAGGGCTACCATTGTGTAAAGATCCTCCGTTTTGTTTGAACTAGGACTATTTCCAAAACTATAGTAACTGGGTTTCCAGAACCAAAGGAATTTGCTTTTCTATTCCACGTCCTTGCTCTCTCTACTCTCATAGTGAATTCAGAGTCAGCCCAACTACAAGCATGTTCTGTGGACTACCCATCAATCATGTGGCATGGAACCTCAGCCTTCCTCTGCCATGGGGCCTGAGCCCCCCTCAGAAACCCCACATGCTGCTGTCTATCTATGGAGTTCATAGCTTTTCTAGTAAATAGGTTACCCAAAAGGATAGTCCTCATCAGTGTCCCCTTGAACCCTAAACTCAGTCTTTCCCCAGCACTAGCTGTGTTGCCCTGAGCAATCCCTCTTGGCCTCTGTTCTCTGATGGATCCATAGTGACCTTTGTTCAGGACTGTGGGGAAAGCAGACAGGGGGCCTAGCACTGTGCAGGCCTCTGCAGGGGCTTCATTAAATCAGCCTGTATTGTCTAGACATGCCATTTCTTCCTCGATCAGGGGAGTTTGTAATTGTCCCATGGAGTCCACAGGGTCTGGCCTTGATGACCTTAGCTTTGCATTCAGCTCTGATGGTCAACTTAGACCTCATTGGTCTCTCTGGAAGGTAGGGGGCCTGGTGACATCCCCTTGGCTCCACAGAGACCCTGCCCAGAGTATCACATGCCCAGCCCTTCCTAATTTGTTCCACAGCTGGTATGCCATGCACAAATCCAGCCTACATTTCTTTCAGTCTAGGAGCCACTGAGCCTCCTGGTGAGTGGCTTCTGCCACTTTCCTCCTAGATCTGGTACTGGAGTGGCAATGTGGGAAAGCCTGCTGTCAGAAAACATGGACATGTCCAGCATACAGGTCTATGTGGTATACATTTACAGACAGTCACAGAGCTGGAGTCCCATACCATCTGAGGCAGGCATCCACCCATCACCAGCTCTGCCCTTTGGCCTGGGTGCCCACGAGTGAATCACTGTATCCCTCAGAACCTCAGCATGGCCTCAGAGTCAGGGTTCAGAATGTAGGATCTAGATACTGCCTGTGTTCAAATCCTGGCTTCACCACTGAGGGAACTTTGGCCTTAGACCTAAATAGCTGGGGTTTCATCTTTAAAACAGGTCTAGATTTAAGATCATGTTCTTACCTCAAAGCCCTTTGTGAATCACACCTATGGATTCCCATTGCCATACAAGGTGACATATGTGGGGCCTGCCAATCAAGACAATAGAGTCCTGATGAGTCCACCTCTGTCTAGTTCAAGGTAGAATAGAAAAGTGATTGTTCTTGGGAGTAGATTCATGGGGTCCCTAATATTGGGGCTTATTTACCATAGGTTCAGTTTATGAGAGTCCACCTCTCCCCTTCTGATGCGTGAGCTTTTCTTGTATGTTTTTGTTTCCTTTTTCTAAAGTTTAAAGTTAGCACGCACAAAGTAATTGGCTCATTGTGGCATTTTCAGGCACATTTGTCATTGAGCTTTGTTTTAGTCCACCGCCCTCCTCAACCCCTCCTGCCCCTCCCCTTTGCAGGTTCCCTTCCTTCTTCTGAAGAGTTCTCTCTTCTCGCTGTCATGTTACACATATTTTAAGAAGAATTTAGTTGGAATTGGATGTGTGCAGGGGTGCCTATCTTAATAGAATTCCAAATTCGAGGCCAGTCTGGGCTATATCATTAGACCCTGTTGTAATCCCAGCACTCTGGAGGTGCAGCCACAAAGGTTAGGAGATCAAGGTCATCCTCAGCTGTACATCAAGTTTCAGGCCAGCATGGGATAAATGAGACTGTCTCAAAAAAATAAAATGCAGACAAGGGATCCAAGTAGTGCTGGGATCGGGGAGGCTTTGAGGGGCTAAATGGGGTCTAGCTGTTAAATGTTTATCATTATCAGAATGGAAGCCTTGGCTGGGTAGTGTCTTCTTGCAGCAAATTCTTCTTTGGATGGAAAAAAAATTCTACACATACACACACAAATTAAATAGCATTTACTGCCATCTTTCAGTGCGTGGCAGGAATTCCACCATAGAAAAAACTGCAAAATAACAAAGAAAAGCTTCGGTCATTAAAATTGTTTTCTTTTACGTGTGCTGCTGTACAAACAAAACAAAGCAGGCAGGGAGCAGCTGAGGGACCATGGGACCTGAAAACTGGAGCATCAGAAAAGAGGAAGAGAGGAAAGACAGGAGAGTGCCAAGGAGAGAGAAGCCCCAGCCCTCTGGGTGCTTGGCAGAAAACATCTGTAAATGCTGACATGTGTGGTAGGAGTTAGAATCAGTTATCAGGTGAAGATAATGTCCTTCATGTATTATTTAATTTTTTACTAGTGTCTGTTGATTGTATAACATAGCAGGTGTCACGGTAGCACTTTTACACGTGAGTACAATAAACTTTGCCTTATTAACTCCCCACTACCATCTCTTGTCCCCCCCTACTCTTGTTGACTCCCTTCCACTTTCCAAATAATCCCCCTTTCCAAATGCCCAATGTCCGTTTGGGTGATATATTAAATGTATGTTTATGTTGTGCTTAAAAATCTAGATTCCTCATATTCGAGAATGCATGCAATATTTATCTTTAATTTCTACCCATCACCCCTCCCGCCCTCTCTTCAGGCCATCTTCTCTACCCCATAGTCATCTGTTTAACTGCATATCATATATATACATAAGTAAAAATTTTAAAATCCAGGTTTTGTATATCAGAGAAAATTGTAATATTTGTCTTTGAGCCTGGCTTATTTCACTTAGTACGTTAATGTCCAGTTCCATTAATTTTCCTCAAATGATTCTATCCTTCTTTATGGCTAATACTATACATGTGAATATACTACATTTTCTTTATCTGTTCATCTGCTAATAGTCACCTAGGCTGATTCTGTAACTTGCCCATTGTAAATGAGTACAAACACTATGGAAATCTGTGTTGTAGTTCCTCAGAACACTCAATTTTCTTTAAGGGTGTGGACCCTGGTAGATCAGCCATGTCCAGTAGGTGGCCTGACACCCCTGTGTAGCACAAATTGGACTCAGTGGTTTATAAAAAAAGGACATGAGGTTGAAAGGGAATTCATGTGGATCTGGAAGACTTAGAGGAGGAGTTGCGGGGGAGGGGAGGGTGAATGTGCTCAAAATATATCATATGTATGAAATTCTCAAAGAATTAACTGTATTATTATATGAGACAAACAATGAAAAGCAGAACCAGTATAGGATCCAGCTAGACCTCTGCTAATGATATACCAAATATATCTGGTCACTCACAGGAACCAAGGTACAGAACTGGTTTCCTTTTTAACCTCCCAGACAACCCTAGAAGGATGTATTTTGTTGTTCTGACTACAGATGAGGCAGTGGACACTTGAAGAAGTGAAGGAATATACCCAGGGTCTTCCAGCTAAAGACTCCAGTGCTGGTATTGAATCTAGGTCTGGCTGACTTCAAATCTCATGTGCTTAAATTGTTCTGTTGGGCTGCCTGCGTCCCAGAACCTCAGCCCAGTCTCCTGCCCAGACCTTTGACCTGACTTTCACTGCAAAGGAGAAACTGTCACAGAAGGTACAGATGGTCAGGTATCTAAATTTCTCCCTCCCTGGTTCAGACAGAAGCTTCCAGATGTACCAGCTAAGCACAAACTCAGGCGTCTCTTTCCTCTGGGTAGAAATACTTGGGGTGTCATCTTTTGCCAACAGCATCAATATTCCTGTGTGGGCTCAGCTGGCTCCCCTGGAGCTGTGCAAAATTGGATGCTTGGTTTCTTGTTTTTGCTTAACAAACAGGGCCGACTCTGGGGTTATATATCATGCAAGACAGAGAGAGTTCCTGGGGGCTGCGAGTGGTGGGATGTCAGAGGCTGCAGGGATGAATCTTCTCCGGCCTCTACAGAGAGTATACTGCTGAGGTCAGTATGTAAGATAGGGCTGGAGTCTGTTGAACCACTCCCGAGGGCTGCAGACCAGGGCCCAGAGTATGACTTGAACATCAGGACTTTAACATTTTTAAGTGTGTGTGTGCATGTAGCTTATGTATCTTGTAGGGGGTGTCCAAGAAGGCCTGAAGAGAGTGCAGATTACCTGCAGCTGGAGTTACAGGTGGTTGTGAGCTGCCTGATATGGGTGCTGGGAACAGAACTCAGGTCTTCTGGACGAGTAGCAAGCACTAACTGCTTAGCTATCTCTCTGGCTCTAGCATCAGGATTTTTAAAAGCTTACAGAACACTATAATGCCAACCAAGGTTGAGAACTAGAGCTCAGGAAGAAAGAATGTGGAGTGTCTTAGATGAATTCCATTCTTCCCCATCCTTCCCTGAATCACCAGCACAGCCACAGTTATCTTCGCTGTCACCCTCAGGGCTGCTGCCATCTGTTTAGACATACTACACTCTGTTCACTCTGAGAGCTTTGTGTAGATCATCGAATGGTCTCTAAAGGGAAAACTCCATGTTAGCAACTATCACTGCCCTGTCTGCAAAATAAAATAATCAGAAAGGTTAAGGAATGTGTCCAAGTTCACATGGCGGGTGGAGACAGGCTAAGAAACCTATCCTGTTCTTCATTTTCCCTCCTTCCCTCCCTCTGTTCGTCTGTCCCTCCTCCCTTCCTTTTCCCCCTCCCTCCTTCCTCCCCTCCCTCTCTCCCTCTCTCTCCCTCTCTCCCTCTCTCTCCCTCCCTCCCCTTCCCCCCCTCCTTCTTCCCCTTCCTCTCTCCCCCCTCTCCCTCTCTCTCCCTCCCCTACCCCTTTCTCCCTCCTCATTTTCTTCCCTTCTCCCCCTTCCTATTTTCTGTTTTCATTTCTTGCCACCTTCCTTCCGTCTTGCATTTATGTGAACTAGGAAGCTTGGTGGGAAATACAAGGATGCCTGGGCTATGATGATATGTCCAGGTACATATTGTATTAGGCACATGTATTGTACACATGTGTAGTGCCATGCGCATGTATCTGAATATGTGATGTGTGTTTTTGTGTCAAGGATACATATGGATGCCTGTATGTTAGACTGTGAAGATGACTGAGCACAGTGTGTGGTGCTGTATGCATGACTTACCTGTGTTGTGTGTGTGTTATATATGTATGTTGGTGGGCATGTATGTCTATATGTCAGGGTACACATGGGACCTGTGCATGCTGCTCAGGATGAGTATGCACACTCTGGTGGGGGAGAATAAAGGCCAGAGCAGGAGCAGGGAGGAGCGCATGCTCCCTCCCCCGGCCCAGACCCCAAACCCTCTGGTCTTGGAATGTGAGTTCTTTGTAACTAAGATTAATTTTCTTATTTAGCATTTATGTGACACTCTGGATCTGCAAAGCACTTTACAATAAGTTTTATTAGTTTTGCTTGTGATTTATATATAGCAGAGAACTCGGCTGTACCCAGGGCTTCTCTCCAGAGACTGAAACTCGGCACAGCAAACTTCATCCTTTTCCCCAAGCTTTGCCCATGTTCTGGGGCAGTACCTATGTTTTTGCATGAGATGAAACAAATGCTTTTGTAGGTGCTAGATTATTTGGTGGATGGATGGAGAGGTGATGCTTGGGGGTGCTCATTGGACTGGCCCCTGAAAGTCTAGAAAATGGGGATTCTAGTAGGTTTCCTTTCTGGCTCAATCCATTGCTTTCCTGAGCTGTGGGTCCGGCTTCTGCTTTCTACTCCAGTCACCCCCCCGGTATGTATATTTACCCTGACTGAAACTTTTGCAGTTCAGTAGCTGACCTGCCTTGCTGTGAGCTCTCCCAGATCAGCCCATGAGACACAGTTTAAGTCATTTACTATGGAGGTGACTCTAAGAAACATAAGTTCAGGGGTAGAAGGTGAGAGAAGGGAGGAAATGGTCAGAGCTGTCCTGAGTAGATTGCCACTGTGGGCGCTGGGGGCACCTGGAACTGAGTTCTTCCCAGAAACCAGGCTGGGCCACTTCCTGAGCAAATGGAGAAACTAAACTATTTATCCAGCTCCCATGCTGGACTTTTTGGGAGTCTTACCTGGGCATCCTGGGCAAGACTCTTTGAAGCTAAGCAAACTCCTTTGGATTTAGGGCAGTGCCTGAGGTTGACAGGCCAGAAAGACCCAGGTGTCCAATGTAGGATGCTCCCCGACAAGGGGGAAATGCTTGCAAGTCCAAAGCTATCTGGGGCAGGGTTCAATAACATCTGCTACACATGCCTGAGTTCTATGGAGACTTTTGTGTCAGGGTCACCAGTGACCTTCAAGTTCATTAAGTCCATTATCAACTTTTTATAAAGGTCATTGTCTTCATCCTCCACAGTTGTCTCCCTTTCTCCTCCCTCCCTCCCCCATGTCTGTTTATCTTTCATTTCCATGTGTGGATATTCCTCAGCCATCTCTGCTTCCTCCTCACCTGTAGACAAGCTCACACATGTTTTGCATGGAATGCTGCAACGCAGACTTCCCATAGTACCTCGAGCCCTGCGAGATGTGCCTCCTTGAAATATTCATCAGAGCATCACTCCAGAAACTCCCAGTCAGCATTTCCAAACCAAGCTCGTTCTTCTGACCTCTCACTCAAATCAGCCACATCCTTGATACTCAAGAATGGTCAGGGTCAGCTGCAGCAATGCTTCCAACCTGAAGGACTCCCCACCCCAGGAAGGATCACAGAGGCCCTACCCCACACAGCCGAATCATGATGTGTGTTTCTAGCAAGCCCCTAGGTGACATAGGCATACATTAGTATTTGGTTAGCATTGGTAACACCACTGAGTGTCTTGTTCGCCACAAGGGGATTTTACTAATTTCCTTATCTTGAATCTTTGTAATAACCTCACTCCGGAGAATAAATAAACATTCATTGGCTATAAACTAGGGTTTGTGGGTGGGGTGCCTGCCTGGTTTCTATCAACCAGAAAAGCAAAATAATAAAATTGGTATGGACAAGTTTAGTTGGATAAGTTATGACAATACCATGATATCTGTAATTTCATTCCAATGACTATTTATGGAGTTTTTGGCCCGAGATTGGTATGCCAAGCTGTGATTATGTGATAGTGACCAAACCTTGGCACTTGTCCTCAAGGAGGTCACAGCTGAGGACAGGGACAAGAATAGACAGTGAAAAAGTAGGAGGTGCCAGGGAAACCAGAGAAAGAGTGTGGCACAGCTCCCTGAAGAAGAGACATCAGCTGGTAGGAATTTAAAGGAGAAGACAGGCCTGGACACAGGAGGCAGGAGAGAGGGGCTTTGGACCGTGCATGTCCTGGACTGTCTGGTACATGAAATAGCTGTGATGCATCTGTTGGGAGCAAGAGGGCTGCATATTTTCGGAGTGCTGTCTAACCTGGCTTAGTGAATTGGGGGCAATCATCTAACTTCGCTTGCTTCATTTGCCTTAACTTTAAAATAGAAACAGCAATCTCTGTGATCGCAGGGTCAATTGTGAAAATGAAATAAAAATAAGCATGTTTCAGAATTGCAAATACTCAGCCTGCATAAATATTGATTGAAGAAGTTGTCAGCAACCAGAGCTCAGACCTTAGAAATAATAATCTTGGGATATGTGAGATGGCTTGGCAGATGGAGACTTTTGCTGCAGAGCCTGACCACTTGGGTTCAATCTGCAGGACATACATGGTCGAAACCAATTTCTTTGGGTCCTTTGACCTCCACACCCAATGAATAAATTAAAACATAATTAAGAAAACCAATCACAGTAAGCCAGGTATGGCTGAGTCAGAGGTGGTGGGTGAATACAAGGAAACCGTGTTTTCTGAACCAAACAGGGCAGTTCCACATATGAACCTACAGTGCTTGTGATAGCATGTTGAAGACCTGAGGAAGCCCAAGCCAGACAAAATTCCAGCAAGGAGTGAGTGGGGAGCTAGCTGAGGCGCTAATGTAAGTGGGAGGGAGAGTCAGTTTTTTAAGAGTGTCACACTGGGTAGGTTGACTATGCTCTAGAAGATGGGCCTGTCTAGAGTCCATTTGGGGACATAAATTAGACAAGCTATGCCTTACAAAAATAGTAGAGGACAAGAAGTGAGGGGGTAGAGAGGTGGGGTAGGTTTGGAAGGAGATGGGGGAGGTGGACTGAATATGATCAACATACATTGTATAAAGTTCTCAACTAATCACTAAAAATATTATTAAAAAAGAAGCAATCATTTGTCAGGTAGAATGGTGGCCTTCTAAAAGAATCAGTCACCTTAAGTCTTCAACACCAGTGAATGTTACTTTATTTGGAAAAGGGGTCTTTGAAGTTGTAATTAAGGGTCTCGCTACAAGATCATTTTGAATGATCTGAATGGGCCTTAAACTCAATGTCACGTATCCTTTCAAGAAGAGGGGAAGAGACCGAACGGAAGAAGGCCACATGAAGATAGAGACAGAGGTTGAGTGCCGTGACCATTCATCTAGGAGCACCTAGAACCGAAGGGAGGGAAGAGAAAGAAGAGAATGGGAGGAGAGGGATGGGGGGAGAGAGGGATGGGGATGTAGGGGAGGAGGAAAGGGGCAAGGGAAGAAGGAAGGGAGGGGGAAGGGAAGGAATGGAGGAGGAGGGGAGGGAGTGTGGTTCTGCTGACAGGCTGGTTTTTGATTTCTGGTCCACTTGATAGTGAGAGAATACATTTCTGCAGTTTTAAAGTCACATGGTTATGACTCATCACGGTGTGTTTTCATTATTGTGACTAGTACTTGGGAGAAGTCACTTGGAGGGAGGCCTTATTGTTACCGACGGTTATAGAGGTTTCAGTCCAAGGTTCGCTGGCTCCATTGCTCTAGGCTTGAGGTGAGGCAGAGACCCATACTGGAAATATGGAGCAGTGGAGGCTGCTTAATCTAGGCTGCCAGGAAGCAGAGAGGGGCTGAGGAAGGGGGCAGGGCGAGACATGTCCTTCAAAGGCATGCTCCCAGCAACCTACTTCCTGTGGCTGGGTTCCCCCTCCTCCTTTTTACCAACTCCTAATAATGCCATTAGAATATTAATGTAGAAGTGGGTTGATGCATTGATTAGGTCAGGGCCTTCATGGCACAAACCCCATCTGCTGGCAGCCTACACACGAACCCTTTGGAGGATGCTTCCTATTAAACCATAGCAATTTTTCTGATGATTGTTCCTCTCTTTGTGCAAGTGGTTTGTTCCTCCTCACTGATCTAGGCAAGGGCTCTGCTGTCCCTGTGCTTTAAGGCTTGTGGAGGTTGTCTATTGACAGCATCTAGAATCACCTAGGAGATAAACCTCTGGGCATGTCTGTGAGGAAGTCTCTAGATTGGGCTAATCGAAGGAAGATCCATCTTAAAGATGTGTGGCACCACTCTGTGGACGGGGCCATGACCGAATAAAATGGAGAAAGCAAGCCAGCTGAGCTCTGCATTTATTGCTCTGTGCTTCATGAGATGCAGTGTGACCAGCTGCCTCATGATCGGCCACCTGCCTTGCCCATCTTGATGGACTGTAGCCCTTGAATTGTTGGTCAAAATAAATCCTTCCTTCCTGAATTGAGTTCATCAGGTGTTTTTGTCATAGCAACGAGAATATTTTTCTACACAGAGATGAAGCCTCTCTCCCTTATCGGTTGACCTTGGTGGCATCGTGGGTCAGAATGTGAGCAAGGGTCATGGAAGGCATGGGAATGATAATACTAGACAGACTCACAATCTGAACTGCATTGAGTAGTGTACCCTCCTCCCTAAGTCATGTTCTCCTGGAACCTCAGAATATGACCTTTGGACATAGAATCTTTGCAGAATGCAATCAAAATGAAGTCATCTTGATTAAGAGAGGCCTTAACCCCAGGGCTGGTGTTCTTTTAAGAGAGAAGTTTAGACAGACACAGAGAAACTGTAAACCTTAGAGATTGAGATGGGAGTGATGAATCTATAAGCCAAAGACTGTTGGCTGCCAGTAAGAATTAGAAAGAAACAACCAGGCGCGATTCTTTAAACCCAGCACTCTTTTAAAGCAGCATGCCTTTAATCCCAGCACTCAGCAGGTAGAGGCAGGTGGCTCTCTGAGAGAGAGGACAGACTGGTCTACATAGTGAGTTCTAGGCCAGCTGTGGCTACGTGGAGACTGTCTCAAAAAGACTAGAAAAAAAAAGTTAGGAAGAAATAAAGAAGGACCTTCCCTGGATCCTTCAGATTTCAGATGTGTGACCCTGCCCACACTTTGATTTTGAGCTTGTAACCTCCAGTGAGGCTGGTACATGTCTGTTATTTTTAAGATACCTAATTTGTGGTGATGGTGTATTCATTTCCATTTGCTGCTATAACCCATCTATTCAACACACACACACACACACACACACACACACACACACACACACAACCTAGGCAACTAGATGAGTCAATCAATATAATGTGGTGCAGAGTACTCAGGAAAGACACCATGCTGAGAGAGGCTGAAACTGGGCTATGTGAGCTGGGTAGAAGTTAAATGTGCAAAGAGAGCTGGAAGAGCTGAGCTAGAGAGAATACCTGTGTTGGAGGATAGACAGAGCATCTTGGTCCAAGGGGTGGACTCAATCAGCAGGAACAGAGTCCTTGCTCCTACACTGACCACTACGCCTCCCTAGTCCCTGCTCTTCTGGCCCTTGGCCTTTCTTGTGGAAACTCTGGGGTCAAGATATCTGTCCATCTACTGGTCTACTCCCTTCCATCTGTGTCCCCCCTCACTGCCTGTCATACCAAGCTTTTGAATATGAGTTTAGAAATCCTGCTGTCCTTGAGCACTGCAGGGAGCACATGGAGGGGCAGCTCCCAACAGCTTCTCCAACTTCCCCTCCCAGAGCCCACTTGGCTCTGAATGGGCCTCGGACAAAGGCGCCCCCCGCTTGAGTACCTGTAATTGGACCATCCACGTGCATGGCAGCAGTGGCAGAAACACAAAGGACAAAAGAAAGATGAATGGCTGATTCTCCAGTCTGCCCGTTGCTATGGTTTCTGTGGGGCTGGTGGGGAGGGCGGTTACCAGGCAACTGGAGAGCAACCTAGACAAAGGGAGATGGTCAGGAGCAGGTGCCAGTGTGTGTGGGGAGAGATGGGAAGGGACAGAGATGGAGACAGAGGAAAGAGCTGTTTAAGGGCAGGTGCCATTGTGCGTGCGTGTGTGTGTGTGTGTGTGTTAGGAAGGAACAGAGATGGAGGCAGATGACACAGGCAAGAAAGAAGGGAGAGAGAGAGGTAGAAAGACATATATAGAAAAAGACAGAGACAGAGACATCAAATCCGTGAAAGAGACTGCAGAAGCATAGGGACAGAGTGACAGAACCAGGGCACATCCATTCACCATAAGCACTTACTACAGGACAGACAGACAGATGTCCTCTGGAGATAGGTAGTTAACAAGGCAGACACTATTCCTGCCCTTGGAGCTCCCAGACCTAGAGATCAAGATCCTAGCCATGGAGCTCAAGGGAGATGTCCGTATCTCCTAGGGAGAGGCTGGGCCCTCTCAAGGCTGATGTCTCTGGATGGGAGATACTTAGAGCCATTGCGCCCTCCTCCTGTCTCTAGGAAGCATCCACAGGCAGGGTTGTTAGTATGGAATGACTCCTTGTTGAATGATGCTCCATCTCTTCCTAACCATTGGCTCATTGGTTGCCTACCATGATGCTCAGTTTTCTCACCTTTGTGGAGAACGTGAGCCAGTTCTTCATCTTAGTAACTAAGCAGCTACCAAAAGCTTTTTATATTCTTAAGAGATCCTGTATGCTAGGCATCTGTGCGTATGAACTCTGGTGAGCAGGAGCAGAAACAGGCTCTGGGATATGCACTGCTTTGCCCGAGATCTTCTAAGATCCTGTCTAAGATTCCTACTTATGACCTCTTCTGGGTCAAGACTTTTATTTACAAGGATCAAAAAACATATGCACATTAGCTCCAGGAAAATGGCATATTTATTGGAAGTAAAAGGACTTTTGAGACCAAGGGCACTCCACAGAACTGATTCTCATTCAGGAGGCTCTACTAGAGCACTGCCCAGAGACTATAAGCCAGAGAGACTTCCCTCTTTCTTCCTGAAATCATCCTGTGCTTTCCCCTACCCTGGCTCATCTCAAAGGAACTAAGAATGGCAGAAACAACTTGTGGGGAAGTTGTCTTTCACAGTTCAAGTCCTCGGGAGTGAACATGATTGGTTCACTTATATACAGTCCTAGACTAACCACCTAGGCCAGGACTGGGGCTTCTGGCAGGATTAGTTGATTTTGGTCAATTCTTCAACAAGGGCTTTACAGAAATGCACTCGTATGCAGCCTGTGAGTGTCAGGAGCAAAATCTGCCTGCTTCCCAGAACTGTTGTAAGGAGCTTATACTTTTTGAAGCGCTTTGCAAACTGTAGAGTACCATTGAAAAGCAAATATTTAATCTTAAGGTGGTATCTGGAAGAAAGAATATACCTTCATCTTCTTTGCCAAGATCCTGACCTTGAGCCAAGGGGAGTGAGCAAGAAGATTATTGTTGATAAGGGAACAAGGGAAGGTAGAACGAATTCAAAGGATGAACTGTTTGCCAGGATGGGATAAAGATGGAGAGGAATGTCGTTTCTTCCTTCCCTCAGTCAGTGAGCCCCATGTTCAGAAGCCTACACTGTCAGAAACTGTGCCAGGTGATGCAGATAAATAGGGAGGAAGGTATAGCATGTGTACTCCACAGACTGGCAGTTGGTACCAGGCCATATTCTGGATAACCTACCAGGCATCTTAAGATGTACTATGAGACAAATGTAATGGGATCAGAAGCAGCGTGTTAACTGAGCTAGAGACACTGAGGAAGGCCAAGAGAGATGAGCTCAGAGGGTGTTGGAAGGACAAGTGTGTTTGGAGAGATAGATGATGGCCATGTCAGAGTGAGTGATGAATGTTCTGAAAGAATCACAGAGGCATGAAGGAGCATGAAGATTGAGTTTTCCATGCTGGGGTATTTGAAATGGTGGTGGAACAATGGAAGATGAGTCTGGAAATTATCAAAGAGCTGAAATATCTGGACTCTGTCCCTAAGACAGTGGGAGGCCATTGAACCTTGGGGAGGGAGAGTTGACACAGAGTCTCACTCTCTAACTATCTTCAAACTCTTGGCTTCCTGCCTCATCCTCCCTAAATTTGGTGATTATATGCATGTACTGCCACATTTAACCCGTCAAAAGATTTTAACAGAAATTTGACTTCTAGAAATGTCATTGTGACTAAAATGAAGTATATGTGGAATGATGGTGATGGTGGTCAGGAGACCACTGGAAGAAGGTCTTTCCAGCACCCTATTCTCTCATGCTGGGGGTCAAACCTAAGGCATCAGGACTTCGAGCACTCTACCACTAGCCTATGACTCCAGCCTCAAGTCTTTCCAGTTGAGAATAGGCAGTTGTGTAGTTCTTTCCTTCAAATGAATTATCCTTTCTGGAGAGAAGAGGAGACTCCTAAAATCCAGGAGGCTCATAAAACTTACAAGAACCCCGAGTCTCCACCCCATGATTTTATAACCTTTAAAAAGTACTGGACATTGGGGCTGGAGAGATGGCTCAGCTGTTAAGAGCACTGGATGCTCTTGCAGAGCACTGGGTTGGTTCCCAGCACCCACATGGCAGCTAACAACTGTAACTCCATTTCCAGGGGATCAAAGATTCTCTTTTGGCCTCCATGGGCATTGCATAACATGGGTGTACATCGATACATGCGAGCAAAACACCCATAAAATAAAAAATTAAATTTACAGAAAGTATGTACGTGGGTAGGGAGGGTTGGAGCTGACTTTAGGTTGTACAGCTCAGTGATGTCACTTTCCTGTGTTGTCATGCATTTGCCGGGATGCAGCCGCCTTTGATTCACCCATGCTCCTGCAGGTAGCCCCAGTGCACTCATTGGCTCACTGAGCTAGACTTGGGTGGGATGATTTATTTGGTCTGCCATTGGTGCCCAGTCTGGGAGGAATTAGACATTTGTTGACATTTCCTGAGGAAAAGTTATGTTCAACAGCAGTGCTTCCCAAACTGTAGCGTTCTAACAACCTTCCCAGGGATGTAACTAAAAATGCTGATTAACAGGGCCCTGTTTATCGGAAATCAATTAAGTAGGTCTGCAATAGAGCCCATGAATCGGCACTTTTAAACAGTGCCCTAAGTAAGAATGGTTCCCCGGCTACTCTTTAAGAAACTTCTTCTAAGGGGTGGAAGGTGTGGGCGCACATCAGAAAGATCCTTCGAAACATCATGCTGGCTCCCATTTTAAAACCAAAGACCATTTTATGGCCCTTGTGGATTTTCACAAGAGTGGTTATAATTGGTTCATTATCATTTCACATATATATCATGGTACACACTCAACCTCCAGCATCTGTTGCTTGTAACCAGGGAATAAGAGATGGCGGATGGAACTTTATAGCCCTTCCTTCTGCCAGTTTCTGCGTGCTTTGCCCATAGTCCTGCTGTGGTGGGGATAGTGGAGGGATCATTAAACTTTATTGAATTCTTTCTGTCATATATTCTGCAGTGTCTCAGACATGGTGTGGAATTTCGTCTTCCCTGTTTAGAAGCTGTGTGACTTGGGGTTACAGACTTTACTTCTCTGCACCTCAATTTCAGAGCTAATTAGAAGTCCCTTCAGATCATTGAAGTGAGGATTAGTTTTTGTTATACCACTGTGAATTCATGGTCCTTGGTGTATTCTATTGCTCCATTCCATGCATTATTATTCTGTGTGGATATATGTGTGCATGTGCCTGTGTGCATGTGTGTGTGTGTGTACAGGTACATGTGTGTTGGTGTGCTCATGTATGTGTGTGCATGTGGAGCTCTCAGCTGTTGTTTCTCAGGTGCTGTCCATCTTGAATATTTTGAGGCAGAGTCTCTTACTGGCCTGATATTGACCAAGTAGGGTGACCAGGGAACTCTAGGGATTCCTCTGATTCTGTCACCCCAGTGCTGAGATTACAAACACAGGCTACACACTTGGCTTACTTGATATGTAGATAAGACTGGCCGAGATCCACTTGCCTTTGCTTCCTGAGTCCTAGGGCTAAAGGCATGTGTCACCATGCCCCACATTTTTTTTTTTTTAATTTGGGTTCTGGGTATTGAACTGAAATCTTGTGCTTACATGGCAAACACTTTACCAACTGTGCCATCTTCCCAGCCCCATTATTATTGTTTGTTGCTGTCAGATTATCCCATTTTTGGCAGTGAAGGATGCCTCAGTTTGGCCACTGATCTTTTGCAAAGGACCCTAATCTATCCACAGCTTTCTTGTCACATCCAGGAACACTTTCAGGCTACTTTTATACATTTTAAGTTCTAAGCCAGGGTCAGCTATTTTCCCAAGGAGTTCTGATTCCTTTGTACAGAACAATGATGTGTGAGACCATAGTCTGAGTGTTTAGAAAGCTCATGGATATTTAGTCATTGGGTCTAGGTATTTTTTTCTGTTGTGCTGGGGGGCGAAATTGAGATCGCCATGTGTGCTAAGTAAATACTCTAACAGTGAGCTGTCTCCCAGCTTCAGACACTGGGTTTTTAGGATTTTTAAAAAGGGGTTTTAAGCAGTGCAAATGATTTTAGGGGAAAATACATCCCGAGTTCATACTGGTATTTGTCATTCAAACTGGGGATGCCATAGTTTTGTCTTAATGTTATATTTGTAATTCTTGAAAAATGAAAATATTGGCTCCTAATGACAACAAATAAAGTACTTATTTGCTTTATTTTAAAATCCAAATGCATCATCTTCAGAGTTATATTAATGTTATAACTATTAACAATGTATCAAAAATATTGCTTAAAGATGATACGGACTTAGTGTTTTCATTTTGTGCTGGCTACAACATATTTATTATATCTCTTAATGGGCAGACAAGCCAGGGAAAGTGGGCCAGTTATTGTTCCCTCTGTTGGGGAACTTCAGTTGTCAACTTGACACACCTGGGTCATGAGGGGCCCTCAGTTGAGGAATTTTCTCTATTGGACTGGCCTGTGGCCATGTCTGTGGCAAATGTTTTTGATTACTGAGTGATGTGGGAGGGCTCAGCCCAATATGGGTGATGTCACCCCTGGGCAGATAATCGTGGGTTTTATAGGAAAACAGGCTGAGCACAGACCAGAGGAACAAGTCAGTAAGCAGTGTTCCTCTGTGGTCTCTGCTTCAGCTCCTGTCTCCAGGTTCTGGCCTTGAATTCCTTCCCTGGTCTCCCCGAATGATAAATTGTGATCAGGAAATGTAAGCCAGATTAACCCTTTCCTCCCCAAGTTGGTTTTGGTTAGAGTATTGTATCGTAGCAATAGAGAAGCCAAAGTAGGACCTTCCCATTTAACTGCTAAGAAAACAGAGGCTCAAGAAGTCAGAAAGGCATAAATCAGCAAGTGATGAGGGCAACATCTGGAGCCCAACACTGACTCACCTGCTCTCTGTGGCTTTGTGTTTCATTTTCTTTTGCTTTTTGTAATTAATAATGTCCCTGCTATCCTACTGTGTGCAACATGAGGATATTTAGTAGTCCTGAAAATGACTTGACATTCATTGTTTGGAGAGAGAGAGAGAGAGAGAGAGAGAAAGAGAGAGAGAGAGGTTTTACTAGAATAGAAAATTTCTTAACTCCTTAAGAAATGTGTCAACACCTACTTTCAAAGTGACATGCTCTTGGTTTCTGTTTTATTAGCAAATGGGTTCTGTTTAAGGTGCTGACTATTCATCTCTACTTCCAGGCTGATTTAAATAGGACAGCAAGTAAGGGGGTGATAAAGGCCTTGAGGGTAGATGCAGAGTCTGCAGAGTCATCATCTCCTGACCTTTGGGCATCAGCTCAACAGTTTTCCCCACATGCAATATCTTCTTTTTACTGTCTGGCCCAGGTAGTAGCCACATCACGGCTTCTTCTTACAGCTTTCTCCGAATATTCCAGCCTGCTATGCTCTTCCACACTGCAAAGTTTCTGGTTATACTTGATTGTATGGCACTTTCCCCCAATTCACATTCACTCGGAAACCTCAATGACCTCATTTCTAACTATGATGCAATCAATTTTAAACAATGCTGTACTGTGTTTGGGGGTCCTAGGTCTAATGGTTGGTGTCCTTACAGGGAAGCTATATGAGGTCACAGACACTAGAGGGGGAATCAGCCATCTGCAGATCAAGACAGAGATCAGAACACCACAGTAGTAAAATCAAGGACTAGGAAAAAGCACCAGAAGCTAGCAAGAGGTGAGCAAGGCTCCGTTGACACCTTCACGTCAGAATTCTAGCTTCCGGAACTGTGAGAGATTGAGTTTCTGTGGTAACTGGTTATCACCAGCAAACAAAGCCAGTGCTCAACTCAAGTTTGGAAGAGTAAGCAATGAGAGTTGGGAGACGATGGTAAAAGACTGTCAGTGTCATCCTGGTGAAGGCAGGCAGCGAAAGGGGACAGGACTAGGCTATCAGGGGCAGGGCAGCTGAGTCCAGGAGAGGTACAGTAGCTCCGGTTATGCAGGGAGCTACATGTCCTGTGGATTGCCTAGCATGATGGACCTGTGCAACATGAAACTTGGAAGGTAACCTCGGCCTGATGGCTCAGGGTCCCTAAGGCTGCATGGGGAACTTCAAACGTTTACGAAGGTATGAGGCAACCATCTGAAGTGGTCATAATGAACTGTTACCCTGACATGCTTGGGATTCTACAGGGTGATCGCACTCCCTGCTGGCTTCACTGCTCTCTGACACTGGAATTTAGCCTAGTGTTCAGAGAAGGCATGAAACATCTTCCTTGGGTGTGCACCTTGCCTCTCGGCCACCCTAGATCCACCTCGTACCAAGGTAAGGGTAATATTAATGGAGACAAATGTTTTGATAGACCTCAGCCTGACTCTGAGACTCTCTGTGGTTGTCCAACCAGGCAGTGACATCTGACCTTTGTCATTTCAGAAGGTCCTGTATTAATACATCTTTCAAGGAAGCCAAAGAGGGGTTTCTGGTCATTTCTTCTAGTCTGCATCTCAGGTTCTCTCTTAGGAGGAAAGGGAGATGTGGATGCAAGCAGAGTCTTTGTCTCCAAGGAGACAGAGAATCTTCCCTCCAGACCTGCTTTAACTGCTAATTCAGTGACTTACTGGATAGGTCTTAGAGGGTCCAGAGATTCCTCCTGAGGGTTACCCTAGGAAGGGAGGACGCCAAAGGCAGAGGGCTGGCCCAGCCTATGGGCTATTGGTCTGTCTGTCTGTCTATCTATCATCTATCTATCTATCAATCTATCTATCTATCTATCTATCATCTATCTATCATGTTTAGTCCCACCCCTTGCTTCTCTCTCTACTATTGATTCTTTTCTCTCTAGTTCTTGAGGACCCCACAGAAAACTTACTGAGCTTTCCATTAGTGGGAATGAAAATGCCATAGCTCATCCTAGGGCTTAGAGGGGCAGACCTAAGCATCAGAACGGTGGGCTATAGCTGTGACCTTGGTCAGGTATGAGCTTTTCTGTGCCTCAGTTTTCTAGTATGTCAAAGGGAGACGAGTTTCTGTTCTGACAGTAACAAGAGAATGCCTGCAGGACTCTTAGCCTAGTGTTTTACATTCCTCAGTTGCCATCTCAGTGTTGATTAGCTTTCATAAGAGAAGCTGCTTTCTTTCACTTATAGGAATGAAGGACAGTGGAATGAAGCTATGCTAAGGCCTACACAGACCCAGCTAAGCCTGAATTCCCATTTTGATGCTTGTTTGCCTTATTGAACTCTTAGAGGCTCATTCTCTTCATCTGTAAAATGGAAGTGATAACTAGTCCCTTTCCAAGTGAAGAATAGTATGGGGCTAGGTAATGTTTATAAACTGCTTGTCGCTGAGCCGGTGACTTTGGACAAATAGTTCTCCTACTGTTTTAATTTCCTTGTCTTGAAAACCAGGAAAAGAGGCTTCCTGTAAAAATCAAAGGTGTCATTTTGTTGACTGATTCATGTGTGTGTGTGTGTGTGTGTGTGTGTGTGTGTGTGTTTGTGTGTGCGTGTATGTGTGCGTATGCACATGTGAGTGGAGGCCAGAGGACAGCCTCAAGAGTTGGTTCTCAGACCTCCTTTAACTGCTAATTCAGTTTTAAGTTTTAATTTGGTTTTAAGACAGGGTCTCTCACTGGCCTGGAACTTGTCAAATAGGCTAAGCTGGCCAGCCAGTGAATCTCAGAACTCTGTCTGTCTATACCTCCCAAGTACTGGGATTATAAGTATGCCATGAAACCCAGTTTTTTAAATATGGGTTCTGGGGATTAAACTCAGGGTGTCATACTTGCAAAGGCTAGCACTTTACCAATTGAGCTCTCTCCCCAGCCCTTATTTTTATTTTAAAAGTTATTTATTTTTGTGTATGGGTGTTTTGCTTGCATGCATGTAAGTGAACCTGTGTCATGCAGTGCCTGAAGATAAGCGTGAAGAAGTGTTCCGTCCCTGGAACTGGAGTTACAAATGGTTTCTAGCTACCATGTGGGTGTTAGGAACAGAACCCCCCAGGTCCTCTGCAAGAACAGCCAGTGCTCTTAACTGCAGAACTATCTTTCTAGCCTCATTTTTATTTTTGATGTAAGGTTCTGCTATGTAACTGAGGATGGCCTTGAGCTTAGGAAAAACCTTCTAGAATTATAGGCATGCACCATCATATCTAGTTCTGAACAGATTCATTTTATTTCATATAATTTTTATTGCTTGAGGATGTCATACATGCATCTAATATGCTTTGATTAAATTCATGCCCACTCCTCCCCTAGCCCCCATCACTTTTTCTTCCCAACTCCATATGTTCTTTTTAAACTCACTGAGTGAATAGATTCATTTAAATTTTTTTATTAAATCATTGTATATTTCACGCAGAACATTTCAATCAGTCTTAATCTTCTTTGTGCCCTTCCTCATCAGCATTCCCCAGACCCTCCGACTGGAATCCATAATTTTTTTCATCTGTGTTAATGCTTATTGTGTCAAGTGAGTGTGTCAAGTTACCTCAGTTCAGGTTCATTCACTGAGGTCTAGCCAGCCTACCGTGAGTCCCTCACTTTAAGAAGACTAGCTCATCTTCACCCAACGGTAATCAGTTGCCAGTATTTCTTAAGCAAAGGTCGGGGTCTGCTGCCCATCTCCCCAGTTCCATGCTGGGTTTTTGTCTGCCTGAGTCTGCATGGGTCTTGAGCATGTCAAAACCATTGGTGTAGGTTCATATAGCAGGGTCTCAGGAGCTCGGAGGATTCTTTTTCCATATGGTCGCACACATCCTCACTGGCTCTTACAATCTTTCCACACCATCTTCTGCAATGTTCCCTGAGCCCTGGGTGAGTGAAACTTAATATAGGAGTCCTGTCCAGGGACCCACTCTCTGCAGATTCCTGATCTCCATTGTTTAGCCATTTGTGACCTTAGTGTTAGTGACCCTTTGTTGCATGAAGGAACTTCATTAATGAGAGATGAGAGTTCCATTAGTGTCTTATTTACCACTTGTTCTGTGTTGTGTGAACCATGGGTACAGAACCTGCATTGTAGATGTGCCACTTAGGCATGGGCAATTCACAGACACTGTCTGTGTGTAACTAGCTGTGGTACTCTGTAGTAGTCTTCATCCGGTACAAAAGGAGCTTCTTTGATGAGTACTGACTAGGAAGGATAAGGATACTTGACTATAAATATGAGGATACATATTTTGCATTTAGCAAGAAGTTACATTAGCCTGGGGATGGGACAGCCTTCGGAATTTCTCTAAGGTCTATGATCTCTTCAAACATGTATATTTGGCTATGATCACAGCACCACACATGAGTTTCCTCCCATTAAGTGGGCTCTAAGACCAATTAGGTAGCTGATGATTGGCCCCAAGATAAAAGTGTCACTACTGTACTAGTGTTGAATGGTGTGCCAGCCATTGGTCATGAAGCTAGTGTTGGGCCATCTATTATTGATGTTCTCCCTTGGCTACTTGCATAGTGCTCTCACAGATATGAGAGCTAGCCTTCAGAGAAAGTGGCTTTCAGGTCCGTTCCAATTCCGTTGATCCAAATCCTGTTTCTGAAGTCTGTCCTGTCTTCAGTAGTAGGGTCTTACCCTCAAGTTCTGGGAGGCAATCAAGGTCTGTAGCAATAGGCTGTGTGATTCTGGACCACCCTAGCCAAGAACTCAAAGGAAGGCTTCTCCTATCTGGCACTGTTTCTTGTTATGTAGCTTTCAGATATGCACATGGGCTCATGTAGAGATATTGTATGTAGAATTTGTCATTAGGTTGTTAGACTAATATGATTCTCTCTGCTGTTTCACATTAGTCAGGCATTACTTTCTCTCTCTCTCTTCTCTCTTCATCCTCCCTCCCTTCCTCCTTGTCTAATCTTCCCTCCATGCCTTTCTCATTTCTCCCTTGACAATACTAGTGTCCTAAGGCCCCACCTCTCTTGGGCTCCACCTTTCTCTTTATCCCCACAGTTCCTTTTATAGCTCTCTCCTCCTCCCATTTAAATACCCTCTTTTTATCTTTTTCTCCCTTAGTAATGCCTGTCTCCTATTATTATTTTCTCTTAGGTCCCTTCTTTTCCTTTACTTCCTGGAGAGGAACTAGATTCATTTTTAAACAAAGCTCTCAGAATGTATTGGACACTATTTGGTACTGTATTTCTTATTCCTTCTAGTAATAAATAGTTGACATTCAGGTGTTAAGTGCTTAGATTGTTCTTGACTCTGTGACCTACAGCCCTATGAGTTATGTACCTTAAAATATTTTATTTATGATTTATTATTATTTTATGTATATGGGTGTATTGGCTGCATGTGTGTAAGTGCACCCGTGTTGTGTCGTGCAGTGCCTGTAGAGGTCAGAAGAGGATGTTGGATTCCCTGACACTAGAGCTATGAGTGGTTGTTAGTCACCATATGGATGCTGGGAATTGAGGCTGCATCCTCTGCAAGCACAGCCAGTGCTTTTAACTGCTAAGCCATCTCCCATCCCCAAGTTATGTACTCTTATCAGTTTCACCTGACAGAAGACAGACTGAAGCATAAGGTCGCTTGCCCATGCTGTGTGTGGCATACTGCTTTCACATTCCCACACTGGTCCGAGCAGTGGAACAGCAATCACTTCCCAGTACAGGAGCACTGTCCTTGTGGTTCTGCCTCCAAAGGTACCGGGAAGAACTGGGCTGTGGGAAAGTCTTGTTGGGGTGATGGATGAGCCTGCACAGCACCTGCTATAGGGGAAACACTCCGGCCCAGGCCACTCCAGGCAGTCAAGTCTCCACTGCTTTTTTTGCCCCAAAGGCAATCTTGTCAGTTTGATCTTCTACCCTGAATCCCAGCTGTCCTTGGGATGCTCCTGTTTCATGCATTATGCAGACTAACAAAACATGTGCTCTGAAGATGAAAGACTCTATCCCCCTTACTGGAAGCCCACGCCCAGCTGGATTTATTGTCTTTCTCTTTCTTGCAGCATTTTAGACAACCCTGTACAGCATTTTCTCTCAACAACTCATCATTTATGTTTAGTCTGGTCTCCCAGCAGAGTCCTCGTTAATGAAGAAACCTTTCCAGGAATTTGTGAGCCCCTTCTTCCTCTGTGCTAGAATTTTGGCTGGCTTGATCTTGTGCATGCAAACATAGCTACCATGAGCCATGGGTACATCAGCCCCGTTGGGTCTGGGAAAACACTGTTTCTCACTGCTCTTCTGGCTCTTACAATTCCTTTGCCTGATTCCATCATGATCCCTGAGCATTGGAGAAGGGCTGTGATGTAGATGTCTCAGTTAGGGTTGAGTGCTCCAAAGTCACTTCTTTGCACTTTGACTAGTTGTGAGTCTCTGCATTAACCATCATGCACTGCAAAAGGATTCTTCTGTGATGAGGGCTGAGAGATTCACTAATCTATTGGCATAAAAATAAGTATTTAGAATGCAGTTTGAGACTATGCCAGTTAGTAAAGTGAGAAACTGTATATTGGCAGCTGCTGGCTACTGGCTTGAAGAGTCCGTTTTCTTGTGGCGTGTGGCCTCTGGTAGGATGCTCATGCTTCAGTCAATGACCCTGCACCCATGTTTATATACTGGCAGCACTAACTGCACTCAGTAAGTTAAAATTAGAGTCTGTGAAGTTGGGAGAGAGGCCTGGTGGGGTAGTTCTGGTATGAGTTGGAGGAGAAGGAATAGGCCTTGGATTTGCTCTAAACACATGTAAGAAATCCTCAAAGAATAAGTAAAAATAATACTTTTAAAAACAAGAAACCCTTTAATTCCAACACTCAGGAGGCAGAAGCAGGTGAATCTCTGTGAGTTTAAGGCCAGCCTTATCTACATAGCAAGTTCTAGGCCAGCTGAGGCTACAGGGAGACCCTATTTTTAAAAGGCCAAAACAAAAAAACCCAAACCAAAACAAAAAAACCAAGAATCCCTTTTGAATCCCAACACAGCTTGGGGACTTCTAGGAATTCCCCTGAGTACATTCAACAGATTATAGCTCATCAGACTGGATCTGATAAATGGTGCCAATGATAAAAAAAGAAGAAAACCCTGGATTACAGCATGTGCTAGTTTGAATATTCCCACCATAGTCAACTTCAAACCATCAGTATGGCCTCTCTGAACATGAACTTGGGAGGGGATGCTCATGGTTGGTTCTTCTGGGCTGATGTGAGATGTTTCTGGCTCACCACTGTCTTCAGTACCTGAGAGTGGTAGAGGCCTTTTTTTATATAAGTGATCTGAGTTAGGGTCTTGACCATGTCTATCACTAGTTAACTGTGTGACCTTGGTCAAATGACTGAACTTCTTGGGGACCCAGTTTTCTCATCTATTAGGTGGGTATGTGAATAGGAGTTTGATTTGGGGCTGGGGAGAGAGTTAAATAAGATGAAGAATGGAATGTAGCCTGACACACGGAACTAGGTAAATGGCAGCTACACCAAAGGAGACTGGGAAGGCCCAGTATCCATCAAGATATAGGTGTTGCTACAATAGCAGATCATTCCCAAATTGCAGAGGCTTAATGTGTCAAAACTTTCTCAGTCCTGTGATGTAACAAAGGATTGTTAGTAGAGGTGGGACGGGGGTTTTTGCACATTAGGTTTTTTGTTTTGAGTGTTGATGTGTTTACATGATCACATTAGCAGGGATATATAAAGGGAAATATGCAGAATTAATAATTCCCTTTTACAGCTTCTGCCCAGAAGCTGCCACATTCATATTTATCAGCAAGAACAAGCCAGTGGAGATGCCCATAGCACAAATGGCAGAGAAGAATAATCCTACCGTGTTCTTGAATCTCTCAGTAAGCAGCCTTGAAGATTAGTATAATATTGTAATGCTGTCTTCTCTCTAATAGCTTTTATTTATTTTTGAAGAATAAGCTATTGTTGAAATTGAGCAGGGACAGTGGATGATATCCTGTGAGTCAATCCCATTGCATCTTGAGACCCTGGAAGCAGTCACTTCAGGCCCCAAGATCTCAGTGAACATGAGGTAAAGTGTGTACATCTTGTTCCAACTCACATTTCTCAAATGAGGACACAGGGAACACAATGCCCCGTCCACGCCACACAGTAAAAATGAAGGTCAGGAGGAAGACTAGAATCCAGCACACCTTACCCTTATCTGCATCCTGTTGCTCTGGGATTATCCTCAGGCCTGCTGGTGAAGGAGGTGCAGAGGGAAGGGCACATATCAGTTATTCTGCAGTGTTGGGCCAGAAGAAGGAATTGGTTATATTATAAATGACAGTTCTGTGAGAGTCTTTGAGAGATCGGAGCAGAGGCTAGAAGCTTCAGGAGGAGGAACCAACCTTTGAGGGAGGGGCAGGGTGTGACAGAGGAAAGAGAGGGCTGGGGAGGGTTCAGGAGGGAACATCTGAACCTGAACTTTGAAGGTAGGGTGGTGGCTCAGTGAGGACTCATTATGTGCAAGTGACCTTAACTAATGTGGCTTTGTTGCTCTGGGCCATGAGGATACAGGCTGGCTTGATTGCAGTAGCACAAGTTACATTACCAGGGATGTAGATATTTTCTGCTTCCTTGGGCTCCCAGGTCACAGCTGCACATCACAAAGTGATTGCAGAGCTTCTCACCTGTTTCCTGAGAGATGCGGGATAGTCCCTCTGGTGGTCCTTATAGAAGAGAAGGGAGACTTTTCTTTACCAAGATCCTTTGCAAACATATGCCGTGGCCTTAATTGGTCTCCTGTATCCATCCATAAACCAGTCACTGTACCCAGGGGAAGGGGTACAGTAGTTGTTTGAAGCCAGTCCATGCAAAGCACATGGCCGGGAAGTGAAGAGTACCGTTTCCTAAAGGCACATTCAGGGTAGTGTTAGGAAAGGGAGGGGAGATTTTCTGAGACGCCAAGCATCAGAGCATCCGTTGCAGATAGGCTGACAGAGAAAGAAGCTGGGATTTGAGATGAGTGGGAGCAACTTACTGAGTAAGAGTTTCCTGGCCTGTTGGGGTTGCAGAGATGGTGCAGTGGTTAAGAGCACATACTGCTCTTGCAGAAGACCTGAGTTCAGTTCCCAGCACCCACATTAGGCAGCTCACAACTGCCTATAATCTTGGCTTCAGGGGATCCCATGCCCTCTTCTGGCCTCTGGTTCCACTATACTCATATCTAGCACCACCCTGTACACACACATATACAAACATAATTAAAAAATAAAATTAAAGAAAGTTGGTTTGTCCATCAGAACTTCTACCGGGACACTGGAGCTCTAGATTCCACACAGACACTCTCTTTCTGAAATAATGCACACTCTGGCTATCTTTTGACAAATCTAAGTTCTTCATTTAGAGTAAAAGTATATTTGAAAGACAATCTTGGGATCATCATGCCTTTTCTATATTTGGTAGTCTGGACCCTTTGCATAGCTTTGGTTGATTGTCTGTTCTAGGGTTAGCCAAATCCTAGGACAATAAATAACCAACTCACCAAATATGCTTTTTACAATGAAAGTGACCACTGGAGCTCACCCCCAACCATTCCTTTCTGTAATGCTTGGTTGATCTGGCTGCTGAATCTGGGAGTCTGGGAGTGGATTCTTACTGCTGCCGCAAAGGAAGACAGCAGGCTGGTCTGTGGGCCTGTCTATGGGAATTGTCTTGACTGCCTTAATTGGTGTGGGAATACCCACCCAGCCTGAATGTGGGCAGCTCCATTCCCTGTTTTGGGGCCCTGGACTGAATCGGAGTGGAGAAAGCCAGCTGAGCTCTAAGCATGCGTACAGTCATTTCTCTCTGCCCTTGACTGCAGATGTGATTAGCTGCCTCAGATTCCCCACTTGGCTCCTTGAAGCGAGGGACTGTAACCTGGAACTGTGGGCTAAAATAAACCCTTCTGCCCTGAGTTCCTTTTTGTCATGGTGTTTTACCACATTGACAGAAGAGAAACTAGAACATTTGTCCTTTTTTAAAGATATATTTTATTGAATTTGTGTGGATTTCCTCTTTTTTTGAGTTTTTGTGCATTTCATATAGTACATCTTAATCATATTTAGACCCCATTCCCTCTCCCACTTCTCATAGCCTCCTTCCCATCAGATTTCAGGTATTGTGTCACATATGTTAAGTCCTATTCAATCAAGCATTTGTATCCAGGTGTCCCTTGGTGCAAGTTCATCCACTCGAGTCTAGTCAGCCTATCTAGAGTCACTCCCTTAAAGAAGATCTACTCTCCCTCACCCCACAGTAATGGTTTGCCAATAGTTCCTAGGCTAGGGTTGGGGCTTGCTGCCCACTTCCTCCTGCTCTGTGCTGGAGTTTTGTCTGATTGAGTCAGCATGGGTCTTGTGCATGCTGTCAGAGATGCTGCAAGTTCATATGAGCAAGTTTCCTGTGGCCTGCAAGTCTCAGTTTCCTTATGTGCCTGAATCTACCATTTGATCTGGTTATGCCACTCCTTGGCATACACCCAAAGACTCTTCCCACTGTAGCGATACCTGAACATCCATGTTTGTTGCTGCTCTTTTTCAATAACTAAGAAATGGATACAATGTAAATGTCCCTCAGCTGATGAATGGACAATGAAAAAGTGGTACATTTATACCACAGAGTTCTGCTCAGTAGTAAGGAATCTTTCAGGTAAATGGGTGGAACTAGAAACTGTTAAATGAAGTAACACAAACCCAGAAAAGTAAGTGATGTATATGCAATCCCTCATTTGGGAATGTAGCACCAGTCCCTTATATGGGAGTATATATCCTGATGAAACAGCAGGAGCCAGGAAAATGGAAAGGAAACAAGGCTGTAAAGGGAAGGGAGGGAGTTTGAAAGAGGAGGAGAGTGGGGAATGGACATTACTAAGGGAGAAATGGGAAAAATTGGAATATTCAACTGGAAGGGAGGAGGGAAGGACACATCAGGAACCCTGGGAGTAAAGGAGAAGGATCTCAAAAGAGGGGAGATAACAGGAGCCTGGTATTATCAAAAGGGGAAATGTAGAAAATGGGGGCACTTAAACTGAAGAGGCTAGGAGAGAGGTTAGGAAAGAGAAAGAGGAGAGATAAGTAAAGCTTAGGTGGTGTGAAAAGTCAGAGGGAACTATATTAACGGAACCCTCCCTAGAACATTTATCTTTAGTTGTGGAATTTCTCCTCAACATTAGAAAACCTCTGGTTTAGGTCACCTTGTCCACCGCCTGCAGTGGCTGTCTCTGTAGAAGGAGGCGTCACAGGCCTGAGCCACCGGAGCCTCCTGTGACGGACTTCTCACCATGCCCTGTCCCTTCAAAAACCACATTCAGCAGCTGGATCCTGCCTCTCCAGAAGCACTGGCTTCATTCTCCCTCTGATGCTTGTCTCTAGGTCTTTGGCTGAGCTCTGTAATGCTTTGCTCGATCTGGTTGCTAAATCTGGGAATTTGGGAGTGGATTTCTACAGCTGCTGCCAAGGAAGAGAAGCATGAGGCAGAGGGGGCCTCCTCTCTCCAGGGTCCCTGCAGGAAGCAGATGGCACCTGCAAAAGAGGTGGTTGAGAAGTTCACTGACTCTTTACAGAGGCAGGACGGGTGAGGGGAACAGGGAGGAGAGGTGAGAAAACATCTATTACCCCCAGATAGGGCACAGGCTGACACACCAGAGAGATTATTTTTCCCAAGCCTAGTTGAGAGCCAGTTGGTTCCTTCACATCACAGGAGCAGGGATGACTCAAAGGCAGCTGCCTCACTAAAAAGCCCAGCCTAGGAGGGTGACATGATGACTCATGAAAGCTGTACCCCTTGGGCCTCACGCCTGACTTGCAGGCAGCTAGCAGTGGGAGTGTCCTGTCTCCCTGGACAATGTTCCTGCTCCTATAACTTTCAGGAGGCACCTGTGAATCCTGTAAGCTTCAGGAGTTTCCTGAGACTTGTGAGTTGTTTACTTCCTGAGTTTTATAATAGGCCCCCATTGTCCCTCTGTGAAGGGGTATTTGAATTGGGAGGAAATCACTACACCACACACTTGTAGTGGAGAGGCAAGAGAGGACCTGAATTTCTGGAACCCTTCATGGCTTGTTCTTGTGGAAGAGAGTTTGCCAGGCAAGAGCTGTGGCAAGAAGTAGACTTTGTAACGTCAATGGCAAAAGTCACTGCTTGGCAAAGAGAAAGCAAGCCAAACACTTAGTTTCTTTTGAGTCTAAACACAAAGCAGCATCTTCATAGAAATCAGCCTCTTAGGGGAAGACAAGGACAGAGAAGAGCATAAAATAGTTCTGAAATGTCAAAAAACGAATATGAGATCTAAGTTATGAATGAATGATCCAGATAGAGCTGAAGATATTTGAATAGAAAATAGCAGAAAACAAGGAAGTTGAGAGTGGGGACATATGTGAACTCTTTGACTCTGGCTGTTTCTCCTTTGATCACTTGAGGATAGTTAACTAAAGAAAAATATGGTGATTATTGTAGTGGAAGTCACGACTATTTCTAGAAAAGAGAGGACCTGGAGTTACATGATATGATTTACACTAAAGTGTTAATGAATGATTGCCATTGCCCCACTATAGAGATACTGGATCCTGGGGCAGTGAGACATATTGGATGGAAATAAGTGAATATGGTGAAGGATAGAGGACTGTTCTACTGCAAACAGGAAGGACAAATGACAGGAACGAACAGGGTTCAGAGACAACCTCCTCCATTTTCAAGCTTCTTCAGAAGTAATTTCCACCAAAATTAGTCTCACTGATAAAATAGACCATCCTTAGATCCACTGTGGAGGATCCTAAAACAATTTCACAATTTTCACATAAGGAACAAGTATGGTGATGAAAAGCTATAATAATAATTCTAGAACTGTCCAGGCTGAAGGAAAGGGACTCGAGTGCTGTGATGGATGGTGCTGACTGTCAGCCCAACAAGGTCTGGACTCACCTAGGAGACATGGCTTTGGGGACACCTGTGAGGGATTATCCAGGTTAGATTTGTCTCTAAGCATGCTTGTGGGGGATTAGCTTGATTTCTATTTTGGTTGTTAAACTTAGCCTTTAACCATTGAGCTATCTCTCTAGCCCAGGGTTATCTGGACTAGGTTATTTGAGGTAGGAATTCAAGGACTGGGGTCTGAGACAAATAGAAAGGACAATGTGAGCCGAGCGTAAGTACTCACCACTCTCTGCTTCCTGACTGTGGATGCAATGTGATGACACATTGTCACACGTGCCTGCTGCTGTGACATTCTCACCATGATAGGCTGTATCCTCAAGCCATGAAATAAAATTAACTTTTCCTTCCTTGAGTTGCCTTTGCCAAGGTATTTGATCATAGCACTTAGAAATGTAATGAATGCTTTTGGTTTTTACCTAAAATTTGAATATAGTTTGGAAATCTCATGTGTCCCATGCCCAGTCTCTTTTTATTAACATCTTACATTACTGAGTATATCCCTCACTAACAAACCATTATTGGCACATGATTATTAACTAAATTCCATGGTCCATTTAGGTTTCTATCAGTTTTGCCTGATGGCTTGTCCTGGTGTACGATCTGTCAGAGGCACACAAGATCACTTGCCCTGTTTCACTAGGCTCCTCCTGGCTCTGGAAGTTTCATAAACCTGTCCTATTGTCTATGACCTTGACCATCCTGGGGAGTAGTAGTCAAGTATCTGTAGAATAGGTGGCTACTGGGATTGATCTGATGTTTTCCTCATGATTAGACGGTGTAATGGGGTTGGTCAGGAAGACCCCAGAGGTCAAGTGCAATGCTAAAGGGTACAAGGTATCAAAATGATTTATGACTGTGCTGGTGTTGAATTCCATCTACCTCGTGGCCAAGGTGTTTGCCAAGTTTCTCTACTATAAAATGGTTCTTTCTCTGCCCTTCCATACCATATGTTTTGAAGGAAGTCTCAATGTGAAGGGTGTATTTAAGGAATGCTTTGTGCTACCCATCCTCAGGTCATCACCAGATTTTATTATACCAGTTATTATAATTAACACATATTAATTGTACAAATTAACAATATTCTCTGTGATAGTTCCACACACCTTTGCATCATACAGTCATCATATTCCATCCACCCTTCCTCTAACCTGATTTTCTGGTGATGGAATTTTCCTGAACCCCACATCCGTCCTTTGGAAACTAAGAAGGGACATGTGGTGCAGGTTAGACTTACACAGCAGAAGGCAGGATCTAGTTGCAGAAACTTCAGTTACCAAATAGCAATTAGTCTGAAAAGAATGTGTTGTAGAAGCAGAAGATTTAGAGTGAGTGATTCCGGAGGATCAGAACTGATTAGCATATCTACTGGGCTGATTCATGCTCACAAGCATTCATACCAAAAGCTGTCAGTCACTACTGGCAACTGTCATCGGAAGCCTGGTAATCCCAGTAAAGTTTAGAGGGACATCCTGTCTGTGTGAGGGGGCACCCCCATCTGTACACCCTCTAATTACCAGAACTAAACCTTCCAGTGGAGTTTTAGAAAAACCTTGGATTTGAAGCTCACAAAATTCATATTGAAAAATTAGAATGAACCTGCATGGCCAGTGACAGGTGATCATATTTTGCCCATGGGATATAATTATGTGGAAGTTAGTAAAATGTTCCTCCTGCAGTCGGGGTTTTCTCAAGCTGCTTGGGGAAGGTGGAGGCAGACTGCGTCTCACCAGTGCCCCCGTCCTGGACACATCTGTGTGTGCTAACAAGCTGCTCAGTAGCAGCAGCTGGTTTTACTTTGGTCTGAATCTTTCTAGTCATTGAACTTCTCTCTTATTCCCTAAGGAGACAGCATATCTTTCTTGTATGTGTCTATCTCTCTTACATGTCTATGTATGTGTGACATTCATATGTGTGTGTATATGTGTGCATATGTGTGCACACATATGGGGGCCACAGGTTGATAGTGGGTGTCTTCCTCTACCATGTTCCATGATGAAATATCTCTCAATTCAACCAGAGCTTGCCTATTTACCTAGTCTAGGTAGCCAAGTGGGCCTGGAGAGCCCCTGCCTCTGCCTCCCAGGCACTGGGATTATAGGCAGGCCACCACACTCACCTAGGCATTTACTTGAGTGCTAGTGATCTGAGTTCAGGTCTTCATGCTTGTGTGGCAAGCATTTTACCCATTGAGTATCTCCCCAGTCCCAGATGACATCTCTTTCTCCAATATCTGTCAACCACTGACAGTAAGAACAGATCTGTTCTAGTCATTCTCACCATCAGGAAGAAGTTTGTCAACGACTGGAGTATTTGTGGTTGTCATGACTGGGGAAGAGTCAGGATGCTCTAGGGAACAAGATACTGATAAATATTCCATAATGTATAGGGCAGTCAGTCCTGAAGCAGGATTTTGCATCAGTAATGTTGAGGTTGGGAAACTTGTCTACAATTATGGTGGTTCACTCTCCTTAAATGGAGTCATTGTGAGTTGTGAATCTGACTCCAGCTCCCCCTCAGGGAGTCTCCAGTGACCGACAGTGCTAGTCAGCTTCATCACACACCTTCCTTCCCTCAATCCCGATGCTCCTCAAATAAACTCCCTGTCTCCTACCCTTGTCTCAGTATCTACTTTTTGATAGGACTCAAACTTATCCTGTGGAATCATATGTTTGTCCCACTGTATTTAATGATACTGTATTCTCTGATGAATAAAGACCCTCATTCTGTTCCAGGTGGGGGTGCTAGATTTAGAATAGCACCCACATGCTGTACAGTCTTCAGTAGCTGCCTTCTCCTTTCTGGGCTTCATTTTTCTTCAAAGTGGCATAACCTCAGAGGACTGGTATGAGGCAGTTTATTCAGAGTCCTCCACGTAGAGATGCCGTGAGAGTCCTGGAGAGTGGGATGCAGTATGCTCAGCGGAAAGGGAAATACCACAGCAAATTAATTATATGGTCGTGCAGACTCTGGAGCCAGGACCTCTATACATACATCCTAACTCTCCTCATGGCTGTGACTCTACCCAATTTACCTGTCCTTTCTATGTCTCTTTTCTCTCATCTATAAAATGGACACAATAATGTCTCCTATTTTCTAAGATTATAGTGAGGATTAAATAAATAGTATATTTAGATGTATTTATTAAGCACCAAACAGGAAGTGGTCACTTGGTCAATGCTATGTAGGTGTCAAACAAATAACTAGTGTACCTCCATGGACCAAGCATAGTGACCAGTATTATATCACTGAAGAAAATAGAACATGGAATCTGTTAGTATACAGTCGGATCACCTTGGATTGAAGCCCATTCTCTGGTCTCAGAGTCTTCATCTGTAAAGTGGGGAGAGTGGTTCTTCATGTCTCAGAGGTCCAGAGAAGATTAACTAGGCTGCCACAATCTTCAGTTGTGGGGACAGGATTCTTAGTGAGCTCACCACCACCCTACTGGGTTGGGACTGTCATCATTCCACTTTTTTTTCAGGACTGAAACTGAAAGGAAGGATGCCCTGTCCCTCTGCTAGTGGGTAGCAGCTCTGGATTTGGAACTTATCCCTGTCTGACCTCAATAATGTTACTTCTGAGGGGTCTAGGACACACACAGCAGGCGGTGTCTGGATTTGGAGAAGTGGTGTTGACAGGGTCTGGGGACTCTTCTGCAGAGTGGGCACCGTGAGAGCCCATCACTGATTATATGCAATTACTGCCTTGCTTAAAGTAAGCATCTCAATTAACATAGGAGACCTTTTGGGTTCTACGGCTGCAGGCAAATTTGTTGTTTGGATCAATTAAATTGTTGACAGCAAACTCAGGTGGCTACAGACTCATCAGAAAAGAGAATTTTGTTGCCATGTATGGGGCTAGGAGGATGGGGCAACAGGTAAGAGAGAGGTAAAAATTTTGGATGTGAGTCTCAGAAAGAAATGCAATTTCTATCAAGTCAGTGCCCCTGACGTACATGTACACACATATACAAAGGCACATACGCAACGTGGCATTGGGTTAGTTTTCATTCTGTGTTTGACTGCAGGCTTTAATTCACTAAATTAATATTGTGACCCTAGGACTAACTGCCACCTCTAAACTGCAACCCATAATTTGAAAACCTTCACACCCTAGCACTTCAGTGGAGAGATTGCTCGATGATTAAGAGCCCTTGCTGATCTTTCAGAGGGCCCAAATTTAATGCCTAGTCAGCCATATCTGGCAGTTTACAACTGCTTTTTACTGCAGCTCCAAGGGGATTTGATGCCCTCTTCTGGTTTGTGTGGGTATCGAACACACACACACACACACACACACACACATACACACACACACACACACACACACACAGAGTCTTTAAAAAAAAAGAAAACCTCGGACCAGACTGAGGTTTCTCAGTTCATGTTTTGGGGAATTCGGATGCATTGGGGAAGCCCTGGATCTGTGTGTCTTTGGGTAGAGGCCACAGGAGTGCATCAAACCTTAGCTTTCATGTCTGTACAGTCCCAATGCCCCTCCAAGCCCCACCACCTCTGCCCATCCCTCTCTGTCTCTGTTCTTTTTTACTCCTTCCGTCCCTGACACTGACATTGTCCTTCCCACATTGCATCAAGCACAGATGCACTGTGAAGCTTTTGCCTTCACCTATTCCTGGTCTTGGGACCTTGTGCCATTCGGATCCCACTGCCTTTGGGTTGGTCTCTCCCAAGAAGCTTATCAGCCAGACTTCCTTTGTGCCTCCAAATAACAGCTCTCATCAGTTTTACGTGTTTTTTTTTTTAAATGGTTAATGCTGTTTTAATGTATTTTATTTGTGGTCTCTTTCCTTTTTTCCTTTCAAAAGTCAGTTCTGTTAGGTTTTATAGCACAGAAGACAGGAATAGCAGGAGACAAAGTGACCACATCTGACCTCAACAGATAAGACTTTATTTTAGCACCATGATGCAGCGTTCCTCCCAGACAGAGGTAACTGCAAGGGGTGTAGGACTGCTCACAGTCTTATAGAGCAGCAGCAGCTACAAGGGGAATTTTTTGGAGTGGGAAAGCTGCCGCAGGGAGACAGGGCCTGCAAGGGCAATTTATTTTTGGCCATTTTTTGTGGTTTCTCTTGGAACTTGTCTGTGTGACCCACCTGGACACCTAGGGCGGGGGGGAAAGAGGAAGTCCCCAATAGAGAACTGAATGATCAGGGGACCAGACATGCCGTGGTCAGAGGTCCTATGTTGTAACAGTTTTCTTCAAGTTGCATAATGGCAGAAAATGTATTCAGTGCCTTGCTATATCTCTAGAGGGGTGCCTGGTACCCGGTGCCTGATAGGTACATAGCGTTTGTCAGTGGGTCGTGTCCGCCACTTTGTAAACACTTAGGGAATGTGGGTAGTTCTTTTATTATCTAGCTTCTACTTCTTTCCCTAAACACTTAGATTAAAATTTTATTTTATCTATGCTTTGAGAATTTCCTACATGTATTCAACGTATTGTGACCATACCTACTGTCCACTCCTTTCCTTGAATTTCTCCTGGACTCCCACACACATCCCCTCAAAATTTTATAACTTTTTTTTTCTTTATAGCTTTCCAAGTCCACTAAGGCTGCCCCTATGCGCAGGGGTGTGGGGCCTTCTGTCCTCACATGAGCAGCGTACGAGAGGTAAAACTCTTTAAGAAGACGGACTCTGCAGCTCAGCAGCAGAGCACTCGCCTGTTTTGAGGAGACTCTGGGCTCTATCCCCAGCCATGCAGCTAATGTCTACAAATCAGTGGCTCATCCATGTATAGTCTGTGTTAGAATTTCATCATAACTTCATTCCTTTTTGTGAGCAGAAATGAACTTTTGGGTTGTTTTCACATTTTAAAGTTATTATACATTGGATTTGGTGGTGCACAACTTTAATTCCAGTACTCAGCAGGTAGAGGTATGTGGATCTCTGAGTTCAAGGCCAGACAGGGCTACATAGTGAGCTGCTGTTTTAAACAACAACAAAACACTTAAAAACTAAGAATAGTGCTTCCATAAACATTCCTGGGCAAGTTTTATGTGTGTGTATGCTACATGTATGTACAGTCTGTATGGTGTGTATGTGTATGGTTTGTGTGTGGTATGATATGTATGGTGTGTATGTGTATGCTATGTGTATGTGCAGTCTGTATGGTGTGTATGTGTATGGTATGTGTGTGGTATGATATGTATGTGTGTGGTTTGTGTGTGGTATGGATGTGGTGTGATGTGGTATGTGAGGTGGTGTGTGATGTGTGTGTGGTATCTGTGTAGTATGTATGTGGTGTGTTTATGTGTATGTGTTATGTGTGGTGTGTGTATGTGATGTGTGTCATGTGTGGTATATGTGGTCTCTGTGTGTTTTGTGTGTGGTATGTATGTAGTGTAATGCCATGTGAGGCAGTGTGGTACGTGTGGTATGTGTGTGGTATGTATGGGTGTGGTGCATTCACAGAGTGTGCAGCTGTGTGCTCCCATACCTAAAGTACGAGCAGAGGCCAAAGCAAGACATCAGGTATCTTCCTCCATCACTCTCAACCTTATTCCCTTGAGCCAGTCTCTCAGTGAGTCTCTTCTGATTCAGCTAGGCTGGCTGGCCATTGAGCTCTTAGGATCTGCCTGTCCACCCTCCCACAGTGCTGGGGTTACAGGCACAAGCACCCATGCTTGGAATTTTTACATGGGTGCTGGAGATTTGAACTCAGGTCCTCATGCTTTCAGAGCAAATACTCTTACCCACTGAGCCATGTCCCTAGCCCACCCTCTGTGAGGTCTTGTGTGGAAATGTATTTTCTTTGTTCTTGGGATGATGAATAGGGCAGAGCTACTGTCCTGTGTTTAACCACTTGAAGGATTTCCAGGCTGTCTTCCAAAGTGACTGCATCACTTGCCCCAACACCAACAAGCAGTCTACCCAGGATCCACGTTCTCCACAGCTTTACTGACACTGTTTTTCTGACTTTTCATTTCAGCCATTCTGATATCATTTCTCATCATGTGTTTAGTTTGCAGTTCCCTTCTAACTAAGGACGAGGAGTGTACTTTTATGTTCATATCAGCCATTTCTGTAATTCTGTTAGAGAAAAATCTACTCAGGTCATTTTCCTAATCATTAAAGCAGGTATTTGTCCTTTTATTGAGCCATGGAAGTTTCTTATATTCTTTAGATACAAGGTCTTTATCAGATAATAGGCCTTGAAAACATTTTTTCACATTCTGGGCTTTGCTTTTTGCTGTCTTGTAGTACCCCTTTTTAAAGCACCTTCAGAGGTTTAAAAATTTGGCAAAGTCTAATGTACCTAATTTATTTTTCTTGTTTGTACTTTTGGTGTTTTTCTAAGAATCTGTTATCATATATGGAGTCATGAAGACTCACCCCTGTGTTTTCTTTGAAGAGTGTTGTAGTTTTAGCTCTTCGATCTGCTTTGACTTAACTTTTGTGGTTTGAGGTAACCTACCCTTCATCACTTTCTAGTGGCCACCCACTCTTCCAGGCTTTCTCTCTCTCTTCTCTTCTCTTCTCTTCTCTTCTCTTTCTCTCTGTATCTGTAAAGCACTATTCACTATTCTTTCCTTATTACATGGTTTCAGTACCCTTCTTGGTTAGTTTATACTTGTTTCACCCTAGACACATGGTTTACTGCTCAACTTCCAAGTCTGTTCCATTGACCCAGATGTTTGCCCCTAGGCTGGGGTCCCACCATCTTGATTAGCATTGCTTGTGATGAAATCTAGAATCACAAAGTATAAATTCTTCATCTGGATCTTTCTTGAAATTACTTTGGCTCTTGAACATCATTAGCAATCCTATAGAAAGTTTAGAGTTGCCAGTTTTGACACATAAACCCTTTAGGAATCTCAGAAGGGCTGCATTCAATGTGTAACCCAGCCTGCCACCTAAACCACAGTAAGTCATCTAATCAATGAGTTTGAGACTTCTTTCTACTTATTAGATCATCAGCTATTACTTTAAATCATATTTCTGAGTTTCAGGTTAAGCATTATGTTTTAAAATTTCTCCTCTGTATTTTCTTTTTTCCTGCTGTTAATAAATGGAAGTTTATTTTCAGATTTCCCATTGTAGTGTTGCTATTGTTTTCCCTTTTGTGTATGTATTTTGAGACAGGGTCTTTCCTATGTAGCCCCAACTAGCCCAGAACTTGGGCTTCTTCTGCCCAAACCCCCATCTACTGGGATTTGTGTCTTCTGATCTATTCTATCCATTACCCCTGAGAGTGTGGTGCAGAGCGCTCAGCAATGACTGCTGAGTTCTGTGTCTCTGCCCTCATTTCTGTCAGTTTTACTAATGTGTTTGGTGATCTATTGTCATATCTATTGCATAATCCAGATGACCATTTTATTACATTTTATTCACTTATTGTGTGTGTGTGTGTCTGTGTGTGTGTGTGTAGCACAGCACTCTGTGGAGGCCAAAGGACAACTGGTGGGAGTTAGTTCTCTCCTAACATGTGGGTCCTGGGGTTGGAATTTAGATCATCAAGCTTGGTGGCAAAAATTTTTATCCACTGAACCATCTCAGCAGCCCCTGCAGCAGGCTACTTTTATCATTACAAAATTCCTTCTGTATCTTGACACAGAAAAACAAATGACATATGCTCTTCCTCATCTGTTGATCCTAGCGCCAAATCCTTATATGTGAGTATGTATCCTGATATAACTGCAGGAACCAGGAAAATGGAAAGGATCCAGGGAGGTAAAGGGAAAGAAAGAATGTAAGAGAGAAGAATAGTAGGAGAGAGGTGTTACTAAGGGAGAAACAGATAAAGGGGAGTATTTAAATGGGAGGAGAGAGGGAGGGCTATACAAGGAACTATGAGAATAAAGGGAAAGAAGGATCTCAAGAGAGGTGGGGCCTTAGGAGACTGGTATTATCAAAGGAGAAATGGGGACACTTTAAATGGGGAAGGCACCGAGGGAAGAGTAGACATAAAGATAGAGGGAGAGAGAGGGGTGAAAAATAATGCCTAACTAGTGCAAAACACCAGAGGGAATCATATTAGTCTAACAACCTAATGACAGATTCCACATACAGTATCTGTACATGAGTCCATATGCACAGGTGAAGGCTAGAGAACAAGAAACAGTGCCAGACAGAAAAAAAACCTACCTTTGAGTTGTTGACCAGGGTGGTTCAAGAAACTCCCAAAATTATACAGGCTATTGCCATAGCCCTTGATTGCCTCCCAGAACTTGAAGGTAAGACCCTATTGCTGAATACAGGACATACTTCAGAAACAGGATTTGGATCCATAGAGCTGGCACTAATCTGAAAGACACTTACCATGAAGGCTAACTCATATCTCTGGAGAGCACTATGCAAGTAGTCAAAGGAGAGCGTCAGTCCATGGCCCAACACCAGCTTCATGACCAAAAAACTATATCGATGACTGGAACACCATTTGACACTGGTACACTAGTGGGACTTTTATCATGGGACCAATTAACAGCTACCTAATTGGTCTTAGAGTCCACCCAACTGGAGGAAACTTATGTATGGTACTGCAATCATAGCCATACACATGTCTGAAGAGTTCACAGATCTTAGAGAAATCTCCAAGGCTGTCACATCCCTAGGCTAATGTAACTTCTTACTAAGTATGTAACATGCATCCTTATATATACAGTCAAGTATCCCAGTCACCACTCATCAAAGAAGCTTCTGTTGCACCAGGCAGATACCACTACAAAGTACCACAACTGATCACATACAGACATTGTCTGTGAATTGCCTATGCCTAAGCAGCATACTTATAATGCAACATTGAACAAGGGGTAAGGAGCACTCTAATGAATCTCTCAATTCTCATTAATGAAGCTCTCTCATGTAACAGAGGGTCAGGAGCACAAAAGGTCACAAATGCCAAAGAATGGAGATTAGAAATCTGCAGAGTGGGTCCCTGGACAAGACTTCTTTATTAAGTTTCACTCACCCTGGGGCAGAAAGATTGTAAGAGCCAGGGAGGAGGTAGGTGACCATATGGAAATAGAATCCTACAAGTTCCTGGAACCCTGCTCGTATGAACCTACAGCAATGGTTTCAGCATGCTCAAGACCCATGCAAACTCAAGCAGACAAAAACCCAGCATGGAACTGGAGAAATGTGTAGAAGACCCCAAACTTTGATGAAGAAATATTGCAACTGATTACTTTTGGGTGAGGATAAGGTAATCTTCCTAAAACAAGGGACTCCAGATAAGCTGACCAGACCTCAGTGAATGAACCTGCATTGAGGAACATTTGGAGGCACTAACTTGACGCAGCAGACCTTAATATAGATGAAAGAATGTATGGATTCCAGTTGGGGGACTATGGGGAATGCCGGCTGGGAAAGGGGTATAAAGATGATTAAGATTGAGATATTCTCTATGAAATACACAACAATAAAAAGATTTCCTCTATATGTCTCATAGCATACTTTGTTTTAAAGTCTAGTTCATTTGATATTAGTGGAGTCACTATGGTTTTCTTGTGGCTTCTGCTGGCATGATGTATCTCTCTCATCTTTTCCGCCTTCAATCAGTTTATATCTTTGAATCTAAATCATGTAGTCTGATAATCTCTACCTACTGATAACATGTCAACCCATATATGTTTAACGTTATTGGTTTAGCTGGGCTCATGCCTGCCTTTCCCTTTTTGTTTTCTGTATGCCTCATTTCACTTCCTTTGCTTTTTCTGGTGGCTTCCTTTGGCATTACTAAACAAGCGTTTCCTAATGTAGCATTTCAATTTCTTTCATGGTACCAAACTTTTTGAAATATGTCTTTAGTTTTTCAAAGGCTTCCCATAAGCGTCTTAGTTCATCAGAATCATCTCAGATTTGTAATCAAAATTCCAGTGAGGTAAAGAAACATTGCTCCGCCATCACTCTGTCCCCCTCACTCTTCGTACCAGGGCTGCTAAGCATGTTTTATCTACAAATGTCAACAAATCCAACAGTACACTTTATAAAATTTTATGTCTTTGAAAGCTACTGGGACCAAGGAAAGAAAAATACACATTTATAGCTTTGGTTATATTAACCTTCTTTATTATCATTTTGTTTCTGGTCCTTTTATTTATTCATGCAGATTCAAGGTCTTGTCTAGACTCTTCTCTTAGCCTAACACAGCTTTCTTCCCAACCTCCTCCTCTACTTCATTTCTGTCTGTTAAAGGACCACAGTAAATTCTGTGCATTTAGGATTAGGTACGCAATCACTTTCAAAATCAAGAGAAGGAAGGAGAAGAAATACATATTTATACTTGTAATTACATCATTGCATTTATCTAGACTCTCAGTTTTTCATGTGGATTTAAGTTTTCTCCTTGGGGTCAATCATCAGATAGGTACTGGTGATGGGGATGGGTTCTCTGATTTTGTGCACCTGGAAATGTATTTTATCTTCATTGATGAAAGACAGTTTTGCTAGATATAGAATTCTTGACTGATAGTTTTCTTTTTTCCCTTTAAGTACTTTGCATGTGCTGCCTACTGCTTTCCAGCTTCTGGTGTCTTTCCTTAGAAGAAATTAGCTATTAATCTTATTGAAGTCAAGTTATATTCATTCCTCTTGCTTTCAAATTTTTCTCACTGCCATTGGCTCTCAGAATTTTTCTTCTGCCTATGCATTGCTTTGAGTTTATCTTGTGTGGACCTTGTTGGAGTTAAATGCATACACTGAAGTGAATCTAAGAAGTTTATATGCATTACATAGAGATTTATTTTATGTGTCCATGTGTACCTGTGTGTAGGTATGTGCATGTGTGTACAGGTTCCAATGGAAGCCAGAAAAAAGCATCAGAGCTGGAGTTACAGGTGGTTGTGAGATGTCTGATGTCAACAGACCTTTGGTCTTCTGGCAGAGCAGCAAGTATCCTGAACCACTGAGTCATGTCTCCAGGCCATGCTATTATATTTTAAATATTTTTGTCTTCTTCCTCCTTTCCTTTTCCTCACATTCTCCTGAGGTTTTTCTAAACTTCATCTATTCAGTTGGTTCTCTTTTCATTAGATTGCACAGCCCTTATTAACCATCAGTTTGTAAACACATTCTTCCATCCTTTCAGACTGACTGTGGAACCTTGTAATAAAGTCTTCCATTTCAGTTACACTGCCTTCAGCTTTAAAGTGTCCCCTTAGCCCCTTTTACGTTCTTCATCTCTTTACTTGGGGTGCAAGGTTGGACCCACCTTCACTCCTCTATCACCATTTTCTTGATTCTTTGAACACAGTAACAGCGGTGACTTTGAAGTGTTTGCCCGCTGGATTTGATATCTGGTTACTCTTTTGTTGTTATTGCTGTTTGCTTGAGAAAGGGTCTCAAAACTCAAGATGGCTGCCACCTCACAAGGTAGCCACAGCTAGCCTTGAACTCCTCATCCTCTTCCACCTCCCACATGCTAAGATTACATATATGTGCCATCATGCCTGGCTGACATCTGATTGCTCTTCTAAGAAGGGTTCTTGTTATCTGACTAGCATCTTCCCAGCCCCCAGTGGATTTATCATTCTTTCTGGTCTCTTCCTGTGTCTTGGAAATTTTTGTTAGAAACTGGACATTTGAGGTATCTGTGACACACTTTGAGTATTGCTTCCCTCCCTGGGGCTTGTCATTGTTATTGGTTTCTTTACCTACTTAGTTATTTGCTGAATTATTTTAATAAACTTTATTCCCCTCTCCTATTACAGGATAAAGCCACAAAGCTGCCTTAGAGGCACAGCCAGGACATATTTCATGTTTCCCCAGGACAACTGAGGTTTATAAAGGGCCTTGTTTCTTTCCATGATCACACCAAATATTCTGTTCCATTAACTACTTAATTGTCTTTGGCAGATCCTTGGAGCATAAATTGCCCTATGAACTGATTCAGTCACATTTGGCCTCTTTTAAGGGATGCTTTCCTTATTGACTGATTGATTGATTGATCGAGTCATTGTGCGTGAGAGAGAGAGAGAGAGAGAGAGAGAGAGAGAGAGAGGGAGAGAACAACTTGAGCAAGTCAGGTTCTTGTCTACTGTGTAGGTAGGTCCAGGGGATTGAACTCAGGTCATCAGGCTTGAACTCCAAGTACCCTTCCTACCCACTAAGCCCTCCCAATGAAGTGTTACTTCCCTAAAGTCAGTATTTGATACTGGTACTAACATGATCCGCTTTGTTTCCCCTTTCTGGCGTATTGGCTGACCGGCAGTTTAATGCCCACAGTGAGTGTGTTCATTCCTCCTCACTGCCCTTCACTATTGCCCACACTTCCCGAAGGCACTTAAACTTGATCTTCCTCCAGATTGTCACAAATAAAGTTGGTTTCCTGTGGGGAGAGAGATTGGGATCCCTGTAGCTTAGGCTTACTTCCCCATCCTGGGTGAGACCTCTTGCCCATCCCTCTAATAGGCATCTTTCAGAGTCACACTGCCAGCGCAGAAGCTGAATGATCTGATGAGGTTCACAGCACACTCAGGTCTTTGTAGTTTGCTTCTCCAATGATGCAGCCCCCACAAGCCAGGGCCTTGATGTACACAGTAGGGTCATGCTCAGAATAAAGCCTCCATGTCTTCAGTGGGATGAGCAGAAGCAGGAAACCACTGTTGCAAAGCACTTGTTCAGCAGCAGGTTCATGAGGGCAACGCAATAAACACTGACATCTTGTGCCTCCTAGGACTACAGCCATTGATTGGACTGGAGAGAGAGGGACCCTGTGTACTCGACTATCCTTCCTAGCTCGGAATATCCATCTTGCTAAGCTGGGAAGCTGTGGAGAGAGAGAGAGAGAGAGAGAGAGAGAGAGAGAGAGAGAGAGAGCGCTAGCCATGTGGGTAGAAACAGTAACAAAAATAACTGTAATTTATATGTAGCAAGTGTTTTTCTCAGTACTTTTTACATATATTAATTCATAATGTAATCTTCGCAGCAACCCTATTATGTATCACTTAGTATGCTTAACCTTATTATTTCTCATTTACAATGAGAAAGTGAGACAGATGCGGAGACTTCAAGTCATCTGCCCAGAGCTAATTCTAGGAAGCTTCAGGAGTCCAAGCATCGAACCCTATGGCTGCTCAGACGGAGTATAATAAGCACACACAGGTGCTCAGTAATTAGCAGGTGAGGGAGTGCATGCATCAAAAATGCAAGCTTTAAAGAAAGGACTATCTGATTTTTTTAAAAAAATTATTTCATATGTATGAGTGCTTTGACTGCCTGTAAGCACACCCATGTTATGCAGTGCCTACAGAGGCCAGAAGAGGGTGTGGACCCTCTGGGACTGGAATTAAGAATGATTGTGAGCTACCATGCAGGCGCTGGGAATGGAACCTGGGTCTTCTAGAAGAACAGCCAGTTTAGTGCTCTGCTCCACTGACCCATCTCTCCAGCCCAGACTTTCTGTACTTTTAACTGTTTTTCTGTGGGGTCTGGGTCTATTGTAAAATGTACTGAGGAAGCCAAGCAACCCCAGATACTCTGAAGGGACGGTAGGTGTCTGGTCTGCTCTGCTTGATGCAATAACCTAGGTCCCAGGAAGCCACTGCAGGCCTCAGTGGTTGCTTCATATCATCCCCTGTCCCCACCACAAAGATCACCCCAGACCAGAACCAGGTTTTGGGGTTTCGTTTCCTCAGTCCTAATTTCCATGTCAGCCCTACAACCTTCCCACCTTTACCTAAAAACCCCATCTTTAACTTTCCCGCCTTATGTAATGGCCAGAAAGGCCTCCCTATATAAATCCCTATCTTGGTTTCAATAACTGAACTGCCCACCGACACAGTCTCCTGGGAACCTCTTCCACCACACTCTGAGCCACCTGAGGACCTGTTCGATAGCCCTCGATTCTCTGGGATGGCTGGAGCACCATAGCTGTGCTGGAGATGGAGACCCACCCACAATTTTCTACCTTGTGATCTTGTCTGCCTCTGATATTGCTGCCCTCCTTAAAAACTGGGATCTGTCCAGGCATGGTACACACCTTAAATCTCAGCACTCAGGAGGCAGAGGCAGGAGGATCTCTGTAAATTTAAGACCAACTTGGTCTACATAGTGAGTTGCAGTTCAGTCAGGGGTACACAATGAGACCTTGTCTTAAAAGTATTTGAATAACATTGGGAAGTATCAGCAGCTGTGATCACACTGTCCCTCAGCAGGTAAGGAGAAGGTTGTATTCTAGACGTTGGCACGCTCAGCCTTACTTCACCAGTTATCTGCAATGGAGTTTCTCCCAGGGTTAAGGGAGAGTCTCCCTGTGGTTTTCCCGGCCTTGGCATAGTTTTGCTTCTTAAAGCAGTTTCCCCTCTGCTATCCGGCCATCTTTGTGGAGGCGATTCACTCACGTGGCTCTACACGCATTTTCTCCTGATGTGTACAGGTACCCAGTCTTCTCATGGCATGCACTAGAAATAACTACTTCCGTTCACGAGAGTGATTAAGTTCCTTTTGTTTGAGAAATCTGTTACCTTGGGGAGCTGTTTGGTTCCAAAACCCCACACCGTTCCTGATCAAGGTGCACAGGTGTACTGTTATTGCTTCTCGGCTCCTGTGTGCATGGTTACTTATATGGTCAGTGGTTGAAATAATGACTGAAATGACACCCTAGTAATTTGGATTTAATTTTCTGGCATTTTATTTTTCAAACTATGAAGTAGACTTGGCATCTACCTTTATTATTGTTTTATATTTACTTATCCAAAAATATTTTAAGTGTGTGTGTGCGCAAATACATGCCCACGCATAAGCTCCCCTGAATGCAGATGCCTGCAGAGGCCAGAAGAAGGCATCAAATCTCCTAGAGCTAGATGATTCCTCTCTGACTTCGGTCACTATCCAAAATGTCACCTGTTTTGGAGCTTCATATAAATTGAGATGCAGTGCATGACTTGTGTCTGTTTCTCTTATCATTATGTCAGTGAGAGTTGTCTGTTCACGAAGCAGCAGGTCATTCCTTTTCATTGCTGAATAATTTTCTGTGTATGGGTATATCAGATTTACCATTGCTTTATTGACTGACACCTGGGTTTTTCCTAATGTTTGATTATTATAAAGCATGCACAAACCTTTCTGTGAACATGTGTTCATTTGTGTTTGGTAAATTCTTTAGAACGACTCTCTTTGGGTTGCACAGTAGATACACATTTAACTTCATAAGAAGCTATGGTGGCTTGAATGAGGATGTCCCCCATAGGCTCCAAGTATTCAGACATTTTGTCTGCAGATGGTGGAGCTGTTTTGGGTGTTTTTAGGAGCTATAGCTCCTAAAAGGAGGAAGCAGGTCACTGGGGGTGGGCTTAGAGAGTTTAAACCCTGCCAGATTAACAATCATTCTCTGCTTCCGGTGCCTGCTTGAAGAAGTGAGCACTCTGCTTTCTGCTCCAGCCACCTCTGCCTTCCCTATCATTATGGATTCTAACTCTCTGGAACCTTAAGCTCAAATAAAGTCTTCCTTCTATAAGTTGCCTTGGTCACAGCATCTTATCACAGCAATAGAAAAGTAACTAACACAGAAGTTTCTAGATATTTTCTTACAGTAGTTGTCTGCTTTCTATGTTTGAGACTTTATAATGTTTTGAGGATTTTCCTGGTTCTAGTTCCCTGCCAACATTTGATGCTGTTATTCTTCAATAAGCCTTTTTGCTTGTAGTATTTTCTCATTTCTTATTTAGAATTTTACTGATAACTTATGACTCTGAATACATTTTCTGTGAGCTAATTTATTATTTGCCTATCTGTCTAATTCTTGATTGTATGAGTGGATGTGTTGTGTATACACCTGTGTGTGGGGGGTTGCCTGGAGCCTAGAAGAGGACATTGTGTGTCCTGCTCTGTCATATTGCATTATTCCCTCAGATACTGTCTCTGACTGAAGTTGGAGCTAGGCTGGCAACCAGCAAGCCCCAGTGATCAGCCCGACTCCATCCACCATAGCACTGGGGTTACAGGTACATGCAACCATGCCTGGCTTTTTACATGGGTGCCAGGGATTTAAACTCAGATACCCATGCATGCAGGACAAACACTCTTACCCACCAAACCATCTCTCCAAGCCTATTTGGCATATTACTTTGTGGAGTGTCTCTTTGAGACTTTCGACTATTTCACTGGGTTATTTTCCATTTTACCATTGACTTATAGACTTTTTAAAGACTTTCTTTTGCATTTGAGATGCAAATACTTTTTCAGAAATGCATTGCAACTGCTGTCTCCCAGTGTGTGGCTCTGCATACTCTTAGTCGTGTGGTTAGCATGAACTGAATAGACATCTAAGATTTCTGTAACATTCACATTATGAATTAAGGGCTGGAGACATGCTCAGCGATTAAGAGCATTGACTGCTCTTGCAGAAGGCCTGGTATCAGTTCCTAGCACCCACATGGTGGCTATCAACTGTCTATAACTCAGGTTCGAGGGGATCCTATGCTCTCTTCTGACCTCCACAGGCACTGCATGACACAGGTGCACTTACATATATGCAGGCAGTACACTCATCTACATAAAACAAAATAAAAATAATAAACAAAATATTTTCCAAAACAAAATATGAATTAAAAAATCACAGTCGGTACTTTCTGTGTCCTAAGAATCTGTTATGACATAGTCTTCCATATTTTCTTCTTAAAGCATCATTGTTTTAACTTTTGCGATTAGGTTCATGAATAATCTTGAATTGACTTTTTTTTTTTGCTTGTGCTGATATGTGGATTCAGAGTCACATTTTTCATGTGAGTATCTAGTAGCCAATATAGCTTATTGGAAATACTGTTTTGTAAAAAATCAACTTATTGGAAATTTAAAAAAAAATCAATTGACTTCAATGTGTTGAGTCTCAGAGCTTTCTTCTGTCACACTGATGGGCGAGCCCTTCTTTGTATCACTGTAGCATCTGTCCTGATTACTGTGATTACAGTAGTCAGATGAGGTCCATTATTGCTCAAGACTGTTCAATCTTTCCAAGATTGTTATGTGTGTTTCAGACATTCATATATTTTCATTATCCATTCATCAGCTGATGGATGCCTAGGCTGAATTGATTTCCTAGCAAGCCCCCAAAGACAAATACAATGTATTTTTTCTCATCTGGGGCTCTTAAACTTGAATTTTTACGTAGTTGTGTTTAGGTTGGAGTGAAATGTCAGTATAAACCAGGTTGGAAGAAAGGGACAATGAAACGGGGAGGGGCTGAGGGGATGGACAGAAAGACAGATGCAGCATGAGAGCGGAAGAAGGGAGTATTACAGGAGTGAAGGTGTAAGGGGTGGGTCAGGAGGACAGGGAAAGCGGAAAGGGCAGGGGCAGCTAAAACGAAGGGTGTGTGAGAAAACTGTGTGGAAACCCACGACTTTATGAGCTAACTAAAATGAATGACTTTTAAAGGCACTTGAAAGGAAGCATCAGCAGTTTCCAGAATCAGAGGCTTTCAAACCCAAATTCCTCACCAAGTGAGGGACTCTTTCCCCAAGAACTATTGGTCATGGAACTGGTAGAGGCTCCCAAAACATCACGGGCCATGGACATTGCTTTGGATGCCCAGCAGAACTAGACAGAGTCTCTATTGCTGAAGACACTACATACTCTGTATATAGGCCACAGAAAGAAATCAAGCTCCAACTGAGCTGGAACCTTCCTCCCTGCTGCCTAGCATTCTTAGCGCTAGAAGATTCTATGGAGGCTGCTGGATAAAAAGACACCAATATCCCCAACTGTATATCCTGCATGCTGCAATACTGAACTACCTAGCAAATGTGCCTACTGGAGTGCTGGTACAATCATGGCAAGAATGTACTGGGGTTAACCAGTTACTTCCTGATTAGATTTGAGGCCTTCTCAAAAGAGGGAAAGCATACATGGTATTGTAGAACTGGTCAAAAACATGTCTAGGGAGATTACAGGCCCATAGGGGAATGTACTATTGTTATGCTAAATAGACATGTAACTAAATTGCCTTATAAACATAAACATTTCTGTTCATTCCCATAGACTAACAAGCTCTCAGCCTTGGTCAGAGAAGCCTCTTTTGGCAGTGAGTGATGGTCAAGGTGGTGACTCACAGCTAGAAAAGGGCTGAGAATAAGTGGCTGAGGAATGTTCAGTTCCAAAATATGACACCTACATTGCTGTCTCCAAAGCCCAGGGAACCCTGCAGAAGAGGAGACAGAAAGACTGTGGAAGTGAAGGACGGGAATGAGTGTGGTGGCAATGGCACCTGACATGATAGAACAGTGCAGTCAGTGCAGTCATACACACCCAGCAGCTGTGACTGCCTGCGTGGCCTGGTTAAAAAAGCAGGAAAAGAGAAAGATGAAGGCAGGAGGAGGACTAGTTAGGAGGAAGAAGGGGGTTGGCAGGAGAGGGCGGGACATGAGGGAGGAAGTGGAAGGTATGATCACATCCCGTGTGACTGACATCATTTTCAAGGGGGAAGTTAGGATGCAGGCATACACAGGGAGATGCAGGCACATAAACAGAAAGGCACAATTCAGAGGGATGCACTGATAAACCAGGAAATACCCACAGCTGTCAGCAACCCCCCTGGGTGCTCAGTGTGAGGCAGAGAACAGGCTCTCTCACAGCCCCCAAGGAGGGAATAATCCTGCCAATCTCCCTTTTTATCCTCTACAACTGTGGCACGATAAATTTCATAGTTTAAGCCACCCAGTGTATAGTATTTTGTTCTGACACTCCTCACAACTAGTACACAGACCTTTTGGTGTCTTTTTTTATTCCATGAGATTTTGCAAAGGACTTATCAGTTTTCTCAGTGGGTAATTTTTATTAAGGTTGTATTCAATTTTGGAGAGAACAAGTATTTTAACAGTACTGCAGGGTCTGTTCACGAACATGGTATAACATCATGTCTGTATTAGTTACTCTTCTGTTGCAGTAATAAAGCACCATGACCAAGGCAACCTATAGAAGGAAGAGTTTATTGGGCCATGGTTCCAGAGGGGTACAGTCCATCATGGCAGTGGGGCCTGGTGGGAGACAGATAGAACAGAAAGATGAGCTCACATTTTCAAGAACAAGCAGGAAGCAGAGAGAGCAAACTGGAAGTGAAATCAGGCTATGAACTCTTAAAGCTTACCCTCAGTGATGCTTCCTCTAGCAATGCCACACCTCCTAACCCTCTATAAAGAGCACTGGACAGTGAGATCAAGGGTTCAAATTCATGAGCCTATGGGGGACATCTCTCATTTAAAGCATCACACCATCTATTCAGGTCCTTTGAGCATTCTTTAATTTTCAGTATACAATTGTTATATATTCTCATTATATTTATTTCTATTTTATCTTTTGTGGTACTATGGTCAATTCTATTTTCTAGCTTTTATTTTCAACTTTTTTATTGCTAACAGAAATAGAATATATCCACCCAGGAATGGTACTACAATCCCAATACTTGGAGGATTGAAGTAGGATGGTCACAAGGTGGAGGCTAGCCTGGGCTACAAGGCAAGTTTGAGATACCTTATGAGACCCTGTCCCAAAGAAAATTGTGAAAAGTACAAAGGGGACTGAAGAGATGGCTCAGTGATTAAGAGCACTGGGTACTTTTGCCGAGGACCTGGGTTCCTAGCACCCACATGGCAGCTAACAACTGTCTATAACTTCAGTACCAGGGAATCTGACACCTTCTTGCCTCTGTGAGTACTGTACAGATGTGGTGTATTTACATACAGTAGGCAAATCACTCATTCAGATAAATAAAATTTAAAAGCACAAAGAATCCTTTTCTACAATAGTATTGTATCCTGTGATTTTCTTATCCTTTAGATTTTTTTGGGTGAATTCATTAGAAATTTTTTTATATCTACAGCCATGACTGTAAGTTAAGATAATTTGTATGAGGATGCAGCAGGGACTGAATCTCTGACTTTGGTCAAGCATCTAATCTCTCTGAACTTTGGGGCAGTTCACCTATAGAGGAGATTTGCTACATGGACTGCACTTTGAGTTCACTCTCAGATGGTGAGTATAAGCAGCCTGGCTCGGCCGGTTGCCTGTCCTGTGACCTTGGGACAGAACGCTCCATCTTCTCTGAACCTTGGCTTCTTCCTCTGTTTACTGATGTAAGAGCAGAGAGTTCCTATCTTAAGGTAGTTAGTTATCAGATGTGCTTCTACAAATGATGACAGAGGTTTCAAAGGTCAGCTTGGGAAGCACCCGAGGCACCGTGATCAAGGGTACTGCGAGCTGTGTTGTGTTGTATATGTGTGTCTGTGTGTATTTCAGATAGCCATCTGCTTACAACAGTGGTTCTCAGATTGAAGTGTGCCTTAGAGTGACCAGAACTGTTTGTAAAAATGTGATTTGTGGCTAGAGGTGGCTCGGCGGTTAAGACTGCTTATAGCTCTTGCAGAGAACCTAGGTTCAATTCTCAGAACCCACATCAGGCAGCTCAAAACTGCATGTAACTCCAGCAAGTAAGCTCAAAACTGCATGTAAGCTCCAGGGGGTCTCATGCCCTCTGGTCTACATATACGCCTGTACTCATGTGCCCACTTAAACTCATAAACTCACACAGACACACACACACACGTACACGTAAAAATAGATAAAGATGTGGCTTCTTGAGGTCCCTACCCATATCCTTGGAAGAGTTCAGGAACCTGTTTTCTTTCTTTCTTTTTAAGATATATTTTATTTCTTTATTTTTTCATTTTTTAAATATTTTGTGTATTTCACACAGAGCGTCCCAATCATTTGTATTCCTCCTTCCCTAACTGGCATCCTCCCCCAGGCCCCGCTACTGGAATTCACACATTCTGTCACCTGTGTCAAGGCCCATTGTGTCAAGCTAGTATCCCCAGATGTGTCTCAGAGCAAGTTCATCCACTGGAGTCTAGTCAGACCATGCAGAGTCCCTCCTCTTCAGAAGATCAGCTCTTCCTCACCCAACAGTAATCAACTGCTAATAATTCTTTGACTGAGATTGGGTTACTGCTCATTTCCACAGTTTTGTGCAGAGTTTTTGTCTGATTGGGTTTGCATGGGTCTTGTGCATGCTGACACGATTACTGTGGGTTCATATGAGCAGGGTCCCAGGAGCCTGTAGGACTCTGTTTCTATGTGGTCACGCACCTCCTTCCTGGCTCTTACAATCTTTCTGCCCCCTCTTCTGCAATGGCCCCTGAGCCCCGGGTGGGTGGAGTTTAATTTAGTAGTTCTGACTAAGGATCCACACTCTGCAGACTATTACTCTCTATGCTTTGGCCATTTGTGATCTTTTATATTCCGGGCCCTCTGTTGCACAAGGGAGCTTCATTGATGAGAATTCAGAGATGCACTAGTGTCCTCTTCACCCCTTGTTCTATGTTATGTGAGTCTTAGGTGTAGAGGTTACATTGTAGATGTGTCTCTTAGGCCTGGGCAATTCACAGACAATCTCTGTGTATGACCAGTTGTGGAACTCTGTAATAATCTCTATTTGTTACAAAAGAAGCTTTTTGATGAGTGGTGACTGGGATACTTATCTGTAAATATAAGAATCTATATTTTGCACATTGTAAGAAATCATATTTGTCTAGGATTGTGGCAACCTTGGGGTCTTCTCTAAGATTTATGATCTCTCCTGTCTAATGCGCTTGGCTGTGTTTACAGTACCACACATGAGTTTCCCCCTATTGAGTAGGCTTTAAGTCCAATGAGGTACCTTTGATTACTTCCAAGATAAAAGTGCCATGACTGCACCAATGTCATTTGCTGTGCTGGTCATTGATGTTCTCATTAGACTTTGAAGCTGGAATTGGACCATTGATTGATGTTTTTCCTTGGCAGCTTATGTAGTGCTCTCCAGAGCTAGGAGAGCTAGCCTGCAAGGGGAAGTGGCTTCCAGGTCAGTTCCATATCCATTGCTCTAAATCCTGTTTCTGAAGTATGTCCTGTCTTCAGCAATAGGTCTTACCTTCAAGTTCTGGGAGGCAACCAAGGACTGTGGCAATAGCCCATGTAAATTTGGACTACTCTGGCCAGCTTACTCAAAGTAAGCTTTCTCCTGTCTGGTACTGTTTCTTAAGCTATACACATTGACTCCTGTAGAGATATTGTATGTGTAATTTGTCAGTAGGTTTTTGGACTAGTAAGATTCCCTCTGGTTTGTTTTAGACTAACTCAGCATTATTTGTCTCCCCCCCCGCCCCCCGTCCAACCCTCCCTCCACGCCTTCCCTATTTAAAATATCCCAATTTTCCTCATTTCTCCCTTGACAGTGCATGTCTCCTATGGTCCCACCTCTCTTGAGCCCCTTCTTGCCCTGGGTCCCCATAATTCCTTGCATATCCTCCCTTCCTCCCTCTAATTTAAAGCCCCCCTTCCATCTATTTCTCCCTTAGTAACACTTGTCTCCTGCTGCTCTCCCTCAGGGTCCTTCTTTCCCTTTTTGGTTCCTTTCCATTTTCCTGGTTCCTGCAGTGACATCAGGATACATACTCACATATAAGGATTTGGTGCTACAACTCACAAACGAGGGAGAACATACATGGTTTGTTTTTCTGAGTCTGTGTTACTTCGCTTGGCACAAGGGTTTCTAGTTCCATCCATTTACCTGAAAATTTCATGATTCCTCTTTCTTTACTGCTGAGTGGAACTCCATTATGTAAATGGGCCACATTTTCATTATCTACTCATCAGTTAAGGGACACTTACATTGCTTCCATCTCTTAGCTGTTGTGAAAAGAGCAGCAACAAAAATTGATGTACAAGTATCTCTGCAATAGGATGAGTCCTTTAGGTGTATGCTAAGGAGTGGTATAACTGGGTCATATGGTAGGTTCATTATTAGATTTTTAAGATTTCTCCACACTACTTTCCATAGGGATTTCATACACACCAGCAGTGAATGAGCCTTCCCTGTTCCCTACATCCTAACCAGCATTTGGGATCATTTGTTCTCTAGACGTAAGTCAGTCTGACCGGGGTAAGATGAAATCTTAAGGTGGCTTTAATTTGCATTTTCCTAATTACTAATGATGTTGAACAATTTTGAAAATGTTGCTTAGCCATCTTTATTTCTTCTTTTGAGAACTCTAAGATAGGATTAGCCCATCCTTTGCTTGGGTCATTTGTTTTCTTGACTCTTTGTTTTCTGAGTTTTTATATATTCTGGATGTTAAACCTCTGTCAAATGTGTCGCTGGTGAAGATTTTTCTCTTCCTCTGTGGGTTTTCTTTTTACTTCCTTGGTTGTTTGTTTTGCTGTACAGAAGCTTTTTAGTTTAATGAGGTCCCACTTGTTGATTGGTGTATTTAATTCCTGAGAAACTGATGTCCGATTTAGAAAGCAATATATAGATTCAATGCAATTCCAATAAAAATCTACATGACATTATTAACAGAATTAGAAAAAAAGTCTAAAATTCATATGGAAGCTCAAAAGACCCCAGATAGGCAGAGAAATCCTAAGCACAAAGAACAATTCTAGGAAGGGGGCATATTACTATACCAAATCTCAAACTATATTACAGAGCTATAGTCATAAAAACAAGCATGATACCGGCACAAAAATAGATCCATAAATCAGTGGAACATAACTGAAGACTGAAATATGAGAACACTCGATTTCAATTGCCTGATATTTGACAAAGGGACCAAGGACATCCACTGGAGGAAAGACGGAATCTTCAACAAATGTTGCAAGAAAAACTGGATCTCTACCTACAGAAGAATGAAACTAGCCCCTTATGTTTCACCTTGCACAAAAATGCAAACCCAAATGTCTCCAGAGACCTCAGTGTAAAACCTGAAACCCTAGAACTGTTGAAAGAAAACATTGACAGTAACCTACAAGATATAGGTATAGAAAAGGACTTTCTAAATTATACCTGTTTCTTAAATACCGTGGAGTGGCTCCTTAGGAGTCCCAGTGAGAGCTTACAGAAAATATTACCCGGTGGTACTTGCTAAAGCAGAAAAAGGAAGATTTTTTTTCCAGGTCCGTATACATACAGGGACTTCTACCACGGAATGGTGCAGTGACGAAGGGAGATTGGTCCCAATTCCCAGTACAGCATGGGAATTTATAACCAGTAATCAGGGTGTAGGTCAGGGAATGGGAAGTGACTAAGAGGAAACATGGCTGGGAGGAATTATGGCTGAATTGGTCTAATAGGATTCGTGGTTTAGACTGGCCAGGGTGATTAGATCTCTCTTCAGGAGGTAGAAGGTGAGGAATATAATCACACATTGGTGGGTTCTTGCTGAACTAATTTATAGAGTTCTTTGCTAAAAGTGGAATTTATGAGAAATTACCCCTACAGACATGGGTGGCTCAGAAAGCTGAGAAGAGTTTGGTGAGGCAAAGAGATTTTATCACCAAATCAGAACTTCAGGTGAGTGCAGAGAATTACTGAAGGGTACAGAGCTGAAGGTTCATCTGCCTGTTGGCCGCCTCCAGGTCACCCACGACCCCTAGTTGATAGTTTGAATCCTCTAAATTTCTGTCTCTTTTGGCATTTATCCTGTGTTGGTTTATCTGTGCCTTTCAACTTCTCTCTCCCTTCCCCTCTCGTCTCCGTTTCTTCCTCCCCTCTGCCCCCCTTCCCTGCCCTTTCTCTCTCTCTCCTCAGTACTTTTGTATCCGTCCTTAGGGTCTCTACCTCTCTGTCTCTCTCTTCAGGTGCTTCCTTTCCTGGGTTTGACCTTGTGCCTTTCACTCTGAGTCCCGACCTGGCTCTCTGGGTCTTTCCCATTTCTCTTGTCCTTCATGAACTACTTTCTCACTGTTCATGAGAACATGTGCGTGTACACGTGTGGGGCTCCATTTTCCTCCATCTCCAATCTTCTTCCTCTTTTGTAAACTCCACTCTGCCCCCTGCATCTCTGCAGCTTCTCTATGAAATACAAACTCAATCATAGGGCCGCCTGAGACACCAAGGTAGACATCACCTCCATCCCCTGCAGACCTCAGAATGTTCAGCCTCCGTCAGGACGCCTATCTGCATCTCTTGCACCTTCCAGTAGGGCTTATCTGGATTGCTCAGACTCCTGTGCTGCTGGAGATAAGGTGCCCTTTGTGGAAGGGTTGACGGACATGACCTTCAAGGGACTAGATAAGAAGTACAGGCTGCTCTGGGATAGCACTCTCCTTCCTCTCATTGACCTCCAGAATCTCAGAGCTCACTCAGGGTCTTTATGCTCTGAAAACAGTTCTTAGCAAGAGCAGATGCATGCTTCTCTTTGAACAGGTGATGTTTCTCATCAGCAATTAAATAATTAATTCAACATTTATTGAATAGTACCATGTGCCAAATTCTACACTGAGAATAAGGCAGCTGTGTTGAACGCTCTGCTCATAATAGCCACTGTGCTGTGGATGATAAGCCTACTGTGTTCCACAGGCTTAACACAGGAAAAAAACTTTATACCAGAATTCATTGAAAAGACAGAATTACTCTTTACTGAAAAAGACCTCACTGCCTTACAAATATTACAGCTATGAATCAAGTTATAGCTGTTAATGGCCTGGACACCCAATTCCCCATATTCAGGGATGACACTTAAAATATTTAACAAGTGGTGCCTTACTGCTGTTGGGTGAGTGCGTTTGCCCCACTTTTCGGTTCTATTGTAATTGTAATTAGTTTTACAAGCATCAGATCTATCATTCACCATGTGCCTATGCATGTAAGCAGGTAGCCGTTCATTGATTCTCTTTTACTATATTACTGATGAATCACCACAGTGTCATGAATGGGGGACACAATTAGTAGGACATTACAAGCACTCAGAAGAGGGGTGTAGAGAGACATCTGAATTCACGGAACTTCGTGGAGTCTGACCCGGCAAGAGGAGAAGAAAGGCTTTAACGGACATTAATGCTGAGATCTAGATACTGCAGGTTACCTAGACGAGGTCTCCTTCTGGCCAGATTTTTATATTTTGTTTGGTAAAGCACTGTCTTCAGCACACAGTAGGGCTTCACTCCACCAGTGAATACAGTTTGATTCTGAAAACAGTTTTCTGGGTGGTAGCTGAATGGGGAAACTGAAGACACACTGTCATTTTTTAATGAGGTTGGCATGTCCTTCACCAGGTACACACCTACTCCCTGACCAAGAATCAAATGCAGTTTTTTTCCCACTCAAAGTTCCTGGAGTTGCACACATGTGGCGCACTTACATACATGCGGGCAAAGCATCCATATGTGTCAAAATAGATATATAAATCTTTAAAAATCTTTCCTAGAGACAACAGAGCTTTCCACACACTTTCCTTCTACTCATTCCTCCAGACTTAAAAAACAATTAGAGTCCAGAAAAGTAGTCCTAGGGAGCAAAAGCCGGACTCAGGCCCAGAGCGGCCACATGGCAGAGTTTATTTCTGCAGTTTCAGTGTTCCTGAAGAAACCAGGCTTCTGAAATTTCCTGAAACCCCTTCTACTTTTATATTGGAATCTAATTTCTTTTTTAAAAATTAAGAGTTCATTACAAATAACAAACTAAATACCCAGGGCCTGCATCTGGGTGCCATTCCTGACTTAGAAGTTATATCCCTGAAATAGGAGAGGAATAGCAAAGACTTACAGTTTCTAATGTGGCCATGTTGTTCTGAACAATGTGCTACGCATTGCATGAACCTTCATCATGAATATTCATCATGTAAAAACCTCTTTTACCTTACTTAATCTCCACAACAACCTCATGGGGCTTCCTTTTCTGTTGAGGAAGGTTGCCAAGTTAACACTGCATGGGCTTAATGTTAACCACAGGCAGCATAATACTGAAGAACAGTTGGAAGCGGACTAGGGAGAGGGGATGGTTTTGAATTAGAGATCTGAGTTTATAAGACTCAAGTGGCCAGAACTTTTAACAGCTACATCATTGCGTAGAAACTCCTTTTTGCTGCTTCGGTGTCTTCATTACTGTTTCAAATACTATTGTTTTTTCCTCCTTGCTTAGAGTGGGAACATCTTGAACCAGACCTGAGCTCCTTGCTGTACAGTATGTCTCTATGAATCACCCACTGTTGTGGTTTTTGAGATCTAGCTAGGTAACCTCACTACTATGTTCCAATCTCATACAGTCTTGGGCATAGTGAAACCTTCTATCTGACTATCTGCAGGAGTTGCACCTGGGAAAAAACATCAGGAAATACTTCGTTGTACTGTGGCTTTCTATGGATTTGGCCAGTGGGATGAACATTCAAATCTTATAATTCCAGTTATGTAGGAGAGTTCCTGAATCCATGAAGACCTTACTTGATGAGTTCCAAGGCTCTGCTAAATCTCTTCAAGTGGGGTTTAGAGAAGTTATGGATCTTGAAATCATCCCATGGAGTTGTTATTTGTTCTAAGACATGAATCCCAGGGAGGGTCAAATAAATGTACTTCGCTGTCTCCCGGGTTTGGGGAGGTCATGTGGAAGAGTCGCCCTGCTGGGAGCAGGCGGACCCCAGATTCTGCTGTGCTTTAAATCACCAACTGGGTTTTCAGAATGCAGATTTTTGACCCCTGTTCCTGGAGATTCAGATTCCCTGAGGTTATTTATTATGAGAAAAAGCTGAGCCAGTGGAGTCAGATCTTACTAATAATATGACTCTCGGGTTTAGACTCTGAAATGCTCCCTGCAGGCTTAGGGTTTTAAGATGTCTCTCTGCTAGTGCTGCTATTTCTGGAGGCTGTGGAATCTTTAAGAGCTGGGGCTTCCATACATAGTAGAAACAGGGTCAGCAGGCCTTCAGACCTTACAGTCATGCCCTGGTCCTGGTTAGGTCTTTGTTTCTTGATCTGCTGCTGTGAGAACAGCCTCCGCCTCTCACACCCCTGCCACAGACAGAGCCACTGCATCACGCCTTCCCTGCTGAATGGATTGGATTTCCTGAAACCATGGGCTAAAGTGAATCTTCCTTCTTATAAGTTGTTTCTGTCAGAGATTTTGATCATAGGGAACAAAAATAACTAAGTAGTAGTTTAGAAAGAAGTTATTTCTCTCACATGCAGAACCATTGGGTGACTCGCTGAACTGGTGGACATTTTTGTTTCATTTTCTCACTCTAGACTGTAGCAAAGAGAGCTGTAGTTGTGCAATCTCCAAAAAGATGCTGATGGAGGTGATACAAGGATAATGGTGAAAAGCACGAACTTTGTAGTCGGTAAGATTTGAGGGATTATGGATTGACGCTTCTCTGTGTGTATAAGAACAATGAAGAAAATGGTGTTTCCTACCTCAGGCAGTAGTTGTGCAGGGTGCCTAGGGCTGCATGAACGGTGCTAGTGCAGAACTCAGTGGAAAGCAAGATTTTAAAAAGCAGATGGAAAGGAAAGGAAAAGAAAGAGAGAGAGAGAAAGGAAGGAAGGAAGAGAGGGAGGGAGGGAAGAAGGGAAGGAGGGAGGAAGAAGGAAGGAAGGAGAGAAGAGAGGGAGGGAGGAAGGGAGGGAGGAAAAGAAGGGAGAAGGAAGGAAGGGAGGGAGGAAGAAGGAAGGAAGGGAAACAGAAAGGCAGACACAAGGAAAGAGGGTCTGGGAAGTTTGCTCAGTTGGTAGTGTTGGCTGCTCAAGCAAAAAGTCTGGACTTTAGGGTCCAGCTTCCATGTAAAAAGCCAGGTATGGTAGTGCACATGCACACCAAATTCCAGCCCTGGGAGGTGGAGACAGGCAAATCTCTGGGCCTTGCTGGTCAGCTAGCCTAGCTAAATTCAGAGCTCCAGATTCTGTGAGAGACATCCTGTCTCAAGAGATAAAGGGGATGGAGAGATGACTCAGCAGTTGAGTGCTCGCCACTCTTGCAAAGGACCTGAGTTCAGTTCCCAGCACACACATTGGGTGCCTCACAACTTCCTGTAACTGCACACACAAATGCAACACACATACATGCACATGTACATGCACACATAAACTAGAGATCAAATGAATAAGACTCAATGTCAACCTCTAACCTCCTTGTGTACATGGACTCCTGCATGCACACACATGAAGACATACAGACACATATTCCACACACAAAAGAAGGAAAAAATGCTATACTGTTAACTGTATCAACGGTTTCAGTCTTTAAAAAAATCCAATCCCCAGATTGATACAATTAGTCATTATACTTATCCCATTGTAATCTTTCTTAGCCTGCTACTCACACCCATTTCAAGATGAAAAACTGAGATTTAAGGAAGCTGAGCCAACAGACCAAGAACATTTCTCTGAAAAATGCTGGTATCAAACTTTGCGTTAAGATCTATTTCCGGGAGGTATGTGATTGCAGCTTAGTAGGTAGAAAACTTGCCTAGGATGTGTGTGTGTGTATGTATGTGTGTGCATGTGCATATGTGGGGTGCGTGTGTGTGTGTGTGTAAACCTGGGTTCCCTCCCAGCACTGTGATGCAAAAATATCATTTTTTAAAAAACAGCTGTTGGTGGCTGGTGGGCAGGGCAGTGACGTAGGAAAACTTCATTGTAGAATGATGACCTCAAGTGACACTGTGGTATGAGGGATGGCGGGAACCTGAGGAAGGAGGAGCAGGTAAGGAATGAGGGGAGGCGGTCCTGACCAAGGCTGACTGAAATGAAGGCCACGTGCACATCTGCCTCCCCTTCTTCACATGCTGACCCCCACTGAGGCAAACCTAGAAGCAGCAGCTCTATGCTTCTATCGAGAAGGCCCCTGAGGAATGGATAAAACAGCTCTTTCTCTCATATTGAATGTGACTTGAAATAATTAACAACAGCTCCAGACCCTAATAAGCAATTTTCATCTATCTCAGTTTACCTATCTGGAAAATGGGATTTTCAGTACTGGGTACAGCTATTTCATGGAGATTCCACTAGGAGAATACAGAGGGATGGTTTCTGAAGTTATGATCATCAACCAAATCTTAAGATTTTTTTTTCTGTTGAGCAAAACCTGACAGCCAAAAAGCACTCGTCAAAACTTCAATTTCATGATTGAGTCTCTGAGTCTTAATTTTGTAGATTAAAATTTTCAGATACTAAAGGTAGTAGAGAGAGATTAAAAGATAGATTTTCTTGTGTGGTTGTTTCCATGGTGACCAGCTCAGAGGCATCTTCCCCTGGCTGAAATGTAGTTAAATAGGAAAACGATGGCAGTGTGCTTTGCAGAAAAGCACTATCTATGAAATCTGTGTCAGCACCTCTGTAACCCCTGGACAATGATGCTTCTTGTGAAGAGCATCATGGGAAATTTCTTTCTACCTTGGAACTTTTTGCCTGAAATTTTTGATATTTAAAATGTTTCAAAGGCAATGAAACTCTAAGGGACAGGAACCAGACATGGAGTTTGATGTATGAATTCTCCATTATTCTGAACAGGTATCCTACAGAGTTTCACCCACCTGCTTCTTTGTGTCTTGCTGAATTCATCTTTGTCTAGTTCAAGTTCAGGATTTTCTCATGTATATTATATTCTAGAAGATTTATCATGTTTTTGTTCACATTTAGACCTACAGCATGCCTGAGATTGATTTTGTGAGATGAGATAGAGACCAAGCCTCAGATTTTTTCCCATACTGATGGCCAGTGGACAAGTACCAGTTACTTTAAAAGCCACTGTTTCTCCATTGATCTGGCATAGAAACTTCTGTTTTAAAGAGTCAAGCGCCTTATATGTGTAGGTTTGCTTCTGAGCTTTCTATGTTCCACCACCCAATTATCATTCCTATATTAGAGCATGTTCCTTTAATTCCACTGGCCTTATCAGTAGCTCCTGGAAACTCATAAATGTAATCTGACTTTTTATTCTTCATGATAATCATAGCTCCTTTGTTTTAACATATCTTTTTAGAGTTATCCTGTAAATTTCCAACAAAACAAACACTTGGTGGGATTTTAATTATGATTACAGTGTCCAGATACATTTGGGGAGGCTGGATGTCCTTACAGTTTTGATTAGGTTTTTTTTTCCCATAGCTCACAGAGGTAGGTTGTCTTGTAATCCCATTTGATAGACATGCTCCTCCTTTGTAGCTGGTCCAGAGATGTAAACTAACTGAGCAGGTACATTCTGTCCCACTTGAAGATATTTTATCATTGGTATTGTTTAGAATTATTGGCTTATGGCAATATAGACTGCAATCTGGTTGTATTTCTTTATTACTTTGTTGTTGTTTTTCTGTGGAGAGAGTGTGGTGCTGAGATTGGAACCTGGGTGTTCTACCAGGGAGATACTCAGCCTTGGTCAGTGGAGCGTCTGTTTGCAGTGGGCAACAGTTAATGTGGAAACTCAAAATTGGCTAGTGTGTTGAATAAGTGATTGTTGAATATTCACCTACAAAGGAGACATCTACATCAACCCCTCCAAGACTCAGGGAACCTCTCAGGAGAGGAGACAGAAAAAATGTGAGAGCTGGAGAATGGGAAGGAATGGTGCAAACTTTCGTCATCTGGCCGTGATGGGGCAGCAGCAGCATCTACCTGCACAAGACCAGGACAAGACCAAGCCCATCAACATCCCATGAGGGATGAAACAGGGCCTCAAAGGCCCCGCCCCTCCCTGAGGCTAGAGGCAGTTAAAAGTTGCATGGGGTGTCATATTCCAGAAGTGTAGCCACTGGTAGGTTGCTCCTGCTTGTAAATAACCTCTTACCTTTGTTCATGCTGGCAACCCCAATAAAAAGAAACGAGACACACACAAAGACATGAAAGTGGGAACTGACTGTGAAGAAGAAGGAACTGGTGGGAGGGAGAATGAGATAAGAGAGGATGATGAGGGCAACTTTGATCAAAGGACATTGTATATGTATATATGAAATTATGAAGGGATAAGTTAAATTTTTAAAGGAAAAAATAGCCCAACCCAGGAGAGTGTTAGCTCTTGGAAGTACTCTGGGAAAACACAGTTACTGTTCATTGATAAGCCAGGCCCTTGTAGCTATTGCTTCCCTATGGGCTTCTGCGATTTTCCATCTCGCAGATCCCACATGCACCAAGCTGCCAAGAGCCTCAGCAAGGCACTGCTGCCTACATCTTCCTCCTCTGTGAATGGTGGCTCATTCTGCATTCTTGTCTGTGATGACCTTATCTTTCCATTGATCAGCCCTGAAATCCCTCAAATCCCTTTCATGTGAGATATTTAAAACAGTTAAACTATCTTACTACATAGTGGTAGCAGCTAGTCTTAGCTAATGTGCTGTGGTTTGGATTTTATTGCTGGCAATATAATCCCTTATTATGATTCTTTGATCCTCAAGGCAATGCTACAAACTCTTTGATTTTTTTTTTTAAATCTTTTTTTTTTTTAAATTTACACTGGGTAGAGATAATTTGTTTTTGCAATATAGGACTCTGATGGGATAGTTATTGCTTTTACTAGGTATACTTGCCCATCCTTGTATGCCACCATCTTTCGTGGTGAATGCTAACCTAAACTTCCAGAACACCAAATCTTGTCTAGCTCACACATACCAGACACTTACTTATGCAGAGACAATAATTAAACAAATGCCAATTAAGACATTGCCAAGCTGGACAGTAATGAATGATGTCTTTGTAGTGGTCCCACATTAGGAATGTCTATGTGTTCATGAGATCTCCGACTCTCCTGTATTTGGTGAACTCTACAATATCATTTAGAAGGATCCAGTGAGCTGCTGGCTAAGGGAACCAATAAATCACATGGTAGTGATAGGAAAACGGGGAGCTCTTCCTTATTGGGAAAATGAGGAGTCCTTCCTTAGACAGTCAAGCAACCTTGTCCAAGATTCCATTAGTAATACAGCTATTTGCAATCATAATAAAAATAAAAGTAATAGGAAAATCACGTAGCTGCAATTCCACTCTTACTGGATTTTTTATTGTCTTGAGAATGCCAGAGGCAATCTTCAGCTTATTGCATCTAAATGAGGCACATTATAAAAGGTTTGCAAAGTCCAAACTACTTTTATGCTCATTAATTAGTCAGACTTCTAAATAGGCCCATAAGATTAAGTTCTGATATGGTCTGTGGTCTCTAGAATGGGGTTAGTAGTCAAAGATGCCAACTCTCAGTTTTTCAGTTGACTTTCTTCTGTAGCCCTCTCTTCTCTCAGTTCTAATCATATCCTGCCCCTTTAAGGAAGTGAAGCAACAGAAAGAGTGATGTCTGACTCAGCATCTGTTCAAAGTTCTTGAACTTCTTTGCAGAGCTCCCTTCTGCACGGCATAGGGACTGGGCATGTGATTTTGGTCCCTGTGCCCACATCATTTCCCATATCCAGTAGTGATCAGCTACCAATAGTTCTTTTGCAAGACTGAGGCCTACTGCCCATTTTCCCAGTTCTATGCTGGGTTTTGATCTGCTTGAGTTTACATGGGTCTTGTGTAGGTTAACACCATCGTTGTAGGTTCTTATGAGCAAGGTCCTAGGAGCCTATAAGACTGTGTGTCCATATGGTCATGCACCTCCTTCCCTGGCTCTTACAATCCTTCTGGCCACTCTTCCACAATAGTTCCTGAACCCTAGGTGGGTGGAGTTTGATGTAGGAGTCCTGTACAACAAGGGCTCACACACTACAGACTCATTCTTTACATTTCAGCCATTTGTGACTTTTGTGTATGTTGCCCTACGTTGCACAAGGGAGCTTCACTGATGAGAGTTGAGAGATTCATTAGTGTTATTTCTATTCTGTGTTCCACTAGGTTCTGTGATATATTAGTATTTTCTCTATCCCTTGTTCCACTAGGTTTCATGAGCCTTAGGTGTAGAGGTTCCATTGTACATGTGTCACTCAGGGTTGGGCATTTCTCAAACCCTAATTGTCTGTGTAACCAGTTATAGAACTGTGTAAGAGTTTCATTCTGTTGCAAAATAAACTTCTTTGATGACTGGTGACTGGCATACTTGTCTGTAAATCTAAGGATCCATATTTAGCATATTTAAAAAATTACATTTGTTTAGGGTTGTGACAGCCTTAGGTTTTTTTTCTAAGATCGATGACCTCTCTAGCCATGTGTATTTGGTTATATTTACAGTACCACACATGAGTCTCCTCCCATCTCCCGTCTCTCTCTCTCCCTTTTTGACCCTCCTTTTTCCAGTTACAGTACCCCATTTTCCCATTTCACTCCTGAAAATACCTGTCTCCTATGATCCCCCTCTTTTGATTTCCTTCTTCCCCTAACCCTCGTGGTTTATCCTCCCTCTCCCCTCCCAGTTAATGCTTCCGTTTTACCCATTTATCCCTTGGTAACACGTGCTTCCTACTGTTTCTCTCTCTCATGCTCCTTCATTCCCTTTACCTCCCTGGTTCCTTTCCATTTTCCTGGTTCCTGCAGTGACATCAGGATACATACTCACATTTAAGGATTTGTTGCTAAGATCCACAAATGAGGGAGAACATACATCATTTGTTTTTCTGATTCTTTGTTACTTCACTTAGCATAACAGTTTCTAGTTCTGTGCATTTATCTGCAAATTTCATGATTTTGTCTCTTCTTTACTGCTGAGTAGACCTCCATTGTGTAAATGTACCACATTTTCATTATCCACTTGTCAGCTGAGGGATACTTAGATTGCTTCCAGCCCTTAGCTATTGTGAAAAGGGCAGCCACAAACATGGATATATAAGTATATCTGCAGTATGATGAGTCCCAAGGAGTGCTATAAACTGGATCGTATAGTAGGTTCATTTTTAGTTAAGAGTTTTTCATGCTGCTTCCCATTGTGGTTGCATGAGTTTGTAATCCCACCAGCAGTGAATGAGCGTTCCCCATTCCCCATATCCTCTCCAGCATTTAGTATTATTTGTTCTTTTGATCTTACCTAGTCTTACTGGGGCAAGATGAAATCTAAAGTAGTTTTAATTTGCATTTCTCTAATGATGAAGGATGTTGAACACTTTTAAAAAATATCTTATGTATTATTCTATGTGTATGAGTGTATTACCCGCATGTATGTAAGTGCATCCCTGTCATGGAATGATGATGGAGGTCAGAACAGGGCGTCAGATCCCTTGAAACTGAGTTAGGACGGTTGTTAGCTACATTTTAATTCGTTTGCACCTTTGGTCTAACTTTGTGGTTCCCCAGTTATACCGTCATTTAGTTTCTTGCTCTTACCCCTTGGGTACAGTCATCCCTTTCTTCAGCAATTGTATTGCTTCAGATATTGTCTGGAGGGCTGGTTTTTTGGATATAAATTCTTTCAGCCTATTCATGTCATGGAATATATTTTATTTCCCCTTCAACTATAATAGACATTTTTCTTAGTAAAGTATTCTAGGTTGATATTCATGATCATTTAGAACTGGAAATACTTTGGTCCAGGTTCTCCTTGTTTTCATAAAAAAGTCAGCTGTGGTTCTGATGGGTTTTCCTTTACACATGACTTGCTATTTTTCAGCTTTCAGAATTCTCTGTTCTGTACACTTAGGGTTTTTACTATGATCTGCCATGGGGAGCTTCTTTTTGGGTCCTGTCTATTTGGTGTTCTACATGCTTTTTGTGTTTGTATGGGAATGTCTTTCCTTAATTTAGGGAAATTTTCTTCTGTTGAGGAAAATCCTGTTGAAGATCTAGTCAATACCATTTTTCTGAGGTTCTTCTCCTTCCTCTATGCCTATGATGTATAAATTTCGTCTTTTCATGGTGTCTCACATTTCCTGCACATTCAGTTCCTGTGTTTTAAAAACAGTTTTCATGTTCTTTGCTTGAGAGATCCAATTCTTCAACTGTATCATCTATTCTGTTTTCTTTTTCATTCATTTTATTATTGAGGCTTTCTCCTGTCATTTCAAATCTGTTTACTGAATTTTTCACTTCCTTCTTCATTGAGCCTGAATTTCCTTCAATATTTGTATCTCTTTTGTTAATTTAGTTAGAAGTTTATCCATATCTTTTTTTTTGAGTTTTTTGTGTGTTCTTTAAATTCATTGAATTTTCTGATCATATTTATGACTGTTCTTTTAAATTCTGTATCCTGGATTATCTCTAGGGGGCTCTCATTATAGAACTCCTCTATAGGACTGGTGGTGTTTGGTGAGGACATTATTTTGGTTTTTCATATTATCATTTTTCCATTGTGGTTTTCCATGTGGATCTTTCTGGCAGTTTGTGATTCTGATAAGGAGCTCAAGCCTCCCTTTGCTGAGGTGAAGTCTGATTCTATTTGCATTGTTGATGTTCCTTGGTTGCTTTCTTATTGGGTATGAATAGCTACTTGGTCTAGGCTTCAGGTTCTGTCTTTGATTTTATAGTAGAGGGACCACAGGGCTCCAGTCAGTCTACTCAGGGGCTCCCCAGGAGGGCGAAGGGGCCCTTTCTAGTTAGGAGAACTTCAGAAACCTCAGATGGATACTATCAAGGTCTATGAAGAGGAGATGGAAGATGGATGTGCTGGTCCCTACTGGTCAGTAGAGAAGTCTAAGCCCTGGAAGCAAAAGGAGGGACTGCTGATGGCCCCAAAGCAAGGGGATGGGCATGGGGCAGTTTGGGAAGCCCACCTTACCTGGCAGAAGTGGAGTCAAGTGTCCTCAGGCCATCTCCAGAGATCTGGGCCTGCCAGCCAGCAGAGAAGCCTGGCCCTAGTGAGGTACAGCTGGTCCCCAGAGCATGGGGCTGGGCAGCACACAGTTTGGGAAGCTCACCCCACAGAGGCTGAGTCAGGCAGGAGAAATATGACTTTTCCTCAGAGTATGGACCAGAGAGAGGCCTGTGACATACCAAGAACTATACCAGGCTTAGCCCATACATTATAAGCCACAGGAGGCATCCTGAGTCTATAAATGAGGAGTGTGAGGCTTTACACAGGTGAAGTCATTTAGATAGGACAGAGGTTCAAACCTAGTAATGTCGGGCTCCAACCTCCACAATCTTAATCGTGTCATAAGCTTTCTCTTCCCATGTCTGATTTGGGGCAGGACACATCTTAACAAGACAAATAAAAGCTCCAGGGTCTACAAGCCTGATTGCAGTCTCATTGAATAAATAAACATAACTAAAGATTATAATGAAGTGTTATCAGCAGGGAGTGAGGAGCCAGGGAAACAGAACAGAGATGGCAGTTTCGCAGAGGGTTGGGCCAGAAGGCTCAGATCCCTAAGCCAGGAATGCTGGAGGCCTCCTGCCGGTGGGTGCACATCGACAGTGTAGGCAATCAGGCAATCAATCGCATGAAAAGACCCTAGAGAGGGACGCCTATTGCTCTGGATCTAATCAAAGCAGGCAGTTTTCTGATTAGGATTTTTCTTTACATGGTTCTCTGGGGAAAAGTATGTTGACCAGTGGCCCCAAATATTCAGCCTTCATGGAAATGGGAGTGCTCATTGTAAAGGAATTCTATTGAATCCTAATGACATATGTGACTTCTCAATTAGAAATCCATTGGAAAGCAGCAGCTGATAGAGTTAAAAGTCTTACAAGTGAGAGTCTGGGTTTGAAGCCCAGCTGCCCCACTTTCCAGTGGAGAGGCTATAAGTCCTTGGTCTCACTGAACCTTAGTTTCAGCAGAATTGGATTAAATAAGTCAGACTTTGCCTGAATGTTGTTGTGAGGACCAAATGAGTCAGCGAGTATAAAAGACTGAGCCCAATGACTGGCACAAAGAAACTGTTCCACGGCAGAAAGCTCTTGCTATAATAATGTAATTTGCGTATGATCTCATTAATATGTCGAATCTGAAATAGTCTCATAGAGACAGTAGGATGGTGGTTGTCAGGGACTGGAGGATGAGGCAAATTGGGAAGAGTTAGTCAAAAGGAACAAGTTTCAGATATACAAGATGAATAAATTCTAGAGATTTCCTGGGCAACATCCTGCTTATAGTTAACAAAATCATATTATGCACTTCAAAGCTGTGAACAGGATGGATCTCACATGAAATGGAACTACCAAAATCGCAAACACAAAACACTAATAACAAAAACAGAGAGTATCAGGAAACCTTGGGGATAAAAAGTATATTTAATATCTTGATTTTGGTGATGGGATCTTGAGCATATTCCTATGTCCAAAGTCACCAACTGGCATGCATTAAGTATAGACAGTGTTTTGAATATAAGTTACATCTCAGTGAATCTGTTAATATACTAATAGGGGTTTGGAGAATGGGCTCAGCAGTTAGGAGGGCATACTGCTCTTGCACAGGACCCAAGTTGGTTCCTAGCACTCATACTGGGTGGTTCACAACTGCCTGTAAATCCAACTCCTGGGGATCTGATGTCCCCTTCTGGCCTCCAATGGTATCTGCACTCATGCACACACACAATTAAATTTTTCAAAAAAAAATCTTATAAAACAATAATGGTAAGAAGAATTACATGGTTCTCAAGTGGCCTGTCCATAGGATTGATGCAAAACTCCCAGTGTCTCCCTCCCAGGAAGTATTTCACACTACTCACTGTAAATAAGTAAAGGAACACCCTGGCTTTGTGCATTAGCCTCATGACAATGGTCAATATGTGTGTGCACAATTGATTGCAGAATCTGCTTCTTCTATGCTGACACATCTATCTGCAACTCTGCAAGGTCAAGTTCTGTTCCCAGACCACAGAGCACCTGCTGTGTGCTACAAACAGCTCAAGGTTCTGGGTGCTGAGGTTTTAGTGGAAACCAGGGGGGATTCATGTGGACACCCAAGGATCCAGCCTTAAAAACTACTTTAAACATCACGGTGGGTGTGTAGGTATTTGCCTTACTCTTATTCATTGGAGATAGATATTTTGTAAATATCTTTTTTCAATTATTCAGTATTTTTAAACAATTTAAACAAAGCCTTTCAGTCAGGGGAAGTTAGGAAGTACAGAGGCCTAAGGCTCAAGTTCACTTTGGTAACTTTCAAGAAGCCCAAGAAAGTCAAAACTATTGGACAGCAGAGAGAGGAGAAGAGAGGTCAATAGAGAGCAGATTTAATGGGACACTGTAGGCCCAGGTAAGGAGCTAGCCTTCCCTCTGGCTACAATAGGAGCCTCAGGATTGGGCTTGTGATTGAATAAGATCCCTCCAGCTGCCTGTGAAGAACAGTTTACAGTGAAGAGAGAGCCAGGAAGCCACAGGGGAGGCCCAGGTGAGGGCAGATGGAGGTCTCCCACTGGTCATAGGGAGATGTGGTCATATTCTGGGTTTACTTTGTAAGTGGAGCCAGCAGGATACTCTTAGAGCTTGGCTCTGCGGAGGGAAGAGGAGAAAACAAACAAGGATGCTCGTATGTGATGGAGTGTACGTCTCTAAAAAGAGACTGAAGCCCTAACCCATGTTTCTTCAGAATGTGACAGCATTGGAAAATAGAATCTCTACAGAGACAGTTAGCTAAGATTTGATCATATAGATGACTTTTGTTCTTGTAAGAAGGCAGCCCAATGCATCCATACATGGACCCAGGGAAAACGCCATGTGGTGGTGGGAGTAGAGACTAGAGTCATAGATCTGCAAATTGAGAGCTGCCAGTGGCTACCAGAGACCTGGCAAGATGCATGGAACAGTTTTGCTCTTAGAAACCATGGAGGGAACCAGTCCCACTGAGTCCTTGATTGGCTGATCTTTGGCTTCTGGAGCTGTGCCTACTTCTTTTGATCAGAACCAACAGTCTTTGGTCATTTGTTGTAGGAACCTCAGGAACCTGGTGGAGACGGTTTGCAGATTTAGGATTGGGGAGCTGGATGAGCATGGCTGTCACTGGATGAGATGAGATGAGGAGACTTGGTGCAGTCTTCCATTGGATGCTGCTTGGGTGACTGTAGCATATATGGATGTAGGTGTAGTGGTCGGCTTGAATTTATTCCTACAGAACAAGCTCTGCCCATCCTGCACTATCTGTATTTGGAAATAGGTGAGTCTTTGTTGTGTGAGCTCCCATGGATGTTACATGGTGTTTGTTAGCATTCAAGTCTCTATCAACTAGATGAAAATAACACTTGCAGCCTCCAGTCCTTATAGTAAAAGAAATGCCTTCAACCACTGACAGTATCTGGTAGTCAATACGCCAGTACCTTTGGGCTATTTTTAACCAAGTGCCTCAGACTAAGTTGCTCATAAAGCATAGAAATTTATGACTAACAGTTCTGGAAGCTAGAAAGTCCAAGATCAAGGCTCAAATAGGTTCAGTGTCTGGCGAAGGCTAGTTCTTTTGTTTAAAGTTATTATAAATATTCCATTTAGGACTGAGGACTCCGAGTCCATTCTTCTCATCATTCTGACTCATTGTGGGTCTCTGCATTCACTAACACTCACTGTAAGAAGGAAACCCCCTTGACCAAGGCTGAGAGCAGTACCAGTCTAAGCATATAAAATGAACACTCTTCTGCACATGGCATAGCTACTACAGCCATGAACTCCAAGCAGTGGCGATTACCTGCATAAGACCAACACAAGACCAAACCTGTTGGGGCCAGCAAGATGGCTCAGCAGGTACAAGCACTTGCCACCAAGCCTCAGTTCAATCATTGGTGCCCACAAGATGTAGGTAGAGAATTTATGACATGTGTTTCATGGTTCATGCACATCCACCACCTCACGAAAATAAATGTAAAAATAAAATAATGAAAAAGTAAAGACTGGGCCTGCCAAATTCCATCATGGATGGAGGAGGGGCTCATGAGGCCCCACCCCTCCCCAGAAGCTGTAGGCAGTTAATGGTTGTTGGAAAATGAGCAATCATATGGCTTAGGAGTACAGCCACTGGTGGGTTGCCCAGGCTGTAGTGAACAGCTCTCTACTCTCTCTCAGTCAAGCAGCCCTAATTAAATGCAGTGGGCCAGAATCAACAGAACAAGGAAAAAGGAGGGATGGAGAGATGGAGGGAGGAAGAGAAAAAGGAGGGAGGAAGGAGGAAGAGCTGACTCCTCCCTCTGGTGACAGGGAACAAGCTCCCTGTATCCTCTTGCACAGGACAATAATCCACCCATTGAGACAGAACCCTCATGACCTGTTCTCTTCCCAAACATTCCTTCTTAATATCACTGCAGCGAGGATTAACTTTCAACACGAATGGTTTAGAGGGCATAAAACCTGTCAGATCATAGCAGGGACCAAAGTTGCCTTTGATTAAGAATCTTGTTCTGCAGAAACTCCCAGAAGCCTGAACTTATTAAGACCTGGATCTTCACTGGCTTTTTCCTGGATTTCTCAGCTCTCTTACTGTGCACTGACAGTTATTATGAAAACCTGTCTTTAGCCTCAGATGCGTCATACTCTCTGGTTAGACAATGTCTGTTTATTCTAGATGTAAACTCCATGACAGCAGAAAATTCTGACTGTTTCACTTCCAAATGTATTCTCTGTGCCTAGGACTGTGTCTGACATGTTCCAAAGTTATTAATTACTATTACTGTTACTGTTACTATTCATCACTACTTGTATTTTTTTCCTTTGAGGAAATCAGAGTTCAGAGTGTTTAACCATCTTACCCAATGCAGCACAGCTGGATAGAGACAGACCTGGTGTCAGGTCTTCTCAACTCTGAAGTCTTCCCACTGTGGAAGTGGTTGCTCTGACACTTGACAAAGCAAATTTTGGGACTGTTGCCCTGGTCCCTGAGCCCAACAATCCTACCCCTCAGTGGAGTAGAAAGGGCCCTGGGACTCATGGTCTGTCAGGGAAACCGTGTTCAACAGCTTTTGTTTGCCAAATGAGGGAGTTAAATCCCTCTGAAACTTGAGTTATGAATGGTTGTTAACCATCATGTGTTTGCTGGGATTTGAATATGGATCTTCTGCAAGAGCAGCTGGTGCTTTTAACCACCACGTCACCTCTCCAGCCCCATTCATATAATTTTTTTAAACAAATCATAGCATTATAAATACCATTTCATTTTTAAGAAATACTTTTATTGAGGCTGGGAGGTGGGGCGGTTGACACAGTCTGCACTATGACACACCCCTGGCACCCTGGCACCAACAGTGAGTACTACCCGGGTGGGTACAGAGGGGCTCCCAGAGGGCCTGTGTTCCCTGGACAAACTCAGGATCTGCTGTATGGTTACTTTGCTTTGGTAGCTGGCCAGCATGGACAAATAGATACTGATGAGTTGCAGAGATGTCTGACGTGGTTGGGCATTGCTGGTGGCTGCAACCCTTTTAACCTGGATACTTGCCAATTTACAGTTTCAGTGCTGGATAGAGACAAGTCTGGTATAATGGGGTTCAATGAATTTAAAGAACGATGGCCTGTGCTGAATGACTGGAGACAACACTTCATCAGTTTTGACAGTGATAGGAGTAAAGCAGTGGATCCCCAGGAGCTGCAGAAGGCCCTGACAACAATGGAATTTGAGTCCCCAAACTGTGAATTCAGTTGCAAAGTGTTATAGCACCAGTGGAAAGATCACCTTCCACGAGTACCTTGCCTGCTGTGTCAAACAGATAGCTTCTGAAGATGGGATTCTGGTCAACAAGGTGCCATGAATTTTTCATATGATGATTTCATCCAGTATGTCATGAACATCTAAAGAGGAAACTCTGTAAACTGTACTCAACACTCCAACTGGAGCTTGTCTTTGCATATTCTTTCCCTTCATGATATGTTCAGTTAAAATGACACTCTCCCTCCCCTGACATCTGTTGAAAAGGGTTACCACTTTAGATACAACCAAAGCTTCATTTTTAATTTTGATATAAATTCTTTGGACATTTAATAATATATGATCAGGTCTTTTAACCAGTTAGACCTTCCTTGAGCCATTATCAATCATATCGTTTTTTTTTTTTTTTGCTAACATCTTTTATAGGCTTAAGTATGCAAAATGTTTAAAATATGTATTTTTTTCCATTGTGATATGAAAAACTAAACTGTAGCTGTTATCCTTTGTCTCCCTGAGGAGTGTGGTTGAAAGTTCTATGTATGGAGCATTCTTATTTAAATGATATAGATCCATTGGGATGCAAAAAAAAGAAAAAAGAAAAAAGAAAGAAACATGGAAACCCACATACTGGTAAGCTAGAGTAGGTTTTAAGACTCACACATTTCAATATCCTTGTGAATGGTCAGAGATATTGAATATTATCTGCCTCTTTAGAACCTATAGATAATTTGAGTGGCAAGCACTGTCATTAGTCCTTTGTCATCCATTTAAGCTTTAATGATACTTTAAATTTTGTTTATGGGGCCTGGAGAGGTGGCTCAGCAGTTAAGAACTTACTCTGCTCTTACAGAGGACCTAGGCTCAGTTCTCAGCACCCACATGGTGGCTAATAACCATTTGTAAATCCAGGTCCTGGGGATCCAACACCCTCTTCTGGCCTCCATGGGCATTGCATGCATAGGTGCACTTACATACATGCAGCCAAAACACTCATACACATAAAATAAATAAATCAGAAAATTTTAAAGTCTTGTATATTATAAGTTTAAATTATATTAAAAATTGACAAAAGACTAAAGGAATACATGAAAATATTAACTATGGGTTTTTTGATTCATGGGATTTTATGTGACTTTAATTTCCTTTATACATTTCAGAATTTCCCGGTTTTTAAATAATGTGTATGCTTCCATTTAAAAATCTTACGGGTTAATTTTAAAAACATTGTTAGCATCCATTTTGAGATGTCTTGTGTTCATGCTTTTAGACGTACACAGGACAAAGACTGGAATGAGTGTCCCAAATACTAATCTAGGAGCCAGTCATGAGTTTGTTTTCATCCTTCCCACTCAGTTTCCAGATGTTCTTTAATAAGCAGATTTTATTTATATAATATATTTATAATGGAAGACAAAATTTTAAACCATGTACACCATTGGCTTTCAGTAAAATCTGGCTTCTAATGCTGGATATGCCTTACTGTGTAGTTTGGTCTTCTATAACCACAGTACACTCAGTTTCTCCATCTTCAAAAAGAAGAGAATACTTACTGCCTCGGGGGTAGTTCTAAATGTGAAAAAGTCTTTTGACATGAAAAGCATCAACAGTGTTTGTTTCTTATAGTTTAACAGGTAAAAATGTCTTTTCTTTTTGCTAGCAAAGTATCTGTCTTGTTTTTGGGCACAATGTGAGTACTGCCATTTTACTGATTGATTAGAGGTTAACCAGTGAAATAAATGTTTTCTAAGCACCTTTAATACAAAAGAAATACTTTTATTCATTTGAAAATTTCATACAGTATATTTTGATCATATACAGACCCCTCCTTCCTCTATCCCCATCCGATCCCCTCCCCACCAACTTCATAAACTCTATTCTTTTTCTTTTTAAAAATCTGTTTATTTACATTTTATGCATATGAGTGTTCTGCCTGCATATATGTAGGTGCACCCATCTGATACAATGCCTGTGGAGGCCAGAAGAGGTCACCTGGAGTTATGGATGTTAACTGCCATGTAGGTGCTGGGAACTGAATCAAAGAGCAGCCAGTGTGCTTAACTGCTGAGTCATCTCTGTGTTTTCTTTAAGGCCTATCAAGTCTGATTTGTGTTTTCCAAGTGCTCTTTGTAGTGAGATACTTAGAGTCTAGTCAACCGACAATGTGTCCCACCAGTGAAGAAAACTGACTCTCCCTGGCCCAGTACCCATCATTTGCCACTAGGTTCTCAGCTAGGACTAGGGCTTCCATTCTGTCCCCCATCCAGGATTGGCCCCCTCTAGCTTGGGTTTGCACAAGTCTTGTGCATGCTGTCATAAGTGCTGTGGGTTCATATGTGTCATTACCTTGTGGTGTCCAGACAACACAGATTCCTTGCATCCATCTACCACCTTTGGCTCTTACAGTCTTTCGCTCTTCCACAATGATCCTTTAACCTTAAGAAGAGAGGGTGTGATACAGGTTTCTCATTTAGGGCTGGCCATTCTGAAGACTTTTATTCTTTGTATAGTGACTATTTGTGAGTCTCTGTATTAAATGCCATTTACTGCAAGAACAAACTTCTTTGGAGAGAGTTGAGAGATGCACTGATCTACAGGTATAACAATAAATCATTGAGTCAGTTTAATATTATGTCTTTTTAGCAGAATGGTAACAGTAGGTTTTCCCCTAAAGTCTGTGACCTGCCTAGCCACAGGTTCTTGGCCCTGATAACAATATCAAATATGAACTCCACCTTGTGAAGTGGGTCTTCTGACACTAAAGGCGTTTTGAAAGTCATATGGAAACCTACTATAGCAACTTCTTTCAGTAAATACATATACAATATAAAAGAGTTTAAACATGGTTACCCTATAACAGGGGCTCAGTATCCCTAAGGGACACCACAGGCTAGAAAATGTAAAGGCCAATGACAGGAATGGACTTGCTCTTTTGGAGTTGTTGACCAGAGAGACCCCATAGGTCCTCAAACAATACTTTTTACTGCCATAGCACTTGGTTACTCTCTGGAACTCTATGGTAAGACTCTATTGCTGAAGGTACTACACACCTGAGTCACAGAACAAATAAGGAGAAATCAAGCTGGTACTGACCTTGAAGCTACATCTCTGCTGGCTAGCTTTCATAGTGCTAGAAGGTGCTACGCATATTACTGGTGGAGAAAAGTAATCACGAGCCTTACCTAGCTGTGAACCCTGTGAGCTACAGTAACAGCAGGCTTGGCAAAATATGTCCAGTGGAGCAATAGTTTCATGAATGTTATGGGAATAACCAATCACCTTCTAATTGGATTTAAAGCCAGAATACTATTTTGACTTTCTTCTCAATTTGTCCTTTTCTTACCTCCTTCCTCTGGAGTGTATCCTTCCATGTCTTTTTCTACATTGTAGAAAAACCTGGATAGAAAATATGTAATATTACTTCAGATGTGCTCATATTTGAGTATTCAAACATTACCATATTGGGTGCATCATCTTGCAACTTCACTTTCATTTTAATTCAAAACAAGCAATGTTAAAACCCATGAGGTACATTGTGGCTTTGGAACTAGAGGGCTGGAATTTGATTGTCTATGCACTCCAGTTTCCCAGGTAGGTTATTTAATCTGTGGTACTTCTAAGGCTCTGTGAGTACAGAGAAGGTATACAAGAACTGTCATAAGGATGAAACCATTTAATGTGTGCATACACTTAGGAGAATTTCTGGAACATTCTGACCTTGGACAGGTATATATATTATCCATCTAGGTGAAGATGTGTTCCCTTTGCTGTTGTGTAGTATTCCATAATGTACTGTGATGACATCTATCGGATAGTTTCCCACTTTTTGACTGTAATAAGCAACTTGATGTACAAAGGTTTTATGTGTGGTCATTGTATCTATCCACTGCCTTTTTTCTCAAGGGTGGATACCAGGAAGAGAAACTTCTGTGCCTTATGTTGAATGCATTTTAAAGTTTTCAAACTGCCCTCTAGAGGAGCTGAACCAGGGGATAGTGCCTTATCAGTAGGAGTGTGAAGCTCAGAGTCCACCTGGTTGAATCCACCTTCTGGTTGCTGAACCCACTTCTCCCGAATTCATTATGCCACATCTGCTTTCAGAGCTCACTTGACATTTGTGGCTGTTTTCCTCTTCAGTATTCAGGCTTTGTGTTCTCAAGCAATTCCTGGCTATTGTCTTCCTTCCTGATCATTATTTAATGTGGCCAAATGCTTTTGGAATCCTGGGTAATAATGGCAGACATGTACAGAGTGGAATGTCGGTCTAGAGGTTCTGAAAGTAGCTTTTATGCACAGACGTTCGCATGATTTCAACCTGAAATAGAGCACTTTGTACCGGGCCTAAATTGCCTCAATTGTACCTGGCGTGCTAGGTGGACCTGGCACAGCACAGACAGGTGGGGTATTTTCTAGGACGAGAACAGCCAACCTTCCCTAGCCTGAGAAGCAGGGTACCTGCTCCCTGGGGGCTGCAAAGGGACAGAAAACCCATCCTTGGACTTCAAACTGCATTTTACTTTCAAAGCCCATGGACGTCAGCCAAAGGACCTTCTCATGGTAACCTCAGAGATGTAATTCCTCAATGTGAAAAGGGGAATTTAGTCATTTTCAGCCTCCACTGGCCATCCTAAACCTCTCCTCATCTATTTACTCTTACTGCCACAGTATTTGGGGAGGGATTTAATATTTGCAAAACAGAACTTGAGAGATTCTCTAAAAATTCAAACAACCCTCTTCCTGCTGGGGAAGGTGGATTTCCAACTGTCTTGAATTTTCCCACCCATAGTCCCGCACCCTTCACCTCTCTCCATGATTACTGTATTTAGGCAACTATTGACTTGGGAAACAATTTTGCTCCACTTGCTTTCTCTGCCTGAGAAATAAATAAATAAAAGAAAAGCTTTGAAGTAAATTTCTGGCTTGATGCTTGCATTCAAGTGCTAATGTGAGGGTGAGGGAAAGTGTGCACACTAAATGTTTACATTAAAATGGAAATATGTAATCGATTTTTCCAATAGGGCTTTTATTCCCTTTTAAAACTATACTTCAAGAGACTGAAAACAATACAAAACAAAATCACCATCTTTAAGTAATATCAGCTGAGGCAGCAACTTCTGGTGAGTTACAGCTCAAACCAGGTATGGAGATAATTGTTTCCAATAACACATCAGTATGCCATTGTCTTTGTTACAATAAAAAAGGAGAATTTATTTCTTAGCTAAGCACAGGGTTATTATCATCTCTGGCCCTTGTGTTTTCCATAGCTGTGACAAATATCTGAGAAAACAGCTTAAAAGGAGGAGAGATTTATTGGGGCTGTGATTTCAGTCCCTGGTTCAGCTTGCTCCATTGCTACGGGCCTGAGGGGGAGGCTGGCAGAGTACCACGGAGGCAAGATCAGAGTTGTTCATCTCATAGCAGGCAAGAAGAGAAGGAGGAGGAGGAGGAAGAAGGGGAGAAGGAGGAGGAGGAGGGAAGAAGAGGAGGGACGAGGAAGGGAGGGGGACAGGAAGGGTAGGAGGAGGAGAGGACATAGGAGGAAGAAGAGGAGGAGGGACAAAAAGAGACAGAGGGACAGAGAGGAAGAGAAAGGGAGAGAAAAAGACTGATAGAGACATGGACCATAGCACCTACTTCCTTTAACTAGGTGCTACCTTCTGAAGTTTCTAGCACCTTCCAAAATAGCACCAGTAACTGGGGACCAAGCTTTCACTATAACACACGAACCAGTGGAGGGATATTTTATATTCAAACCATAACAGCAATTTTTCTTATCATGATACATTCTGGACATTTTATTTTAAAGCTAATATTTCAAAAATGATTAAGGCTAAAGTTCTGTGAATCTGACTATGGCTAGAAAAGCTAAGAAAATGTGGCTTGAATACTTTGCTTTGGAACCTGAGATACACGGCTTGCCATTTCAAAGCTGTGTGGTAAACATCTCTTAAGATCTGTTTCCATGTCTAAAAAGTCCTGCTCAAGTTGAGGGAAAGCCGTGTTCATAGAAAACCCGAAAAAGAAAACTCACATTAGATCATTCTAAGTCTCCTATTATGCACTCAATACAAAATCAATAACAATGCCAACTAGTATCTATCCAGTGTTCATCGTGAGCCAGATATGGTTTCAAAACTTTATCTAGGGGCTGGAGAGATGACGCAGCAGTGAAGAGCACTCACTGTGCTTGTAGAGGCCCAGGCTCAATTCTCAACACCCACAGCAGGTGGCTCAAAATCACCTCTAACTCCAACTCCTGGGGATTCAACACCCTCTTCTGGCTTCCAAGGGCACCTCCACAAATGTGGCATACACACACACACACACACACACACACACACACACACACACAAATAAAACAAATCTTTTAAAAGAGGAGCTTCGTTTGTACAAGTTACTACCTGACTGCTCTCTCTGGGCAGGCACCATTGTGATTCCAATTGTAAAGATACTGACTAACCTGTTCGACACATTTATTGAATGAGTCTTCATTTCTTAATAAAACAAGATCAGTCAATTACTCATTAAAATATTTATCAGCAGTGAAAAGAGTAGGTATTTCCCCAGCCCTTTGATTGTGAAGGCTACTGTAGAAAGGTTTGTTACAAGAGGCACGATCACAGCCTCAAAAGTCACTCTTCTCTAGGGATCTTCTTAGTCTTTGCATGGCTTCTTAGAAGTTGACAAGATCCAGGTCAGAGAGAAGCTTCCAGAAATGAAGCTAATAGCAAGTCAGTGGTTCCCAACTGACTGGGGAACAAACACCCGAGGGCATTCGTCTCAACTTCTGGGGCTAGTAGAATGGCTCGGTACATGAATGGCCAGGACAGGAACACATAAAATGTTTAACAGATGTCCTGAACTCTGACTATAGTATGTCATTCATGGGGCAGAAGCATCTGCAGTTTCTTTGGTAGATGTAAGTCTGTATGCCTGTGTGTGTGTGTGTGCTGTGTGTACATGCATACATGCATGCATGTGTGTGTATGTCTAAAAAGTCTGCCAAATGTTTTAAACCTTGAATTATAGATGGAATAAAGTGAGATATGCAATTGTGATGACTGCTGATACTCTGTGTCCATCTCAGCAGAGACAGAAAGTATTTCTACTAAAATGCTTCATGTTCTTCCAGCAAGACTAACAGTGTGTTGAGATGTTGAGTCGCAAGGTCCTTTCTTGACTCTCTGTCTCACACGCCCGTGTGTGTGTGTGTGTGTAGGTGCATGTGTGCATATGTGGATAAGGATAAACATAATCTTATCTGGAGATAAGATAGACTTAATCTTATCTGGAGAAGATTTCAGAAGTTGGCTGGGGAGATAGCTTGTTGGGTAAATCACTTGTTGTGCAAGCATAAGAACTGGAATTCTGTTTTCCAAAACCCATGTAAATGCTGCTGGACACGCATGACAGCTCACGTGTAATCCAAGCCTGCAAGACGCAGACAAAAGGGATCCCTGGAGCACCATGCAGGCTGGTTTAACAGGCCAAAATTGAGGAGCTGTAGGTTCATATGAGAGAAGCTGCCTCAATATATAATGTGGAGAAGCTATTGAGGGAGGCACCTGATGTCTACCTCTGGCTTCCATACATGTAGTCTCACATGTACCCACACATGAAGACACATGTGCACACACACATACAAAAAGTCTCCTCTTGCAAATCTGAATCTCAGCACTGTTTAATCTCTCCATCTCCATTGCCTCCCTCTCCTGTAACCGCTGTTCTGCTTTCTTTCTCGGACTTTTTCTATGGCTGATGCCTCTCATAACTGGAACATGTACCATTTGTCACACCTGAGTTGGCTCATTTCATATACCAACAGTGTCCTCCATGTTTATCTCTGTCACCATATGTGTCAGAATGTCCTTTCTTTTCGAGGCTGAATTGTACTCCACACTCAGTTAAAAGGCAGAGAAGCGATAGGACTGACTTGAATTCTGTTGTGTGGATAGACTGTATCTTGCTCACCCCATCATTCAGGCCATGTTATAGCTATTATGAATAATACTGTTATTAACAGAGGTGTACAAATATCAAGATACTGCCACTGGATAAAATACTGACTAGTGAAACTGCAGATCATATAGTAAGTCTATTTTTAATTTTTAATGTTAAACACCGTAGTGTTTTCCACAACATCTGTGTCAGTAATTTTCCCAGTAGCTGTACACAGGGCCCAGTTTCTCCACGCACTCCATTTACAACTTCAGTCTTATATTTAGTTCAAGTTCCCCCTTTCATTTTCCCGCTGTGCTCTGGACTGAGGGGATGGATCTGTCTTTCTCTCCACACACTTTCAAGCAGGGAAGGAGGACAGGGAGAAGGACCTTTCTTAATGGCATTGCCCTTGATACTGCTGCATCCAGGTGGGAATATCTTTATTTTGAAAATTGGGGCTGTCTTTTCTCTTACAGGCCATTTTCGCTGGTCTGGTTCATGACTATTAACCCAGGATAGGAGGGTAGAGGCCATCTGAGCTTTTCAGGGGTAACTGGCTCCATGTTCACACTCTAACTGCTTCCCATTTCTCTGACCTGCATGATTTATGTCAGGTCCTCGGCTGAGGATTTCTACACACTGGAAATATAAAAACAAGACAATCCTCCCACCCCTTCTGCAAACCTCGGCACAGATATGTCTAGGGTTGCAACCTTTTCAGGAAATTTTATTCCTTACTGTGGTAGATTTTCCATTACCTACAGGCTTCTGTTAGTATATGGTTGGCAGCATCCTAGCCAAGGTTTTGTTCCTCCTCTGTCATGGAGCTTTCTCCAGCTTCATAAAATCTTATCTGGCTGAGCTGTGGGACAGACTGGCAAGCAGAAGGGCACTGGATAACCTCAGAGCAGGCTTGCTCACTGGGGGATAGGAGTTGGTGGATAACTGCCATCCCCCACCAAATTAACCCCCTAGCAAAATTATTGATTGAGAGACTAAGTGTTCTGGCAGTGTGATGGATTGTGTGCAGAGAACCCTTACCTCTTAATACCATGTTCTCAGGGGAAAATTGAATAATACAGAGCCAGGTTCAAAATAAATAGATGAACATCCTAAGGGGTAAGAAGTGACCCAGAGACCTCAGCACTGCGAGGGTGTTCCAGCTGAGCTTCTGTTGCTGTGATAAAACGCCCTGACCGAAAGCAGTATAGGGAGATGTGCTCATTAGCGTTTGTCAACTTGACACAGATTAGTGTCACCTAGGAAGAGGGAACCTCACTTAAGGAATTTCCGCCATCAGACTACCCTATAGGCAAGTTTGTGAGGCATTTTCATAATTGCTAGTTGGTGTGGGAGGGCTCAGCCCACCGTCGGCTGTGCCATGCCTGGGCAGGTAGGCTCTGGCCTATATAAAAAAGGTAGCTGAGCAAGCCAGTAAGCACCAATCTCCTATGGTCTCTGCTTCAGTTCCTGCCTCCAGGTTTCTGTCTTGAGTACCTGCCTTGGTTTCTCTCAAAGATGGATTGTGATGTGAAAGTATAAGTCAAATAAACCCTTTCCTCCCCAAGCCGGTTTTGGTTGTAGTGTTTATCACAGAAACGAGCTAAGACAGGGGGTAGGACTAGAGTCTACCACACCAGCCCTTCCCAACCTTTGTACATTCTATGGCTTCCACCTGGAAGCCTCTCCTATAGGTAAGAAGGGCTGGCGTGGTGGTGCACATCTTTAATTTTAGCACTCGGAAGGCTGAGGCCAGTGGACTTCTGTGAGATTGAGGCCAGCGTGGACAACATAGTGAGTTCCAGGCCTGTCTCAAAAAAAAAGAAAAGGTGGGTTGGGGGTGGAAGACGGAAGTTTGCTTAGTATGTTCTAGAAGTAGCAGGCATTCAAGTATGGCTAGAAGATGTGGCCAAAGGTTGGTTGAATTATACGTCTGGTCTGTGATGGCCATGGTGGGGGCTTGAGCTCAAACTATGAGTAAGATGTAGGGCTGTGAGAGGTGGAGGCACATGGTCTGACTTCTCCCTTAGAAGGATTCCTCTGGCTGCAGTGTCAGAAGCAGGCCTTAGGGGAGCAAAGTTAGATGAGGGACGTCATTGAGAAGCCTATTGCAATAGTCTGGGTGGAGAATGATGTTGGCTGGGTTAGGGTTAGCAACACTGAGGTGTTTACAGGTAAGTACAGATAAATTCAGATGGATAAGTGTGTTCATGTCAGAAAGAAAGGAATTAGGATGTTGCCAAGGTTTTTAAGCCTGAGCAGTTAAATGAGTAGAACTATCATTTTCTGGAATAACAATGTGATGGACTGGAGAATTGATTCCCAGGAGCCCAGGATTGGACATGCTGAGTCTGGCCCATTTATAGACATTTAAATGAATATCCTGAGTCACTGATGGATCATGAGACCCGAGTGGAATGAGGAAGAGGGTGAGTAGCCCACAGTTTTGTGGGAAATACTGGTAAATGATGGACAAGTGATTCCAAAACAGTGCATAAGTGTGTCCATAGGTGACTGTTGTGGGTCATGGAAACACGTAGACAGGCTTCAGGCTTTTGCTTGAAAATGATGCTGAGATAGTGACAGTGGCACGACACCCTGATGATTTCTTACTACAACACTAATGAACGAGCAATGTCAAGGGAGCTGCCTAAGCCAAGTCTAAAGCGAGGGGAGAACTGCTTGCTATTATGAAGCTAAAAATAAACCAGTCTCTCTATGAGGGCAGCATTTGGGGGAAAGACAAAAGGAGAGGCGTGGGGCTATTATGCCTTGAAGGCCGCATTAAAGTTCAGACTATTTCATGAGCACACAAGGGTATCATTGGGATGGTCTCAGCAGGGCTCTGGGGTCAGACTTAATATGTGCCTCTCCCCTAGACAGACCTCCCTCAGGAATGTGATGGGCCAAATTTTGTGAGCTCATCTCCCTTGGGCCACCCAAAACCTGCCTTCCTGTCCATCCCCATTAGTGCCACTCCGGACCTCATCAGGCATGTCACATCTAAGTAGATCAGAACAGGCAGAGAGGCCCCTGGGGACTTGATTTTTCCAGTGGCCTGGTCTAGACTCAGGGAGGAGTAATCTGCATGGACAGCCTAACGTCGTGCACTGAGCTGGAGGCTCTGGGGGTGGGGGTGCGGGGAGACAGCTTTGGGTGCTTCTCAGGGCGACCCAAACAGAACCACTTCTTTCTCTGTATATCTGCGAGTTTACTTTTCAAAAGGCTTCAAGCTTTGCCAGAGAAGGCTGCTAGGATCTAAGACTCTGGTTGAGCCACATTGCCTTGAGCCACTGTTGCTGTCACCAGGTTGTGCTACACACTGTGGCATGTGGGCATTTAGAGTGAATGTGTAAGTCATTTCTGGAAAGATCCTGAGAATAATCCCTGTGGCTTTGAGGCCTAGGACAGACCTGGATGTAGCAGACTGAAAGCAGTGGCTGAGGTTCTGGAAACCTGAGTTTTTAGACTTGCTCTGACATCGTCTGTGCAGCCTGGGACATCATCAACAATCACACCTGAACTTTAACTTCTTTGCCTTTGAAAGGATCAGAGTTGGACTGAGAAGAATTCAGCTCCCCCAAAACAAAACAATGAATTAATGATGTCTATTAAGGGTATGAGAGATTGGAAAACACTCATGTGACTGTTCTCTTTTCAACCTTTTACCCTTTTTATGTTAAGTTGGAACACTTAAATAAAATGAACAAATTTCTTGAAAACTATAGCTTACTATTCATAGGAGAATGAACAAAATGTAAATAACCTGGCACTTATTTAAAGAAATTATAACTTAAAACCACTTTTAACTTCCCTTTCTTCGTGACTGCAGGCATATTTCATCAAATATTTCAGGACAAAATAATAGCAATATTATACTAATTCAGAGGAAAGAATTGGCAGAAGCTCATGTTAAAAGGTCAGCATAATGCCAGTAAGAAAACTTGATGACCAGTATAGTAATAAAAAATGTAGTAGACCACTAGCAGAGGTACAAGATTCCTTAGTAAAATATTATCGAATATAATTTATCAATACATAAAATGGTGAATTGGAAGCAGAACAGTTGGGTGATCGCCTCCCACTCTCCCATATTTCCCATGAAAGACATAACTAATCAATTGACTTGTTTTATCCAGCTTAACCCTTCTCAGCCTAACTCTCCATGCAAATACTGTCAATCAATTAAAGTTGACACATGAGAAGAAATCTATTTGATAGCATGGAACTGAATGGATCCTACCAGTATAAGGCCAAGATACTACAATACTATTATCCTATTGAAATAATGGAGGTCACTTTATAGTCAAGCATTTCTATCAATGTGGAGTGAATTTACTCCGGAGTAGACAAGGAAGAGCAAGAATTAATTGTTGTGAACAATTCCTTTGAAGGAAGAAGTCATAAAATATTAAATGTCTAAAGCCACCATAATCCTACTTATTCTTATTTACCACTGAGTCACTAGCCTTCAAATATAAAGTTGGATATACAAACATTCAAGACTATATTGAATGAATGAATGATTGGATTCATGGGTTCTATTTTCAGAGTTGCTATGAATGCCATGAATGATGAGACAGGGAAGGGGTCAGGCTTGGTTAGCTTTAACTGTCCACTTGACACATTTTATCTGGGAAGAGATACATTATTAGGGAAGAGAATCTCAGTTGCAGAATTGTCTAGATCAGACTAGCTTGTAGTCTGCGGGGGGATTGTCTTGATTGTGAACTGGTGTAGGAAAGCCCAGCCTACTATGGATGGCTCCATTCCCTAGACAAGTGGTTCTGCACTGCATAAGAAAGCTAGCTGAGTATGAGCCTGCCTACCAGCCAGCATGCAACATCTTTCATGACTCCTGCTGTATGTCTTTGACTGGGAAGTGAGTTCTTAGGTCAGAGGGCACTGCTGTGTAGAATAGTAAGCAGACCTACCTTCAAGTTCCTGCTGTGAGTTCTCTTAATGATGGACTGTGACCTGGAAGTATGAGCCAAATTAAACCCTTCTTCCCCTGTGTTATTTTTGGTCAGGATGTTTTATCACAGAAGTAAAACTAGAACAGAATCCAAACTAGTGGCTTTCATGGAAGATTCTGGCATCTATATACTAGTTACAGATTGTGTGTCCTTCTCAATCACTTTCCACTTTATTCCCTTGAGTCAGGGTATCTCACTGAACCCCAGGCTAGGCTAGCAGCTAGCAGGCCCCAGCAATCCTCCCGTCTCGACTTCTATCTCAGTGGAGTTACAGGAGTACATGCAGCTATGATCATCTCTTCTTTAAGCTGAGTTCTAGGGATTCCCTACACTTGTACAACAAGTATTCTTACCAAGCCATATCCCCAGTCTCTGATTACAGGCTGTTCCACGAACAGCTTTAACTTTGTCTCTCTGGATTACAGACAGATACATCCTTACAGCTGCTTTCTTGATATTTTCACCTGGTCACCTCAACCACTGCTTAAACTCATATTCTAGTATATAATATATTGACTTTCTGCTTTTCTTTGCCCAAATCTGGTCCTTTTCTTATGTTTTCTGCAACCCACAACCATCCCCCGAATCGCACAGGTCAAGCCTTCAGAAGACATCTTTCATCATCACTCCCCAAATTTTCAGTTCTAAGACATGCCCATTTTTCTCTGCCCTCCCCACTACGCAGCATTGAACTCCCATCATCCTTCACTTGGAAAACTGTAACTGTTCCTGATAGGTCTCCTTCATCCACTCCATCTCTGTCTATACCGTTCTCCACACTGTAGCCTGGATAACCTGTACCAAGTACAAACTGGGTTGTTTCCACGAGAAAGACCAAACTCTGTGCTGTGTATCTCTAAAATCAGGTCCTGCTGCTGTCTGCCGAATCACATGCTACTTTGCCTGTTGCCTTTGGTGTGCACATCCCACAGACTACAGATCCTCCAACACAGTGTGCTCCTGCCCATCTCTCTGCCTAGAACTCCTCTTTCTACCTTTTTATTTAGTTCATTCCTAGAAACTGGAGTTCGTGTTCAGTTCTCATGAAAGACTCTTTTCCCAACATGTTTTAAACTCCAAGACCATTCTGCTGTTTTGTTTCTTTTCATAATGGAATTCTATTCTCGTTTGTTTGTTTGCTTAATGCCTGTCTTTCCAAGTAGACTGTAAACTCCATCTGAACAGGAATCATGTTTGTTGTAGTGCTTTTTGTATCCTTGGGGTCCAGTGTACTGCCTGGAATTCAATAGATATTTGAAGATATTCGATAATCATTGATTAATGATGATTGAGTAAATGAGTAGAAGACTCTAGTTGCCTCCTGTAACCGTTTGTGTTCTCTATTTTAAGACGTGAATAGCAGAGAACAAATGAAGTTCTAACTTTTGATATGTTGGTTCAGGCTCCTATATGGGATTTCAAAGGATTGGGGCTCAGAGAGACTAGAGAGATGATCTATTCTCTTTTCAATCATACCATTACCAAAAATATACCTTTTTCACATCCTGAAATAATACAATAAAGCAAGAATATGAATATAATATGGCCAGAGGAAAGAATCTGTTGTGTTCATGTAGATACCCTCAAAATTACAGTATTGACCAAAATAGATCATCACCCAGGTGTTTCTTGAGTGATTAAATGATAAGTACAAAGGGCCAAATATTCTATGAACTTCCTTCCTTGTGGTTAAGATGGTCAGGGGCCTGCTGGTGCAAGCATTATGCACCAAGAAAGTTAAAAGAAGGTCAAGTTCTCTATTGTCTCCTACACCCATGGTAGAATGTATGGAACTTTGAGATGGCAGAGTTGTAACTGGAAGCTTCTTGGGTCCTTCCAGTTTCTGCATTGGGAGTGGAACTCTCCAAGAGAGCTGATGACGAGATCAGATGATGAGTGAGAAGCATTTATTGTTCTAACCCAGAAATTCTCAACTGGGAATAATGTTTGTGTCTCCCTCCAATACCCTAAGTCCATATGGCAATGTATGATTTTTTAAAACATTTATTTTTGCTTTTATGTGTATGTGTATGTGTGTGTGTCTCTGTGTGTGTCTGTGTTAGTGCTTGTCACATGTTTACAGGTGCCTGTAGAAGCCAGAAGAGGGTGCTGGATCCCCTAGAGCTAGAGTTACAGGTGGTTGTGAGCTGTCTGGTTTGATTTCTGGGGGATGAGCTCAAGTCCTTTGGAAGAGCAGCGTATACTTTTAACCACTGAGTCAAATCTTCAACCTGTGAAGATGTTTTTGAATGTCATAACTAGGGGGTTACTTCTGTCATCTTGTGGGCAGAGGCCAGATACGCTGATGAATAATCTGCAGTTTACAGGATAGCAAAGTGTTATTTAAACTGAAATGTCAACAAACCTGAAATTGAGAATCCTTCCACTAAGTCACTGAGATTTGAAGATGTTCTATTATTGCAGCATAGTAGGTCCTTTCTTCACTTATGCAATGAATGGTTAAAATATAATATACATCTTAGCTCCATATTTAGCAAGAGCTCTGTATTTTTCCACAATGCCAGAATCCTTCAAGAAGACATTTTGGGAATTATAAATGATTTCAGTAAAGTAAATAATTGAATGAAGAACAAGCATAGTTTTGATACAGAAACATATGTGGGAGGAGATGCAAAGTAAATGGAGTAGAGGTTTTCATACTGTGACCTGCAGACGTGTTTGTATAAATAAAGTTTTATTGAAACACAGTCATAGTCATTGTTTCTGTATCATCTACAGCTGTGTTCTGACTCCAACATTCATTAGTTATGTCACACTGAGGAAGTTGCCCTACCTCTCTGAGATTTAATGTCAATCAAATGACGAGAGTGAAGAGCACGTTTCATATGATTGTTTCAGGGTTTAGTGAATCAAGTGCTTTTCACATTACCAGGAACATGAAATACACTCAATGAATGACAATTGTTATGGTTATTTTGACATTATCTAGTCATTGATTGACCCCATTCCTCATATATGTATTAGATACTTCTTGTGTGCTTAATATAGACAATAGGGATCCAAAGGTCAAGAAATATGAAATCCTATCTACAAATTAGTTTGCGTATAAGAAATAGATAATAAAAGATGATAGCTATTATTCCCTAGCACTACAATAATAATAGTAATAATAAAGATAATAAACATTGCTTAGGCTTCTGGTTGGAGTAGATGCTTCCTCAGGGAGTGCTCATGAGTATTGTTTTTTCTTTCATTGCAGACACCCTAGCAGCCTACAAAGAAATGTGTTTATCTCAAAAGCACCTGGCAGAGGTGGCGTGGCTGGGGCTGAGCTGGTGGAAAGACCCCATTTTTCAATCCAGCTTTCTACACAGAATTATTCAGAGGGAAACCTTATCAAGCAGCCTTCCAGCTCCATGTCATCCATCTTCCAAAGGTAATTCAATAGCCCTTGGTAGCTGATGATTTATGGGGTGGGTGGCCGCAGGGAGGTTGCTCTTTGTATTACAGCCTGTATTTTATCAATGACCAGCAACCTGCTAGTGGGGCCAGAAGCAACAGGCTCTTTGTTTAATCCTGTTAACCCAGGATTTGGTTGCAGCCAGTTTCAGACCAGCAGAGGGCTACTGGTCACTTGGGGAGATGAGAGATTTTGATCATTTTAAGTTGAGAGCTTTTGTTGTTAAAGTAGAGATACTATATCTTAATGCAGAGGAGTTCTGTCTCCTGCAGAAAGCTTCTGCAAGCCTCCAAACCCTCTTGATCAGCACTGCAGTCCTGGGAGGGGGACACTGTCATCTTGCTTTACAGATGAGACCCCAAGTAGAAAAGTGCTTATGCAACTCATACCTAGATTTAAAAGGTTTAGCAAGTATGGGGAGGGTCCCTTGGGAGGAAGCCCAGGCTGTTGGCTGTCTCTGATGTCTTTGTCTTATTGTATCTTATTCTGAACAAACTGAGGCAATCTCCAGGAAGCCAGGACCTCTGTTCCTTTTTCTTATCTTTTTAAAGTTGTCTTCTTTAAAAAAAATTGTTTTTACATTTTAAAAAGATGTATTTTTAAATATGTGTTCGCATGTGTGTATGTGTGGGTATGTGTTCTTGAGTGCTGGTGCCCACAGAGTCCAGAAGAGCACGTGAGAGTACCTTTTAGTGCAGTATATTATTCTCATTGATCCATTTTATTTATTATTAACCTCTTATTCTTCCTGATTTTCAGATTAAATATTATCACAGATACATATAGGAATAAAACCCCACACATATATGTAGGATTTGATATGTCCCATGGTTTCAGGCATCCATGTGAGTCTTGCAGTATGTCCTTCCTGGGTGAGGCTGTGTGTCTATTTTATTATAGCAGATTGGGGAAACTAACACATCTTTCCTCACTTGATGCCATCTCAGGCACCATCCATCATGCAGACCTGACTGCAGATGTCCCCAGAAGCTGCAATCTAGTTGCTGTCTGTCATTACCCTATAGATGACAGAAGGATGGGTCAGCTGGCTAATAGTGCTGTGGAATCTACCATGTGACACTCTGGAAGAAGCTTTTGGTGACTGTCCCTCCCACCCCTGTAAGCCCTGGCTGGGTTACCCCCCTTGTCCTCGTCCCTTTGGTCTCCTGCATGACTTTTATCAAGTGTCTCATGCATTAACTGTTTTTTTTTCTGCCCTGCATTATTAACTCCATGAGGTTAGGCACCCTGTTCTTGTAGACTCACTCTTTCTCTAGTGCCAGATATAGTTTTTGACACCCCATAGGTATTTCCCAAATAGTTGTTGATTTGAGTAAAGGAATGTGTGATAGCAGAAAAGAAAGTGGGGCTTGAAGGGAAGAAAGACTGAGCTAGACCCATTTCAGCAATCATACATGTATTATCTCATTTAATCTTCAGAATGGCTCTACATGCTGCTGCTTTTATCTCCATTTTGATTGTAGGAGAACTGGAGATCAAAAGGCCTCACCTAAATTCATGGTAATTGGCAGATCCTGCTTGAATTTTCTACTAAACATTTCTGTCCTCTACCACATTCTTAGAGCTACCTTGTGTAGACACTTTATCGTATGCCAAGAACTGAATTGGCTTCTGTCTGTATGTCTTCATTTCTAGCCCTATTTATATTTGTGACATTATAATATTTTGTTTTGTATGCATATGCTGTGTGTGAGAATGTGTATGGTGTATGTATGTGTGATGTTTGCTCATGTGTGATATCATTTAATCTGACCACTGGGACAGATGATAGATTTTGATCACTCTAAGGTGAGAGAGATTTCTAGCTGTTAAAATGGAGCTAGGTTGTCTCCATGCATGTGGAAGTCAGACAAGGACATCGAGTGTCCTTCTCTGTCACTCTCCACCCGATTCCTTTGCAGCAGGGTCTCTCACTAAACCTGGACTAGGCTGGCAGCCAGCAAGCCTCAGGATCTTCCTGTCTCTACCCACCACAGCACTGGGCTTACAGACACACACACAACCGTGTCTGGCTTTTTATGAAGTTTCTGGGGATTTGAACTCAGGTGCTCATATTTATGCAGCAAGTGATTTTACCCACTGTGTCGTCTACCTAGACCTATCACTTAATCTATATCTCACAGAGCCAGCAGTGCTGATCATAGTTTAAAACCTGGCTGAATATTCTAGATATGTCTAATTCCGCTGCTCAGCTACACAGCTGAAAATCAACCAGTGTCCCTCCACTAAGAGCATATTATTAGATTGTTGATACATCTAATGGTTTGTTTCATTGACAGCTTCTGTCATTATTAGGGGAGAGTTTAAAGGGGTTTTACGATGATAAGACCCACTTCAATTAGTCTTGGAAAAAACAGTGTAAATACAAATGTTATTTGTCCTGTTGCCAAGCAAAATAAGCACCTATACTTGTAGCCAAAGATTTAAGAATTTATTCAGCAAATATTTGAGCATGTATTATGTGCTTGGCACCGTTCTTAAGCTGTGTGGGATATGAACATGTAAAAGATCATTTTCCTTTCCCCAGGGACCTTGCAATATAGTTAAAGAAAAGAGATACACAGACAAGAATTTTGATTAACACATCAAGGCCATCTAGGGTAAAGCCCTAATTAGTGGGATGGACAATAAGATAATTATGCCATGTTTATCATGGTTATTTATAGTAATGGAGAAATTTAGTATAATTTCACTGAGTATTTGTCATCTTCCAGACACAGTACTAAATACTTTATGTTCTATATACAGGTGAAGAAACTGAGGCTTAGGGATGCTGAAGGACTTGCACATGGTCATGTCACTAATAAACAAGGGACAGGGATGTGATGGTGACATTGATGGTGATCTTGACAGGCTCTTAGAACCACCTAGGAGACAAGGCTCTGGACATGCCTGGATTATCTAGATTGGCTATGCCTCAAAGGATTATCTAGATGAGGTAGGAAGACCTACTCTGAATGTTGTAGCATCATTTCTTAGGCTGGAGTCCTGGACTAAGTAAAAAGGAGAAAGGGACCTGAGCACCGACATCCATCTCTCTATGCATGTGACTAGGAATGAACCTGACCTACCTCCTCAAGTTCGTGCTGCCATGACCTCCCCACCGCAATGGACTACACCTTTGCACTGTGAGCCAAAATGAACCCTAAATTCCTTGAACTGATTTTGTGAGAGTATTTTATCTCAGCAATGGGGGAAGTAACTAATATAGAAAGGTCTGATGCTGAGCTATGACACAGGGTAAGGAACTCTTAAGCACTGATTGTTCTGTATTTGGAGAGGAGGTTGTATAATATATGGCAACAGGTAGCAGAGGCTGTATTAGAAAGCTGGGAAGCTGGAAAAAAGTCATGTAACTTTTCTTAAAGTTTATGACAGTTAAACTTGGTTTTGAAGTGTGAACATAAGTTTTCAATAGTTAAAGAAAAAGAGACAAGGTTCCAGACAGAAGAAATAACCTGTGAAAAGCATGTAGGTTTGTTCCTTATTTTTTTTTTCTTCCTCCTTTAGCAGTGCTTAACACATAACTTTTCCTGCCTTCCTTTTATTTTATTTTCAAAATCGTATTCCTGGGACTGGAGAGATGGCTCAGCCATCAAGAGCACTGACTGTTCTTGCAGAAGACCCAGGTTTGATTCCCAGCACCCACATAGTAGTTACCAACTGTCTGCAACTCCAACTCCAGTTCCAGGGGATCCAATGCCCTCTTCTGGCCTCCATGAGCATTGCACAACACAGGTGCACTTACACAACATGCAGGCAATACACTCATATACATAAAATAAAAATAAATAAAAAAATTAAAAATCGTTTTCCTTTTCTTATACCCTGTCTTTCAAGGCGTTGTGTTCTTCTATGCTATTGGCACTAGGCTTAGTTCTTTGGGAGGAAGAAAACTCTCTAATTCTAGAATAGGCTTGTACCTTATTAGTTATTTTAAGGACTTCACAGAGAAGGTTGTAAGATTCCCGCCCCTTGAATTCATATCCTATTTTTAAAAGAATTGTGAGAACTTTACATACGAGTTCTGTATTTGCATTATTTTCCCTGTCCCGGTCCCTATCCAACTCCTCCCCAATCCTCCTCCCTCACAGTTTATTGTCCTTTTCTATGATTACTATTGTTACATATGCATACATACATACATCTATAACACATACTCCGCTCTTCTGGAAGAGCGGTCAGTGCTCTTAACTGTTGAATCATCTCTCCAGGCCCTCCTTTTGGATCTTGATATTTCAAGAATCCCAATTTCCCAACAGAATCTATTTTATGCTTCTATTCCAAGACTGAACATTTATTCTGATCTTTGAATCCTAAGGGTGACCCCTCAAGACTAATTCTTATATTGGGGAGGGGGTGTATACAGTTGGTGCTTATAGTTGCTTTCTTGAAGATGACTGTCCAGTGATGAATATTCAGACTTCTTGGCATGATATTTAAGACCCTCTCATATTTGATCCAAACTCCAGGATTATTTTAATAATTTTACTTATCTTCACAATCCTCACTATTTTTCAGTGAAGTTCAACATTTCTACAACAGTGTTTGTGATGGTGAGTGTTTATTGTCAATCTAGTCACCAGGAAGAAGGGCCTCTGGGCATGCCTGGGATTACCTTGATTACCTGGATTACTTTAACTGAGGTGGAGGACTCACCCTCTGGCACCTTTCTTTGGTTGAGATCCTGGACTGTATAAACAAGGAAGTGAGCAAGAGCACTCGACCATTGCTGTCTGTGCTCTGAGTATGGAGGCAATGGGCCCAGCCAGCCTTCTGTGAGACCCTCACGCCCTCCCTGCCTGCTGCCAGGCCTTCCCCACTGTCCCAGGCTGTGTTCCTCTGGAGCCCTGAGTCAAAGTAAACTCTTCTTTCTGTTGCTTTGCCAGGGTGTTTTATCACAGCACAGCATCAGTGTTGGCATAGTCTGCCTAGCTGTCCAGGTCAAAATCTTAGAGTAATTTTTTTATTCTATCTCTTTTCTTAAGTCATCAACTATTAAATCATTCAACAAATCAGATTTATTGTTTCAATCATGTCTCATTCTGGCAATTTCCCCACCTAGTCTTTGCCTTTCCAGTCTGCTCGATTTTTTTCTCTTTATCTATGTTACAATTACCTCTTGTTGATGCCCCTGCTCCAATTATTTCTTGATAGACTGGGATTTTTCTCATAGGTGGTCCATAAATATATTGCTTACTAAATGGATAGGAAATGGGCGCATGCGCATCTATTTTGACATTTAAAAAATCATGGGTTCCCTAATTAGCAACCACTTTGTTTAAAAGATGATCAGTTGACCAAAGGCACCTATGAATCGAGTAATGCTGATGAATGAGTAGATCTACAAACATTTGAAAAGTAGTTGTGCTAGAGAGGACAGGACAGATACCTTGCAATACCTCTACAGTTCTCTAGGAGGCGCTGGCCCTCAGGTTGGAATCTCCTGCTCTGGTTAAGCTAGGTCTTTGCTCTTTTTCAGAATGGCTGGTGTAGAGGTTCTGTTTCTACCCTTGTACTTTGGTTCTGGCTGTGTCTTCCACTTGGAATGACCTTTCAAGTTCACCTTGATCTCTATGTATAAAAAGCCCATTCATCTATAAAGCCTCAACTCAAATGTCAACTCTGTGAAATCTTTTCTGGGCTGGGGAGACATCTTGCCCTCCCTGCTGCACTGCCATAGAACTTTGTCTGTATCTTCCTTATTTACAGCCCCGGCAGCCCTGATTTGGAGATTTCATGAACCAGTAATGTTAACAAAGAAAAGAACAGAAAGAAGAAGAGAGTTTTGATGAGAGTTTTGATGAAAGATTTGGTCAGCTTTTGAATTTGCCAAAAACTCTTTCAAAGAAATAGGTTTTGTCAATGCCATTATTTCATAGAAGAAACTTATTTAAACACACACAAGATAAAAAGGGAAGGACGTGTATTATTTAAAAATAAGGAATCATTTTAGTAATCAAATAAATTTAGCTCTATGAAAAATTCTTCTGCATATGAGTCTAGTGAAGAATGCATTACAGAACAGCCTGGTCCAGAGAGAGACACTGGAACCTTCGTGTCCTCATTGTTCATGTCTCTTGCCCTTTATCATGTCTAGCCTCAGCCTCTCATGCATCCAAATCAGCACTGTCTTCCCAACAAAACCAGGCTCCTGGTGAGCAATGTAAAACTGTTTAATTAAGAACACAAAGTGCAAAAGACCTTGCTCTTTCTTCAGAATATTTTTTCTTCCTATTCTCTGTACAAATCTGTAGACATTTGAAAAGTAGTTATACTAGGCACAAGACAGGCCATTTTCCCTGCAACACCTCTAAAGCCCTCTAGAAGGCACTGGCTCTCAGGTTCGAATCTACTGCTCTGGTTAAACCAGGTCTTTACTATGCCCGAGCATGACTAACTTAGATTCTACTCCCACCCTTGTTCTGTTGGTAGCTTTACCCTTTTCCAGAAGGGAACGGAAACCTTTGGATTTCTGTCTACTATCACTGAAGGAAATCATTTGGTCATCCAGGAAGACATTTTCTATCCAGTGTGGAAAGATGAGGCTCTGGTGTGATCAGTTTGTAGTATCACACACAGTAGATACTGAAAAAAATCTCTAAGGATCTGCCTTAGTCTGTGTTGTTGGCTCTTTCTTCCAGTCCTGAGGACTTTCTTGGTTGGGCTTCAATCTCCTCAAGTTTGGTGTCTTATTCCAGAGCACAGTGGTCTCTTGAACGTAATGGCAAGATGCAGTAGATCAAAAGTAGCTTGATGCCAAGTCCCTATTGGTCATGAAACACATGGAGGTCTTGTGGCTCACCCTGAGCTGCATTTGATCTCTTTAGAACCATTGAGAGATCTCAGTCAAAGACAAACAGCAGCATCCTGGATCGAGGTGCTAACCAAGACCCTGAGGAGTTAAAGAGACAGAGCTGCCCTGTGGTGGCTGAATGCCCGGAGCTCAGACTGTCTGTGGATAATGAATTCTTCTTTGATCATCTGCTGTGTAAATCACTGACGATGGTGAGTTAATCATGCATGGGAAATGGATCCTTTCTCTGAGTTAATGAGCACAGAGCTCTGGGCAGCATCTGTTTATTCTCTCTACTTTCAAATCTCTGGTAGTTTGAACAATTAATTGTACCCAATAATTTCTCTTTGTTTTCAGGCGTTAAAGCATCAAATTCTATTTTCTCCCAAAACACATAGACCCACTGAACAGAAATCTTTTTGTCTCATCTTTCTCTTTATTTTATGCCTTGTGTGTGTATGTGTGCATACACATGCACATATTCCTGTATGTAGGCATGCATCTGCCACATGTGGAGGTCGGGGGCAAACTCCAGAGCTGGTCTTCACCTCCTACCTTGTTTGAGACAAGGTCTCTTGCTGTCTTCTGAGGCAGATGCCAAGCTAGCTGATGCCAGGGCTTCTGGTAATTCTGTCTCCACCTCTCACATCCCTCTGAGGGGGCACTAGAGTTACGGATATTTGCACGGATGCACTGGGCTTTGACACAGGTTCTGGGGTGCTGAACCCGGGTCACCTCACCTGGGAGTCTTTTCTGCAGCACCAGATACATACTCTGCTTCTTTGTCACTTTGTTTTTTTTAACATTTCATTTATTTTTATTTTATAAGTGTGAGTGTATTGCCTGCATGTATGTAAGTGCACCCATGTCATGCAATGCCCTTGGAGGTCAGAAGAAGGCATTGGATTTCCCTGGAACCGGAGTTATGGATGGTTGTTGGGTGCCTTATAGGTGCTGGGAGACAAATCTGGGTCCTTTGCAAGAGCAGCCAGTGCTTTTAACCATCGAGTCATCTCTTCAGACCCTCTTTGCTCAATTTAAAAGAAATTCTAAGAATCAAAAAATGTGTGTGTGTGTACAAGAGAGAAAGTGAGGGAGAAACAGAGACAGAAGATTTTATCTGTGGTTTTTCTGAGCTATTACCTAGTAGATGAGGCAATATACCAAGTGCTTCAATTATGAGATTTTGTCTCATTGTCATAATGCGATAACAAATGTTATTTCTCCCATTTAATAAAGGGACCCTCTGAGATTGAGAAAGATTAAGTCCCTTGCCCAAGGTATGTATCTAAAAAATGGCCACAGAAGGACTGGAGGTCAGGTTGCTGGATTCTAAGACTCAGAGCCTTAGTATACCTGACTTTCCTTCCTGGGAGACCTTACTCACCTTCAAGTCCCTTTGCCAATGTCTTGCCTCTGGAGCAGGAAGCTCTGAGGATAAGCCCTTAATGTGTCCATCTCAGCTGACTTCTGAGTCTCAGTCGCCTCATCTAGCCATTGAGAATAGTCATGGCACCTTTTGCACATGTTCTCGTGAGGATTAAATTTGATGATATACAGAGAGGGCATAACTCCTCTGTTTTATTAAGTACTTCCTATATACCAGGAATTTTGCTAAGCATTTTACAACCAGTATGCATCTCTAAGTCTCATAAACTTCCCACAAAGCAAACACTAATTAGCCAAGAATCAATCAACCATTTAGCAAATATTTCTGAGCATCTACTATTTTAGGTATGTCTAGTCACTAGGGCTGGAATTTAGTTGGGATGTGGACATCATTGGAGCTATATAATACAGTGAGGACAGGGACTGAGGAAGAGGTTTCCGTGGTCCTGTAAGAGCATGCAGCAAGGTGGGAAGGGCATAACCTAGTCAGGGAGAGAGGGTATCAGAAATGTCTTCTTAGAGAAAAGTAACACTCCACTGAGCCCAGAAAGTTCAGTAGGAGGAAACCAAGGCCAGGAAGATGAGGGGAGGGTCAAGGCAAGGAGAATGGGGAGAAGCTATGAGCAGAGGATGAAGCTATGCTATTCTTTTGGGGAGATTCTTTCGTGTTTTTTTTTTCCTTTTTACTATTTTTATTGAGTTTTGTGCATTTCATACAAGGGTTCTTAATCATATTTAGACCCCTTCCCTCTCTGTGCCCGCCCCCACCAGACCCCATGCGTTCTGTCTTATATGTTAAGTCACACCCAGCCAAGCCTTTGTACCCAGGTGTCCGTTGGTGATGTTTATCCGCCGGAGTCAGCCTCTCTAGAGATCCTAAGAAAGATCCACACTCACCCACCCAGAACTAATCAGTTGCGGACCGTCCCCAGCTAGGTCTGGCCCACCGCCTGCTTCCCTCGCTCCACCCTGGCCTGCTTGAGCTGGCGTGGGTCCTGTGCACGATGCCACTGTTGCTTTTTTGTTTTAAGAATATACATGTTATTTTACTGAGTGATGGAGAATCTCTTAGAGTGTATTTTGATCATATCCCAAACCCCCATCTCCTCTAAGATCCAGCCCTATCTCCCTACCGCCCCCACTTCATACTCTATTATTTTTAAGGCCTGTTGAGTCTAACTTGTGTTTCCAAATGTTCTTGGTGTGGGTCCATCTCTAGGAGCCTGGTTAACCGATCTGGTGTCACACTGAAGGAAACTGACTCTGTCTCCCGGCACCTATCAGTTGCCAGTAGTTTCTCAGCTAGGGCTGGGGCTTCTGACCCACCTTCTCTCTTCATGGTGGGTTTGGGCTGGTTTGAAACCACGCCACTCGTACATAACCAGATCTTACGGATTTTGATGGAAAGGTGTGCTCAGCTGTGGGCTACATTAGGGTCTGTGGCAGACTTAGAGCTAAGGGGATGAAATGAGAGGCTAAGTCCTATTCTGATAACCTGGACCTTTTCTTCTTATTTACTTCTTTGTAGGTATGTGAGTATTGTATATGTGTGTGTGTGGTTATGTGCATGTGTGCTCTATGCACATGTGTGTGGGGGGAGGCCTGAGGTTGACATCTGGTATCTTCCTCGATTGTTCTCCATGTTGTATGTTGAAGCAGGATCTCTCACTGAACCCAGACATGGTATTTCACCAATTCTGGCTAGCCAGCTTGCTCCAGGGTCCCCTGTCTCTGCTTCGCAGGCTGAGATTACAGGAGCCACCGTGCCTCCCAGTTTTAACATGGGTTATGGGGATCTGAACTCCTGTCCTCAGACTTTTGCTCATCTACTTCTTCACCTGTTATGCCATCTCTCAGCTCTCTCTGGGATCCTTCTGTGGAAATGATTAATGATACCCTCATTAGACTTTATTTAATAAATATTCTTTTCTCAACAATAATAAGTCAAAACTGGATGAAAACTGATGTCATTGGAAGTCAGAGATTATGAAGAGATTACATGACAGGTATTATCAATTGGTAGCATCTGCTTACATCTGTCTGTTGAAGATAGCCTATTAGTGGGTAGCAGTGGTGAGATTGATTAGTGATGTCTGTTTCAAGCATAGAATTAGAGACTGGTGTCAGGTATATAAATAGGGGTTCAAAGAAAGCTGTGAACTAACAGGTGCACTAGAAGTTCTGTGGGGAAAAAAAACCTGTTCTTGCCTTAGACATATTTTACAGACTCTTTTAGATATTAAAACATGGAATCTGATTATCATAGGCCATTAGAAAATAACAGAACAAAGTGAAAGATATGTTCTATATAATTAACAAGAATCAAGGCTGTGGATAAGGAGGAGAGGAAGAAAAAGGAGCTTGTGGGAGAGGGGAGAGATTCCTGATGGGAGAAGTGGCTGAAGACTTCAAAGATCAGGATACTTATTTCCAACTTTAAGCACTTTGTGTTGCTTTAGGGTATGCAGTTTGCTGACCTAAACTGACAATGAAATGCTTCATAGAGTGAGAGAGACTCTACTTGGGGTCACTAAGGGTGTAGAAGAGTGACCTGAATGAGAAGACATGCTGTGAAAAGAAAAGAGTGTATATATGGGAGATGCTGACCTATGATCCACAATCTAAACCAACTAATGAGTCAGAGACTTTGTGTTGGAGGACTCCCTCCCCAGTCTCAGGGTCCCTAGAACAATGGGAAGGAGCCTGGGTCACTTGCTGCAGTGAGATGAAGGTCTGTGCTAATTTCTTTTGAATTTCAAAGAATAATATAGTACCAGGATATAAGTGAGATATAGATCTCTATGCTTCCCTGTTCTAGCCTCTCTTAATTTTACAGATGAGGAAACTGAGGCCATGTAGGCATAAGGAAACTAATGGAAGTCTCATTTGATGGCTTCCCAATGAGCCGCCTTCTCTGAGCCTGTGATAGGAGACATTAGGCAGGGTTAATGAGCCGGTGCTTGTATCTGCTGGCTGCCTAGGTCTGCAGCATTCAGCTCTGTTTGGGTAAAATATCACAGACTCCCCAAAGCACTCTCACTTTTAAAAGGAAATTGTCAGAACTTAAATGAAATCTGTCTTGCTACATGCATAAGTGTGCTTATGGGGATATTTGGTTAGGTTAGGGAATAGTTGAAAGTCTAAGTATGACTTGAAAAAGAAAGGGAAGGGGGCAGTGTTTTGTTCAGTCTCCTGGTTTTTAGCTCTTGCTGGAGGAGTCATTCCAGGATGGTGCCCCGAGTCATTAGGTCTTGCATATAGACTGTGGATGGGCACTTAGGCAATGATAGTGCAAGAGTCTAGTAGCCTGTGAGATGAAGTGTGGGTCCCTGCTTTTGCCTCTCTACAGGGTCTCACATTTCCATGACTCATCACCCCTTAGGGATGAAGCACAAAATGTAGATGTCTTTGATAAGCTGGGGACAGACTCCATAATACTCACCAGTGTCCTAGAAAGCATTCCTCCAATCCTACAGCTGTTTCTGTTTTCAAAACACATGTACTTTGACATTGCCACTTGAGCCTCATCAGGATTCTCTATGAAAACAGATGCTTCCCTGTCCTGTGGGAATAAACTGAATCCTGAAGTATTGTCATGGGAGACCATGGCTTATTTGTGGGCAACCTATGGAGTAGGCTTGAGAATTCACCTCAGAGTATTAGATGATTAGAATTATTATTGTTTGTTTCTTTACCTCTAAGCAGACATTAAATTTTTCTAGATTTTGATTCTAAAAGTAATAGATTTTTTTGCCACAGAAAAACAAGAAAGTATAATCTTGCTAAAGAAGAAACTAAACTTTAGGCATCATCCTACAATCAAAAATTTATCTGTTTCATTTGGGGGTATATCCTTGTATTCTGTTCCATAAGCATGCAGGCTTTTTAACAAAAACAGAAAAAGGATATATAGAAATCTCTCATGGAAATGGATCATTGTTTACTTAACAAGATTTATGGTACCAAAAATTCACTGAGGCTATTAGTTGAAAAGAAGATGCCAAGATAATGAAGGATACACTAATGTATAGAGCACAGTTCTTATAATCCAAAAATCCATAATTTCTTTCTTAGCTGAGCAGAAGAAGAAAATTCACTCATTTATTTAACAGTGAGAATGAATTTCTACTTCATTTCAGACAGTGCCTACAGCATGAAGGATGCAGCAGATCAAAGGTCACATGAAGCTCATATATCTTAGACAGGGAAAGACCATAAATGTATGAATATGTGAATGAATGCATTGTGTGTGCTCATGTTGTTAAATATAACGAGATTTTTATTAGAATGAAGGAAAACAAGATGCTGTCTGCAGGAAAGGGGGAATGGCAAGTCATTACTTTAAGTTTAAAATGTTTAAATTTTGTAGTAAGTGCATGAAAATGTCTATGACATACTACATACATGTTCTTGCAATTTTCCCATGTTTACCATCTGTCACACCCACATCTCCTCTTTCCCTTCCTGGTGGCCAACAGTCCCCCTTTCTGCTTTCACATCGTGTGTATGAATCCAGGTTCCATACATGAGAGAATGTGATAGGTCTTTCCCCTCCTACCCCCAAATCTCCTTCCTTCCTTCCCCAACATCGTCATCTGTATCTACAGATATAGATATAAACCTTAAATATTTTGAGGACATGGCATCTGAGCAGGGCTCTGGAGTGCAGAGCAAGCTGTGTGAACATTTGAGTGAAAATGGACCAGTGTTGGGTTCAAAAGCTGGGACTTTGGAAAGTATGAGGGACGCAAACATCCAATATTACTGCAACCAGGGAGACCATGAGCACAGGACTGAACAGGAAGCCTGGGATTTGATTCTGCAGGACTTTGAAGGCACGATGGGATGTCAGGATGGGGGATGGATGGTGACTCTTGGAAGGGATGTAAACAGAAGGTGAATGTGAAATATTGTGCATTTTCAAAGGTTCTTTTTGACCTCGCTATGGGTATAACTGGGAGCAGAAAGAACAGTCAGAAGCCCTGAAATTATTAAGGGGAGGAGAATGTTGGCTTGAACCAGGGTTGTGACAGAGGGCCAATGAGCAAGGGTCAGAGTTGAGTGTTCCTCTTGAAGATTGAGCCTTCTAGATGCTGAAAAATGGTCTCTGGGAGTAAAAGAAGATTTATGGTCAAGGACCACTGAGCAACTGGGTGGTCCCACAACAGAAATGTAGAGAAGCATAGGAGAGAAGAGTAGAGGAAAGTTAGAGGTTCGATACTTCGCTTAAGATCTCTGTCAGAGTCCAGTGTAGAAATATTAACCTTGCCGCAAGGCATACAGGCTGAAAACCAGAGGATGCATTGAAATCCATGCTGTGTGTTTTATAATCTCCAGTGTACAGATGCTCTTGAAACATGGACTTGCCTGGGAAAATGACTGCATGTTTTAGGGTTAACTGAAAGAGGACTTGAGCTACAGTGGGGCTTAGGATTTCAACAGCGTCACTTAATACTTGGTTGAGAGGATGCTTGCAGACCTATACTCTTTTGTGTATGTGTGTGTGTTCCTGTGTGTCACATGTTTGGGGGCATGCATGCCTATATGAGTATATGGAGGTCAGAGGTCTATGTCAGGTGTTTTCTTCAATCATTCTCCACCTTGTTTTTAAAGACAGGGTCTATCAGTGAATCCAGAACTCACTAATTAAGCTAGATTGGCCTGTCTGCAGCTCCAATGACCTTCCTGGGTATCACAGCAGTTCTGGGATTATGGGCATGAGCTTTTTGTTATTGCACCAGCTTTTACGTGGGCGCTGGGCATCAAACTCAGGTTTCTGTGCTCCTGTGACAGGCACTTTACTGGCTGAGTTGTCCCTCAGCTCCTGGCTGAACCTATACCTCCATCCCTTTTTGGAGACAGGGTTTCCTTGTAGCCCCAGCTGGCCCCTATCTCACAGAGATCCACCTGCCTCTGCCTCCTAAGTGCTGGGTTTAAAGGTATGTGCCACCAAGCCCAGACTGAATTTACCCATTTGGTGGTGAGAGGATAGGTCTTGTTAGGAAAGGAGTTCTGGATTTGTATTTAGAGAATGGTGGTTGTGGGGGCCCAGAGTCTTGAAAAGAAGGTTCTAGGGCCCCAGGAAGAAAAATGGAGAGGGAAGCAGGAAACTGGAACAAAAAGGAGGCCAGGGCAGGAAGAGGAGTGGCTGAAGGGGGCCTGAGTGATGCTCAGGTTGACATGATGCAATGGGCCCAGGGAGGCCTGTTCTCTGCAAATAGGTGATAGCCTTAGGCTGATCCCTGCTGCCCAGGGAGCCTCCATCACTTCAGTCAAGCCCTCTAGCCTCCTACTCTCTGCCATAAATTGGCAAAGGTTTTGCTACAGAAAGCCAGTATATGCATCTCATATACACTGCTCGCTACCAAAAGCATAGCCATTATTCTGTATCTATGACTTTACTACTACTTTACTACAAGTTTACCGGTTACGGGCCTCATATGAGAACTGGATTGATTCTTCCCTCCCTCCTTTCCTTCTCTTCCCTGAGTGCACACATGCATCCATCCACCATTCGTGTCTCAATTCATTCAGTGAGTCAGTAACTCTTGCTTTTTGGCAGATGTTGGGCTATGTTTCAAGGACATAAAGATGTAAGGTGTGAGCTGCCCTTGAAAAGAAGCAGGAAGAATGAACTTCCCTGATCTGCTCTAGACAGGTAGTGACATCCTAATCAGCAATTCCCCTAAATGACTGAGAGCATGACTCAGTTACGTTGTAATTATTCGAGGACCTTTTCAAAATAAATATCCTTAAGCCCAATTCACTTGAACTCTTCAGTGGAGTAGATTTTGAAAAGGTCTCCAGGTAATTATGATGTTCATTCGTATTTGGAAACTCAGCTGTGATATTTGAAGGGAGCTCAGGGCCTCATTTGTCTTGGATGGAAGATGGATATAACTTCTCACAGTTCCATCTGACGGCATTGCTAGAATAAAATGAGATCACTCTGGAAAATACTCTCAGCATAGGAATGCTTCCTGGAGAACCTACTGATAGATCTGTGAAGACATAGGTGTCCTCCAAACTCAATGATCCTGAGTAGCATCTTTGGCCCCACCTCAAAACTAGCTTCACAGTGATTGACAGTCATACTGAAGTCAACTGGTCATGCTACTGGTCCAGTCTGTCACTGGGGTGGTCACACCTGGGAGGAGCACGAATGGGATGGGAACATGATTTCCTTGCTTGTGACTGTGTGGTGCCTCCTGAGGTTGTAACTTTGGGCTGCCCTACTTGTGGGTGATTTAAACATCCATTACGTAGAACAGGGAATCATACTGGGAAAGCAAGTGCAATGCAGAAGTCACAGAGCTGTAAGGTCCTTCTCTCTCTCTAGCAGAAACAGTTCTCTCTTCTTCATTTTGGGAGCCACACTCACTCTTTCCACCTGGGTAGATGGCTGCTCTGTAAAAAGCATGAATGCTGCAGGGCCATGCCAAGTGTCTCCCCGGAGCTGAAGCTGATTTAGAGTACCTGCATCTCACATCATGACTGCAGATCACCTGGGGTCTGTAGGTTTGTTGTATGACAGACTTTTCCAACACCAGTAACAATCATGAAAGCTGTACAACTTGCAGGAAATCTGCAGGTCCAGGGAGCTGTCTGCGGCTGGGCTGATCAGAGTCTCCTCCTCCCGTAGTAGTTTTTGCCTTCAATAAAGCTGGGGAGGGTCCTTCAAGAATCTTGGGCAGTTGCACTTTCCCAGACAAGGATATCTCATTTCCTGGAGTCTCACGAGCTTCCGCCTCCTTCCTGGGGAATACTTCAATTCAGAGGAAATGGGCAGATGCAAGGTTTGAGTTTAGCAGGCCCGGGATTGGGTATTTATAGCGGCTTCAGGTGGCAGTGATACTGGTGTGTGCGTTGATTAGGGAGCCTTGAGCCCTCCTCAGTGAGCTTGAAGAGAACAAGTGTTTCCTTCCACCTACGATGAATTGAACCAGACATTTTGGAGACAGAACCCAAGTGCTGGCATGCTTTGAGAGTCAGGCTTGTGGTCACTACTGAGCTCTACTGACCTAGGAACTCATTTTCCCTCAGTCCTTGTGTCTCCCCCTCCTGCCCTTTCGCCCCTTCACTTTTTGCTCTGTCCTTCCTCTTTTCCTTCTTTCATTTTTTACATTTGGATTTTATTTTACTTCCATTGTACATATCATGCAACAGTTCTTTGTCAAATTTAGACCCCCTCCCTTATCCACCCCGTCCACCAGATCACACGTATTCCACCACACATGTTAAGTCCTACCCGGTCAAGTATTTGAACCGTGACGTCCGTCATTGCAAATCCATCCACTGGAATCTAGTCAGACTACCTATAGATCTTAAGTAAGGTCTACTCTCTCCTCCCGTAGTAACCAGTCTCCAACAGTTCCCAGACTAGAGCCGACCTCCAGCCAGGTCCCTCGCTCCATTCTGGACCCTTGTCTGATTGAGTTGGAATGGGTCCTGTGCTCAACGTCACCAGGGCCACAAGTTCACATGTGCAATCTTCCAGTGGAAGCAGAAGACTTCTTTAATTTTTTGACATACTAAACTTGTCCAGTGCAGACAGCAGAGCTGAGAAAGAATCCTCAGCATCTGGTAATTGACCTGTCAACTGGAGAGGGCCCTGCCCTTCCACAGAACACTCTAGTTGAGAAAGTCTTTCTGAGAGTGTAGCTTGAATCCAGCCTGCAGCAACTGGACCATGTATTCTTGCTTCATCTCTCATTGTCTGCATTCATGAGAGTTCTGAAAAGGAAGCAGCCAGAGGAGACATTCCTTGGCACTGTCCACTTCCATCTCCTTTATTTTTGAAGTTTACTGATATGAAACGTAGTGAGAATTTGATGCGGATGGGAGATTTCCCCTGGAAGAGTTGGGATTCTGGGTGGTAAAACATGGAAACAATCCAGGTTTAAAAAAAGTTTCATTTATTTGTTCATACAGTGATACACCAATAATTCCAGCTGGATTCTAGTGGCATGCCTTGAAGTCCAACCTCCATTCTCCCCAGTTCCCCATCTTGTTGCTTAGCTGTACCTTCTTAGCCTCCCTTTTATGTTGGTAGGAAGGCCACAGACAGCAAGAGTTCATAGCTAACTCAACCAGCAAACACAGGAGGAAGGGAAGGAAATATACTCTCTCAACTGGCATTTCCTCAAAATTCAAAGACTAGAATCCTTGGTTCTAATTGAACCATCACTGTAGGCATCAGTGAGTAAGACGAGGGTAACATGTATGCCTGATTGGCCAGTCCTGGACCAGCTCAATCTTAGGGCCAGGAATAGCTGACCCCATCTAAAGTAGAAGAGGCTGGATGCTGGGCAGGCATGTCACTGAAGCCTCCTGAACACAGTCCTGAGACCACCCATCAGCCCTTGTTAAACCCAACGTGCTCCTGCTGGTTGAGCCCTGCAGAATCTGTTCTTCAGAGTTTTACTATGCAACAAGTTCTTGATAACTCTGCTGCCCAGACTGGAGAAGGGAGGAGGGCAGGCACTGATGGGTCCTCTCTTTCCAGACTCATGAGCCTGAAAATCCTGAAGAGGACCCCTCTGGCCAAGGGGTCAAGGGAGAAAGCAGAAGCATAGGAGCTCAGTTCCTGTTGGATTTTCCTCCTGGGATTGGAGAAAAGAATGACCTCTTCATTTTTAGAGTGAAATCTTGCTCAAGGGCAATCCACAACTAAAATATTGCAGGGGTGGGAAAAGGCTCTGCGATGCTTTTGAAAAGTTGTAAATTAAGACTGTGTCACTTTCTGGAACACCTTACTGCAGCTCTTAGACTCAACCCTAAATTAACACACATTGATCTGGCTCTTGCCTCCTCCTCCCTGGTTCCGTGACATTCTCTACCTTGATCGAGATGCTTCCATCCACCTGCCTTCCTCTCTGCCTGTGTTCTATGCCTCCACTTTTCCCAGAAATGTTCTTCCTCCCCCTTACCTGGATTCTCACCTCAGCCTTACTTTTTGTTGTTTGGGTTTTTTCTTTTTTTTTTGGTCGTGGTTTAAGGAATTGAACACAGAACCTTGCACATGGCAGGCAAGTGCCCTACCACTGAACTAAATCTCTAGAATGTGTGTGTGTGTGTGTGTGTGTGTGTGTATTCACATGTGGGCACACAAGTGTTTGATACACATGCACATGTGAACATGTACCTGTGGAGCCAGAGCTCAACATCAGATGTCTTCCTTGATTGCCCTCTACCTTATATATTGAGATAGAGTTTGTCATTAGACCAAGTGCTAACCAAGTTGGCTAGTCTAGCCAGGCAGCTTTCTCCAAGGATCTCTGGTCTCTGCTTCCTGAGTTCCGAAATTATAGTCAGGCCCCACACTCACCAAGGCCTTACGTGGGTGCTGGGATCTGAACTCTAGTCCTCAAGCACCTGCAGCAAGCTGTTTACCCACTAAGCCCCCCCCCCAGTCTTTCTTAACCACCTCCCCCTGCTGTATTTTGAGAAAGCATCTCACAAAGCTGACCGAGCTGGCACTGAACTTGTAATCCTCCTGTTCCATCTACTGAGTAGGAAGATTACAAGACAGCCACAAGGCTCAGTTTACCTCACTCTTCCCAGTTGGTCACTTCTAGTTGTCCCCTGGTAACTCAGCAGGTAGGAGCCCTTCTGGACACCCACCTGCAACCCAGGAGTCCTGTTCTCCGTTTAGCTCATACCTTCTGATTTCCTGAACTATTGCTAACTTATTCATTTCCCCACTTGACTCTCAGCTCTGGAGGGATTGGAACTCTGTGTCTTTTGTTCATCCAGATAATTAGTACTTAGTGTGACTCTGGCACAGAGAAGGTGCTCTGTGAAGCATTGCAGAATGAATGAGTCCATTGATATACTCTGTGTCTCTGAATATACCACACACAAGCCAACTGGAAGGTCTTGGGAAGAATGTAGGCTTCCAAAATCCCCAGCTTTGATCATCAGATTCAAGATACTTAGGGGTTCTGGGGATACTGCTGGGTAACTTGGAAAAAGTTTTGTAGGGTTAACAGAGATCCTAGAGAGGACTAGGGGACAAAGACAAATTTGTGTTTTAATGTGGTTTTCAGTGAATCATAGACTATCAAAGGTAAACATGACCAAACATGACTATGGATTAAGTAATGGAAAGAGAAAGGGAAAGGTTTACTTCTGAGACTGCGAATATGTCAGCACGGTAACCAGGCGGATACCGTTCATTCTGACTTCACACTACCCTGCTCTAGTGTGATTGCTTTTCTGTTGTATCTTGCGGATACCTGGGTGATGTCTATGCCCAGGCACTAACCTCAAAGTTTAATACTGCTGCCTTCCATGCTGGTAAGAACATTCCCAGTCCTTCCCTCAGCCTCTGATATCATAGATTTGAGGAATTCTATTGCACTTTAGCCCCCTTATGCAGTGTGACACAAGCAGTGGAAAGTCTATCAGCTTTCCCTGCTGACAGTTGCTCGAATTAGCTAATTCATTCTGGGCGTTGCTTTATTAACAACCGAGTCCTGAAACAAACAACACAGCATGCTCCACATCAACTATTAGACCACCAGCTGATTGAGGCCAGACACTGCTCTGTTTCTCATGTATCGTCTCCTTAGAACCTGGAACCCATGTGCCACGGTACCAACAAATATTTCCAATGGTCTGCCATCAGTGACAATGATGGCACACATTATTTATGACCACCAGCATCATCTACTATGGAATTTTAATAGCAATTTTTACCAATTGTGATAGGGTTAATTATCAGTTTGACTGGATCTGGATTCACCTGGAAAATGGCCCTCTGGGCAAACCTGTGGAAGGTTCTTTTGATTCTGTTAGTTGATGTGGGACAATCTGTGTTAACTGTGATCAGGACCATTTTCTGTTCAGAAGATCCTGGACTGTTTCAGGTGGAGAAGTGAGCTGAGCACTAGCAAGTACACATTCACTGGCCTCTTCTGACTGTGAATGTGATGTGACTAGCTGCTTCAGGCCCCTGAAGCTTTTCCTTCCCTGCCATGATGCATGGTACCTGTGGACTATGAGCTCGATCAAACCCTGTCTCCCCTCAGCTGCTTTGCTGGGGCATATCATCATGACAGGAAACGGAACCAAGGCAGAGTGTTTTCTATTATCTGGGAAAGGACTGAATTTTCCCATTTAAAATTTTAATTTTTGTTTGTTTTGTGAGACAGGGTCTCCCTGTAGACCCCAATGACCTGGAACTCGTGTGTAGACCAGGCTGGCCTCAGTCTCACAGAAATCCACTTGCCTCTGCCTCTGGAGTTTTGTGATTAAAGGAGTGAGTCACCATGCCTGGCTAAATTTTATTTTCTATTATTTATTGATGTGTGTGTGTCTGAATATTTGTACACATGCATACATGTGACCTGGGAGGTCAGAGAGGGCATTGGACACCCTGGAGCCAGAGATATAGGAAGCTAGAAGTGGCCCCATGTGAGTGATGGGAACTCAACTCAGGTCTTCTACAAGAGCAGCAAGTGTTCTTAACTGCTGAGCTATTCCTCCAGGCCCTCCTTTCTTCTTTCTTTCTGGCATTTTGAGACAGGGTCTTCCTATAACCCCAGCTGGCCTTGAACTTTCTATGTAGACCACACTAGCCTTGAACTCAGAGAGATCTGCCTGCCTCTGTCTCGAGAGTGCTAGGATTAAAGGAATGCACCACCACACCCAGCAGAGGGCATTGGATTCCCCTAGAACTGGAGTTGTAAGCCTCCATGTGGGTGCTGGGAATTGAACCTAGGTTGTCTGCAAGAGCAGACAGTGCTCTTAATCACTAAGCCATCTCTCCAGCCCTGTATTCTTATGCAATTCTAGCATGCCACTTTTAGAAAGTCATGAGAGATTAGAATCACCTAGAATGATTCTACTGATCTCCTCTGGGCCCTAAGATTGGAATCCAGAAGTCTGAATGTGTAGCACCCATCCAGGGGGTCTTTATGGGTAGTCAGAAAGGGCAATTATTCACATGGTAGCAATGAATATGAACCTCATCATCAGCTTGAGACGTGGCCTCTTTGGTACTATGTGTGATTCCAGACTCTAGAGTTGTTCCACCTGTAAAATGGCACACATATAATTCTAGCATTTGGGTTACTGAGGCAGGAGGACTGTGAGTTCAAGGCCACCCTGGGCACCATAACAAGGCCGGCCGTGTCTAAAAAAATAAGTATATAAATAAACAAAGAAATAAACTTTTGAGGCCAATGTCAGGAAGATTACATGACAGTATAAGAATGTGATATGCAACCACACTCAGATTTAATGATTAGCTGTTTTCTCTTGAAGCAACATAAGCTAGTAATTAGCTAAGGAGTTACATTTGGAGTCCAAACACTATTTCTTCCCCCAAATAACTCAAGTTGATACTGAGCCGTGGTCGCTTCATCTGTGAACTGGGGATAATAGACACATCTACTTCTTAGGATTGCTTTGGAGGTTGGTTTAATTAATTATGAAAAGTGGCACTTTAGCACAAGTTCTGGTACATACTGCATTACGTCAGGTGCTGTGGCAATGTTTGCAAGACAAAGATTGTGAAGATTGTCTTAGATGCCCAAACCCTGGACTATTTCCATTCTGTAAAGCTTGTTCTTAGTGCAGACCCTCCTGGAAATTAAAACCACAAATGTGGCTCTCTAGAGTTTTTATTGAGAGGAAAAAGGGCTGACTCTCCCCCATACCTCTTTGCCAGTTCATGCCCCACCTCCCCGACATCCCATCCTGTTCTTTCATCTCAGAGCCAGATCCCATCACCTTTTTTCCCAGAAAATTTCTAAAAAAAAAATAGAGTGATTTGAGATTCCTGTCTCATCCCTACCTGAATAGAATATCTCCTAGAATATGGGCAAAGGCCAGAAAAGAGTCATCTAATTAAAGTTCATGTCAGCTGCGGGACTTGGAACTGCATGGCCTCTACATTGCCAGGGTAGTGTGGGATGCCTGACTAGGAGGATCGCCAGAGACATTCTAACAAATACCTTGAGAAAAGGTTTCCTGAGTTCTGAAACAGGAACTCAGGGGCCTGAGTGGTGGGAGCTAACATGGACGCTGCTGAGAAGATTTTCCATCTCTGAGTCCTCACTGACTGTATCTACAGAACAAGATGTTACAAACCTGTCAGGATTACATATATCTGTCTATCGCAAAATCCCCTGGCCTCTACCTGTCTCTTCAGGAGAGAAAGAAAACCCTTCAGTGATAGTGTTGGGAGGGAGGATGCAACCGTGACCACAGCAAGCACACTGAGGTTGTCTGCATGCTACAAATCTTGACCCTGCCCCTCCCAGATTTGCTGTCTTCAACTGATCCTTTCAGAGGTCTAGTTTCTACATCTGTAAATTGGAAGTGATAATCCTGGGCTTCATTTGAATCATCATTATAATTGTAAAGAATCTGGAATGTTGCCACATGAGTGATCAATAAATACCCAGTTACTGTCATGGGCTCTGAGTCTCCAGTGTCTCCCATTTTCATATGGCTGACAGAACAAATGCATCTTCCAAAAACATTACTGCCCATGTGGTTTGACAACTCTGGGATTCGAATCCTGCAGGACCATCCTCTGAAAATTCTGTCCTAGTACATTTCACAGGATACACGTGACTCTCTCTTCCACTGCTCTTAGATTCCTTAGGGACAGAGTAAGCTTGTTGGTAATTGTGTTTTCAAAACCTTGGACAGATCACGCAAGACTGTATTTCTCCTAAAAGAACAGATGCCAAAGAGCTTAAGGGATGAGGCTGGAGAACAGCTCAGTGCGGGAAGTGCTGGCTGTGTGAGCATGAGGCCCTGAGTTCAGATTCCCGACATCCATATAAAAACTAAGTGCGCTGGCGCGTGTCTGGAACCCCAGTGCAGAGAGGCAGAGATTGGTAGGGTCTGGGGGTTTGCTGGCCGGCTACCCCAGTTGAAATGGCAAGCTCCAGGTTCAGGTAGAGAAGTGATTGATAAAGACAGCCAATGTCAGTCTCTGACCTCTGCAACACACCTGCGCCGGTAAGAGCACCCACTCCCCACTCACTTGCATACATCACACAGAGAGAGTGGAGCGGGGGTGGGGGTCGGGGAGATCTTAAGGCAATCTTTATCAAAGAATTTTAGACCATAATCAATAGTGACAAATGTATTTTACATAAAAAATTGGAGATGCATGCGTCCATGCACTTTTATATAAACGTTTATATCCAGTATTCGTCTTACATTCCACTGCACACACAATGCACTCTGTTAATTTCTCTTCCCTTCACTCCACATCTCTCTCCTCCCACATCCTTTGTGTTAGTTACTTTATTTGTTGCTACGACCAAACACCTGACAAGAAGCAACTCAAGGACAGAAGGGTCATTTTGGCTTACAGTTAAGGGGATTCAGTCCATCATGTTAACAGGCATAGTGGTCACACTGAGTCCATAGTTGGGAATCAAGGATAGGACAGGAAATAGGGCCGGGCTAAGAAACCTCAAGATCTGACTCCAGTGACACACTTCCTCCAACTAGAACCCACTTCAAGACCCACCCCTAGCTAGAGATCAAGTGTTCAAAAACATGACCATGTAGAGGCTCATATTTTTTACAAGCTCTCCTTCTCTCCATCAAATGCTTGATATGCTGAGCTCAGAGTTGAGAGGTAGAGCTTTGTAATCCTAAAACCACTGGAAACAGATCAAAGTTCAGATTCTAAGCCCATAGCTTCCTAGCTTTGTAGTCTATATGTTTACTCTCTGAGCCCTAATTTCATCATTGGCTCAGAACCATGTCTAGTTCTTAGGTTTCCTGCATAGTTTTAGTGAGATCTTACTGCTAAAGTGTTAAGCACAGAGCCTGGGTATCACTGTCAGAACCATTTTGAAAATCATGTATGACTTTCCCATGCCCAAGTCTCCTTAATATCCCTACCTTTCCCTTCAGGTTCATTAGCTCCCTAAGACTCACTCCACTGACAGTGATCCTGTCACTCTCACAAGAAGGGGAATGGGGCGCTGATTCAGAGTCAGAGCTTGGGAAGGTTATTTGACAGGAGACCGTGGAGTACCATCACTTTGACATAAGATATGAAGGAGACACTAGTGGTCTATAGTCTGTCATCTCATTGATGTTAAAGATCAGTTGCTAGAACTGGCCCAGTACATCTTCTGGTGCCTACATGGAGCCCAATGGCTTCCTTCCCACAACTTCTCACCCTCTTTCAGTCATTTCCGCCTGAAAGGTGGGGTGGAGGTGATTGCATACATCCCAGCTACACCAGAACACCTGTCAACAGGCCCTCAGGATACGTGATCACTACCCCCCAACACACACACTAATACACACAGTCACCAGCAGAGGGACAGTCACCAGTGCCATTCAGTATCACCCAGTCTTTCTCACCATGCTGCCTCCTTGACCTGCTGAATTCGTTATTCTCAAACCACTGGTCCTGGAGCAGAGTGAAGAAGCTAAGTTCTAGACCTGGACTCGCAGCAGGTATGCAGTTCTCTTAGGATGCATAGACATTATCTACCACCAACCTGCTGTGTGACTCTGTCCAAAGTCACTTCTCTGTTCCTCCAATTCTTTGCTGGTAAAATGGAGGCAGTAACAGTAACCCCACATGTTATCTACTGGGCTAATGGAGACGGTAACAGGAACCCCACATGTTATCTACTGGGCTAATGGAGACGGTAACAGGAACCCCACATGTTATCTACTGGGCTAATGGAGACGGTAACAGGAACCCCACATGTTATCTACTGGGCTAATGGAGACGGTAACAGGAACCCCACATGTTATCTACTGGGCTAATGGAGACGGTAACAGGAACCCCACATGTTATCTACTGGGCTAATGGAGACGGTAACAGGAACCCCACATGTTATCTACTGGGCTAATGGAGACGGTAACAGGAACCCCACATGTTATCTACTGGGCTAATGGAGACGGTAACAGGAACCCCCACATGTTATCTACTGGGTTATATGACAAAAGAAAATACTGTGAATCATGTTAAAGTCAGTTTTGTTGTTGTTGCTGTGACAAAAATACCTGCTAAAAACAACTTGAGGGACAAAAGATTTATTTGACTCACAGTTTCAAAGATTTTAGTTCATAGTCTGCTGTATCCATTGGTCTTAGGACCGTGGCAAGACACACCATGATGGAAGTCAAAGGGGAGGAAAACTCATCTCATGGCAGCCAGGAAGGAGAGGGAGAGAGAACGAGAGAGGAGGAGGAAGGGAGGGAGAGGGAGATGATACACACTTGCAAGCACACATACCCAGTGACCTAGCCCTTCCAGCCAGCCCCACTCCCTAACAATCCATCCAGCTGTGACATGATCATTGGATTCATTCATTAATGACGATAGCACACTCACTATCAGTCACACCTGAACACTGTTGCACCAAGGGTCAGGCCTTTAGCACACAAGTCTCTGGGAATATCTTAAATCTGAACCACATTTTTAATTAAAACCCTAAATAGGTTTTAAAAATCATCCTTCATCCTTATTGTTTTTCTTTCAAGTTAGGTACAGTCACATCTGTACCCTTAACTTCTGAGGTAGAGGCTGAGTGTCCTTAACAAAAAAGAGCTTCAGGGTACACGTCCCCATATCTTCTTGATCAGGGAAGCCAGAGATCCTGAGGGCTGGCCATCTCCAGGGCCAGGACTCACGGACACAAGGTTGAACTGAGCCTTCCAGGGAGGAAGAAACAGCTGTTTCCTGGGTACCGGATGGTCACTGACTGCAGCTGGGCTGGGCTGGGGCAGTAACAAAACACCCTCGTTTCTTCTTTTCTGCCTCCTCTGTGGCCTCAAATTTTCCTCTTGTCCCCACAAATGAACCAAGTTCACTGCGATCTTGGCACCTTCCCTGTACTGTGGATTTCTGAAAACTAGACAACATCAGTTCTTATATACAAGCATCTAGGAGACAGTGAGCAGCATTAGTAGAAGGTGCTTGTAGACTGTGGGACCCAGTCATCTCTGCACTGTCGCTGCTCCAACATGGACACAACACATGGTATTTAGCTAATTCGTGTAAAGACTAGAACTTCACCAAATCCTGTCTTCTATTGCCTCTGTTTCTATTCTCTCTCTCTCTCTGTCTTTCTCTCTCTCTGTGTGTCTCTCTCTCCTTCCCTCCCTCAGCCTCTGTCTCTTTCTCTCATTCTCTCCCTCTCTGTGAATTACAGAAAATACAGAAATGGTTCCTATGTGTTCTACTTTGATTTTTGCTGCTGCAGTAAAACATTTCAACCAAAAACAACTCAGGGAGAAAGGGTTTATTTCAGCTCACAAATCCAGGTTATCACTTCAGCCCTGTGAATAAGTCAGGGCAGGAACTTCAAACAGCTGTTCACATCACATCCACAGCCAAGAGCAGAGAGAAGGGAATGCATGCCTGCTGGCTGGCTGGCTTGTGCTCAGCTCAGTTTCTTCACTCTTATATAGTTCAGGACCCTCCAGCCCCCACTACCTGAGGAATGGGCTGCCTACAGTGAGCTAGGTCTTCCCTATGTAGGCAAGCATTCTACTTTGCTTTCTGTTGCTGTGTTAAAATAACAACCAAATCCAACTTGGGGAGGAAGGGTGTTTTTTTTGGCTTCAAATTACAGTCCATCATCAACGGAAACCAGGGCAAGAGCTCAAGACAGGAACCTCAGTGGAGACCACAGAGGACTGGCTTTCTTACTCTGGCTTGCTCAACTATCTTTCACATACAGCCGAGGACCATCAGTCTATGGATGTCACCTCCCACTGTGGTCTTGGCTCCCCATCATCAATTAAAAATAGAAAATGACCCTTGGACATGTCCACAATCCAATTTGATGAAGGAAATTCCTCAGCTGAGGTTCTCTTTTCACAGGTGTCTTTAGTTTGCCTCAAGTTGACAAACGCTAACCAGCATAACACCCCTCATTGAGACTCTCTTCCCAGATGATTGTATGTTGTTGACAGTTCAAGCTAACCATCACACTGTGTAATCATCCAGAGAGAGAATATTATTTCCTGACCTTTGATCTTGGTCAGCCATGAAATGATCAGAGCAGGAAGGTACAATGTAAATAGTGTCAGGGAATGTGGAGGCCGCTCAGTGGGTAGAGTGCTCCCATGGCCTGAGTTCAGATCTCTGACATCTACATAAAAACCAGATGTGTGTTTGCATGTGCCTGAAAGTCTAATGCTGGGGTCGGGGGAGGGCAGAAGGCTCCTGAAGGCTCATTGGCCCGCTAGTCTACATAAAACAGTATAAGTAAGTTTGGTTTTGTCGAGAGACCCTGTCTCGAAAAGATAGGAACAGGGATAGAAGGTACCTATTGCTGACCTCTGACCTCCACATGTGTACTCACAGGGACGCACAGCTGCAAAAATGATCCCATACTACATACAAAACAAATTTATCCCACACAGACACACACACTCACACATATACACACACACAAACACACACACGCAGAATAACATCCATTTGAGTACCCAGGTCACTACCACTTAGGACAAGAAAGAAAACATTGTCAAGGTCCCAGAAGCGCCCTGTGCATGCCTTCTCCCACTTCCTTAAGGAAAACCACCATCTTTCCTGTTGTTGAAATCACTTTTATTAGTTTTCCTTTGAATATCCTCATAACTTCAGTCTGCATTCCTAATAACAGAGTCTAATGTGGCCTATTTTTGAACTTTGTATGAGCGAGTAATCATCTTTTTTCTTGCTCTTTCAGGGTTATGATTCCTCTGTGTTTCTGCAGGCAGAATCAGACCTCTCATTATCTTGTCTGTGTAATTTATTGTGCACTTACCTGTTCTTCTGTTGACACACATTGCCATAACTTATTACATGTTAAGGTCACTGGTGACGTTTTCTACTACAGATAATCGTAAGATCAATATCTCTACACGTATCCATAATGAGTTGCTCAGGAAAAATTTCTAGATGTAGCATCTTTGGAACAAAGACCACAACCACATTTGAAACCTCCTCTGATACAGTTGTACTAATTTGCAGATCCATTAGCAAAGCACACGTTCCTGTCTGTGTCCCTGTGCTTCCGTCACCGTTAGCTTGTTGGTAGGAAATAGATGTTCTCTCTGGACAGTACCAGTTTCCCCTTTTTTTGAGTGCTGGCCAGGCTGGGCACCCTTCCTCCCTTATGTTCTTTACCTACTTGTTTTTATTCTTTTCTGTAATGTATCTATTCTTACGGTTGCAAAAATTGATATGTGTTTATTTTAATAACAGCTCATCTCAGGGCTCAGTCCTAGTGAAGTGTCACTTAGACCCACTTGGAGTTGGAGCATTTGGGAATCACAGGGTGGATGAGGAGAGGAGGGGATTTCTTAGAGGCTCATAGATCTCAAGTGGGTCTGCCTGGCAGAGAGTAATTTGGAAGTGTATTGTTCAAAAACCAAAGGGGGCAGATGTGCATTCAGTCCCACGCTGGGGAGAAAACGACGCTCCTTGTACCAGGATTCTTGAGAACAAGGGCTCCTGCTCTAATTGAATCTTCCTTCTACTTTTGTGCCTACAGTCGTTTTGTGACTGCAGCCTGTGGTGCCTGGGATACAGGGTCAGGAGATTGTAGGAAGGAGAGGATGCGTGGAGCTGGGCTTGCAGCTCAGGCTTGGAATCTGCAACATCCCACACCGAACTTAGCCTTTTCTCCTGTCCTTTACTGCTGTCATCCTTCCTTCCACAGCAGCTACTGGACTCTGTCCTTCCATGTGCTAGACAGTGTGCTGGTAGTTAGAGGTCCCTGCTCTGACCTGCAGGGTCCCCAGCCTCCTGATTATTTATCCTAAGAAGTTTGGGGTTACCCATAAACCTGTGTTTCCTCAGATATGTCATTCATAGTCCATCTACCTGCAAGCACCTTCAGTGTTATCTTCAACATACACACACCTACGTATTATCTTGAAAATAATATGAATCTCATCATCAGGTAAAATGGATAAACAGATGGTGGTACCTCCATGTAGTGGAATATTACCCAGGAATATAAAAGGAACAAACGGCTGGTGGTGAGAGACATAAGAAATGAAGGAGCATTTCCTGATTGATGCTCTTTATAGAAAATACTGGAGAACTTATATAGTGACAGAAACTTTACCAGTGGTTACCTGGAGGATGGAGGAAGCCAAGGGACCCAAGAGGAATTTTTTTGATGAGGTGTTCATTACATTCGTTGTGGTGATGTGTGCCCAGTGCACTCTTCTTCGGCCTCCGTCGGGTTGTTTTCAGCGCACGCACTTTGCACACTTTGCTGTGCTCCGGTTCTACCTTAAAACTGCTTCTGAAACGTTCATCATCTTAGCATTTGCACAGCTTTCAGGCTGCTACGACTTCCCTGAAACTGCTGTCACCTACGTCCGGTTAGTCAAGATAGCCCCATGCCGCACCCGGAACCTGACAGTGTGTTTCCCTCTGACTTCGTGTGTGTGTGTGCACAAGTGTGTATGTGTGTATGGTGATGAGTGTGTGCACGTGGAGGCCGGAGGGCACCATCTAGTGTCTGTTCCAGGTGCCATCTGCTTTTGCTTTTAAGTTTTATTTTTAAATTAAGGATATAAGTGTACAAGTGGTAGGAAGGGGCTTGGCACTCAAATGCGGGTCCCTTGGAGGCTAGAAGAAGGTGTTAAATTCCCCAGGAGCTCGAGTTACAAGGGATTGTGGGACACTCTGCCTGGGTACTGGGAACCGAACTCAGGTCCTCTGCAGGAGCAGTGTATGCTCTTACCTGCTGATCCATCTCTCCAGCTTCTTCTCATCCGCTTTTTGAGAGGATCTCTCATTGGCCTGGAACTCAGTGGGGCAGGCAGGTTGACCAACTACAGAGAGATCTGTCTGACTCTCTCAGCTTTTTTACAGGTTTCTGGGGATTGAACTCCAGTCTCAATCACTTTATTGACTTCCGCCTCTGCTTAACCTCCACTCCTTTCTAACAGTGTACATCTTGCTTTCTCTCTTTTTGTTTGTAATTTTTCTTTTTTAGACAGTGCATGAACCCCAAATAGTTTAGACCGGATTGATTCCTTCCTCTAGCTCCCCATTATGTTCTGGGGCACTTTTTTAACAAAAGTTAACCACAAAGAGAAGTTACTGATGGCCCCTAGGGAGCTATAGGTCAAAGGGACCCTGTTAATCTCCTTAGAGAGCTGAAGCTGTGGCATCTGTGCAAGTGGGGAGGGTCCCAGGTTGCTAAGTGCATTATTTGAAAACGTGTGTGTCTACAGCTGAGCCAAGTAAAGTGCAGGCTTGCTAAGCTTTCCTATGCATGTCTGCTGCTGAGCGCAACCCAAACATCTAGTTTTTAAATTTGCCAGTGATTCTGTTGCACAGCAAGGGCAGAGAGTGACTAGACTACAGGTACAGTAGAATTTTCATAAACAGGAAGCAAGCACGGAATGTGATGGCCGTGAGAGGCTTGATTCGACTCCTTCGTTCCGAAGGCCACAGTTTGTATCTAGGCAACAGTATCCCAAGTGTGGATGTCTGGAAATGGGTAAAAGGATGTGATTGCATCCAAACAAGAAGTGCCAATGCCGCCAGATCCTCTGCCAGGCTGGGTTAGACCCCCACCTGGCCTTAACACCTATAAAACCCTGTTACCTCAAAGCTCTTACCACGTGGTACAGTATATACCTAAGTATTTATTCATCCAATAAATCTCCATAAGGACAGGAAGAGTGTTCTCCCCTGTGGCAGTCTGCTTACCTCCCAGACCTCAGGTCAGACTCCATTTTCCCCAAGCAATCCCCCTCACGTCACCTCGGGGTACTTCTGTACTTCATCAATCACAGAAATCATTGCCTGTTTCAACAGCATTTGCATATGACCCGTCGTCCACTGTGTGAGGACTCTGTGAGTTTGCTACAACACTTGATCTTTTCTACAAATGTCCTTTAATCACTGCTGTGGGGTGTGTGCTGCTCGAGACATTGGGGCTGCTGCAGTGAAGAAAATCTTTCCTGTTCTTACACAGCTAAGATAGCATGCTGGGTGGGGCAGGCGGTGAGCTGGGAGGGTGAGGGATGCCCTGCCTGCTTCTTAGCGGGAGTGAGCCATCCAACCCTCCCTTTAAAAAGCATCACAGTGTGGTGGTGCACGCCTTTAATACGGAGGCAGGTGGGTCACCGTGAGATCGAGGCCAAAATGGTGTACATAGTATGTCCTAGGCAAAGTGTGCCTTCAATATGAATTTTAAGAGAAAAACCCCTATTTACCATCTTGTGCCTGTGGGTAATTGGGCATACATATGTTTAAAATGCATCATGGGAAGGAACATGTACAGTGAACAAAGGCTTTCATAACCTAAGCCTGTCAATCAAAACAGGAAATCATTCATGCCTTGCCCCTTGGCAGCCACAGCCATGCCTCCCCACCCTCTTCGCAGTCAATCCCTTTTCCTCTTGAACAGATAAGAAGGCCCCAAGCAAGAACCTGCTGCTTCTGAGCAAACCCAACTCAGAGCTCACCGCTGTCTTCTGGTATCTGGCCCGTGCTTTTCCCTTGCTTCTGAGTAAAATTCCTGACCGATTTACCATCTGTGTGTGCTCCTTTAATTCCTCGAACAAGACACATAAAACCTGGAAACACCCAGTCCAGAGAGGGATACCCAGTAACAACGCCAGACTAACTAAATCAGAATGCTTAGGGAAGTCACCAGAAGTTTTTTTTTTAATTTCCCTTTTTATTTTAGTGTATGAGTGTATTTCCTCCATGTGTGTAAATGCACCCATGTTGTACAATGCCCATGGAGTCAGAAGAAGGTGTTGGACTCCCCTGGAACTGGAGTTATGGATGGTTGTGAGCCACCTTGTGGGTACTGGGAACTGAACCTGGGTCCTCTGCAGGAGCAGTCAGTGCTCTTGACCACTGAGTCCTCTCTCCATCCCAAATGTACTTTTTAAAAAGGTAACTGCTTTGATAATTACTTGCTTTCCCATAGTTACCTAAATATGAATTGTTTTTAAACATTCACAGTGCAATGAGTTTTTAAAATTCCTGTGCATGTGAGGATCATGGATGTGTTTCCAAGGGTAGGGAGGCTTGTCTGAGGGTTCAAGTATCACTTCTCTCTTTGTTACCTTCCTGTCCCAGGGCCTTTGCACTTACTTCCCTCTGCCTGAAATTTCATTTTTACACATTTTGTGTGTTTCTTCTCATCCTTTGCTTCTCATTTGAATGAGTGATGACCTCTCAGCTCTCCATCTAGAATAATTTTACGATCTCAGTGGCTCTTTTCTCCTTATCACATGCCTTGATTTTTTTTTCTCACATCATTTTTCATACCTTGAATGCTCTTCTTTGATGTTGTATCCCTAACACTAAAGAAACGAATCATTTCCATAAGGACTGGCGAAAGACGTTCATAGCACCATGCCCTCTGTACAGTGAGGATCAGGAAACAATTATAAAAATTTTTAAACATTTTATTTTTTACTGTGTGCATGTATGTGTGTGTGCATATGTGTACACAGGCACACGCCATAGCACATGTATGGAGATTAGAGGAAAACTTGTGGGAGTCACTTCTCTTCTTCCACCACATGGATCATGGGGCTCGAACTCAGGTCATTAGACTTGGCAGCAGTCGCCTTTCTCAGCTGAGTCATCCTGCCTGCCCAACAGCTGCAGTTATTAGAAATGAATGTGATTATTGGAAATTTGCCTGAGTGGAGGAACGTGCGGGATGAAGCCGCCTACTCTCGGGAGTCACAGAGCATGCTGGAAGGACTGAGCCCAGTGTCACTTATCTTTATTACAGTCAGTTAGAGGCTTGGCTCTCTGGAAGAAGACTCCATGTTGTATTTATTGCTGTGCATCCAGAGCTTAACTCGGTGCCTGGCATGGAAGATGTTCTGACTTGAAGACCATTCAGATACCAGAATACCCCAAAAGTGAAAGTAGGTAAGAAATAGGAACTTACCGGCAAGATGAAAGGCTCTCAGAGGGCGTGAGGTTCGGAAGAGGACTCGCCCTAACCCAGAACTTGAACCCGAAATCCGGAAGTGACTGGGAGCTGGCAGGCTCCAGGGCTGTGTGATCTTCTTTTTGCTGGTTTTCTCTGCTATGTGGACGCTGAGTGTTCCTGACCCTGCTTTATAAAGCTTCCTCCTGTAAACACAGTGGGCAGGGAGCAGTGTCTGGACTCAGAGGTCCCAGGAAACTCTTTAGTTTCTGTCAAGTGTTCACTTTTGGACCAGTCAACAGGATTTAGGGTATGAAGGGAATGGCATCGTTGGAACTGGAACCTTCTGCTTTATTGGGAGTATTTTTTTAACGGGAATACTGCAGCACTACGGAAAAAAACATGGAGAGCTTACTTCAGAAACCCCCCTGAAAGCAGAGCTTGACCGAGGGCTTTCAGATGCATGTTTAGGCCGGGAGCAGGAGAGGATTTAAATTGCTGAGTTAGGGAATGAGCGTAGACCAAAGATGCGTTATATTTTATTATTTGTTTTTCTCTTTCCATTTTCATTGTGGGTGTGTATGTGGGCATGTTTGCATGAGTGAGCACACATGTGTGGGTACAGGTATGTGAAGCCTGAGGCCAGCGTTGGGGAATCACCCTCCTTCATTCTTTCACCTTATTCATCGAGGCAGGGTTTCTCAATCAAACTCAGGGCTTGCAGATGCTATGGATAGTTTACGTGCTGGCTTATTTTTGGGATCCTGACTCTGCCTTCTGAGGCTGGAATTACACAGCAAACGATTTAACCACTGGGCCATCTTGCCAGCCCCACAGCTGTGTTTCAGAGCTGCCTGCTGATACGGACAACATGGTCTCCTGCTTGATGGAGAACCTCTGAAAATCATGCCGAAAGCACTGCAGAAAGGACCCATTGAGCGCAGGCAAGGAGAATGTACACACCAGCCCTCTGTCCCCTGGGTCAAGACTGTCCTCTGAGAAGAGCTCACTATGATGCATTTCCAGCTTCACCTAGACACCAGCACAGCTGCTGGGTCAAGTTTTGGAACAGAGAGTCGGAGAGCAGAGCTACCTGAAGCAAGGTGCTCTCAGCGAACCCTGCCAGTGGGTAGGATTCACTGTGGCAATGGCTGGGACCAGAGCGGTGAGGCGGAAGGATGTGCTGCGGATCAAAGAGCTCGTCCAGTTCCAGCAGGGGCTGGAAACAGACTCAGTTGGTGGCACTGAGCGCTTTGCCAGACGCCCAGAGTCAGCATTGGGCAGCATTTAGTTTTTCTGACTGCTTTACTCAATTGCAAGTTATAAAGCTGCTGTTAGACCCCAAGTGGGCTCAAAGCAGCAACCTCACTCCTGTTTCTGCACTCCGTCCTCTGTGTGTAATTCCGTGCAGTAGATACAGAAGATGCTAAAATCCAAAGCAGCTTCTAATTTTGTTTCATTACCAGTGGAATGCAACCCACAGGAGCCATCCCCACAGCCTTAACTAAACTTCCTCTTTCAGGCTATGGAGGGCTGAGATTAGGATCTGATGGAGCCTCCACTTGCTGGAGGGCTGGGGCTGACTCAGACCTGACAAACCAGCAGTTGAGGAATCAATAGAGTCTTTTCAGGACTGCCATTATCCCACAAGAAAAAAAAACTTTCAAAAAAATAAATAGCAGTATGCCATACAATCAGATTAAGTAGATAACAGGCTTTGCTGACTCTAGGGCCACGTTAGGGAAGGCATTGCAGGGAGAGAATTAGCGATTTAATGAGTTCAGCTCTCTTCTGCTTATGTTTTTCAAGTGCTTATGCTCAATCTGAAGAAGAGAGGGAGGGAAAGGTAAAAACAAGTTTCCACTTTCGGCTGGAGTTTCACCCCAAACAAGGCCCTGCCTTGCAGCCTTGGATCAGCGCGTCACTGTTTGGAGGTGGGCTTATAAAGTGACTGGGTCCTCCAGCCTGGATGTTATAGGACTTTCAAGCAAGCCTCACTGTACTGTGATGTTGGGAAAGCAATTTTACCTGACAGTGAACTTCAGTTTCTTTATCTTGAGTTGTGCTGCCCGTTAGCTGAAGCCAGACAGTGGTCATTCCACAAGAAAAGTTGTTGGGAATGTCAGAAAAGAGAACTGGGTGTTGGCAAGAGATACAAGTCTAATTCTGTCATCCTGTCTTGATTCCACTATCTCTGGAACCATTAAAAATGCCTCCATGAAGCTGGAGAGATAGAGAGCCCAGTAGGTAATGCTCTTGTTAAGCATGAGGACCTAAGTTTGATCACCAGAACCCACATAAGAAAGTCCAATGGGTGATGCATACTTGGAATCCCAGCACTGGAGAGGCAGAGACCAGGACGCCTTGGGGCTTGGAGGCCAGCCAGGCTAGGCCAGTGAGCTGTATGTCTCAGTGAAAGACTGTGTCAAAAAACAAAGTAAACAGCTTCTGAGGAATAACATCTGAGGTTGATCTTGGCCTCCAGATGTACACACACACACACACACACACACACACACACACACACACACACACTGTCCGTGGAGGCCACACACACACACACACACACACACACACACACACTGTCCGTGGAGGCCTTCTATGATGAAAGTTAGTGCAAGTGGTTCCAGATTCATCTACTAGTTTGCTGATTGCAGAGGGTGATGGGGATGCCAGTGGCCTGACTGAGTCCAGGATCATGCTCAGGAGGTTGTCCCCTGCTCTGTGTTCTTCTGGGCTCTGCTTGCTGCCTCGTCTCAGAGCCAGGTGCTCCTTGTCCAACCTCTTTGGACTTCACATCTATCTATGCCAATGTTGACAGCCAGACCCTCTGACTATCCCCTCGTTGGCTCCTCTTCTCAGTCTTGTTAATAACAATACTTGAATTGTTGTCCAGGATATAACTGGCCTTTACACTAGGACCGGGTTCTGCATGGGTTCGAGGATCTGCTCTAAGATTTGATTATCCTTGTCACCAACCTGTGCTCTGATAGGCAAGTGCGACTAGTTTTAAGATAGAACTATCTCATCACTCTCTCCACAAGAAAATACTGTTCACCCTATAATTGAGTTATTTGAGTGGAACACTCTGGAATTCTACGGTGTCCAGCTCTGTTGACTGAATGCACCATTGAGAGATTTCAGTGGCTGAGAAGGAATGAGCCACATTTTATAATGTTTGCAGCCATTGTAAGACATATCCAAGTATGATTGGCCCTGGGTTCAATCATTAGAACCTGAGTTCAAGTCCTAAGACTCATATAAAAATTTGAGTATCGGGGCATGTACTGTAATCCTAGTGCTGGGTGAGATGGAGACAAAGTGGCTCCCAGAGGCTTGCTGGCTGGGCAGCCAACCTACTTGGTGTGTTAAGGTCAGTGAGGAATACTTTCTCCAATGAGAAGGTGAATAGTTCCTGAAGAATGACATCAGAGGTTGTCCTGTGGTCTCCTCTGGCCTACACACACACACACACACACACATACACACAGACACACACAGACACACACATTTCTACATACTTGTGTTCTTTCTCACACATACACATAACATGCACATACACAAATGTGAAATATATCTAACTGTATATTAATAGATAAACTGATCCACACATAAAACCACAACAGCTCAGTGTCTCAGGAGTAAGACTATAATTAACAAGAGATGGTTTTTATATCAAATCACAGGGAGATAAAAGAGGGGTTTGGCTCTGTACATCTAATGCCTGCACTGAGCTAGCATCTGGTGAGCTACGCCATCTTATCCCTATTTCCCCAGGCTATGGGCTTCATTCCATTTCTTTCTCCAGAATCAGTGACTAATGAAATGATCTGTTCTGGTCTCAACTCAGAGTCCTGATGCCTGTCTGTGCTGGAAATGTGCTGCAGGCGAGGCATGCACATATAGATGACTGCAAGATAGCCTGTTAGATGCGTAGCTCCCATTTTACAAGGTCATAGTTATTTGAATATACAAATAGGTATAAATAAGTATTACCTTATACCCTGGACACAGAACCAGCTTCAGGTACAAATGCTAGTGACAGGTCTTCATGGGACTGACAAGAAGACTGAGACCCTGGGGGAGAAAAACCACCTATCACAGATCTTAATAGATTATTTATGGCCAAACATGTAATAGGTACCCAATAACCATTTGGTTATTGTGGGAGGCCACTGAACATGATAACTTCCAGCACACAGTTGGGTTGGATAGATGGGTGTCATGTCCTAACTCAGCCTTTCAGTTGATAGGTGTAATGAGGTCAGTAACTTAATTTCAGCTTTTCTGACTATAAAATGAGAGTAACAATAGTTCTTGTGTGTGGTTGTTAAGAGCATTCAATGAAATTATGGGCTGTATACAGTGTTTGACATAGCAGAGGAGGAGGAAGATGGTGATTATGGTGATTAGGATGCTGATTATGCTGATGATTGTGGATGGTGACAATGGTGATGATTATGACGATGATGGTGGTGGTGGTGATTATGGTGATGGTAATGATGATGATGGTGGTGGTGGTGATTATGGTGATGGTAATGATGATGATGGTGGTGGTGGTGATTATGGTGATGGTAATGATGATGATGGTGGTGGTGGTGATTATGGTGATGGTAATGATGATGATGGTGGTGGTGGTGATTATGGTGATGGTAATGATGATGATGGTGGTGGTGGTGATTATGGTGATGGTAATGATGATGATGGTGGTGGTGGTGATGGTGCAGATGATTAGGAACGATGATGATAGTGATGGTGACGATGACAGTGATGATAATGGTTATGATGATGGTGTTGATGGTAATGGTTGTGTGGATGATGGTGATGATAGGGGGTGGTCATGATAATGGTGATGATAATGATTGTGAGGATGATGGTGATAGTAGTGTAGTGATGATGATGCTGTGGTGATGCTATTGGTGTAGTAATGATGACTCAGTGAGACCTAGGCCTCTGAGGCCTTCAGTTATTCCTTAGCCATTTGATCCCTGCAAGTTTAATGTCCTTCCCATCTCCTAGCAAGTAAGCAGAGGCAAAGGGTTCCCAATGTCATTTCCCCGACTTGCTGATAATTGTTTCTTATTCAAGCCAGTGTCTCATTGATGCACTATTGATCTTTGCGCAGAGCCAGGGAAATTCGTGGACCATGGAGACAAAAGCAGCATTTTCCAGGCCAGGCGTTCCCAGTGGGTGTCCTGGCCATCACCTGCTCACTTGAATGGCTGCCCTCTGTCTTGCTTGGGACAAATTCTTAATCAGAACCAGCCTTTCTCAATGGCCCCCTCTCTCCTGTGCCCTTTATTGCTTCCTCACCCCTTCCCCCTGCTGGCTCCGTTTGACCTTTAATAAGCATTGCTTTTGTGCAGAGCTGCTGGTGAGTTATTGCTGGCTGAGCAGCTCCCCGGGGCAGCTGCCTCCCTGGCCCCTGGCCTCCCCAGAGCTTGTAAGGGAAAATTACATTTTGATCTAGACCCCATCTCCACTCTCTGTCACCTGCTTTTTGGAGACAAAAGGAAGAAAAGCACGCTTTCTCGTCTCCTTCCTCTCTCCTCCTTCAAGGCTCTGCCTGTACCTCGCCTTTCCTGCCTTCCCCTTCCTCTGTTCTGCGCGGCTCTCAGCTGTGGAGACAGTGACCTAGTCAGGATCACAATTTAGGTCATCTTTCCCTGAACACCTGGGTCATCAAAGCCCCAGAGCTCAGTACAAGACAGTACCTGAGAACTGCCAGAGGAGTCTGGAGAGGAATTAGAAACGCCCCAGGCCTTCTATGACACAGACCAAGGAGGTCCACTCCTTACACTGCGCTGTGCTGGGCGTCTCAGTGTTTGTTTCTTTTCATGGAGAAATTTACCCTTTCACCTTAAAGCATACAGTTCCATGGTTTTATTTAGTATATTTAGAGACTCCAGCTGCAGAGCGTTTTCATCAATGTGAATTAGATCTTGTCCCCTTTGCACTTTCTCAGAACTCAGCTCCCAGTCGAGCACCAATCCGCTTTGTTCATATGGATTTGCCTGTTCTGGTCATGTCATAGAAAGTGTGAACTTAGTGTGTGCTCATTATTCAAAATGGTGAGATTCATCGTGACATTTCCACAGCGTGTACACAATACCATGTCCTTTGCTTGTGTTCATTCTTTACTCCTCTTCCTTGTCCCTCTCCCCTCTCTTCCTCCCTCAGATACCCCTGTTTTATTTTCATGTTATGTGTGGACACACACACTCATAGTCTATATCTGAGAAGCACAGGGTGACTTCTTTAGGGGTGGTGTGGCATTAACAAGAAGCCTGACTCCTGAAGCACTTTAGCCAAGACCTGGTCTTGTTCTGAGGTGTTCTGTTCCTCTCAGAACTGAGTGCTTTTCTGTTTCTCTCTTCCTTACCTACTCTCCCCTGCCCGACTCACCCTAACAGAGGGCTTTCCTCTTATTTACAGAACAGCATATCAAGCCCGATATGACAAGGGCAAGAACTTTGATAGCAGTATGATAAAGGACGAGACGGTGTGCTGACCCTACTAGTGTAGAACTGCGCACACAGCCACAGACAGCTGTCCTCAACCTCTGCCTTCATGTTGCTTGCTACATCTGTGGGGGAGACACTGTTACAGTGACATCTTCATTGTCACATCTCATGCCCATTGTTCTGAGTCGGGGCATCACTGAGTCACAAATAGGGAACACGGTCTAAGATTAAAGCTTCGTGTTCAGCTCAGCTTGTGTTAGTAACATCAGGACTCCAAGTCGTTGTAGGATTTGTTTTCCTAGAAGGAGTACATATTTCTAAATGTTCTCAAAATATAGTATTAACTTGGGATACAAGGTTATCAAAAGAATTCACTTTGTAAAGCTTTATAAGTCATTTCTAGAAGTCATTTCCATGTTTTTTTCTGAGTCTGGCTTATTACACTAAACGCAATGATCTCCAGTTCTGGCAATTTTCCTGCAAGTGACATAAATCCATTCTATTAGGTTGAATAAAACACCATAACATTTATTACATTTTCATTTGTTGGTGGGTATCTAGGCTGGTTCCATGGCCTGGCTGTTGTGAATAGTTTTGTTACACGCATGGATGTGTGGGTGTCTGGAGTATGCTGACAGAGTCCTCCAGCATATTTGGCTTTTCTCATTTATCTAGATGGTTTCACTGGTTCATGGTTCATCCATGTTGTGTCGTGTATCAATACCTCATTCTTTTTGATGCCTATATAATATTCAGTTACATGGAAATAGCCTATGTTGAACTGGATGTTTGCTGCTTTTTAGTTATTATGTAATATAGCTCCGAATATCTGTGTCCTAAGTATGATTTGGACATGTATTTTTACTTCTCTTTGAAATATTACTAGGAATAGAGTTGCCGTGTCAGATGGTAATTCTACCTTAGCTTCTTGAACTTCTCCATAATGGCTGTGCTATTTCACATTCTTACTGTCTGTGTTTTCAGATTTTCTATGTCTTCCTCAATATTTGATGTTTTCCAATTGTCTTAGTTAACTTAAATTGAACACTTGACACAGCCTAAAGTCAGCTGAGAGGAAAGCCTCAGTTGAGGAATTGCTTAGATCAGGTTGGCCTGTGGACATGTCTTTTGGGGATTATCCTGATTATTAATTGATTCAAGAGGGCCCAGCTCATTGGAGAACAAACTATTATCAGGCTGGTAGCCCTAGGCTTTGTAAGAAAGTTAGCTAAGCACAAGCCTGGAGAAAAGCCAGCAAGCAGTGGCAAGTATGTGTGGCCTCAGAAGAGGGCATCTGATCCCCCAGAACTGGAATTATGGACAGTTGTTAGCCGCCATGTGGGTGCTGGAAATCGAACCCAGGTCTTCTGCAAGAGCACCTAGTGCTCTTAGTTGTTAAGCCATCTCTCCAAACACTTTTCAGTCTCTTGATAGTGTCCTTTATGCACAAAAGCTGTAGTTTTGATGAAGTCCGGGTTATTTTTTCTTTTATTGTTTCTGTGGTCTCTATATTTAAGAGAGTGCTGTTTGATGAAGGCATGTATATTTACCCCTGAAGTTCCTTCTAAGCACTAAGCATTTCAAGCTTAGAGGGTTGGTTCTTTGCTCACTGTCAAGTTAATTTCTGCCTGTGTCTGAGAACCCAACTTTATTCTCTTGCAAGTGGCTCCAGTTTTGTAGAATCGCCTGTTGAAAAGATTCCTTCCTTTATCAGGTGATTTTAGTTCCCTTTCTAAAATCATTGGACCACAGATGCACAGATTAATTTCTGTCTCCAATCTGTTTCGTAATCTATGTGTTTACCTTTGTCATTATAAAACTTTTGATTGTTACAAATTTTGTATTACTTCTTGAAATAGGAAAAGAAAAGTTGTCCAACTTCGCTCTTTTTCAAATTTTTTTTTTTGACCATCTGTGGGCTCTTGAAATTCCATGTGAATTTTAGGATCATTTTGTCCATTTCTGCAACAAATGTTGTTGCAATGTGAATAGGGAGTACAGTCATCAGAACAATGTTGTTTGTAATCCTTGAATATGGGATGCATTTCCATTTAGATCTTCTTTAATTTCCTTCAGCAATATTATAGATTTTGATGCTTTTTTATTATTCATTTAGGCACAGGGTCTAACATTTATTTATTTATTTATTTGTTTATTTATGTGTGAGAGAGGACATATCAAAGTACATGTGTGGAGGCTAGAGGAAAATTTATGGGAGCATTTGTCTCTTTCCATCATGTAGGTCCCAGGAATAGACTCAGGTCATTAGGCTTGGTGACAAACACCTTTATTCACTGAGCCAACTCACCATCCCTAGTGATAGGGTCTCTTGATATGTGGCCCAGGTTACATGTCAAACTTACCATCCGTTTGCCTCTGCCTCCTTTGTTCTGGGATTACAGGTGCATGTCACCATGGCCAGCTCCACAGCTTTCTTTTTAATTACAATCATTACAGAAATATCGGTTGTGTAACAAAGAGCCAATGTCTGCTGGGAAGCTTCCCCAGGGCAGTGTTCATTTTGACTACCACTGTGGCAGATTTGGAGGTTGGTTGCTTAAATCTTTCCCCAAGAAAAGACTCACCGCCTCGTTTCAGTGTGTGAGGTTACCTGACAATGGTCGGCGGTTAGCTCCATCCAGTCTGCCTCTGTTTGTTTGTTGTTTTATTCCAAAAAAATTTATTTTATTTAAAAGAATGTATCAGTAGTATGTTTGTGTATGTATGATCTGTCACATGTGTGTGTGGGTGCCTAAGAGACCAGAAGTGAGCATCGGCTCCCTTAGAGATGGAGTTACTGGAGGTTAGGAGCTACCTGATATGAGCACTGGGGACAAAATTTCAGTCCTCTGCAAGAACAGTACACACTTTTAACCACTGAGCCATCTCCAGCCCCTGCCTCAGTTTTTAAGACAAGGTTTCACTGTTCTAGGAGAATCCTTGGCCAGTGATTGGGTGAGGAGTTGGAAAGTGATGAGAGCGTGTTGTAGTCAGAACAGCCTTGACTGAGGACTCAGAAAGGTTGTAGGCCATCCAAGGTCTGGACATTTCTACCCAATTGGTGACTCTTATAAAAGGCATTCTTCTTTTCGAAACTTCAAATTCTCTTTTTGTTAATTTAAAATTTTAATTAAAATTTTGAGACTTTTATACAATATATTTTGATTATGTTTAGACCCGCTCCCCTTTCTGCTCTCCATAAAAGGCCCCTCACCTGATTTCATGTACTTTATAGTATATACTAAGATATATTCATTCAAATTTATGTCTCCAAATGCTTTTCTGTGTGGGTCTAGCCACAGGAGCCTGGTTAACCTATCTAACACCACATCCTTCAAGAGAATCGACTCTCTCCCTCTCCCAATAGTTGTTGGTTGCCAGTAGTTCCTAAGCTAAGGTTGGGGCTTCTTCTCCATCTCTATCCTGGATTTCGTCTGACTTGAGATTATGTGGGTCTTATGCATCCTGTCACCACTCATGTGAGTTCACGTGACTAACTTCCAAGCTGTCTGGAGAGCTCCAATTCTTTGTGATCTTCTACCACCCGTGACTCTTACGATCTTTCCACTCACACTTCTGCAATGGTCCTTGAGCCATGGATGACAGAGGTTTGATATAGGTGTCCAGTTTGGGGAGAATCACTCTGTAGTCTCTTCTCTGTACTTTGGCCAATTGTGACTTTCTGTGTTCATCACTATCTGCCACATGAGGAAGCTTCTCCAGTGAGAGAGATGCCTTCATATTATTTCCACGTCCTGTTCCACGGTGTTCCCTGAGCCTTAGGTGTAGAGGTTGCATTGTAGATGTGTCACTTAGGGATGAGAACCTCATACCTCACAGACACTCATTCTGTACATTTGATCAGTTATAGAACTTAGTAATAGTCTCCATCTATTGTGAAAAGACGCTTCTTTGATGGTGCTGAGAGGTCCACCTCTCTGCAAATATAAGGATACGTGTTTAGAATATAGTAAGAAATGATGTTGGTCTAAGGATGTGACAAAATCAGGCTTTCCTCTTGGGTCCAGGAGAACAGCCATTCTTCTTTCCAATGCCTGCTGCTGGGCTGGTAGAAGTTTGTTCTGAGCTGAGGTCTCATGTTTCTTTTGCTCAGTGCAGCCTTCTCTCTTTGCCTTTCATAGGCATAGCTCTCAGCTGCTCTTCTCTGATTCCCAAATCTGTTCTAATTGCTGCTTACCAGGGAGTACTTGCATAAAGCCATCTGATTCTCTGGTCTGGCTCACTAGTTGGCACATCATTAAAATTCTATAAACGTGGGCTAAGGAGATGTCCCAACAGTTAAAGCATTTGCATTGTAACTGTGAGGACTAGAGCTGGAATTCCCAGAAACACTCTTATATGCTGAATGGGCATGGCAGCGCATCTAATTCCAACCCCTGAAGGCAGAGACCGGGAATCCTCGGAGAAAGCTGGCCAGTGAGATTAGGCATGTCAGTGAGCTCTGGGTTTGATTGAGAGACTTGCCTCAGTGAATGAAGTATAAGCGTGGTGGAGGATGATTCTCAGCATCAACATCAAGTTTCCACCTGTGTAAGGACACACATACGTGCACGCAGTCTACCCACACACATGTATATACAGAAATATATAAAACATACATTTGAAAAATGAAGAAAGAAAAAAAATTCTATAAACATTTCCAAATAGGGGGAAGAAAGAGACTCGTGATGTGGAATCTTGATAAACAAACTAGTCTCATACTGTTGCTGACATGAAATAGTTTTCTGTCGTTGATCCGTTTAGCAAAGTGATGAACACAGAGATGAATGATTCATCATCTATCTTCAGGAGTCTCAAGGAGCTTGTTGGGAATGGAGTCAGTTGGAATGGTGAAGAACCTGGAGTGACATCAGCCAAGCAAACAGTGTTACTTTGTGAGAAGAGAAGTTTTCAGCGGGGCACGGGGTGATCAGAGCAGAGTGAAAGAACGGGGTGAGGGGGGGCAGCAAATGAGGACAGCACCAGCTTCAGACATGTGAAAAGCGGAGGCTGGGACTGTGCTGTTCTAGCTTCTCCTCTGTGCTCCCCTCCACTCAGAGGGACTGAGCTAGTCACCAAAGTGGACTGTGATGCATTTGGAATCACTTACAGGGCACACCTCTGGCTGCTTTTGGGGAGGGTGTTTCCAAAGAGGTGTGGCTGAGGAGGACCCATCCTGACTGTGGGTGTAGTACTATGCAGTACTATGAGGTGAGGCCCCAGGCTGGACACAAAGGCATAGAGAAGGAAACTTGCTGAGTGCCAGCCTTCATGTCTCTGCTTTCTGACAGTAGATGCCATGTGATTAGCTGCCTCAGGCTCCTGTGGGCAGGCCTTGGCCTCCATGATGGCCAATATCTTCAAAGTAAGAGTTTAAATAAACCCTTCCTTCCTCAAGGTGCTGTTTGAGGTACTTTGTCACAACGGTGAGAAAAGTAACTTAATACTGAACATTTTCGGGTAGAATTGATTTTCCATCTGCTAAGGGCAAAAAAGTCAGATTATTTGTGAGCCACCCAGAAGAATAGAGTTTTGGCTCTCTGCACTCTGCTCCTGGGCATTCCTTTAGTAACACTTACTAAGGACAAGACAGTTTGTAACAACTTGTGACACATAAATCATACACCTTCGAATTTCACTGGTAAGAATTATTCTCTCCCAAATATGAAAATTTAGGGGTTCTCTGTAAGCACCTTGGAATCCTGATGAAGGGAGGTGGTCATCAGAGGTTTTCTACTACAGTGCCAGTGGAAGGATCCTGAAATGGGGCCGCATGCCTTCTCTCACAGACTCGGATGACTCTGATAAACAGCCCTAGAAACTTGATGTGACATTTATGTTTGGACTTGATCCCATGGCCACATAACACCCAGAAGGCTCTAACGAGCAAATGTAAGGCTTTAATTTTATTATCCATATTTTTTACAGTCTTGAATAAAGGGGAGTTACAGAAGAACCTCCTAAATCATCAGAATGAGATGATGATTGGATCAGAATGAGATCCAATTATGTTTGCTGTCATTTATGTTATCTGTACTTGGAAGAATCTAATTTCCTACAAATTAGTTACCTGAGGATGAAAAAAAATCTCCCCTTATCAAATGCCACTCACTGAAGAGCCCAGTGATACGGAGATTCAAGACCCCAAGGTTTAGAATCTTCTCTGAAAAATTAGGTTGCATTGTGTAGTGTCACTAGTGCAAAAGTGAGAGTCCCGATAAATTCTCTTCTACATTTACAAAAATGAAAAGGTGGTATCTAAGTGAGGGAAACCGCCAGAGACAGCATGTACATAGAAAACTCTCTGTAATGGGTCCTTTCTAATCAGTCCTCACGCGTCACCTTCAACTCCCCAGGAAATGTGTAATTCTATTCCTGAAAACTCCTGGGCCATCAGTCACAATGGTAGGAGACACTATGGTCCTTAGACAAATCTAGTCCCCAAATGCAGCATGTTTAAGTCCCAGGTAAGCACAAGTGCTTTCATTAGTCTTCCTTGATAAGAGTCTCTAGAAACTCATTCCAACCAAGTCAAGTATAATTGAAGTTTTGTTGTGTCAGGGGAACCCAGAGAAAGCAGAGCAGTGAGGCCTGGAGAGTATGAGGAACCAAGAGCAAAGTGATGATAATTATGCAGGTTCCTCCAACTACTAGCTCTGTGGCCCCAGGTGAGTTACTTGGTTCATCTATGTCTCCATCCCAACAGGAGAGATGACAGCACACAAGTTGTCACTGTGAGCAGCACGCACAATAAGATAAGTGGATCTTATTATGACTACAAATACTTTAAGTTACCCAACAGGAGAGATGACAGCACACAGGTTGTCACTGTGAGCAGCACACACAATAAGATAAGTGGATTTTACTAGGACTACAAATACTTTAAGTTACCTTGGAGTGGCATAAGGTTAGGTCTCATTATGCATGGATTGACCCCAAACTGGCAGTCTTCCTGCCTCACCCTCTCAACTGCTGGGATTACAGATGCCTGCCACCACTCCCAGCTCTAAATCTGTATAAGTGTTCCCTCTTTGCGTAACTTCCCCCTGGTTTCAGCCTTTATGCTGTCCCTGGGTCTACCTGACTTACTAAGTGTTAGTGCTGGTCACCCCTTCCAAGCTATTCTCTTTCTTCAAGTTGCTAAGATGGTATATCTTTTCTTGTTACTCTGACAAAATGCCTGGAAAAGGCAACTTAAGAAAGGAAGGAAGGGTTTATTGACAAAAGATCTGCTATTTTGGCTCACAGTTTGAGGGTGCAGCCCATCATGATAGAGAAATCATGGCAGCAGGAGCATGAGGCAGCTGGTCACACTGCATCCGCAGTCAAGAAGCAAAGATAGCTGGTGCTTGGCCAGCCCTTTCCTTTTTATGTAGTCTGGGACCGCAGCCCAGGAGCTGATACTACTTCCATTCAGGGTAAGTTTTCCTTTCTCAGTTAATTCTCTCTGGAATGCCTTCATAGACACACCCTGAGGAATGTTTCCATGGGGATTGTAAATTCTGTCAAATCAACAATGGAGATTAACCATCACAGAGGAAGACTGTGATTGAGTCATCCCTGCCAAATAGACCCCTGAGTCCAAGGCTAGGATCTTCTGGGACACAGACTCCCCATTCCCCATGACAGGGCGTGGGGTCCACTCATTAGGACTGTGGATGGGGAGCCTCCTGTCAGCAGTAGATAGCTGGAGGATATGCAGACACAGGGCAAGATCACCTCTGGCTGGAAGGTGTGGGGGCCTGGAAAGAACAGATGGAGTGGAGTGCTTGTGAGGCAGATGTCGCTAGGGTAAACCTGGGACCGCAGCAGGATGATCATGAGGATGACTGCAACACACTTGCCGATGGAACCAAAAAGGTGTCTGTATGTGAACGTGTGTTTGTGTGTACATGCATGCATGCATGAGTATGCACATGTGTGTACCTTCTAAGCAAAGGAGAGCAAGAGAGAATTTGGTGAGTGCAATTGAAAGGTGCATGTGTGCTCAATAAGCAACTCTTTCCATTTTCCTGAAGGTTTGAAATTACCCAGAATTTAAAATGATAAAAGAAATCACAGTTAGGATAGTTACTAAATAAGCATCTAGTTTCATAATAAATATAAAGAAGTGTATTAATAAAGAAAATGTATAGGATCAAACTGGCTCAAGACTCAGCAAACCCTAGTTCTGTTGATAAACTCTATATAATTTTCTTTTCTCTGAACTTCTATTTGTGTATCTGTTAAATGAATGTATATTCCTACCTATTGAGGGTTTCCCCAGTGGGCAGACAGGGCAGGAGGAGCCAGTATCCAGCAGGTTGGCATTGGTATAGCTGCCCTGATTGTTGGCAGCTAAACCTCCGTTCTGGATGGGTGGTTGTCCCTGTCGTTAAGCATGCTTGATTATTGTTCTTCAAGCCTTGATGCGTCAGGAGCCAAATCCATGGACATCATCAGTCTCATGATCGTCTTCAACTTTGACATGAATGAGGCTTTAGGAATAACTACTGGACCAAGGTGTGGTGACATTCTAGAGGATCGATACCATCCCAATATGAAGTAAATAGATCCCTGCAGTAACTTAGGCTGGCGCATCTTGCACAAAGAAAGCATGGGCACAGGCTGAGTGAGGGAGGGAAGGCAGCAGAGATGAACAGACGGATGCTGAGGCTTTGGGCTTGTGTCCCTAGGAGATGGAGAGGGGCTTGGAAAGTGGGGTGGGACCACGAAGACACCATTGGGGTGGACAGGAGAAAATGTTTAAAAGCTGGTAACACTTAAACTCATTCTCCTTTCTACCACCTCGGGATCTTTAAAATAAGCTTCATAAATGTTCGTTTGGACCATAAATGGCATAGATGATGGATGGAGCCACTGAATAGATAGAAATCTGAATTCTGAAGGTTGGAGAAACTCATGGAAAATGGAACAAAAGTGGATGAACATTCGAATGAATAAATAACTAGTACAGTTAATGAGGAGAGAATGACTTAATGAATTAATTGATGGGCGATAAGCAAATTTTAACAAGGATATCCTAAGTGCCAGATACTCTGCTAAGCAATTTACATGTATTATCTCAGTTAATCTTTACAATAATCCCATAGAGTAGACACCATTGGCAGCATTTTACAGATATGAATCGGGTACAGAGAGGTCCATTGACTTGCCCAAGATCACACAGCTGGGAAACAAAGGATTCACCACCTCAGCACTTGCTTTAGTTTCTTTCTGCCTTTAATCACCATAGTGACTGTATTGTCCCAGTCTATAAAGTAGACAGCCCGTAAACAGCAGAAATTTATTGGGTACAGTTATAAAGAGTAGGAAGTTCAAAATTGGGTTGTTAGCATGATTAGTTTCTGGTGAGAGCTTACTTTCGGGTTGCAGAGGGCTAACCTCTCTGTGTCCTCATGTGGTTGAAGACGTAAATAATCCCTTGGCCTTCTTTTATAAAGACACCAGTTCCACTTAGGGCAGAACCCTCAAGATTCAATCACTTCTCACACGTCCTCCCTCTTAATGTCACCACATTGCAGATTGGCTTCCCACATTCAAATGGGTGGTGAACACTCAGAGTAGAATGTGTAGGAACCAGTAGAATGTGTACAAACTTATTTAACTCTGTAACAGCTATTGGTTTCAATATCTCCATCCACCTGAGACACTCATTCATTCACTGCACAGATGTATTCATTCATTCCACCAGTCCATAATAAGCATCTATTCTATTCCAAACACTCTTCTGGGTACCAGTGTTACAGCACTGAACAAGCAGACACTGCTGTGACTTTCAGTAGAGAAAACTGAAAACAGATAAATGCATGTATCGTTTCATATGGAGGACTGACAAGAATGTCCTGTGGGGAGTGGCACTTGGGGGCAGGCCTGATAACCTGAGTTTGATCTCTAGATCCCACAAGGGGTCAGGAGAAAATTAAGTCCCTTGAGTTGTCCTCTGACCTCCACACATGTGCCATGGAATGGGTGTGCCTGCACACACACACACACACACACACACACACACACATGCATACACTAAATAGATAAATAAAGCAAATAAATAATATAAAATACATAAATATTTTTAAAGTAAAAAATAATTTCAGATAGAAGTAAAGTCTATAAAGAAAACAGGCACATAAGAAGTTATAGGGCAGGACTGGAGAGATGCTCAGCAGTTCAGAGCAGTAGCTGCTCTTGCAGAGGACCCAGCTCCATCCCCAGCACCCACACAGCATCTAACAATATAATTCCAGTTCCAGGGGATCTGACACACTTTTCTGTCCTCTATAGGCATTACATGACACAGGTACACTTAAATGCATGCAGGTAAAACACTCATATACATAAAATAAAAGTAAACATTTTAAAAATGTTATAGGACAGTGGATGGTGGCAGTGTTGAAGGAAGCTGTTTTAGACTCATAAACTGAACATTACGCAAAGTTCTAGAGGAAGCATAGTCCAGGCACAGGGAACAGCAAGCACAAAGGTCCTATGGCAGGAAAGAGCATTCCACGTTTGAAGTCTGGCAAGGAAGCTGATAGGGTTAACCTGATGTGAGCCAGGAAGCGACACAGACAGGGAGAGGCCAATATCAGATGAAGATAAAGATCCAGGGCTTTGCAGGGCGGGGGAGATGGGGCATGGGGTGAATTTTACTGTAAAGAGCAAGAGAGGCTGCATTACACTTAAGATATCATTCTTGTTCTCAATCCAAAACAATCTGATAACGATTATAATGAAAACCTATGTGTTTGTCCTTTGAATATTCCAGCTGTACTCACCCCCTCTCCTTCCCTCTCTTCCTCTTTGGGGACACATCTGCCACGACCCCCCCGCCCCCGCCGTACCAGTACATTTGCAGGCAGCCGTGCATTCTCTTTGCTCTTTCTTTTCTGATCCTTGGCCAGGCTTCCTGTCCTGCAGCCCCAGCCAACAGAAGGAAAAAGAAGAGAAGAAAAAGACAGTAACTTATGTCCAAAAATAGGGGCTGAGCAAATTCATTCACCACAGTAATGTTTGGCCATCAAAAATGGTGCTGTGGGGAAATAACTGCTGATGTTATGCCAGTGTGGTGAATGATTAATCTGTTGTGTGTCGGGTTCATAACTGACATGCTATATTTAATTTGATCCTCTCTGTATGTGTGTATGTGAGCATAACTATGTGTGCATGTATATGTATGTGCATGTACACGCATGTGTGCATGTGGAACCGAGGGGCCAATCAGGTGCCATCCACCTTGTTTTATGAGCCGGGGTCTCTCACTGGCCTGGGGCTCACCAATTAGGTTAGACTGACTAGATCGTGAGCCCCAGAGATTCACCTGTCTCTGCCTCCCCAAGCACATGCCAAAGTGCTTTTTACCTCGGTGCAGGCCATCAAACCCAGGTCCTCATGCTTGCACAGCAAGCCCTTTACCAAGTCCCTAATTTAATCCTCTTGATAGAGAGAAATGGACTCTACTCTTGTCCCCAGTTTATAGATTTGGAAATAAAGGCTTAAGCATCTTGCTAAGAATCACTAAATTACTGAACGGCTCAGCAGGAGGAAAATGCAGATCTGCCTCCTTACAAAGTCCTCATTCTAGATTCATGCCATTGGCTTCCTAAAGTCCCTCTTACTGCGCTGAACCACTGGGTGAAGAAAGGGGACTGTGAAAGAATAAGGGCATCCCAAAGCCCATCCTTCTTGGCACTAAAGGGCACTTAGCTAAATGTTAAGCATTGTTGTCTCTCGGTGGTTAATTATGGGACAGTTTTGCATGTGTTTATGATTTTTGTAATTAGAGTTAGACAAAAGCAATAAAAGGTCTTGGTGTGTTTTTCTTCTGTGCTCAGCCCCTCCCTTCTTCCCTGTGTTCTCAAGGCCAGTGCTGGGGGCTCTCCATGAATATAAAGCTGGCACAGCCTCTTCCCCTTCGCCTCTTGGCTTTGCAATTTCAGCACAATTCTATAGATTGCTTCAAATTTCACTAGCATCCTAGATGCTGAGTTGGTCGCATATTATTCACTTCCTGAACAGACTTACTGTTTCTTAGCTAGAGGGTTGAATAAAACACATCGGCAGAAGAGCCAGGTCCCCAAGTGTTTGCCATGTGTGGTGTGGACTTGGTAATGGTCTCAGCTCCCCTGAGCCAAGGCCAGGGGAGAAGCAAAGGACTTGATCTGCTTGATGAGAGGCTGGACTCAGAGAACAAGTGGGGATGAGGGAGACTCTGTCACCAGCCATGACACCTGAACTCCTTCCTCCTCCAACAGCCTTTGAGGAGCAGGGATGTGTGCCTTGTGTTTCAAGGTAGTTTCCAGGGGATCTAAACCCCAGACTCTGTTATTCAGGCATGCATTTATTCATAAAGGCACTATTTACTGAGCACTTACTCTCTAGCACTGTGCTAAGCGCTGGGAATTCAGCAGTCAGGTTAAAGATCCAGCCCTCCTCCATGGGGTTCACAAAGTGGAATCCTTGGGGAAGACAGACACTGAACAAATGTTCATATGCAACAGATGGAGGAGATGCAGGATGCTGGGGAAGCCTGGGAGGCAGGAGCTGAGTCTATGGTTTTAGGAAAGGCAGCCCCAGGAAGCCATATTCAACGAGAGTAAAAGTTTGCCTAAAAGTGATATAGGTAGGTAAACAGCAAAGAAAGAAGCAATTCAAGCAGAGAGGGGCACGTGTGAGCACCTAACAGCATGTGGGTGCACGCACGTGCGCACACGTGTGTGTGTGTGTGTGTGTGTGTTTAAAGCTATCTCCTCATCCGTCAGAGACAGGATCTCAAAATGCCGTCAGGTTGGTCGCAGACACACCACATTCTTGCTTCAGCCTCCCAAGTGCTAAGGTTTCAGGTGTATGCAGCTGTATCTGGCTAGTTTATTTAAAGAGAGAAGCTTAAAGACTCCAAACAGAAGAAAGATTAAATGGAAATATTCATTGCTCTGATGTCATCAGTCCATACTGCACATGTGTCAGATCTCATACCAAACCTGATAAATGTGCACAATTACTATGTGTTGATCGATAGTAAGAACAAAAGTTTAATTTTTAAGGGACATCACTAGACAGAGGCAGTCAGAGCTGAGAATGAAAGATACTTTTCTGATGAAACATTTTTCTTCGATTCAGAAAATTCCTACACAGCATCCACAACATCATGGACAGCTCTGGATGTAGAAGAAACGTGGAGCAAGGAAGAGACCTTCGCTGTTTGGAGCTACAGCCCATTGGGAAGAGACGGGCCACAAAGACCAGAGCCAGTAAGTAGATCTTATAACAAGAGTGTCCGCAGGAGTCGAGAGGCAAAGGTAAGGAAGGGAGTACATGGAGAAACATGAGGAGGCTGGATGAGTGTGCTCTCCCTGGTAGGGGCCAAGAAGCCCTCTGGAAGTTCACACCTGACCAGAGAACCAAAGGATGAGAGGAAGTGGGCTTGACCTGGGATCTCCTCTCCATGAACTTTTTCAGTGACCAGGTTGTATTGGGAGTCAGGTGGAGGCTTGGAACAGTTTCCTGGTTCATTCAGATTTATGACCTTGGCTGCTTGGCACTGGATGCTTTCTGCCCTTTCTAGTTCAGTTGTACAAAAATGAAGTGCTCAAGCACAGAGTTCACATCCCATTCTAATAACCAGCCTGGCTCTAAAGAGGCACTTGTGTTTCTCTAGCTATCAGACTGTCAAACAATAGACTTCAAAAAAATGGAAATTTCCTCTTATTGGGAAGAGAAAGACACTCCAGGCAGAGGGGAACCTATCTTCCAGAAAGAGATTTCACCTAATTATGACCACTTGTCAGACTACCTTACTGCTTGAGACTGAAATGGAGAGTGATGGGTCAATGGTGGACCACATCTTGACCAGGTCTGCTTAGATTATATATCCTTGGCCCTCTCTTTAGTCTCTTCCAGGACCCGGAAGATGGACTTCAGAGTCACGATTCTCTTTGCCCCTCTTCCCACTGTGGCCACATTGAACAAAACTCTTTTTTTTTTTTCTGTTTCTTTCTATTGATTGGGCTGCTTTCGTTGGCTTCTTGAAAACTGGCTGAATTTGGCTTCTTGGGGCATAGAGTGACTCAAAGAATGGTTACATTCTGAGTTATCCCCATGGCTGTTTAATGGCTGCTTTTTGGCATGTGTGTATATGCATATATGTGTGTGAACATTTGCACGTGTGTGGGCATAATATTATGTGCAAGTGTACATGTATGTGCTCCAGTTTGTGGAGGCCAGAGGCTAACATGGGATCTTTCTAGATCATGCTCCACCTTGCATGCTGAGGGTGTCTCAGTTGAACCCAAATACTACCAATTTGGCTAGTTTGGCTAGCCAGCCATGGTCAGGGGATGTCCTGTCTCGACTTCCTGAGTGCTGGGGTTTCGGGTGGACCTCTATGTTTATGTGGTTCAAATTCTGGTCTGCATACATGCGCCACAAATGTTTTATCTACTGAACCATTGCCCCAGCCCCAACAGCTCCTTCAGCTTCAAATCCTGCTTGCTCTTTTAGGCAAACAGATTTATCGACCTTTTAGTTTTAAGACAGAGATGAGCTGGGTTGCACACAGGGTGGAACCAGGACTTCATTGCAATGTGTGGTGGGGATGGAAGTCTCCCTGCAGTGTAGCAGGCATTTAGGGACACTGCACTGGGGCTTGGCTCATTCATCAGCACCTCTTAATAAAGTCTGCCTCAGCTGGAGTGGAGTGTTCTTTCTTTCTCTTTACCGATATAAACAGCATCATTGTCTTTATCGATCTCTACTGCCACTGTTATCAGAATGTACTCTTTCAAAGTCACTACCGAAACTTCCCCTTCATGTACTCTGCCCTCCCTACAGCCTTGAATTCAGAGTGGGAAAGGGGATAAAAGTTTGATGTCTGATGTTTGTGTGTGAATCACAGCTTTGAATTCAGAGGTTGGGTGACCTTAGACAAACGGTTTCACTTTTCTGAACCTCAATATCCCTGACCATAAAATATGGATAGTTACGGTTTAAATCTGAAAAATCTCATGCTCATGTTGTTCCCCAACTGGTGGCCCTGTTTTGGAGGCTGTGGAGCCTTTAGAAGGCGGGGCCTAGCTTCTAGAAGTGGGTTACTGGGACCAGGCCTTTGAAGGTTATACGTGGACCACTAGTTCCATTACTCTCTCTATCCTAGTATCCCATGATGTAACCCAAAACTCCCACCACCATAAACTCTGCATGCCTTCCCCACCATGATGGACTACGACCCTCCGAAACCACCATCTAAAGGATACCTTTCCTCCCTCAAGTTGTTTCCATCAAGTACTGTAGTCACAATGACACAAAAAGTTTCTAATCCAATAGTCATACTTACTTCCCTGGATGGCTGAGAGGGCTAAATGAAATGGTGAGCCCGACGATATTTGGAAATGGTTCCCCAAAGTGTAACATATAAGAATGACCCAGAGAGTCTTTGAGAATCTGGATGCATGGATCTGATCCAGGAGGTTAAGGATGGGGCTAACTTCTTTCCAAGGGGTTCTGTGCCCAAGGTTTCTTAGGACACACTGGGGAATCCACCACTTCATCCTTCTGTTAGGCTACTTCCTCCTACTCTTGTCTCAGCCCAGTTGTTGAGATGTTCAGCATCTCCCTTAAATGCTTCCTCTTCTGCATCACTTACCTCTGTTCAATGGGGTTAAAAGCATCTTTCTTGTGACTGCCCATACACATTGCTCCCACTGTGCTGTGAGGCCTTTCATCGTACGGGTTACATGCTAAATATTCCAGACTAATTATTATCCACTGCAACTGTGAAAATATTAGTCCAACTTGTGGTGATGTCTGCTAGTTAAGGGCTACTGGGATGCAACTGACTTTTTATAATTTTCAAATTTTTAGCAGGCAAGCCGTTATTCACCCGCCCGGGTCTCTATACATGCTGAATCTGTGACAGCTAGACTCATGTCTTAGGGGTCTTGCCATAGACGCAGCTCTTCTAACTAATTTCTTTGGGATTTGGTTCCTTTTTGAAAGTTTGCTGTCCAAGAGAGAAAGCATCCTGGAACCTCAATGAATTCGTATAAAGACTTTCATTCCTTTCTTCCTTCCTTCATCCACCCCTTAATTAAACAAGAGCTTCTTTCACGCCCACCCGTGGGACAGACACTGTGTTCACTTTATTCCTCACTCCCGCAGGGGCTCCATACATGTTACAGGAATTGATGTTTCATCGGTAAATATTGTCTCTAGATTTGAGCATTTCTACTGTCTTTCCTTAGCAGCAGGTGTGTGTCAGTGACCCAGTCATTTCTTCCATCTGAGCTGATGGTATGCTGACCAGCTTTGATGGTAGCCATGGAGGACATGACAGCTCTGTGATCTTCAGCGTTCCAGAGCATGCTATATGAAACCAAAACATGGAGGTGCCAATCTAGGAGGAAAGGGATGCAGACTTTCACATTTGCAGTGAAACTCCCATCAGTCTCTCCACCCACACTCAGAGCAACCCAACTAATATCTGAGCTGTAACACTGCATTTCCTCTGACTTTTCTGTCATTGGGAAACATTTGTGCATGCCAAATTGCCTGCCGATACATACACTCAAAGACAAGGGAAGAGGCAGCATAGAGTAGCAAACACAATCATGCTTTTAACCTGCCAAAATTATGCTAATTACATTTAAGTCTATATGGGTACCAGACACATGTCTTCCCCATCCTGCTCAAAATGTTTCCTGCTTGATCAGCCTGGCTCAAGGACGGAGCAGGCAGAACATCATTGATGATGTCGAAATCATGGCCATCACAGCAGACATATCTTGTGACTACCTGACTCATGCACAGCAACCACTGCAGAGAAGTGCTGTCTTCGTCCCTGTATTACAGCCGAAAGAGCCAAGACAGAAAAGAGGCTAAGTGACATTCTCAAGCAAGTGCCAGGGCTAAGGTTTGACTTCCCTTCTGTTCCTAGATACCTAAGACAATCTCTGCCAATGAGATTGCCTATTCATCAGAAAAACATCACAGTCCAAGTTGATAAGACAAAACTTGGTGATTGGTTGATCCTGGGAATCATAGCTGGAATCAAACTGGTGGCTGTTCTCTTATGTGTGGGTCTGAGTCAGAAGTTAACATGAACTCTGAGAACCAGCCTTCACTGAGTGAATGAGACATAGTCCACACATTTTAGATACACATTTTAGAGGAAACAGAAATGCACTCTGGGATTGGGGTATTACTTTTATGTGGTGTGGAGCACACCAAATCTGTTCTTGGTAAGATTAGAAAAATTCCATGTTAGGAATAATCTTCTGTGAAGAGCTGGTTGAAAGAATGTCTTCCTCCAGTATGCAATCAATTGCTTCTTGTTATAAAGCAGCCAGGGAAAGATTCAGAGTTCCAACAGACAGGAATCAATCAGTACAGTCTTTTCATCTCCACTCTCAATAAACCTCTCTAGTCACCACTCTTGGTATCATTAAGAAATAATCTGATCCCTCTCCATTGGTTTCTCAATCTTTCACTCTTGAGGCTCTGCTCTTTGGTAATTTCATAGACTGAGTTGAGAGGAAGAACCAATCTCACTTTCCCAGGTCTTGGAAAAATGAGACAGAAAATAATTCATTCAGGTCAAGCTTCTTGGACACAGCTGGTCACTACTCCCTTTGAGGGCTGAACTATCTAGTGCTTCGCACTGGGTGATTGACCGTAATGACATCCAGTTGCAATTTAATAGGCGAGGGATAGGTTTCCTCTATACTGTGATAGAAGTAATTTGTAAGCATGCAAGGATTTTCATGACCTAAAACTAGAGGAATTTAAAAAGCGAAGAAGGGTACGGTGCTACAGACCGGTAACTCGGGCACTTGGGAGGCTGAGGCAAGTTCAAGCCAATTTGGGTTACTTTGCTAGTGCCAGGCAAGCCAAGCCTAGCCTACATAATAAGATCTTTCAAATGAACAAAGAAGAAAAGAAGGAAGAAGGAAGGGGAGGAAGGAAGGAAGGAAGGACTCATGACTTTGTCCCTTGTTGTAACCACAGAAATGGGTTATCTCTTGGGCATGGAGTGACTGAATCCTTGTGGTGCTATGAACTCCAAGTGATGATTTGTAACAGTGTTTCTATTTTATATTTTATGTTTAACAACAAAATGAAACAGTGCATCCATCTCTGCCTACAGAGCAAGCCATGTCACATAGAAAATGCTCAGGAGCGACCCACCTTCTAGCATAATACTGACTCTAATTTTTGGAGATGGGACCACCTCAGTTGAGACCTCCAGGGTTAGCTAAGAAGAGAAAAGAGAATAGAGTGTCCCCAATAAAGATGATATGCTGAAACCATCTACAGGCAAGAGTAAGCCCAGTATTCATGATGGTTGCTAATGGCTAGAAGATAAAAGGCAAGAAGGGAGGCGTCAGGTACAGTGGCTGGTGAGAGGTACAGGGCTGCACAACGGGGAACCGCATTGTAATAGGAACTCTGACAACATGAGGAGTGGCAGAATGGAGAGAGAACTGAGGAGAAAGATTTTTGTTTTGGAGGAAGATTTCTGTTTAGGAAAACCTTCAATTATTTCTTATGTGCTCAATTCCTATTTTGTAATCAATGTATGATAGGTATTTTCATGCTCAAGAGAGTGACATCTCAGACACACCAGTCGCCTCCTAATAGTTCCACAGGAATACTAACAAATGCAATTTTATCTACAATTTCATGTCTACCACATCACTAATGCTGTTTCCATGTATTTCATCTCCAGCATTGGCATTTAAAGCAACTCCACCTCCTATGGTTCCCGGTTGGCTGCTTCCTATTTGGTCCCTTCCTCACCTTTCAGTGGAATGCCAGCCAGGCTCTTCTCTAGGTAGGGCATTTCCTGAAAAGGTCTTTGAGTTCAAGTGGGTGTGCAAAGCATAGTAAAAGGTACCATTGAGTGCACACACACTGCTTGAGGACTGCATGCATCCTGCACTCAGACCACCATTACCCCTGCAAATTCTAGAGCCTGAATGGCAAACTCCTCTGTCTGGCCTGCGCTAACAGAGACTCCTCCTTACTCTAGCTCCCCTTTAAATTCCAAAAGGGAGTGTCCAAAATGGCCCTTCCTTAAGAAAGAGAAAGAAAAATAAGAGGAAGAAGATAGAGAGAAGGAAGGGGAGGAAGAGGAGGGAAAGAGGAAGGGGGAGGAGGAAGAGAAGCAGGAAGTGAAGGAGGAGGAGGAAGAGTTTGCTTGCCAACCTTAGTCCAGATAAACTTTTGCCTTAGTAACATGTCCTTGGCATCACCAATCCAGACTAATGGTTCTGTTCGTCTCACTACTGAGTGCGGGAAAGGGAGGCTTCCTGAGTATGACTAGACAGTTTACTTTTCTCCTCCCAGCAGCCAGTTGTGCTGGGAGGGGGATAATAGAATCCCTGTGTGTCACGCTCAGGCTGCTTCAGTAGAACAGTCATCTCCCCGTTGGCCCTTGAGTGAGCAAACACATTTTGGTCTCTTCCAGAAGGAATTGTTTTGGTGAAAGCTCTTAGTATTAACCAATGACTTCACTAGATTCCATAACCATGGAAATAGAAACAACACTCAACTTGGGGGCATAACTGGGGAAATTGATTGCAGAGCACACAGCACATGTTAGGATGATGTAGACATGGTAAGTCACACTGCATGGGAACTATGTCACAGTTTTACTGTGTAACAAGCTCCCCTATAGTATAAGCAATTTCAATCAATAGCATTCACTGTGTTGACTCAACCAGAGATCATTGGGAAGTTCATGTCAAGATGGCCTGATCTCAGCTGGGTTTTCTCATGAACCTGTGGTTGAATTGAGATGGATAGAGGCTTATTGGTTTAGGATGGTTTCACTCATATGTATTGAAGTTAGCTAGCTATTGGGTGGGATGACAGGGGCTAACTGGGCTGTGTATCTCTTTATCATAGAATAGACTAGCCTAAGCTTGTTCATAAGACAGAGTGGAAGTGTGTCCAACCTTGACCTCTTTGGATTATACCTTGCAATGGGCATGCATTCATGTCTGCTTCATTCTTTTAGCCAAAATCAGTGTAAAACCAGATCACAGGAGGACTTCACTTCTTGGAGGGTGCTGTAAGCTTGTAAATACAGAGGGCTGAAGGGTGGAGGATATTTTTGCAATTGATCTACCACAGATCTTAAGAAAGCCAAAGGTTTCTGTGAGTTATACAAAGACTGGCAAATGAGTCCTATAACCTGTGTAAAGGATGCGTGAGCTTTTTGATAGATCTTTTACCTTTCTGAAAGTTATGAGAGACTTTGTCCCCTCTTGGAAGGCAGACTGGGATGTGAAAGCTTACCCTCTCCTCCCATTCCCCTGCTGCCTGCACTGTGTTATGGTGATGCCCAGTGTGGTCCCCCAGGCCCTTCTAATTTGTATTGAAGAGAGTCAACAAGATGAATGGGAAATGCCAGGATTGTCTGAGGGTGGAGCCACAAACCCAGATTCTCACTCTGCTTCTGCCCCCTCCCCTGATGAAGGATGGATCAAAGCCTTTCTGCTCATCCCAGCCACCACCACACAGGTATTTAATATGAGAAAATTTTAATCACGTTTGTTTGCCCATGTGTTGTCCTAACGACAAATCATTTTTAATGGGAGACCAGGGGGTGGGAAAAAAAAGATAGATGTAGCAAATCTTGGCTGACGTTTTTATCACCAGCTTCGGATCTTCAGTCTCAGGGCTGGGTTTGTAACCAACTGCAAATCATCCAGATTGAATGAGCTCCGTGGGAAATGAAAAGAGGGGCCAATCCAAGCTTCTCACAGAAGAGTGGCCCTCTGCTTCTCATTTGTCTATTAGCCCCTCAACAAGAATTTGGTGACAACTACTACTTTCTAGGTGTTGTCACATTTTAATTCTCTCTACAGTCTTGAGGAGTAGAGAACTGTTGTCCTCTCTTGGCCTTGTGGAAACTGATACTATGACATTTCCAGGGCTTTGTCCAAGGTCATCTAAGATGAACAACCACATCTGTCTGTCTTAAAAACCTGTGTCCTTAACCGTGTCACCATACTCCCCCACAGCCCCCAGCCCAAGTGATAAGGCATTCCAAAGCTCTTGATTGTCATGGTTTCCTTTAGAGGAATCTGATTTCCCAGAACATTCTAGAACATGTTTAATATACAGAGAAGCTCATCTCATCTCGGCATAGATAAATATATTATTTATGTTCTCCTGCCTCAGTCCCAGCGGGGAAAAGCCAAGATGTCATGACTCTTGTTAACATTTTTTGGAAGTTTTGGGAATTGCGCCTAGGGACTTTGCACATACTAGACAAGAAAATGGGTCTACTGACAACATGTCAAGGTTTTCTCAATTGTAACATGGATCCCTGGTCCTTCCATACATAAGGCAGAACACTACAGACCCTGGCTCTTACCTGGATGGCCTGAAAAACGTTGATCATTGTGTTAGAAAGAGGGTTGGTTTTAGAACTTCAAAGAAGGTCTGTATTTCTAAGAAGAAATCATGGTGATACATCATATAACTTTTACTTTATTTTTCAATTATATTCACCTTTTAATTTTTACTACACCTGGATTATTTAAAAGCCATTGCAAGATGGCAGAGCACTTTATACAAGAATACTTTAGTGAATAACTCCAACAGATGAAGACTTTCAAACAAAACGTATTCAAAATCATGTAGCATATTGTATCCTTAGGGTATTCACTTATAAAATACTATGAATACTGTGAAAGTTCCTTAAAGAGTCTTAAGTGAGAAATTACAGTCAGAGGTGTAAAAAAATCCAGGAGGGATTGTTCTCCAAATCAAAGGACAGGAGAGGGATGAGCAAAAGCTGAGTGATTGTGGTGGTTAAGATGAAGAATGACCGCCGTAGGCTCACGTATTTGAACACCTGAGGCCCAGTTGGTGGCGCTGTTTTGGGGAGGTGGCAGCCTTGCCGGAAGAAGCGCCTTACTGGGTATAGGCCTTGAGGGTTTATAGTTTTACTCCACTTATTGCTTGGCCCCTCTGCTTCCTGTGTGTGGATAAAAAATGTCCCCAACCAGCTTCCTGCTTTCATCCTGCCTGCCATTGGGGATTCTCCTGAAAGTCATTGTGGAGTCTCCGAAGTAGACTCCTTTCTTCCTTAAGTTCTTTTTGGTCATGGTGTTTTATTACAGCATCAGGAAAGTAACTAACACACTGATCAACAGCATCACATGGTACTAAAAAAGTGGCTGCTGAATTTGGTATTGGGAGGTTGCTGGAAGAAGCCAGGGCTGAGCGGCAGGCAGCTTCAGGATAGGGAAACACAAAAGCCTTGTGAAGTGTGACATAGTGAAGGTAATAAGCTTGAGCAAGAGGGTTCAGTGCATGGAATAGGGTCTTGCTGAAGAAGGAAGCATTGATGTCAGTAGCATAAGGGAACAAGTTGGCATTAGAAAGTGAAGAAAGCATTCCATTACATTTATTGAGCACTTGTTTATATCATGTAAGGACTCCGTGTAGGGCACTGGGGGACATAACAGGAAAAAGTCACCGTCTTATTTTCATGGTTTGACTTTTACTTCTAATGGTTGCTAAGAGCAATTATAGGCAATTGGAAGTATGTCATATAAACTAGTTCTTCAGAGAAAAAAACACAAATTCTCCAAAGAAAAGCTCTAGGACTTGAAAGCTGGGAAAAGCGTTTCAGTAAAAAAGAACAGAGGCTATTCCAGGGAGAAGGAACAAGGTCAAGGCCTGGATGCCAAAGTAAGTGGGATCTCCCTCTCACCTCTCAGAAGAGCGGACAGGATGCGGGAGGATGCAGGTATGTTTGGGGTGAAAATTAGAAATTTAAACTACCAAACTTGAATGAACTTTCTTGGAGAATTTGGTGCTTGCAGAGCTAGTGGGGGTGATGAAAATATAGTGAGGCTCACAAAGATAGAGATGGGAAGGGCTGATTGTGGGCTTGAAGGATCAATAATGACCATGGAAGGTTGGTCTGTTTTTTGTCTCCAATGTCAACTAGTCCAACTGACTTCTCCCCTTGACTTTCATAGCATCTGCTGGTATTTGTCCATCCAGTCCTGACTCCTTCACTGATCCCCATTCTCCATGCAGCTGTCTTTAAGGTAGATCATGTGTCTGGCTTGTTTAAATTCCTCTGATAACTTATTGCACTCAGAGAAAAGTCTAGATCTCCTTGCCACATTGCACAAATTCTGCGTGACTTGTCTTCACAGTTCACGGCCTCAACCTCTTGCTCTCTTTGCTCTATCTGGCCACCTTGCCTTTTGCAGCATGGCCTCTTATAACTCCCTCCCTCCTGTGCTTATACCACCTCCTGTACTTGGCCCCCTTGACTCATCTCCAGTCTTGTGACCCCAGAAGACTCATTCTTTAGACCTTGTTTCAGTCACCATCAACTCCAGGAAGCTCTTCCTATCCTCTGGGCATGTATCACATCTCCAGTCCTCAGCACTCACAGCATCACATAACCTTCTTCACTGTGGGTACTACATGGAGGAACATCTTATTTTTATTTCATTGCCCTATTATTTGACTGACAATCCTCGATTACCATTAACTTCATGAGAGCCGAAATGTCTTATTGTCTGTCTCTTATCACTAGAACCTCAGAACCCAGCAATTGTTCTGATATATGATAGGTACTCAATAAAAACTTTATGGATAGATGATTGCATGGACATGAGGATGCCCCCCAAAACCATTGTACTAAGAGTCTCATGTTTGAAAGAAACTCGGGCTCCAGTGGATGGACCCACACTGAGGGACATTTGGGGACACGAATTGGTCTCTATAGGTCACAGAGTACATTAAATTAGACAGAGAACAGTACAGGGAAGTGGGAATAGAGGAGGAGAGGAATCTAAATACCGCCAAATTACACTGTATAAAAATTACAAAAATTCAAATAAAAAAGAATAAAAACATTGTACACTTAGAAAATCCAGTATTGTTATTGATTCAACCCAGTCTCATTAGAACACGGACAAGTTTCCTCTCCCCAGCATATTCATAGGATGGCTTTAATCATTTTTGTGTAACTAGATCAACTCTCCACAAACCCATGTGTGTCTGTTTCTGTGGGTGTGCCTAACCCCAACCCCAGTAAACACATCATTTAGACAAGAGCACAGACGCACTCTCATCAAATCCATGCCTGCAAACAGGAGGCAAAGCAGCCCTCATTGCTTTAGCACACATGTTTATTGATGATGCAGATTAAACTTTAATCATATTGCACAGTTTCAATTTCCAATTGAAATTGAAAGTCTGAGCCCTGCATGAGTTTTTATTACCTTCCACTTATGCTGTTGATAAAAGTGATCAGAGAGGAGCCATCTTCCCTAGGCCCCAGGTGGGGTGGTTGGGCCATAAGTCAAATTAATACTGCAGTGTAGCCAAGGTGGCAATGCACAATAAGGGATGAGAAGGGTTAGGAGCAATTTCAAGAGTGTAGTGGGATGGTGTAACGTGTGACGGAGCTCCAAGGTGGAGAGGGGTTGATGCCCTCAGTTATCTCCTTGTTAGGTACTATCCCAAGGCATTTTTATAAACTGAGGAAAATGCTATTCAGCCATGTTATCAAAACAGTTGCAATGGCAAAAGTTCTTCTTGAGGAATATTGTGGCTTCTGCATATTTTTATTGATTCTTTGAGAATTATACATAATGTATTTTAATCAAATTTAGACCCTCTTCCATCTCTAATTCCAATTTACTACCCTGCCACCCAGCTCTATATACTCTATTTAAAAATATATTTTATTGAATCATTGTGTGTTTCATACAGAACATCTCAATCAATCTTAATCATCGTTACATCCATTTCCCCACCGGCACCCCCCCATAGCCCCCTAACTGGAATCCATACATTCTTTCATCTGTGTTAAGGTCTATTGTGTCAAGTTAGTGTCCCCAGGTGACCTCAATGCAGGTTCATTCACTAAGGTCCACTCAGCCTACCCAGAGTCCCTTGCTTTGGGAAGACCAGCCCATCTTCACCCAACAGTAATCAGTTGCCAATATTTCTTCAGCAAAGACTGGGGTCTGCTACCCATTTCTCCAGTTCCATGCTGGGTTTTTGTCTGCTTGAGTTTGCATGGGTCTTGAGCATGTGAAGATCATTGCTGTAGGTTCATATGAGCAGAGCCCAAGGAGCTGGTAGGATTCTTTTTCCACATGGTCATGGCCCTCCTCACTGGCTCCTAGCAATCTTTCCACCCCCTCTTCTGCAATGGTCCCTGAGCCCTGGGAGAGTGAGACTTAATATGAGTCCTCTTCAGGGACCCACACTCTGCAGATTCCCAATCTCCATGATTTAGTCATTTATGACTTTTTGTGTTGCTAGCCCTTTGTTGCATTCAGGAGAGTTGAGAGATTCATTAGTGTCTTCTTTAGCCCTTGTTCTACATTGTGTGAGCCTTGGGTACAGAAGCTATAATGTAGATGTGCTTCTTACACACGGGCAGTTCACATACAATGTCTGTGTGTGACCAGCTATGGTACTCTGAGTAGTAGTAGTCAATGTTTAGTGCAGAAGAAGCTTCTTTGATGAGTGGTGACTGGGATACTTGACTGTAAATATAAGGATACATATTTTGCATTTAGTAATGTTAGCCTAGGGATGTGACAGCCCTGGGGATCTCACTAAGATCTATGACCTCTTCAGCCATGAGTATTAGGCTATGATTACAGTACCATACATGAGTTTTCTCTCATTGGGTGAGCTCTAAGACCAAGTAGATAGCCGTTAATTAACCCCAAGATAAAAGTGCCACTACTGCACTAATGTTGAATGCTGTGCCAGTCATCAATGTGGTTATTTGGTCATGAAGCTGGTGTTAGGCCATCAGTGGATATTCTCCCTTGGCTACTGACATGGTGCTCTTCAGACATATGAGAGCTAGCCTTCAGGGGAAGTGCATCCCAGGTTAGTTCTAGCTCCATTGATCCAAAACCAGTCTCTGAAAAATGTCCTGTCTTCAGCGATAGGGTCTTACCTCCAGGTTCTGGGAGGCAATCAAGGACTGTGGCAATAGCCCATGTAATTTTGGAGGGAGTGTCTTGGGCTATCCTGGCCAACAACTCAAAGGAAGGTTTCTCCTTTCTGGCACTGTTTCTTATTATGTACCCTTCAGCTATGCACATGGACTCATGTAGAGATAGTGTATGTGGAATTTGTCACTAGGTTGTCAGACTAATATGATTCCTGCTGGTGTTTTAGCTAGTCATTATCTCTCCTCTCCTCTCTTCTCTCTCCTCTTCCCCCCACCCCCATATATCCTTCTGTCCATGCCTTCCCCCTTTAAAGTGTCCTCATTTTCCCCATTTCTCCCTTGATAATATCAGGCTCCTAAGGCCCCACCCTCTTGAGCTCTTTCTTTCCCTTTATCCCCATAGTTCCTTGTATAACCCTTCCTCCCCACTTTGATTTAAATATCCCCCTTATATCTGTTTCTCCCTTTTATTCTTCTTTATTCTTCTTTCTCAGGTTCCTTCTTTCCCTTTCCCTCCCTAAGTTTTTCCATTTTTCTGGTTCTTGCAGTTACATCAGAATACATACTAACATACAAGGATTTGGTACTAGTATCCACAAATGAGAAAGAACAAATGTCATTGTTTTTCTGAGTTTGTGTTACTTCACTTTAGCATATCAGTTTCTAGTTCCATCCATTAACCTGCAAATGTCATTACTGTGACTTTCTTTACCAGTAAGTAGAACTCTATTGTGTAAATGTACCACACTTTCATTATCCACTCAGCAGTTGAGGGATACTTAGGTTGCTTTCATCTCTCAGCTATTGTGAAAAAAGCAGAAATAAACATGGATCTACAAGTATCTATGAAATAGGATGGGTCCTTGGGGTATATGCCAAGGAGTGATATAATTGGGTCAAATGACAGGTTCAGTTTTAATTTTTTAAGAGTTTTCCATACTGCTTTCCATAGGGATTGCATGAGTTTACAATCCCACCAGCAGTGAATGAGCATTCCTCTTTCCCAACATCCTCTCCAGCATTTGGCATCCTTTGTTCTCTTGATCTTAGCCAGTCTGAGTAGGGTAAGTTGAAATCTTAAAGTGGTTTTAATTTTCATTTCCCTAATTATTAACAATGTTTAATACTTTTAAAAGATGTTTCTCAGCCATCTTTATTTCTTCTTTTGAGAACTCTCTGCTCAGATCCTTAGTTGGTCTTTAAATTGGGTCACTTGTTTTCTTGATTCTTTGTTTTTTGAGTTCTTTATATTTTCTGGTGAAGATTTTCTCCCATTCTGTAGGCTTTTTCTTCATTTCCTTGGTTGTTTCTTTTGCTGCACAGAAGCTTTTTAGTTTAATGAGGTCCCACTTGTTGATTGTAGACCTTAATTCCTGAGCAACTGCTGTCTGATTTAGAAAGTCCTTTCCTACACCTATGTCTTATAGATTACTGCCAGCATTTTCTTCTAACAGTTTCAGAGTTTCAGATTTCACACTGAGCTCTTTGATCCATTTGGAGTTGGCAAAGCACATGCTCTTTCAGCTCTGCAATGCTGCTTCTCCATTTTATTATGAGGTTTAATATCTCATTAAAATTTTGAAGGAGTAAGATCCATAACAGCTTTGTGAGGTCTCCGTTTCACAAATGAGAATAGTAAGTCCCATTAAGAAAAAAAAAAGACTTCTGAGATGATCTTCAATGACTGCCACCTCCTGAAATCCATACCCTTCTGTTAAACCTTCCCCCTGATTATGGGATGAACTCGTGACTTGCTTCTAACCACTGAATACAGTCAAGTGATATGGTGTCACTTCTGTGATCAGGTTACTGAAGACTTCGAGTTTTGTTCTACTCTGAGTTGTTTTCTCAGCTTGCTATGAGGAAGCAGGCTGCCATATTTAAAGGGTTATGTGACTAGATCGACACAATGGTTTTCAATCAACAGCCACGTAAGAATTGAGATTTTTGTGTCCAAGAACCTTTGAAGAACTGATTGCTACCATGTCTGAATGAGCTTAGAAGCAGATCCTCTGAATGATGGAAGCCATTGCTCACAGCTTGATGATGTAGGCCTGTGTTGTGGTTTGAATGAGAATGTCTCCCATAAGCTCTAAGTATTTGAACATTTGGTCCCATTGTTGGTGCTCTTTGGGGAAGGTCATGAGACCTTGGGAACTATGGCTATGCTGGAGAAAGCATGTCACTGAGGGTGGGCTTTGAGAATATATGGCCTTAGATGTGGGAGAGGGTCTGAACACAATCAAAGCCCATTGTATTAAATTAGTGATTCAATTTTTAAAAATTTGAAAACTATACAGGGCCAGGTGTAGTGACATACACCTTTAATTCTAGCACTCAGGAAACAGAGGCAGGCAGATCTCTGGGATCAAGGTCAGCCTAGTCTACATAGTGAGTTCCAGGTCAGCTGGGGCTATAGAGAGACCCTGTCCAAAAGACCAAAAAAAAGATAGTATATGGTCTCATCCCATTTCCAGTCTGTCTCTCTGCTTCCTGCAGGTGCTTGAAGATGTGAGAACTCAGCTTTCTGCTCAGGCTGTCTCCCAAAATGCCTCCCTCCCATGATGAACTCTCACCCCTCTGAAGTGTAAGCCCAATAAGTTGCCTTGGTCATGGTGTTTTATCACAGCAACAGAAAAGTAATTAGTACACTTTGAATGAGAGTACCCAGCCAGGCCAGGCCTAAATTCCTTCACCAAGAAGCCATGGGATCACAAATATGTGTTGTTTTGAGCCACAGAGTTCTGGGATTACTTGTTACACAGCAATGGATGATCAATATAATGGGATCAGAGCTAGAGAGATGGCTCAGCAGTTAAGAGCATTGACTGCTTTTGCAAAGGACCCAGGTTCAGGTCCCAGCACCCACACAGTGCCTAACAACCATTCATGACTCCAGTTTCAGGGATCTGACGCTCTTTTCTAACCTCTGTGGGCATTGCACGACATGAGTGCACTTATACACATGCAAACAATACACTCACACATATAAAAATAATAAAATGTTTTTATAAAAGATAGATTATGCTGCTTATTCCAAATTCTACATTAAGCACAAACCTGGATCTAAAGTCAGAGAATTAGAGTCTGGGAAAGTATGAGAGCTTCTGTATACACCATATTCTGCTTCCTTCTGTTGTTTTAAGTTTTTATAGGTGTATATATGATATGCTGAGTCCATCCCCCGGTTCCTTCTTAGGCTCCCTTTTTCACCCCTTCACCCTCTGTGATTTTCTTTTGTCTCCCTGGAGAGTTTTACATCTATATTTATGTCATACATTGAATAAAATCATAGACATACACACATGTATGCTTTTATTAGCAAAGACCTTAATGTAAGACATGAGACTCTGAAACTATTGAGGAAAAAACAGAGAATCACTTTGATATAGGCATATGCCAAGACTTTCCCAGTGGGACTCCAGTTACTCAGGAAATAAGGTCAACAATTGACAAATGGGAGCTCATGAAATTAAAAGGCTTCTTTACAGCAAAGGAAATAAAATGAAGTAAGGCATCTTACAGAATGGTAGAAACCTTTGTAACTTTACAAAGAACATGTTCTACTTGTTCTTTCTTTCTCTCCCTCTCTTTCTCCTTCCTTCCCTCCCTCTCTCCCTCCTTCCTCCCTCTTAAGACAGTGTCTTACTATATCGCCCTGGCTGACCTGGAAAACTCTGCGTACATCAGGCTGCCCTTGAACTCACAGAGATCTACCTGCCTCTGGCTCTTGAGTGCTGGGATTAAAGCACCTACCACCTTTACTCCTACACCATATTCCAGTTATTCACTGTAGCTCAATAATGGGTACTTAATAGCCTACATTTCAAGAGTTTTTCTAAAGAGTTCAGGGTTATAAAATGCTCAGAAGTATACATGATATTTAGCATATGCTGAATAAATGTCAGTTACCAATATTATTATAACATATGTTATTTGGTGCCTTTAAGACATGGGTAAGGAAAAGAGGAAGCCCCCAATCCAAGAAGGCTGAAAAGACACTTATGGTAGCCTTTGGAGAGTGTCTGCTTCCCCTCATTAAGAACCATTTCAAGGAGGGTATTTAATAAAACGTTCATGAGCACCACTTGGGAGGCTGAAATGGCAGCCCCCAGATGACCCACAACTGCAGACAAGTACCATTCTTTGTCCTTTCCTCCTCTCTTTCAGAATTTCCCAGGAAGCCCTGAGAGCAGAGAGGGAAGGAGTTGTCTGAAACTAAGTAGACATTATAGTTGTGCAGGAGTCAGTTTGAGAATTCTAAACAATCCTCTCTAGCAACTGTATTCCTCAGAAGGAGTGGAAACTGGTCTAGGGTTTACAGCCAGCTTCCTTCTCTATGTTTTGTTTCTGGAGGCTATACACTGGGGACCTAAGTCAACCGCATATGTGACCTTTAACCATTCCCAGAGCTTAGGACCAGGTATTTCCACTGGCGGGTACAGTCCTTGACTTGGAGATACAGAGAAGAAAAGAAGCCTTACCATTGCCCTTAGAAGCTTGTCTTCTCTCTTCCTAATCACAGAGGACTCAATGATAGTAGAACATTACAAGAAGTGCCTATTATTCAGACAGAATTGGAAGTCATCCTCCCAAGAACATGAAAATATGGAACAAATCCTAGCTTCCTCCTCATCTCCCTCTCTGAGAAACATGTAGTTGAATCATCCCTGTCTGTATAATGGCTTTTATTAGCCTTTCTCAGCTATTTTTTAGGGCATCTATTTCCTCTGATTCTATTTTTTAAAAAAACCTCTCCTGATAGAAACTTAGTTTTCTCTTTGGTATGTGTAGACACTTGAAATAGTTTAAGATCCCTGATATATGACTAGTGGCTTTTAGGAAAACACAAATATATTCACAGCATTATAAGAATCGGTGAAAGTCAGAATGGTTGGAGGCACCAGTGGCTGGTCTATTCGTAGCATAGCTGGAAATGTCAAAACTCATATCCATCGGAGTCAATGCCTGAGTCCCCCTTATTTGTTATTGCATTGACTCTTTCCTTCTATAGAATGGGTTGTTATGGTGATGGCAGCTGGAATATTGAGAGGCTCCTAGAGAAAATATATTATCTCTGTGAAGTGATTCGTTTCTCACTCAGATTGGAGAAAGCAAACAGCCTGCTTCTGTGTTCCAATCAGTCAAGGATCACAAGGTTAATAAAATATCTAAATGTTATTTGACTTCCTTAAAGAAGTTGGAACACTAAGGGGTTATGGCTGTGGTCGGAGCGGGGGGTCTTACACACACACACGGGGGTTTAATGAGGTCTTTGGCCAACTCTGACCCTCTTTGGGCCAAATTCAGCCAGCCATTATTTTGTAAATACAGTTTTATTAGAACGCAACCTTGCTTATTTGTTGACATAGTGTAGGAGATTTTTTGTATGCTAACAGTAGACTTGATTAATCGTGATAGAGACTCCAGAAACTGCAAAGCCCAAAGTGTGTACTCTGCTTTGTTAAGTCAACATTTTCCATATCTTTCATGGTGGTCATGGCTGAGGTTAAGCAGGATTCAGCTGCAGCAGAAGTCTAGAAAATGGGTCTGGGAGAGCCCAGTTCATATCTACAACCATGGCTACCTAGTGAAGTGAACTTGAACACACACCCTACTTTGATTAATTTTCTTACTTGCAAAATTCCCCTATCTTTATTCCCCAACCTGACATAGTCTTTTAGAACAGGGGTCATAATTCTTTAATTTTTCTTCTATTCACTCCCAGAACAGTGCTGTTGAAATATATATATATGATGAACAAATGTTTGTTGAATGAATATGTGTCCGATATTATTATCTCACAGAGATTCGTTAAGCCCAGAGGATAAACCAATGTACACATTTTGAGAACCGTAACATATTCCAGGCAGGAAATACTATTTCAGACAGATCTGTCTCTGGTTTGAATGCTAAGACCAGAGTAAACAGGAGATGGTTCAGGCAGTCCTCGCCTTGGTTTTGTTCCTTTGGCGGGTGTAAGACACAGACTTCTTGGAGTCACCTCCGCAGTGAACTGTAATTAGAGTGGAGTGTGTCAGCACCCAGGGCTGTTGCGGGAACTGGTCTCTCTTTTATTCTTTCTTCCCCTTTCTCCTCTTCCAATGATTTCTTCATTCCCCCTTTCTCTCCATTGGCTCCTTGTGCTCTTTTTGCTCAAATAGAAATTTGGCTTCTTCTTGGTTTTGTCCCCTGTGTCTCAGGCACCTTTTCATTCTCGGCCCCTGTGTTCTCTGCTTTCCCCTTCAATAATCAACATCTCAGAAGAATTTGCTTGGTTGAATATGTCTTTTTCATCCCAGACTACAAAGGTCAAAGGTCGTAAGTCACAGGCGATATGCTAGCTCCATCATCCTTGACCCACACAGTCCATATGTTGTTCAGATGTGCAGCTACTTTGAAAACAATAAACGGGCACTGGAGAAACGGCTCAGCAGATAAGAACACTGGCTGCTCTTACAAGGGACCCAAGTTTGGTTCCCAAGACTCATATGGCAGCTAACAACTGTCTGTAACAGATTCCAGGGGATCTGATGCCCTCTTCTGGCTTTCATAGGCATTGCAGACCATGGGTACTGTAACTACAATTCCTTCTGCCGGGCATTATAAGCAGCGGCCTCATTTTGCCAATTTTGCAGTTTGAGAAACCCATGAGTTTATTGGGCTTACTGACAAAGCAATTGGTGAGAATATACTTACAGGAATTTGGGTGCTTCCCTCCTAAGTCCACACTGGAAAGTCTCCATCCAGGCATGGATCGTGACTTCTCCACAGCTGGACAAAATGGCGAGCAACCCTCCCCAAGGCTTCTTCAGTTTATAGACCCTTAGTTCCTCCACCTCACGCAATGAGGGCCAAATAGCTTACTCTCCCTGCCCTTCCTCTCTTGTGAAGCATTAACAAGTAACAAGCGTGGCTGTAATAATCCTAGACAAGTAGGTGCAACCAAGCTTGGGAAGATGACATCTGTCCATGGTCTGCCTGTCAGAGGACAGTCCTATGCAGCAGGTAGAAACACTCATACACATAAAATAAAATTTAAAAAATTGGCATCTCTGCTGTGATTGTCTTATTGCTCCTTATTTGTTTTATAGACCGTGACTAACACCTGATTCAGGAAAAGAAGTCAACATTTTATCTGTGGCAGCTGAGTGTTGCCAATTGTTATTGTTTGAATATGAAGTGTGCCTCACTGGCTTATGTTTTTACCACTTGGTCCCTAGCTGGTGATGCTATTTTGGAAGGGTATGGAATCTGTGGGCATTGGGTCTAGCTGGTAGAAGCGGGCCACCAGGGGTGGTCCTAGGAAAGATACTCCTACCCTGGTGTGGGTGCGTCTCCATCTCCAGCATGGCTGTTGTGCTCCAGCCATGCCAGAGAATGGAGGACGATGGAACGGGACCTCACGTGGCTCAGAGTGCGGCGGGAGGAGTTCCCTCCCGGGAGACTACGTCGGTGGGTAGTTCGGTTATTAGAGCCAATGCAGGGGCTTATATAGGGAAGCCTCTCTGACCGTTACAGAAGGCGGGAAAGGTGGGGTGTTGGGGTAAAGGCAGGAAGGTTGTGGAAGTTCAGGAATGAGGAAACGAAACCCAAAAACCTGGTTCTGGTCTGGGGTGGGGGAAAGGAAGATTCATATCACATCAGGCAGAGCAGGTCAGACACCTGCCATCCCTTTAGGGTATCTGCAGTTGCTTGGCTTGCTCAGTAACCAGATCCCCACACCCTGGCTTCTCCTCTTTCTGATTCCTCATCTGTTATAATGTGAACAGCCTCTGCCATTCACTGCCATGAACTAAGGTACTGTACCTTTCCTTTCCTGCTTTGATGCTCTGAAACAGTTGATTCTGTCAGGGGTTGTACAATACAACTAATATGTCAATCAGAGATGGAGGACAAATTTCACAAGTCTCTGTCTTAATTCCTAATTTACGAGCCATGGAGAAATCATGGTATTTGCAGGTGTGTGTGGTCTCTCTACATAGTCCTTGAGATACAGCCTATGATATTGGGGTAATGTCCCTGAGCCCCCTGAACCATCTAGGAAATGAGACAGAGAAACTGGGTATCAAGAAAATCCCTATTCTATATAGGACTCCAACCTCCCTACCTACCTGACATGAATTGACTGGAACCCATTCATTCACATGAGAGTAAAACCAAGCAAGAGGCAAGAAACTGGCTTCCTTCTCTTAGCTCTTCATCACCATCAGGACTTGCCATCCTCATAATTCCACATTAATTTTCTTTTCTCTTCCCTTTTCTTTATGCTAAATTTATCTGGGTCTATTCATTGGAAGAGGGTCACTTAAAAAGTTATAAGTGACTCTGTCATTAAGAAACTCAATGTTTGGAAACTCAAGTGATGCCTAAACTCATACTTTCAGGAATATCAGTTAGAGATCTTTGGTGGTAGACTACAGAAACAGACCGTAGAAACAGGCTCAAGCCTATTTAAGCAGAAATGAACTTATTAGAAGGATATTGGATCACAGGCACAATGAGATGGTTAGAGAGCCTGGTACAAAGAGGAATCCTTTGGTATTGGTGTCATGAAATCTTCAGCATTCTTGAAAAATAAAGCATGCCATTTTGAAAGGAGGGGTAACTCACAGCTGTCTCCTGTAACACACCACTGAAGAGCCATAGAATTCCCTGCAAAAAGGGGCTGATCAACCACATTTGGGTCATAGACCCTTGGATGGGTAGGGAGGTAAATTGCCTTGACTTTGGTATCCATCAACTACATGCATTAAAGGAACGGAAATTTTCCCAAAGGAAATTAAGCAGCTATTGCTAAAATGTAGGGGGAGTGTATGTTGGGCCGGTACAAACCAAGAAAAGTCCTCTTCTCCAAAGAAGAGGCTGGGACAGGAGTGATCTCAAACCAGTAATAAGGACCCTGTGGGCAGAAGGCTGCCCCATTCAGACCACATCTGATCAAAATCAGATCACATTTTCTCTGTTACTTCACACACTGTGAGAATTGAGTGGTGTTCTTTGCTCCCAAGACAGTTTCTGTTCACTGAAGCCAGACCAGTGTGTAATCAGAGCAGACAGATAGCTACAAGCTGTGGTTTGATGAATTCTTAGAAGTTTTCCCTCCCAACACTACCTCTTTGCCTCTAGCTACTTGATGTACGAAATCACACCGTGTCTGGGACATCTTTTTGGATTCAGTATCTTTATCTCCAATCTTTATATTCAAATGGCAAGAAGAAAGAACAGCATCTTACACTCACAACATATGAGATTTACTAAATTTAACTCACATTAAATCAAGGGAATAATCATTAATTACCTAGAGTGTATCAGACACAATGCTATTTGCTCATGCATAACTGTAAACAAGACAGAAACATTCCCCTGAACTCACAGACTTTGTAAAGTGGCAGAAAGGACAGCTATATCAAAATGCAGTGATAGCAAAATGATTAGTGCTTTGCGAGCAGTTAGGACCCTGGGGGAAGACGACATAGGCAAAAAGCAAAGAAAGAAAAGGTGATGCTATGATTTGAAGATGGAACGCTCCCTACAGACTCATGTTTAAAAAGCTCATCCCCAGCCGGTGGCATTGTTTTAGGAGGCTCTGATCTAACTCAGTTTCCCGACCCTCCAAGATCTGAACAAGCCATGTTGCAAACTCCCACGTATAGCCAGAGATGGACCCTCCAACCATCCGACCACGAAGGACTGGACCTGCTGAGACTCTGAGTCAAGGAAACACCTTGTCCCTTAAATTGTTGCTGTCCAGAATTTTGTCACAGCAGCCAGAAAAGTGATTGCCATGGGTCAACTCTGTGTCTCTGGGACTGTGGCTCCTCCATCCCCCATCTTCTGCCCAGCGTCTTTAAGGTACTATATCACTTCATGTGGACCGCTTATCACCTTCCCCTCACACTGGAGCTGAGTATATGGATCCCAGCAAGGACTTTCTCACCTGAAGCCTGTGATTAGCACTTATGGGAGATCCAAGTATTGGAATCCAGTAAGAAAACCTTTTGGTATCCCACTGGTTGCCAATCAACCTGGAATCAAATAAGTCAGACTTTTGTCCAACTGTAGGCTTTCGATTTTGCAATCACATATTAGTTTGGTATTCTTTTTATTTCTACCAGATCATTAATTCTCATTAGTTTGGCATCTAAACATTTCCCATAAATATCAGCCCATAGACTTTAAAAGTGAATGGCTTCAGGGTGTGAATTTGTCAAGACTATGATATATGAGCTTAAATATTTTCTTGCCTGTATTTTGCTTATTTTAAGGGGTCTATTTCCCCCTTTACATACTTTTCCAAGCATGAAGCTAATGTGGTTACAATAACAAAATTAGCTCATCATTTACTAACTGTTAATTTTTAATTGTCCATTAAATCAGGCACTGGGCTGTTTATATTTTAATTTTTAATGTCAGAGTTTTAAATTGCTTTCCAAATGAAGGTTAACAAGGGAGGGCCCTTCTTGACTCTGGAAAGAAGTGAAATCACAAATCGGTTGCTGTAATTTGCTGGGGCTACAAAATAGGAAGAAAGGGGCAAGTGCCAGCATCTCTTGAGTACTCGCTAGGTGCTGCCTCCTGTACAAAGTGCTTTAAATGCATTACCTCATTGAAAAAATTTCCAAAAAAAATTTCCAAGATGTAGCTTCTTATTGCCATGTGACATGTGAGAGAAATGAAGCTCAGGGAGGGGAAGGAGGAGTGGAAGGCTTGCAGCCGGGAACTGGCCAAACCAGGAGTTGACTTCAGCCTCTTCAGTTCTAATTCTAGCACTCTGAACTAAAATGCCACCCTTTGCTGTGTAAAGGTGTTATGGAGACATAAAGAAGATAGTGGTTATGTAATAAGAAGAATCGAGCCTTAAAGGGACACTAATGACCTCCCCAAAGCCAAGTCTGCTCTCCAGTTCAGGAATTCTCTGACAAGATGAACTGAGAAGTAGAATTGTGCTCTAACATTCTCAAGTTATATGCCATCTCACCTGTGGCTAAGTGCTGATAATAGGTAAAATTATCCTAGCCAGAGACGAGCTGCGAGCTGTGGGGTCCCTGCAGCCAGCAACAAGGAGGGGTTGGAGTAATGTCCCCATTTTGAATTATTTCTCAGGTTCTTTGTAGAACAATAAATAATAGCAATGGGATCTAGAGGTTTAACTAGGTGACTAAGCAATCGCAGCTCCTCCCTCTCCCCCCCCCTCCTCCTCCCTCCCCATTTCTCTCATCTGTATGCGTATGCATCCAAACGTGTGTTTGAACATGTAATTGTTGATATTATTCTGCAGCAAATATGCAGTCTTGGGAAACTAGGGGAAATATTTCAAAGGAAAGAGCTAGAGAAGGCAAAACTATCATCCGCTTCTGAAATTATCATTCTTGCTAGAGGGTCTCTAGGTAGCCTTTCAGGAACATCTCCACACACGTCCAGGAGGAGCAGCACTTCAAGTCTTTAACAGCTAACCTTGACCAATGGGGATTAGGTGGTAAAGTAGAGAGCTTCCTCTCTCCCTCCCTCCCTTCTTGCCTTCTTTCTTCCTCCCTTTCTCCCTCTCTCTCCTTCTTCCCTTCCTCCTTTCCTATCCCTCACACCTTCCTTTCTCCTCCCTTCTTCTCTTGCTTTCCTTCCCTGCTTCCTTCCTCCTTCCCCTCCTGTCTTCCTACTACTGTCCTCCCCCTCCCTCCTTCCTTTCTTCCCTTCCTTTATCCTTCCTCCTCTTCTTCTCCCCTGCCTCTTTTCCAGTTATTTCTCATGCTTCTTTCATTCTAACAAATACTCAGCAGACATTCTCAAATCCTGACACTGCCTTGGCTGGTCTGAATAATAATTCAAAAAGCAGCCCTCTTCCTGCATACCGAGAGCTCATTGTATAGAAGTTATGAACTGTGGGGATGTGTCAGATATTCAATCTTTATCTCTGGGTGTCGGGGTCTTCACTATTCATCCTCAGAGGAGTTGCACCTGAAAGCATGTCATTGTCAGAGAGAGTCCACTGACCTTACCTTTTGGGCAAAATCCGACTTTCTCATGATACCTTAGATGCATCATGCATAGACATAAAGAATGTGGACTCTGGATGCAGACTGCTGGGGTTTGACTTTGCCTGTTCTACTCTTGCTCTCAGACTTCACTTTTCTGTGCCTCAGTTTCCTCATCTGTAACATAGATATGGTAAGAGTTTCTACCTCTGATTGTTATAAGAACTGTCAGTCCTTTACAAAGTACTTAGGAAAGTGTCTAGCACAACAAATGCTGGACAAATACTTCTTAGATAGAAAAATTTCCCCTCACAGTTTCTTCCACAGCTTCTTGGTAGGTTGCCTTGCTCACACTGCTGAGTTCTCCTGCTTTCTCTCACTTGGCATTGCTGAGTGTAACAGGATGTAGTGGGGCACCTGTGATAACTTCTTCATTTCCTGTCTCCTCATGAGCCAGCTCCAGCTTCAATCAGCCATACTCCACACTGGATGTGCCCAAGGACAGAATTCTTGGAAATATTGCTGGATGGTCAGGTTGCCTGGGTGGCATGGACCATCTATTTCCACATATGCTCGATACCCATGGACCATATTTTAGTTCCAGGATAGTAAATGTTTATTGCCTGAACTATTCCCCAAATGAAGAAGTTGTATGTATGTGGATGTACATACTCAAGAACATTAACCCCTGGTGGAAAATCTTAATGGAGTCCCAGATGTCTCTGGTCCTGTTTGCCTCTAAGAAGATCACTGGAGTAGGTCTAAAAGAACAGACGGATGGAATAAAGTCAGTATTCTGCTCCTGGCTCCTCCAGGCACTTCCAGGACCCTCCAAGGGCTTCCAAAAAACAATTGAGTCCTTAAAGCAAACAAGAGGAGCAGTCAATGGGGCTTAGTGGTAATGGCTACATTCCCACTGTGATTAAATGTCATATTTTGCTCTGGGCTGGGATGGTTTCCAGGGACCAGTTTGTTGAAAACAGCTATATTGAGCCAACTCTGTTTTCCTAAATAACTGTGAAAATCAGAGGTCTCTTCTGACTTGGCAGGGGCTCAGAGATGAAAGGACTCATGGTAAAAACACTCCAGATTGGAGTGTGATACCAGTCTGTTTCCCATGTTACTCCAGAATATGCACAGAAGAAAGTGACACTTTCTTAAATCAGAATGTTAAAGAAGAATGCACATGGGTTAGGGCCTGATACATCCTGCCACCCATTGAGCCAGTGCTCTTGGGAAACTCATTTGTTCTGTTAGGTCTTAGAGTCTTCATATGTAAATAGGTGTGTTGGTCAACTTAAACTAGTTGTGTTGTGCAGCTTTTCCTGAGGAGACTTAAACAAGTGAGTACTCACTCGGGATACAGCACTGATGACAGACCGAGGAAACAATTCTACCAGGTCAACCTGGAGAACCATTTCGTGTATTAGAGTTACTTACAGGAGCATGAGTGACTCAAAGACAAGCACATCGTCAAAGAACACACGCCAGCATAGGTGATGGCTCATGAAATCTGCATCCCTAGAGCTTTCCGTGTGACTTGCAGCTTCACAAGTCAGAGTCTTTTCTCTCCTGAGTTCTTACTTTGATTGTTATTATTTTAAAATTACATTTATTCCATTACTCTGTGTGTGTGTATGTGTGTCTGCACATGTACCACACTGCATGTGTGCAGTTCAGATGACAGCTTGCAAGCATTAGTTCTGTTCTTCTATCATGTGATTCCTGGGGATCAGGTTCAGATCATTAGCCTTGATAGCCTTTACTCTCTGAGCTATGTTGCCAGCTCCCAATCCTTATTGTTTATATAACCTTGGAGAGAGAGTGGTCTTATTCATCTTATTAATTTCAGGGACTTCCTTGGACTTATGAATTGCCTACTTCCTTAGTGAATCTCCTAAAATAGAATTTTTTCAAGTTGGGACTTCCTGAGTCTCAATGAGTCTGTCTCCAGGAAGGAAACATTTCAGTTTGAAGGATATTGAAATTTAGCATGTGGTGAAAACAAATAGGCCCTGCCCCAGGCCCTGCAACCTGTGCCTTGTTTCTGATCTGGACTGTGGCTGTGAGTCAGTGCTCCACCATGATTCTGGGCTTCTTCATGTAGATGCTTCACTCCAAGGTTAAAGAGTAACCACTATTCAGATGTGATCAAGGATGATGGCGGAGTCCTACATGGTCTTCTAACCTATTGGTCTAATGTCCTCTGTGTTCACTTCTGCTTACTCTGCATTATTCTGGAAGAAGGGAGATTACATTTTCTCCACAGAGTCAGAGCAATCTACATAGAGTAATCTAACTACATAGGATATCTAACTGGAAAAGAGAGAAAAACAAATAATTTGGAACCATAACATAGACTATCACCATGGGGATAATAATACAATCTCCTTTACAGGGTGCTTATGAAGTCCAAACGAAATCATGTTCACCAAAGTTTATTACAAGCTATAAAGCGCTCTGTTCAGGATATTTACTCTCTTTAATGCCAGTGTCTCTTTAGATCTCATGGAGACTGAACAGAGGTTGGTGGTATTTTTTTTTTAATTTCTCTATTTGTATGGAAATGTATTTATTTTCAAATATACTCCCACATATACTTTAAGATGATGAATATCAGTTTCAGTCAACAGCCCTTATTATTGGATCCCAAAGTCCAGAGAGCTTAGATAGTTTTGCATACATATGAATAGCCAGACCCTTATTTCCAAAATATCACCCAGTTTTATGTCACAATGACAGACTCTCGTGAAAGGAACTGGGTTTTGCCTGTAGGAATGACTCATTGACAACTCCTTATTGATTGACCTTTTGTTTTCCTGCTAGGGAAAACAGGATTACAGTCGAGGCTAGCGAAAACCTCTATGGACAACTGAGTAAGAAACTGGAAATCTAAGTCATTAGGAAACATAACAGAAGAAAAAATATTTAACGTATCAAAAACTTCACTATTTGGAACAGATGATGTACCTCTGTTAGTAGAATGCTTCCCTAAGATTCACAAAGCACTAGGTTTCATCACTACCACCACATGAACTATAATCCCGTATGCCTGCAATCTTAGTGCTCAAAAGGAAAAGAAAGATCAGAAGTTCAAGACTGTCCTAGAATACCCTTGACTATATATAGATCTCATGTGGCCCAGGCTAGCCACATGAGATCCTAACTCAAAAACGAAAGCAAAGAAACAAGCAAAACAAAGAAAGACTTCATTCTTTGGTTAATTAACTCAATAATGGGTGATTGGTACATGGCAGGCAGTTGGGACTTAAATAATTTGCCTGTTCATTTAGTCATTTACTTATCTGTCATATGTATGAGATGTGTACTTTGTATCAGACACTGTTTAGGATAGAAATATAGTAAACTACTCAAAATTCTTATCTGGGGTTGCTGATTGTAGAGAATGGAGAAATGAGAGACATACCATGAATAAAATAAACAAAGAAGTATGTGGTACAATCCCACAAAATTAAGAGGATAGGAAAGGAGAGAAGAAATTAAAGATGAGGTTAGCACTTTAGTGTATCTGACCAGAGGTTGAGATTTAAGGTATCTGAAGGCGTAGGTGAATAAAAAACTTCATAGTAGAATGACCTAGAAAGAATAAGAATTATGTACTCCATGGAGGACTTGCATCCCTGGCTCCTGGGCTCAGCTGCAAGGCTGGTGAGCTGGTGTGGCATGTGGGGAGGAGACTGGAAGGTGATACCAAGCAGAGTAAGCAACCAGATCACACGGGGCCTCGTAGGCTGTCATGGGGACTTAAATGTTTTCCCAAGCAAATGTAAAGCAAATTTGGAGAAGAAAACCAACAGGAGATAAACTGCACCATAAAAATCTTAACTCTGAATGTGATTTTGGTGGTGGATTGAAAGGTAATCAGAACCTGACCCATTAGAAGTGTACTGCATGATAGAAATGGTGCCGGGGAGTACGTGGAAGTGATATACAGCTGAAGTTGGAGCTCAGTTTAAAGGTAAAGGTGTCAAGATTTGGAGAGGAATTGGATTGGATACATGGGAGAGTAAGGATGGTCATTTACACTTCCGGAGCAATCAGTGTGCAAGCAAGTGACTATAAAGTAAACAGAAGCAGGGTGATAGAGGTACGCACAAGACCCTCCAGGACCCCTAGCACAGAAGTAATTAGGGTATTTTGGCTGAGAATTAATAGTTGAGTGGAAGTTTTCTAAGAGTCACTAAAATGATGTGATAGTTTGAATGGGTCCTCCCTACAACTCACATTGAATCATAATGGTCATATGATACTACGAGTGGATTCGGAGAAACCTTTGGGAAACAGGTCGTGTTGGATCTGTATGAGATTGAATGCCATGACAAAAAACTTTGCAATGCGAGGTTTGCTCTTTCTTGCCCTCCCATCTTCTGCCATGTGGGGAAATGAAACTTTCTTTCTTTTTTTTCCCCTTTTTAAAGAGCTTTTTATTGGGTCTGGAGAGATGGTTCCACAGTTAAGAGCGCTGGCTACTCTCACAGAGGACCTGGATTTGGTTCCCAGCACTCACATGGCGGATAATTCCAGTTCCAAGGGATCTGATGTCCTCTCCTGGCCTCCGTGGTGCATGCATGGTGCACTTACATATTTGCAAGAAAAACACTCATACACATAAAACAAAAATAAATTTTAAAAAATCTTTGAGAACTTTTTATTGATTACATTTGTTCTTTGACGATTTTATGCAAATATACAGTGCATTCAGTTTATGCTGGCCCGCCAATCCATCCTTCCTACAGTTCCTTCTCCACATTCAAACCTTTTTGTTTTGTGACCTGCTGAGTTTAAAAGGGGCTATCTGTGTGGCCGCAGGTTTGGAATTATCCATTGGTGCCTGGTAGGCTCACTGACTGGCAAATAACTAAAGTCAATTATGATTCTTCCACCATAATCAATCAGTTGCCAATAGTTCATTGGTGCTGGTTGGGTGGTTATGAGTCCCTCCCTGATCCTTGAGTGGCTGTTGAAAGGCCCAGTCTTGTGCAGGCTCAGTGCAGGCAACTGCAGTGCAATGGCTGTGTCGTGTGCTGAACACAGCATTTCATATCTCTTCTACCTGGCTTCTAATTCCTATGTTCTTTCTGATCTCTCTTTTGTAGTATTCCCTCAGATGTAAAAGAGGTAGTATGAATGTCCTGTTTAGGGCTGAGCACTAAACTGTCATTTAATCTAAGCATCTTGAACTTTGAGTCTCTGCATTTACTGTCATTCACTGCAAAGAGAAGCTTCTTTGTTTAAGGATAGGAATAGCATTCATCTATGGATATAACTATAAATATTTAGATTGACATTTGTTTCCATATAAATTGAGCTAAACAGTAGTGATGTTCCTGCTAGGTGCTATAACCTCCCCAACCATGAGTTTTTGTCCAGGTTTACAGTATTAGGCATCTATTCCCTTCTTATGGTATGGACCATAAATCCAATCTGAGAGTAGTTGGTTAACCCCATAATGCATACCACTGTTACCGGTGGGCACCTCTTGCCTGCTAGTTCAGGGTTCACAGCTGGAAAGATCTTTGATGCCTTCCCTCAGTAGCCTGCATAGGACCTTCCAGTGCTAGCCAGTACAGAGGATGCTTCCAGCTGAGTTCCAGCTTCTTTTCTCTATGCCTTATAACCAAGGTGTGTGCTGTTCTTGTGATCTAGTTCTGGGCGGCAACCAAAAGGAATGGCAATAGCTTCTGTTGGGGCCAGCAACTCTGAGGCCTTCCCGACCAACAACTCTTAAGGAGATACCACACCCCTGGCATTGAGGTTTTTGTTTGTTAAACAATGGCTTCAAGTAGCACCATTGTCCAGCCAGCCAGGAAGATTAGCCTCTTCCTATTTTTAACTTGTATTTTTAAAAATTGGCTTACAAAGTAGTGTGTTTCTATGTGGCCTTTTCACGTATCCTTCACTTTGGTTAACCATCCCTCCCTACCTCCCTCCCTCCGTCCCTCCCTACCTCCCTCCCTCCATCCCTCCCTCCCTCTCTCATCAATCCTGTTCCCCCAACCCCACCCCTGCTCGACCCTTTCCGTAGCCAGTGATGCCCTCTCTACCTTCATGTCACTAGTGTATACTAGACCCCTCACTTAAGACAACCAACCCCCAATGACCCCTTTCTAGTTTCTACTTCCTTGTTTCTCTGTGCTCCAAATTAAATACATAAAACTAAAGACTTGAGGCTGAGTCACATATGAGAGAGAATATGTAGCATTTTTCTCCCTGGTCCTGTGTTACCTGGCTTGGTACAACTGATTCCAGTTCCATCTATTTACCTGCAGGTTTCATTTTAAATTACAACTGAATGCAATTCCATTTTGTATATATACTATATTTTCATGACCCATTCCTCTGTTGGTAGACATCTAGACTGGTTCCATTTCCAAGCTGCTGTGAAGAGATCAGTGAGGGACACAGGAGAACATGTCTCTATGACAAGATAGTCCTTTGAGCATGTGCCAGTGAGTGGTACAGCTGCGTAGTATGGTATAGAATTATTTCTAACTTTATGAGGAACCTCCACACAGATTTCCATAATGGCTGTGTCAATTTACACTTCCACCAGCAGTAAATAAGAGTTCAAAATTCAGAGGTCTTTTAGGTGGAGGTGAGGAAGTAGCGTCCTTTTTTGCATGTGGTACGATTTGATTTTAAGAATAAATGGCACAGTTAGATTTGGATGCTCAGAGGGATTTGAACTCTGAAGTATTGTGAGTAGATTAAGCATGGTGAGGAAGGGACAAGGATGGAGGACAAGTAGATCTTGAGAGAGAAGAGATGAAGTTTCACTCAAGGAAGCAGAATTGTGGTGATAGACTTTGACATTTAGTCCTCAAATAAGTAACATCCCTGGCAGATAGAATCATGAATCATAGGGCTCCAAAGGGGGCATTTTCTGGCTAAATCACTTCGTTCCACATAACATAAGCTTCCTAGCTTTTCTCAGAATTTTCAGAGAGGTTTTCAGCATGCAAGCAAACGTTAAAGAATGGGACTATTTTGGAGGTTGTATGAGTTACTTCTGTATAGGTACGACCAAATACTAGAAAGGAACGCCATAGGAGGGAATGGTTTGTTTTGGCTCACAATTTCAGAGGGCTTAGCCCACAGTCATTTGGCCCCTTGTGCTCCAGCAGAACATCGTGGTGGTGAGAGTGTCTGGTGGGAGCTGTTCTTCCCTTGGTGAACAGGAGAAATAGGAGATAGAAACAAGCTGAGAATGTTAGTGCTGGGCTGGCTTTCTCTCTTTTCCATTTTATTCTGTCTGGATCCTGAGCTCATGGGATGATGCTACTCACATTCACAGTGGGGTTTTCCCCCTGAGCCAATCCTCTGGAAATGCTCTCACACACCCAGAGGTGTACCTCACCAGCCTCCTACATGATTCTAAATTCTGTCAAGTTGATAATCAAAATCAGTCATGGCAGAGAGTCAGGGGACAAGTCAGTATGGAGAGATGCAGAAGCCAGGCCAGAGCTACAGTTTGCGCTGCTTCCCTACTGTAGAAAAATTAACTTTGGGGAGCCTAGAGAGGTGGCTCAGTGGTTAAGAGCACTGGCTGCTGTTGCAGAGGACCCAGGTTCGATACCCAGCATCCACAGGGTGGCTAACAGCTGTCCATAACTCCAGATCCATGGGATTCAATGGCCTGTTCTGATCTCCTTGGACATTGTACAACACAGGTACACTGACATACATGTTGTAGACAATATACTCATATACATAAAATAAAAATAGTAAGTAAAATATTAAAAAAGAGGAATGAACTTTTTTGAAGCACATCTTTACAAAAAGCAATATAAGTTGGCTGAGGAAGCAACACAGTCAGTAGAGAGTTTGTAAGTGTGAGCACCTGAGTTCACTCTCCAGAAACCATGTAAAAGCTAGGGACTGTAAATAGTGGGACATGGACAGCAACAGAGGAGTGGCAGCTGAGGTATCTGCTGATCTACACACACACACACACACACACACACACACGGGGAGGGAGCCTACATATACAGAGAGAGAGAGATGCATGTATATGTGTACACACACAAACATGCGCACACACACACACACACATACGCACATGCAGAGGTACAATGAAACACTGGTTAGCTTTGTTTCAGTCACATACCCATTTCCAGGATCAATCACTGTGATCAGGAAAATATCAGAGGCAACTGGCTTAATCTGGGATACAGGACTACCCCCTAAGGGCCCAGAGAAAGAGTCTCCAAGGAGAAAGGGAGTTTAAGGAGTTCAATGAGTAGACATGAAACAACAGCATTTAGAGTCTGAAGGAAATGCCCAGAAAGGATGATGGAGAAGATGTAATCTGTTAGTCTTTTCTTTAGCTTATTTATTCTCTGACCATACCAGGATACAACAGGATCAGAATGATTTTCATCCACTTCTGAACTAAGCCAGAAGCTCCTAAACTGAAGAGACTGTCTTAGACCATTCTCTACAGCAGAGTATCCCACCATGTTCAATCTTGATCTTGTCCTAAACTCAACACCAATGTCCTATGGAACTTCTGCTCATCCTAAGGCAGATCAACCCATCTCCTCTGGGTTCCTGGGGCAGCTCCTTCATACCTCCACAACAGCACCCAGAACATTGCCTTTTGCTCAGCTGTGTGCTGTCTGGGAACATCACAAACTTCTGGAAAATGATGAATGTGTCTTGGGCATCTTTGTATCCGACTTCCATGGACAGTAATAGACACATAATAGACACAAAAAATGATAGCTAAAAATGGTAATTGCATTTTAAGGGGTTGAAACTGAGTTTGTAGAAAATCAGCATTTCTTAAATAACTCTTGTGCAGTATGATGAGTTACTAAGAATTTGGAGTATATTCATGACTCTTGCTTGTCACAATCTTGACGCTTCTGTACTTAGTTTATTTTTATCCAGCTAATCAGACCACTCCATATTCCTGGCCATAGAGGTTGACTCGAATGTGGCTCCATGACACCAATTGGTGACTAGTAAAAATATTATCTTTGTATCATAGAACGTAAGCTTGAAACTTCCATGGATGGGCATAGCTGCCAAATGCAAACGCTGATATGAGCAAAAAAATGTTTTGATAGCTGAGAAAGGTCAAGGGAAGAGAAAAGGGAGCGAGGGGGATGGGGAAGCAGGACCCTGGGAGAGATTGGTGGCATGACTGAAACCCTTGGATCTGGTTCACTGGGGATATGTATAATCCTAGGACTTAGTTATGTAAACCTCTAATTCCATATGAAACTGGAATGTCATTGCCTATAGAATATTATTACTGCCTCCTCCAGAAAACACATTGCATTAAGATTTTAAAGGCTTTGACAGTTCCTGAAGGAAATTGATTTCACTTTGTTTCTGTTTAGACATATATCTCCCAAACCAAGTCCATTTTATAGTGACAAATATTAATACCTGAAAGTCTATTATTTTTACACTTTATGAAATGTCAGTTGGAACATTAGCTATCTTTGGCTAAGAGATACATTTGTGATTTGAACTCACACTAACCATTATATTTAGTGGTTAGATCCATGACCTAAGTTAGGTAGATGGGAGGAAGTAATGGCCCTAATTAAGGAGAATCAGTGACCCCAGAAATACATTGCAGTATTTGAATTTATAACACTAGCAACAAAGTAAGAGTACTACTAGCAATTACTATTGATATTTGCTGCTAGGAGTATTTACATGTTAATATTGGTCAAGCACTATGTACTATCGAGAGTGCCAATCACTTCCTATATTGATATCTCACTCCATTTCATGCTCATCTGTGAGATGGGCCACTTTACAGGTAGAATAAGTCAGGGAAGTTGAAAGCTGAAAGCATTGCCCACAGTCACAATGTCAAGTTATGAATGGAACCAACATCTGAGTGCAAACATGGATTACCCATGTTGTGCGTCATCAAAAGTTCATGTTTGAGAGCTAGCAAATTGTATAGAAGATGCGCCAGATGTCACCGATAACTATTGTTTAATCAACACATCTTCGCCTCCAGCCAAGAACTGAGTCAAAAATCCTTCTCACGTTCTCCCTGGCATACTTTTCAGTCTCCTTTGACCAAAGCACCTCTTGGGGATTATAAGTTACCACTGTATCAACATTTCTCTCCTTGTACTTTTAATAGACCCAGCATTGGTTATTCAATAGAGGTGTCATGCAAAATGGAAAGTTTGAAACAACGAATCCAGCTACTGTGGGAACACTGCAGGAGTCTGAGATTGTACCGTGAATACAGGGAAGAGCACAACTGAACGCCTTGTGTCAGTCGCTGGTACTTCTCTAACAAAGCTGCACTGACTTCCCTGCACTGAGTTCCTGCTTTAGAGCAGGAACTCCCCTCTTGAGCACTTTGATAAAGGATCATGGGAGTTTGGTTTGATTGCTTTCTACAGTGGGAAGGCCATTACTTGATGCCACCAGTGACTACCATCTAGAGAGAGGAGTCAGATGCATGTAGCCAAGCAGAAGAAAGACTCGATGGGAGGAAGGGATGTGATATTTAAAGCGAATGAGAGAGGACTTTAAATCTTGGCTCTGTCATCTAGGAGTTGAGTGGCTTTCTTAACAAGCAGTATATCTAGAGTTTAGTTTTATGACAAAGTTTGCATTTGTCACCTTACAAGGTGATTGTTGCTAAAGTAATAAAAGATTGTGTTATATAAAAGCACTTCTTAAACTCTTATGTGCCCATAAAATCCAAGGTGCTCATGTACAACGTTGTTGATACTGGTTATTTGGAAAGGTGTTAAGAATTTTCTAAAAATTAAAACATGGAAAGATTTTTAAAGTCAACTATAAAAACTGCATTAGAACATACTGTTTACATAAATATCCATATGCATGTTTATGCACAGAAATCAGGCAATTTTTTTTTCCAAAATACTAGCAGTTATAGGTGCCTTGTACCTTCATCTACACTTCTATGTTCATATTTTTTAGTGGACATAGATTATTTATATGGATATAAAAAATACCTCTTTTTTGGGATTGTGACAGAGAATAAATCTCTCAGATTTCCCTTCAAAAACCAACTCTCCACCCAGGTATTGAGTGATGTGGTTAGACCAGGCTTTCCCTCTAGTAATTCCTTCAGCTTTTACTCATTTTCTTTTTAAATAATGAATACTATTTGTATATATTTATGAGGTGTAACATTTGGTCTGTGCATACATAGTGGAAGGATTTCATCAAGCTAACATATGATTTTTCTGCATATACATATGCAGCATTTTTGTGATAAGAATATTAAAATCTATTCCTTAGCCATTTAAAATATATAGTACATTATTCCTAACCATGGTCACCATGAAGTGTGATCAGTTATTAAAGCATATTCTTCCAATCCAACTAAAAATGCACACCCAGTCTTCTTCTCTGGCTCTAGTAGCCACAGTTCTGTTCCCCATTTCTCTTGGATCAGCTTTTCGGCTTCCTCATGGGCATGAGAGCAGCTATACTTCTTGTGCTTTTGTGTCTGGTCTACTTCACCAGCATAGAGTCTCCCAGTTCTATGTAGGCTGCTGAGAATGAAGCAGCTTCCTTCTCTCTGAGGTTGTGTATACACCACATTTGGACCCATTCATTTATTAAATGACATTCATATCACTTCAGTGACAACTCTTTTAGAACCCAGATCACTTTTTTAAGGGTGGGTATGGCCAATGACTAAACATCAAAGAAGAAATAAGACTCAGGGCAGGTTTTTCTTCAAAGACAACTTTAATGAGGCATAATTGATATATAGACACCCATACTTAATATTTATGATTAGATGCATTTGTTCATAGACATAGATCCATGAAGATACTCAAAGTAATAACATAGTCCACAACACCATATCCTAAAACTTCCTTGTGTCCCTTTGGGTGCAAGTGTTTTTCTTTCTGTATATGTGTGGGTGTTGTGCGGTGCATATGGTGTGTGTGTAAGTGCAAGAGCATGGACATGCACATGCAGAGTCCAGACAAGGATGTTGGATGCTTTCCTCCTTTGCTCTCTGCCTTGTTTCTCGCTTAACCAAAAGCTTGTCAGCAAGCTCCTGGGAGCCCCCTGTTTCCACCCCCAATGCCGGGACATGTGAGCGACTATGCTCCACTTTATGGGTGCTAGGAATTTGAACCCAGGTCCTAATACTCACAGAGCAAGTGATCTCATCCACTGAGCGATCCCTCAGCTCCATGTATATTCTGTTGCTGTTGATGTTTTTGGTAATGAGATCATTTGCATTTTAAGTTGCATAATAGAGTCATATTGTACGGTCCTTGTCTAGACCAGATTCATCTTTCATACCTGAAACTTCATGCCCACTGAACAACCAATTATAACAATCTTATTGAACAACAACTCATCATTTCTCCCTCTTCTTGACCCTTAGTGTAGTTTGCTAAATGCAATCAGCCAGTTACAGAAAGACAAATGCTGCATGGTTCCACTTACATGAGATACTTAAAATAGTCAAACTCCTAAAATCCAATACCAGAGCAGAGAAGAATCTTCTGGAGGGAATTCTGTGCTCCAGAGAACACTACTGGACATAAAGACATCCCTGGGCCTGTAGAGCACTCCTCCTGGGGGAGAGACATCTCTAGTCATGAAAGGCAGTCTCTGCCTTGCTCCCATGTCTAACAGTATTTCTTCTATTTTTCTTCATGGGTATCACTCTAAAACAAACTTTTCACATGTGCTTAACCTTGGCACCTGCTACTTAGAGAACTTCATCAATATGGGGCAATAAAATACAGGTAGTGGGTATTAATGAATGGTGCCAGCCTGCAATAGGAAGCCTACATTTTAGTTTATGCTGTCTCTTTTCTTTGTAATGCGCCAAGAACATAACTGGATCTCAGCTGTGTAGCTAAAATATTTGGAGTTTGGACTACATGGTCTCCAAGAGCCCTTGGCTTTGTTAGGAATTGTGTTGGGATAGAAGCCTAAGTCAGGGTTGACTCTGGGACAATTTGTAAAATATGTCCTTGACTTACTTCCTAATGACCTTTCTAGCTGAAGTCTAAAATTTATGTTTATTTGTGTGTATCTGTCTGTGCAAGTGCACATGTTCATGCATGTGGAGGCTAGAGGTTGTCATTACATGCTTTTCTCAACCCTTTCCCCAACTTCTATTTTTAGACAGGTACTCTGGCTGAACCTAGAATTCACCAGTTGGCTAAACTGACTGGTCAGTGAGCCTCTGAAATCCTCCTGTCTCAGCCTCTAGTCCCAGGATTACAGGCTTTATATGCAGGTGCTAGAATCTAAACTCAGGTCTTCTTCCTGGTACACCGTACCCACTGAGCCATCCCCAGCTCTGAATACACTGTAGGATCCTAAGATCCTTCTCTTGCTCCTCTCCTTCAAGACTCACCCTGAGGCATTTTCTCTGCTCTCTCTGCATTCCTCTCCTCCTCAAACCTTGCATCTCTAAGAGCCCATGTGCTCAGGTTCTGCAAGGTAACTACAAACTCCAGTCAAGTGAATAGGCCTGACTTGCTCACACACGTCAGTAGACAGCAGAGCATTACCAGTCCATGTGGGAGTTACGATATGTGACCATTCTGACCCAAGTTCAGACAATTCTGGAGGCGGTTCTAGCCCCGCCCTAGGGTGAGCTGTGTCTGTCTTTGTAGTTGCTTCCTCCAATCCTACTTCCATCCCCACCATCTCTCCTGTTATTCCCTTTCAAATTTATTTTGACTTTATGTGTATGAGTATTCTTCTTACTTGTATGTAAGTGCACCACATGCATGCAAACCTTTGGAGGCCAGAAGAGGGCATTGGATGTCATGAAACTGAAGTTATGGATAGTTGTTAGCTGCCCTGCGGATGCTGAGACCTGAACCAGAGTCCTCTGTAAGAGCAGTCAGTGCTCGTAACCACTGAGCCATTTCTCCAGCAGCCCCTCCTCCCCTTTCTGAAGGCACACTCTCCTCCATCTCAGTTGGATTCTTAGTACCTCTGACATGTACAATTATGATCAGTTTTGTAGATTCAAGTCTTCAGTCTCTATTAGAACGTCTTGCTGACGATCTTCTGTGCTCGTGACGTGGGGTGAAATTTTGTCGCTAACGCAGAACATGTGCCACACTAGGCTATCTGCCTTTTGTTTGCCTCTTTCACCACTAGACAGTGAACAGCTTGAAGTAGATGCAGCTTTTGTTTTCACTTGTGCCTGACCTCAGTCCCCATGAACAGCGCAGGATTCGGCACATGAGGTTTGAATAGTCGATGTTTGCAAGATGATTCTGAACTCTTAAGATACACACGCCTTCATAGAAGTGATGAACAAAACCCAGCTTGGGATATGTGAGTTCATGTGAAAATAACTTCAAAAGCATCTGTTGTATTTGGAGGTCTAAATGAGGTATTTAGTGTTTCCTTCCGACCCTAGGCCATGGTTCATCTGGCATCTTCATTATTGGGTGGGCTGTCCAAGATGGCCTCCTCAAGGATATCCCGCCAGCCAAGCAACCCCAAAATTAAAAGAAAAGGCACTTTCTTACAGTTCCAGTATAACCTCAGGATCAAATCTCAATGGATCATTCTTGGTCATGTGCTCATTTCTGAGCCAATCACAGTAGCCAGATGAAATCTGCTCCCTGGACACAATGAGATTTGACTCTCCTCCTTGGAAGGCAAAGAAAGATCAACTCTGCTGGAAGCTCACTGCCTGAAGATTGGAAAGAAAGTGAATTAGAAAGTGAAATAGCCTGAGTTCTTACTAGGAGGAGGCTAGGTGGAAGCTAAACAGTCTACCAACTGTGTGCTGGGCTGGTTGGCTGGTGTTGGCACAGAAAGGAGAGGGGGCCCATTAGAGACTAGGCTACAGCCACACCCATGATCCTGGAAGCCAGATAAAGAAGAATGAGTCTTCTTTTTGCAATATGAATAAAAGAGTTTTCCTCTCATTCTCTGTACAAGAATATATTACATTCCATTGCCCCAAGGTTACCAAACACACACACCTACGTATGATGGTGTATGTGAACATGCACATGCACCTTCAGAATGTAGATGAGGTACTGCATGGCTTTTAAAACTGGAGAAACAGATCTACAGCTGCTTTATCGGATGCTTTTTTCTCCTCTAGCTTACCTTAAAGAAATAAATTGCAGACATGAAAAGCTTCCCTAAACCCAGGCAGGCACAGGATAGCTGACTTCATCACAGCAGGATAGCAATGAGATTGATCAAAAGAGGATTTCTATGATCAAAGTTTAGGAACACTGGACTCAACAAAGTTCAATGGCTGTTTTCCCCCCAAGGAATTCTCATAACTTTTAATATGCAAGTCATCCTTGAAGTTTTCCATGAAGGGGCCAGAGATAACAGAACTCCCTGATCTTATTTCTTCCCGACACTGAACCCTTTGGGAAGGTGCATAAGAAAATGCCACAAAGAAAATATTTTGTGTTGGCTTTACAATACATCTTCCAGAACATTTCAAAATTCTAAGTTTGGAATTTGATTGTTACATAGAGCTGTCAAAAACAGAAATTGGTTCGTATTTTTATCTGGCAGACCACTGGGCACTGTGACATGCCTTTCTCTGCAGCCCGTTAGATCACCCATGACCTCCTCTTCTCTCTCTCTTTTTCTCAAGTCTTGTTTGCCAGATTACAGTTCTGTTTCCAGGGGAACACAATGTTGGAGAGAGAGAAAGAGAGTCTAGCTGTGTGTATGTGTCAGGAGGGTTAGTGTAAGTTTCAGAATTGTCAGGGATTTGACTCCTGGGGCTCTTTTCTCTGTATCACATCTCTGTCTCTGGCCCAGAGACATTAAAACATGCTAGGATAGCAGTGAGCTCAAAGGAGCCTGAACAGGGTGCTGGAGATCTCAAGTGTTACTCCTTTTCTAATCTGTTCCTACTTGTACAACTTAAGTGAATTTCTTCTGTACCTTGGATTTTTCTTCAGTAAAACACTGGAATCAGAATAGCCAGGAATTCTTGTACCCACTGAAGTCACCTAGAAATGCTAATTAAAAGTACAGTCTAGGCATCTGGATGCAGATACGATCTCTGGAGATTGGTTTAGATCTTTGGGTGATGCCCAGAATTGGAATTAGAATTTGTTATTGTATGTGTGTGGAGTGCAGGTACATACCTATCATAGCACACATGTGGGGGTCAGAGGACAACATCTTGAACTTGGGTCTTTTCTTCCACATGTTAAAACAACATTTCCCATTTCTGCCATGCACATACTCCAAGCTAGCTAGCCCTACAGCTTCCAGGTGATTCTCCTTCTCTCATCTCCCCATAGGAGTGCTGGGATTACAGACATGCACCACAAGTAACCGTTTCATAGGTAGGTTCCAGGGATCAAAAAAAAAAACAGGTTGTTGAGCTTGCATGGTAAGTGCTTTTACCTGCCAAACCATCTTGCCAACCCCAGAGTTTTAACCCGTTCACCCGCCAGGTGCAGAAGCACTGAGCTAGATAACTTCTGAGATCATTTCCCAAACAAACACTGATTACTGTCCTAACGTTTGAGTATTGGAGATCTCTGTATGTCTCTCCCTGATGCTATGGCTGTGATGGAGCTGTCAGTCATAGACTTCTACCCATGACCCAATCTTATCCAATCATGGCACCAAACTCTTGGGTCACATGACCAAGCCAACCCAGTCAGAGCTCTTCCCTGGGACTTTGTCCTTGCACCTACAGGAACTTGAATATTCTTAACTAGAACTTGTAGGTGACATAGACTAAGAGAAAGCCTACCTACAACAGGAAAGTTTAAAATACACAGATAATGGGATTAGAGACATGGTGCAGCAGTTAAGAGCACTTGTAGAGGATCTGGGTCTAGCTCCTAGTATCCACATCAGGCAGTTCAGAGTAACCTATAACTTCATTTCCTAAGGATGTGATGCCCTCTTCGGGCCTTTACAAGTATTGGCACACACACACATACACATAATAAAAAGATCTTTAAAAAAAGAATACACAAATAAAAGCTAAAAGTTGAATCAGTTAATTCCCAATGGACTCCACTTTCTTGTGCCCAAGAACTTTTCAAATTACTAATCTGTTCTGTGAGATCCCCCGAGTCCTGAGAACTACAAAATCCCCTTTTTGCTTACACCAAGTATAACTCCCTGGGACTCAAAAGTTTGCACCTGTAATCACACTTTCATCTTCAATGAGACAAAGGTAGCTTATTTCTATGCAAATCTGTTTCCCACTAGAAAACCCTGCCCCTGAACCAACTCTAACAATTGTTAAAGCCTTAACCTTCTCTCACTTTCTTCTTTTCATTTGATGATGGTCATTTACGGTCTTGAACCATAACTCCTCCCATCTATACTAGACCTAAAGATAATATTTTATCTTTAAATTTTTGGCTCTACATCCTGTAATTATAAATTCCTTGAGGGCAGAGAACATGAGGTATATGTTTTTTTAAGCACATTATTTATCATCTTGGGCACAAGAATGATCTAGAAGTGAATCCTAAGTATGGTGAATCCTAAGACAGAGGGACCTGAATTCCTTTCTCACTTTTGTTAACTTGTAAGTGGGATTTGAACTCAAGAAAGTTGTCAGCTCTGGAACAAAAATGTGACAAAATGGGGACTCCAAGAAGAGAACACCCAGAGATCAGCCTGTTCAATGGAGATGATTTGAAAGAAGTTACTTGCCTCTGCAAAAGCAGCTGCATCTTACCAGCAGCAGGCAGGATTCCCATAGGAAAAATGGAGGCCTCATTTATAAACCTGGCACACCATCTGTAAGTGGAAGTCGTTAACCTTGATTCCCTCACCTCAGTCCCTGGAACACTGGGAGGGGTGGAAGCTGCCCTCGAAGATTCAGACCTTGGGCCTCTAAGTGCAAGATGCTCACAACTCTCCCCAGATACTTCCTGGAGGCAATCACAGTGCCGTGCCTTCTGCTCCAGCTGTGAGGAGCCTTCACCCAGAGGGGCTGCACTTCAGACTGGGGAATCAGAAACTGAGTCCCAGTGCAAACCAAGGACCTGGTCTCTGCCCTCCACAAGTGTGGATTCTGTTTGAAGACACAGCTCACATCTGCACATGAAAACCACTTTGGAATATTTATGAGGCTGCCTAGTATTTGCTGTAAACAAACACAGTGCATGTGGGAGTAATGACAGAGACAACCCATCTCTCAGCAGGAAGGGACCTTGTGTGTTAGCTGGTCTTGGGGTCATTGAAGTTCACAGGCTATATTTGATCTGATGATGTGTTATTTGATGCACATAATGTCTTTACTATTATTTTTTATTTTTCCTTAAGCCAACCTTTAAACTTGTGGAGAATTCATATAAAACAAACTTCTCTGAGAAAAGATAGGCAACCTAATAGGCTTGGAGTCTTATATTCTTTCCTGACCACAACTGGCTGGAAATAAGATGTCTACCCAAGAGAGGATACATGCTCTGTAATACAAAGGTCTCACAATTCAAATCACCTTCCTGACTCCGAATCCCAGTGTCCTTTGTTCTGTATCGTTGCATACATGCTGTTGTTCCCTTTGGAGCAGAAAAATAAGTCTGTACTCATTTCTTTTACTAAGAATATTTTATCAATTCTCTGAAAATCTCATATATTTTATAATATATTTTGATCACATCCATCCACCACTTCCTCCAAATCCCCCTAGTGCCCCCAACCTCGTCTCCCTCTCAACTTCATGTCCTCCGTTTTTGTTGCTATTAATAGTACAGTTAGTGCTACCCATAGGCACATGAGTGTGGGGCACTACAGAAGAGGGAGTAGAAAGAATGGAAGAGTGACTGGTTGGGAGGAGAGCTGTGAAGTGCTGACTTCTGGACATGCATGACCAGGCTGTCGCACACGTCAGTTCACAGCAGCAGTGGTTACCTACACAAGACTACACAAAAGGAAGCCAGTCAGAATTCCAACGTGGATGAGGGGACTCTCCCCTAAGCTCCCACCCTTTGCAGAGGTGCTATTGGCAGGTGATGGCTCCTGAAGGAGGGAGGGAGGGAGGGAGGGAAGGAAGGAGGGAGGGTCACTTCTTTTAGATCTGTGGCCACTGGTGTGTCACCCTCACCTCAGAGGATGTACTCATTTCTTGATCAAAAGAGAAAAGCCTCCAAGTTTATCGAAACAATTGCAGTCAGCTTGATTCCCTTACTTAAATAAACTGTCTTATGCATTAAGCTTCTGAATGCATGGTCCCTGGTGAAATTTTGTGAAGTTGAAGTGCATAGGAAGCAAAAGGCTGAAGCCTGGCACCATGCAAGGATCTTAGAGCTCAGTTTAAGTCAAAGACTGGGGCTGAAATCCATCAATAGCAATGGATAACTATATCCCTGAGAGACTGTTTCAATCCTGTTAGCCTCAGTAGGCTCTACCCATAAAATGGGCACAAGAATAATGAGTTTGGGATCATAATGAAGAAGAAAAAAGATAATTCCCTAATTTAACAGGGCTTAGAATGTTCTAATCTCTGTGTTTTGCATTTTATCTGGGCCTCACAGCCCCTGCTGTAAGGACTTTAACTTTTAGTCTTTTATATCTTTATTTGTTTCATATTTCCTATTGAACTTGGATGATAAAAAGTTGTGTTCTCAGGCCTATGTTGCGTGCTCCAAGCCATCCATTGATGGATCTTTCAGACCATTATTTTTTCTTTTTGAATCTTCCTTAGTCTTCTAATGAAAGAAAAGAGGAAAAAAGCCAAAATTCTCTTTTATACACAATGGCAAACTTAGGTGATAGTTCCTGAGCTTGTAGTAAGGACTAAGCACTCTACAAGGCATGCTTTCACATGCATTTGAACTTCGTAGTTGCCACAGGCGATGAGTACAAGATACTTTTGCTGAGAGACCAGTCACCCCAATGTTAGCATCTTAAAAATTGCTATGAATATTTGCTTATCTATGAATAGTGTCTGATCAGGAATTTGAGAGTGACTTTGCTCAGTGGTTCTAGCTCAGCCTATGGCACTCGGTCACAGTCTTCTGTGGGTTTGATGGGAACTGGATGATCCACTTCCAAGGCAAGGTGGTGCTGGCTATTGACAGAAAGCTCTGGCTTTCCCTCTGCATAGCACTGCTCCAGTGTGCTCCTTATGTGTTAGCTGATGTAGCCTGGCCCAAGAGGGCAAAAACACTACAATGTTCTTTATGGATCGGAAGTCTCACTCCATCAATTCAACAGCATCATCTTGTTTTGTAGACCTTCTCTAGTCATCATCAAACAGAACCTCAAAGAACTAGAGCATCAAGAGCAAAGACAAAAAGGGATCACTGGCCAGTCAGCCTAGCCAAATTGGTCTCCACAATCCGATGTACACACCCTCTCACTGCCAACCCATGTCTTAGCTACTTTCTGTTGCTTTGATAAAATACTGACCAAAAACAACTTATGAAGGAAGAGGCTTGTTTTATCTTACCACTCCCAGGTTACAGTCCATCTCTGAGGGAAGTCAGGACTAGAACTCAAGGCAGAAACTTGGAGGTATGAACTGAAGCAGAAACAACAGAGGAACATTGCTTACTGGCTTGCTCCTCTAGCCGATGTTCAGTCTCTTCTTTTATATACTTCAGGACCGCCTGACCAATGGTAGCACCACTCACAGTGGGCCGGTCCCTCCCACATCTCTCAGCAACCAAGAAAATGCCTCACAGATATGTTCCCACAGTCCAATGTGATAGAGGAAATTCCCCAGTTGAGGTTCTTTTCCGTGTGTCCAATTGACAACTGAAACTATCCAAAATGACCCCCCAAACATGTATACTCACAAAAACTGATTAAATAAATAACATATAGTAACTAAGGCTTAGACAGATGACATAACTTTTTCAAGATTACATGGATAAGACTGACAGGGTTGGGATTCAAACTCAGTTTTGTCTGCATGTGCAGATGTGAAATCTGAATCATTCAGCCATACTGCATCCCAGGTTCTTTCAAAACTGCAAAGCACTGTGAAAATAATTCCATTATTTGACAGGGTAGGAAAAGATATAATTTTGCTGATAAGCAAGAGGCCATTTACCTGCTCATCCATCTATTCATTTAACAAATGTCCATGGGAAGGGTTTCTTCATACTGGGGTTGGAGACAAATAGCATGACTAAAATGTTACACTCAATAAATGGCAGAATGGGACACAGGGCCATGTCTGTACAACTCCTTGAGTACAATGCTCTCCCCACCACCTGTAAGGTTGTTTTGAATTTATTTTATAAGCCTCAGAGTATCTTGATGGAGTCTAGAGAAATGAAGTGACTTTTCACAGTCTAAGAGAATAGACAGCAGTAAGTACCAGCTTCCTCCCTCAAAATAACTCTGAGCCCTGGAGCAGACAAGCCATTCAGACCTGTAAGAAAAGCTCAGCTAGAGCTGTGAGTCAGATCTCACTGTGTCTCTAATAATGAGCATCAGGTCTGAAGTCCAACATGTTCTTTGTGCTAGGAAAATACTAGGTAGGTGAAAAGATGTTGAGATAACTTAATCAATAAGGACATGAAAATCAAGCCCACAACAGACTATCACCTCACATCCATTAGTTACACAGACATAGAGAGAGAGAGAGAGAGAGAGAGAGAGAGAGAGAGAGAGAGAATACAAGTGGTGGCAAAGTTGTGCAGAAATTGGAACACTTGAGCACTATGGCTGTAAATGTAAAATGGTAGATCTCCTACAAAAACAAACAAACCTGTATTCTGAGGGGCTGGAGGGAGGGCTCAGTAGCTAAGAGCTCATATTGCTCTGCAAATGGGGTTCAGTTCTAAGCACTCGTGTTGGACAGCTCACAATTGCTTGTAACTCCAGTTCCAAGGAATCTGACATTTTCTTCTGGCCTCTGTGGGCACCTGCACTCATGTATATATACCCACACAAAGACACACACACAATCCACAAAGATATATGTACACATACCCACACACAGACACACACAATCCACAAAAATATATGTACACATACCCACACACACAGACACACACAATCCACAAAAATATTTTTGTAATTCACAGAAGAAAATCTTTTGGTGGCTCCTCAAAAAATAAAAGTAGAATTATTATATATGTGAGTGAGCAATTCCACCCATGGGTACATGTGTAAAATAACTGAGTGTCCTCAAAGAGGTATTTGTACAGCTATGTTCATGGCAGCATTCTCTATAACGGCAGAAATGTGGAAGCAATCCATGTATTCTGTGAAGGAAGAACGGAGAAAACAGAAGTGTTCTATACACACAATGATGTCAGCCTTAAAAAGGAGAGGAGTTCTGTCACATGCTGTGATACGGGCAAGCCTTATTGTGATAAATGAACTAAGCCAGTTACCTGTGACACAAAAGTTTACCTGAGGAGTCTAGTTAAATTCATAGAGACAGACAGTAGCCTGGTTATTGCCAGGGACTGGCGAAAGGGAAATTGGGAGTTTGTGTTTAATGAATACTGAATTCAGTTATACAAGATGAAGAGTTCTGGGGATGGACCGTTCTGAGCTGAAAGTTGCTCAATCATGTGAATGTATTTAAGGTTGCTGGATGGTTAAGATGGGGTACTTCATGTTACATGAATTTTAATACAGTGAAAAAAAGTTTTAATTGTGCTGTGTAATTACATCTTGGAGACAGCCATACATGACAAGAAAGCTATGGAAAAAGCAACAGAGGCTAAGAGACAGTTACATGCACACGGCCACAAAGCAAGGCAGACACAGAGCTGGGGGATTATAACCCAAAACCTCTCTCCTAAAACATGCAGCTTCATTTTTTCTTGCTCCTGGATTTGCTGCCAAGTGGAGGCTCAGGAACCATTTTTACCATGGCTGGGGCAGCAATTTGTCAGTTACTGACTATCTCCAGGGAAGCAGTTGGCTTTTATGGTCTGCGACCAAACAGGAAGAAAAGAGGCTGGGGCCCTGGGCTCCTTGACTGGGAATGTAGACAGCAGTGCAGCAGTTCGCTGGCGAATCAGTTCTCTTGAAAACATTCCAGGTGGGCTTCAGTGGTACAACTGGGATAATTGCCCAGTCCAGGAACATCAAGAAAGACATTTACAGGTCCAACTGCTTCTGTCAAATATTTTCCTGTATCAGATGGGGCCAGATACCCTCAACTTAAAAAGAAATTCTCCCACGATACCGGGTGTTACTTTTGTTTAATTTGTGGGTGAGAGGGAATGATGTGTACCAGTGTCACTTTGGGGTGCAGGAAAGGAGTTGGGAGCTGTCCTCACCTTCTCCTTCCCTTGCTTTCTGAGCTCTGAACTGGTACCTTCACCTGCAGCTTCTTGCTGGGAAAAGTGACACTTTAATTCAGAGCAAGTGAAAAGGAGGCTATTTTGGACTTAATAAGAAGTGACCAGGGAACACATTGGATTAACCAAGGGAGATTGTAAAGTGCTGGGTAAATATCAACTGCCGGTCCACCCGGGGTGGGAAGGCACTTGAGCTATAGGCTGCATGCCGCAGCACCAGCTCCCAGACTCTGAGTTAGGTGCTCAAATCTCAGACTTGCTAGGCGCTGTTTAAGACAGACTGGCTGACTTTACAAGGAGCTGCCTGTACTTTCTGGTACAAGCAGAACTTGCCAGTGTACAGGAATGGACCTCTAGTTTAAAAAGAGAAAAATAATATTTGGGAAACACTTATGAGGAGCAAGTATCTGTACTGGTTCCACATGTCGTACAACTGGTTAAGAGCACTGGGGCTGTGGGGACCTACCTTTGAAACCTACTTCTGTCCTTCATTAACTAGTTGAACTTAGATTTACCACTTCACCTCTCAGAATCTCAAGTCTACCAAATATAAGAGATGTCAATAACATCTCCATCATGGATCTGTTGAGTGAGTTACAGAGGTTTCTGTACAGTTACAGCTGGTTTCTGCAGTAACTGTTTAACTCATAAGCAGTCATAGCAATACATCAGCCAATGGGCATGACTATGTGTCGATAAAGCTTTATTTACAAAACAAACATCCGACAGAGGGTTAGTATCTAGAACATACAAAGAACTCTAAAAACTAAACATCGAGAAAAGAAGTAGTCCAATACAAGGTGGGACAAAGAACTGAGCAGAGGGCTCTCAAAAGATGAAATGTGAATGTGAAAACAAACAAACGAAACTGAAAAGCAAATGGCAACAAATGCTGGCTTGGATGTGGATAAAGCCTAACACTCATTGTGGGTAGGGGTGTGAACTGTACAGCCACTGTCAAAATTACTGTGCAGGTTCCTCAAGAAGGTAGAAATAGGTCTACCATATGTTCCACCTATACCAACTTGGACTATGCTCTATATCCTACAACAATGCCTGCTCATCTGCATTCATTGCTGCTCCACCCACAGCAGCCAGGGAATGGAAATAACTTAGGTTTTCATCACTAGTGAATGAATCATGAAAATGCGATACATTTATACAGTGGAACATTATTTATTTGTTAAGAAAACCAACATTTTGAAATTCACTGATAAATGGATGGAAACAATTGGCCTGAGTGAGTTTAAATTAATTTACCCCATAAAGGGGGACAATGCCCCTCCTAGATATGACAGACTAGCAAATAAAAAACTCAGTGCTAGGAATAGCTTCCTTCTTTTGAAGTTGTTGGCCAGTGGAATCCTATAGACCCCCAAACATTACAAGCTATTGCTATTGCTCTGGGTTACCCTCTGCACCTGATGGTAAAACCCTGTTACTGAAGACAGCACATACTTGAGTCATGACCATGGAGAAATCAAGCTGGTATTGACATCAAAGCTTCATCCCTACTGGTTGGCTTTCATAGTTCTGGAAGGTACTATGTACACTACTAGTGGATAAAAATAATCATTAACCTTACTCATCTATGAACCTTGCAAGCTACAATAATAACAAGATTGCAAGCTATGCCCACTAAGGAAATAGTGGCACAAACGTTATGAAAATAACCAACCACTTTCTGATTGGATTTAAGGCTTGCTTTACAAGATGGAACCCATAAATGACGCATTTATTTGGGGCCAAGAACTCATGGCCTGACAGGTTATAGACCCTAGGTGAGAACCTATTATTATTATTCTGCTAAATAAATATACAGAGTATTAAATGGATTACTAATGATTCATTGCTGTAATCACAGATTAGTGTATCTCTCAACCATCATCGGAGAAGCATTTTCTTACAGTAGGTGGTGCCTAACCGAGAACCACAACTGATCAAGATTCAGAGACTAAGAAACTGTAGAGGTTTCATTCCTAAATGGGACATCTGTATCACACCTTTCCCCTCAAGGCTCAGGAATCACTGTAGAAGGTGGGGGCAGTAAGATTGTTAGGGGTGGTGGGTGAGTACAAGAAAAGTATTTCTGGACACGAGGGAAGTTGCACATATGAACCCACAACACTTGTATCAGCATGCACAAGCCTTATAGTCAGACAAAAACGCAGCAAGAGGGATGTGGACAAGAAATACTGCCTCTAAATGAGGAGCCCCTGGCAGTTGATAACTGCTGGAAGAAGGGGAGCCGATTTTCTTTAAGGGTGTGCCCCCTGGTGGGTCAACTATGTCCCAGACGATGGCCCCACCCCCTAGAGATTTGGGTAACACAACTGAACTTGATGGGCCTGAAAAAGAGAGACAGCCCGGGCACAGCACTTGAGAGGCAGAGGCAGGTGGGTCTCTGTGAGTTATGGCTACAGGGAGACCCTGTCTCAAAAAGATTAGAGAACTGGGAGTCATGAGCTGAGTGAGCAGGGCAGCGGCGGCCTGGGAGGAGCTGAAGGAGGAGGGAGAAGATATATTCACGACGTTGTTTAAAAGATATCGGCAGTGCCGGCCCTGTCTTTAAGAAGTTTTCTGACTCTTCTTTAATTCTTTGTAACTTTTTACCTTTTCTAAAAATGCATTGTATATATTTTTGTTTTGTGTAATGTGTGTCATATGGCACAGTGCACATACAGAAGGAGTTTGTTCTCTTCTACTATGTGGGTCCAGGGACCTTACCCGCCCACTTCTTCCTTTTTTACAGCTAGTGGCAAATGTGCCTATTCTCTCCATGTCAATCTAACCTCCTCCTCCGTCCAGAGCTAGGGCACATTCTGGACACTCCGTTGTGTGTCTCCAGCTTCCCCTAAATGATGGAGCTCATTGAATATCTTCTGACTGAATAAACAAGATGGAAAACTTCAGGGCAGTGAAATGATTCAGGGAACAAGATTCCAAGTGATAAATACCTAGGTTTAAATCTTGGTTTCAACATTTCCAAATCTTAACTTCCTAACTATAAAAGTAGAGCTGCTCAAACTACCCAAATCATCGGGGTGTTAGAAGGACTGAGTGAGTTGCTGTGCTAGAAATTGAGCTCAGAGCCTTCTACACACTGCTGCAGAGCTATACCTCAACCCACACAGATAAAATTCTTGTGTCGTGCCTGGCAGGTAATAAGCACTTCACTAGCTTTAGCAGATCCTTTAGCTAGACCCAAAGTACCCTCAGGTAACCCCAAGTATCTGTGGGATCCTCTTAACAAAGTCTGCAGGAAAAATCTCTTTTTGTTTCTCTGGGTCCAGAGGCCCATCTCCCAGGTGACTTCAACTTGGTCCTGTCAAGGTAACCACACAACACTGATGTAGCCAAGTGCAATATTTAAGGAAAATAGGGATTTTAGTCCTTCTTTTCTCCCTTTGTCTCCGTCAGCAATTTCAGCTGGTGGATTTGCGGTCAGAGTACTAACACAGCTAGGAGAGCCACTGGCCTCGTGTCCTCATGAAACTTCCTCAGTTCTGCTTGTCTCAGATGAAGACTTTGGCAATGATTTTCAGAACATTTGTTTTCTTTCTAAATTTATAAGAATTTGCCTAATTCTGAGACTGTATGTAAGTTTCCTTCTCACTGTAGCCCAGTGTCTAAGATTTAAAAGATATTGCTCCTTCCCTTTGGGGCTCAGAACTTTGAGACAGGAGTCTCTCTGGGCCAGGCTGCAGCCTAGATAAAATACTTGCTTTCTGTACACTCTCGGTGTCCTGCCTGATCTTTCCAGAAACAACATCACTGTAATCTCAGCCCTGGGCTCTCTTCCTGCCCTAATCCTTTTAGAAGAGGAACTACTCAGATTTTGGTGCAGAGTTGTCTGTTGTGAGGGCTTCCCTATACACACAGCACCCTTGGTTTCTAGCATCCCCACCCACCGTGACAACCAACAGTATCTTCAGGGGTTGCTGAATGTCCCTTGGGGTGAAATTGTTCCAGCCCAGGTTAAAAACAGTAAATTGGAACAAGCATAACATATATGGTGAGGTAAAATTTTAGAGGTGGTGGGAGAAGTTACAGGTTACTCCATCTACAGAGACTCTAGGGAACAATGTGTGTGGCCTTTTGACATGGGACTTTACCTCCAGCAACCACATATCCCCATTGGGCTAAAAAAAATTCCTCTACCTCCAAGGTTGTGGTAATGTGTAAACACATGAATAACCACACAGGAAATACTGAAGGACCTGGCCCAGAGAGATGGCTCAGTGGTTAAGAGCACTGGCTGCTCTTACAGAGGACCTGGCTTTGATTCTCAGCACTGGCATGGTAGCTAACACCCATCTGTAACTCCAGTTTCAGGGGAATCCAAGGCCCTCTTCTGACCTCTGTGGGCACTGCACCACACAAGTGCGCTTACACACATGCAGACAATATACTCATATACAGAAAATAAAAAACTGAAGGACTTTTTTCACTGTGTGCTTTTGTTCTAGTGACTAAGGACAGAATAAATGTCCCTTCTGCCTCTGGAATTTCCGATTTCTTTTCAACACTCAGAGCACAGCTTGCAAACTGGAAAGAATGCGTTGGATTTGACCTTCAGATGTGTTTTGTTTGGACTTCAATGTGATTAAAATACGTTTGAATTCATAGCTTGCATTTTAATATCAGAGGCTTTTGCTTAGAATTCCAGATCTGGAGTTCTCTCCCCCGAAACTGGGGAATGAACCAGCATGATGTATGTTGCCCCTGGAGCTGGGTGCCACCCCTCAGATGAGCCTGTGCTCACCTGCCACCCTGAAGCTTCACCAAGCCTGTTTCAACTCCACCTACTGATATTTTCCTCCCAGTGGCTGTATGAATTTGAGTTGTAAACCTTGGCAGCTGGATTCTTTTTTCAAGACCTTCACAACTAATGATTTTCATCCAGGTTTGTGAATTCCTTACTTAGAGCCAGCCTCCTTCCCTACCTCTAAGGGTGGGTGGGTCACTTCCATCTCCCTAACCTCCAGGTCCCTTTGACTTCCCCTGTCTTGACAAGGGTCCAGGCAGGGCTGTCTTGAAACCATCAATACAGTTTTGGGCACTTGCAAGTCTGAGGCTGTGGCATTCCTGTCTTGTTATCTGTTCCCATTCTCCTGACTCATGTCCTCCCCCACTCCAGTCTCCCCCAGCAAAACCAGAGTAGGCAGCTTCTCGGCAACCATTTATCAGACGCAAGGAAATAACAGCTTTTAACCAGGGCTATCACGCTTGAAGACTGTGATCAGATTCCAAACCATTTCCAGAAGTGCCCCTTGGGGCCCAGGGGAGACGTGGTTTCCATGATAACAACTGCTAGCTGGCTGTCTCCAGTCTCCAGGCTCTCAGAAGGGAAGTGCATCTCACTGCCCAGTGGTGCTGGAGGAAATTTAACTACAAATCCCAGCAGTGATGACATATGTAGAAGGACCATCACACCACCATGATGGGGACTTTATTCAAATGTATTAGTGGTGACGTAAGTTCTGACAGCCTCGTGGCACTGTTCCTCTAGACAGCTCTGTGCAGGCTGACGTGGTGTAAGGTAAATGTAAGGTTCTAAGCCCAGAGTAAGGCAGAGGACATGGGGAAACTATAGATGAGAGGAAGACTTTGTTGTTAAGGATTTCAGTTTCTTAAGATGATCTTGATTTCTAAATATTTTCTTAGGAAGAGAAAGTCAGCAATATGGCTCAGAAGTTAAGGAGCTTGCTGCCAAGCTCGAGAACCTGCATTCAATCCCCTCCCTGGGACCCACATAGTGTAAGGAAAGAACTGACTCCTCCAGGTCATCCTTTGAGCACCACATGAACACTGTAGTACACATGTGCATACATACACATGTGTGTACATGCACATGTGCACACACATCCATACATACTCACAAATAAGTAAATTTAATACAGAGTTTTTAAAAACTAAAGAGAAATAATTAAACTACGAAAAGCTAGAGGTGGACAGAGTATCTTCTAGATGTTAAAAAGATTAGTCAATGCAAATTTAGAGGCATGGAGGCACATGCCAGTAATTTGAATACCCAGGAGGCCAAGGCAGGATAATTGCAAGCTCAGGACCGGCTTGAGCTATGGGGTGAGGCCCTGTCTCAAAAAAAAACAAAGAGATATTCATATATGCAAATTACTTAGAGGACTCTGGTATTAAAGGAACACTTGGTATTGGTGGTAATATATACTATTATTATTGTTGTTGTTGTTATTATATCTGGCTGGCTATGCTTTGGAAGATGCAGGGATAGCCATAATGGAGTGACTTTTGAGTATTTATATCCACCTTGTACATTGGCAGATTGAATTCTCACAGTTGGACAGACAGCATATGTCACGAAACCACTTTGGGGGTATTACTTGAACTCATATCCAGTTTTATTCAGCTTCAAACATATAGTAACAATAAAGAAAGGGAAGTACCAATTGCTCCAATTTGTTCAGTGCACATTTTGCACATGTGTTGGAATATCACACTGTAGCCTATTAATATGTGTATGTTAACAACGAAATAAGGCTTAATCTAAGCCTCCATGATTAGCCTTCCATACCAAGCTATACTCCTTACTAACTAGAGTACAGGGTTACACACACAGGGATAGATTTTGAAGAATGTGAGTTTATACAGACAACTGCATACCTACCTTGTTTGTCATTTTATTCTCTGGGCCTGGGGTACCACCCAAAATATAGCAAGTGCTCAGTAAATGTCATTGCCTTAATGATATCATGATGGCTAATTCACGTGGATGCATCTCAATTGGTGGGTTTTCAGGCAAGGTGAACTATACTTGTCTGTTTAATCGGCTTCCTCTGTGATTTGTGAACTGTTTCTATGATGATATCTATACTAATTTGCACCAAACATGGGCTGCTATAGCAGAATACTATGAACTGGGTAGGTGGCTTAAACAATAGAAATATATTTTCTCAGAGTTCTGGATGATGGAAGCCCAAAGTTGAAGTGTGGTAGGACACTCTGGCTGAGCTTTGCTCCTCAGTTTCCTCGTGGTGACACACAGGCATCTCTGTATGTGCCTGTGTCTGGTGTCTCTGTCTTTGTCCTAATGTCCTCCTCTTCTTAGATCCTGACCATACTGAATGAAGGTACACCATAATGACTCATTTTAACTGAATGCCTCTTGAAGTTCCTATCTTTGAATACAATCATGCTCTAAAATGATAGGTGGTAAGTCTTCAACATATTAATTTGTAGGGTGCCTTAATATGTTTTCTGTTGCATAACTGAGCACTATGAACTGGAAAATTTATAAAGACAAGAAATCTGCTGTGCTCATGGTTCTTGGGGCTGAGAAGTCCAAGAGGATAATACTGGCATCTGTTGGGTCAGGCCAGGCTGCAAGACAGCCCATGGCAACACCAGCCAAGCATGCTAACTTTGGTCGTGCTTCTTCCTCTTAGAAAACCACTAACACAGCATGGGGACCCACTCTCAGAACCTCATCTAACCCTAAATACCTCCCAGAGGCCACACTTCCAAGTGCTATGAACATGTGACTTTGAGCATTGTATTAGTTTCTTTTACTGTTGTTCTGACAAAAGCAACTTAAAGAAGAAAGGGTTATTTGATTTTTCCCTGGGGAACATGATGATGAGAAAGACAGGGAGCAGGAAGGGAAGGCACGGCGTCAGGAGGAGGATGCTGGCTAGTCACACTTCATCCACACTCAGGAAGCAGAGACCAATGGACACGTGCTAGTGCTCAGCTCAATTTCTCCACTTTATACACTTGTTCCCTTATACAAGGAATGATCTGGCCTTCAGTTAAGATGGTCTTCCATGTCAATGAACATAACCAAGATGATCCGCCCCACACAGGCATACCCAGAGACTCATCTTCCAGGTGATTCTAGATTCTGTCAAATTGACAATTAAGGGTCATAGGCATTAAGTTTCAAAATGAGTTTTGGAGAGGCCAGACACTTACACCATGGCAGCAGGTAAACAACTCAGCCTATAACAGTGTCTCTTGTGTTTTCTTTTGTAATCACCAGAACTTAGCAGAGGGTCTGGCACGTGACTGGCCAAATAGATTTGATAAATGTTCCTCAGGCACTGTCCACCTGTTCTTTTGAGACAAAGTCTCTCCTTCACCTGGATCTTTCCAAGTAGGCTAGTTTGGCTTGTTTGGCTTGTCTGGCTTATCAATAAGCCCTAGAGATCTGCCTGTCTCTGCCTCCTGACTGTGGGATCATCAGTGGGCCACCATGCCCAGCTTTCATCATGCCATCTTATAAACAAAATTCTTTTGGTACTGTATTTTGCTTATTACCTATGTTGCCAAACTAGATCCACAAGGACAGAGGATTTTGTCTATTTTGTTCACTGTTCTATGCTTAAATCCTAGAACAAGGCCAGCACATAATAATTGTTCAGTAAATAGTGAGTAAATGCATGGACAAATTAGCCTACTCCTGCCCCTTGGGAAACCTTTCCTAGCCACACAAGCAACAGCAACCTTTATGATTCCCCAGAAGCGGAAGCCGTCTGAGGCTACTTTTGTATGCCAAGCATTAACATGTCATGAGTCAATGGTATATATACTAAAATAGCTTGTGTAACTATAAAATACAACATTCCCAGACCCGACTCCAGACATACTGAACCTAAGTATGTGGGCACAGGGTCCTAGACATCCTTCAGCATATTCTGAATTACATGGTCCCCCAGTCAACCTTGAGAGACACAGAGAGCCCGAAGTCATAACTGCTTAAGAATTTAATCTAGTATTTTGCATATGTTTTCCCCCTAGTAACTTTCCCTCCCTTTATCTTCGGAGTTTGACTTCCTCCAGTTGACTTGTTTCATGGGTGTTGCATGGACACTTTCTCTGATTGCTGATGCTGGACTTAAGGAAGGTACTTGACCACAAATAGGTTTTGTGTTGAACTGGAGAAAACTTGCTCTCTATCCAGCTTGTTACCTCCATCCGAATGTTGCCAGGTGAAGGGGGATGGCTTCTGATTTCCCATGAGGAGCTGGAAATCTAAATCTTTGTTTGATGTCTCTTGCTTTTTATCATTACCAAATAATTAATTTTTAAGTTGTCCAATCAGACCTGTCTATTGATTGTATTTCATTTGTGGACCACAGTGTGTGACCTCTGCTTGAAATGTCTGCTGGGGTTCAGCTCCCTTGGGCACAGAGCATCTTGACATTGACTCGGGCAGAGCTTAGTGTTGGGAGCACTGCCCCCAATGACCCTGCCACTCTTAAAGGCTCCATCAGTCCTCATAAATGGACTTTCTTGAGGATCAACTACAACCAAGCCATAGTTGGTTGCCATAAAAGAGGAAGACCCCCCAAGCCCCTCAAATAACATGTGACAGAACTACGTTGTCTAGTACAGCAGCTACTGGCCACAGGCAGTTTCTTATATTTACATTAATTAAAATACAATGAGAAATTCAGTACCCTGGTTAAGCGAGTTATAGCTCATGTGGTTTGTAACTACTCCATAAAAAGGATAGACAGCACATTTTCATCATCACAGAATGTTCTCCTGGAGAGCTCTATTGAGAATCAGATTCAAGGCATTCCTGTTTTGATAGCACTTTTCTGTGTGCTGTTCTCCTAAGAAAATCTCTACTAATGGCACAACAATTCATTTGAAGAGAAAATGAAAGAATCTCCTGTGTTAATGGGAGGAAGCAAGACGACCCACCCCTTTCCTCTCTCAGTAAATAGGAACATGGCCCTCTGGAGACTTTTGCCTACTTTTTGATTAGTTCAGGAAACAAAGTATTTGGGAACAGACAGAGGAACAACGAGTCCTTGGGAGAGTGTTTGGGAGAGCCCATGCTGCCAGCTATCTGTAGCCACCTGGCAGCCCCATCCTGGTGCTGTGGCTGTTCCCTCAAGGACACTAGTAGAGTGAATTGGTCCAAGTTCTTGCTCCGTGCTGGGAAGGAGAATCAGGTGGTGGTTTCTCATAGCATAAAGACTGTTAATAAAAGAAGACAAGCTTGAAATCAATCACTCAAAACATCGGAGTTACCAAGTGTTTTTCAGAGTGTTCAATGGGAAAGGCAAAATATAGAGGTTGGAACATTTACCAGACTTAAGAAATTGCAAGAATAGCTATCAGCCAAGAGATAGAAAAAAACTTGCATGAACACAGACATCTGCAGAGTTGGCAGAGGGTAAGGCATGGGCATGAAGTGAATCTACCAAATTGCTCTGTGATTCAGTACCCAAGAGGATGGAGCAGGCAGAACATCATGAGAGAAAAGAAGCCAAAGGAGGAGCTATGTTTGCAGAAAGTTTGCTTAGGATAGCCATCTGGACTCATGACAAGAAGACTTAATGAAGAACCGAAATGAGCAGCATAAAGAGAGGAGTGACCCTTTCTGAGGTGGTACAGAACTAATTGCAAAAGACATTGAAGACTCAGCCAGCTGGTGTCAGCTTTATCACCAAGAAGCTCTGTTGGAGGACGCAGCTCACTATACCTGTTGGAATTGGATTTGCCTATTAACTCCAACTTCGGGCAAACTAAAGGGAGGAAGCTTCCTTTGCTAAACCCAGAATGGACCTTCTCTGCAGGTCAGTAGATCCCTAAACCCAGAATGCACATTCTCTGCAGGTCAGAAGATCCCTAACTGGTAGGAGACTGGGCTGGACACCTTCACCTTCTTCATTCAGATACAACATTGGATGGAACAAGAGGTCAGGAGTGTCACATTACTGGAGGTCCCCATGTTGGGAAACATAAGGAATGAAGAATAAGTGTTCCCCACTTTATTCTATAACAATTGCTTTTTTTAAAAAAAATGACACATTGGTTTTAAGAAACTGAAGGAATTAGAATTGTAAAGTCATTAGAATTTGAAAAAATTATGAGGCTATATGAGACTCTGTCTCGTCTCTCTTTCTCTCCCTCCCTCCCTTCCTCCCTCCTTACCTCCTTATTAATACATTTCCCTATGTGTAGCGGTCTGGTGCTACAACTGTGCCCGAGTCTATCCGGCGAGGGCTGAGGAATGAAAGACACACAAACACACAAGACATACAAACACATAAGACACACAAGACACACACAACACAGACACCAAAAATGGTGGGGAAGCTTCCGCTTTATTCCAGCAAGATGCTCCATATATATACACCCAGTAGATGCCAGTGATTTACTGCAGGAAACTCCGCGGAGGGTTTGAGAGGGGACAAAGGTTCAGGCCGCCAGGGAGCATCCGAGTATGTGACCACACCTGGTTCAGACCACACCTGGTTAACAGTTGCAGTTAGGCCTCTAGAGGTCAAGTTGTCCTCTGAGCAACTGCAGCTGACAAACTGAAGCTAGTTCCTGGCCGGGAACCTAACAGGGAAAAAGGCATGTCGGGAAGCCAGGCCCTACACCTATGGACCTACTTGGTGAGCACATTGATTCTATGAGTTAGGTGGCATTGTCACGTCTCTATCTCGCCAATGTAAAACTAAGGCTCACCCGAGGTCTTCCAGTTGGTAGGTGGAGGACTTATACTCAGTCTTTGGTCCTCATCCATTATATTCTTCTTCTGGCCCAGGATAGACAGAGAACCTGGCTGACTCAGCTTCTTGTCTTTGTTTTCCACTAGACCATGAGAACAGTGTGAAGAATTTATAAGCATTCTATCTGGTGGAAACTGGAAGTCCTCCCTTGCCTGTTACTGGCAATGGATGACTAAGAGCATGGCTCTAGGGTCTAATATAAATATTCAAAACCTAGGGGAAAGATGGCTAAGCAGTTAAGAGCACTGGCTGCTCTTCCAGAGGACCTGGGTTCGATTCCCAGCACCCACATGTCAGCTAACAACCATCTGTAACTCCAGTTCTAAGGAATTCAATGCTCTCCTCTGACCTCCAAGGGCATTGCATGACATGGGTGCACTTACACACACACAGACAATACACTCATACACATAAAATTAAAATAATAAATCAAAGATTTAAAGAATATGTTCAAAACCAAGTTCAGACATATCCGTGACCTTGGACATGTCTCTTCTACTCTTTGAGCCACGGTGTCCTTGCTTATCAACAGAGATGTTCAACTTCACAAGAGCTTGGTAATAATTCAGTGAGATACTGAGTGGCCAAACTTAGCAAAGTAAACTGAATAAATCCATGTTGCACTTGTCATTTGGGAAGATGCTCAATTGCAGTGTGAACTTTCATTGCTTCCTCAGTTATGACATGTCTCTTTGTGCTGCTGAGCTTGTACCCATGATGTTGTTTTCTAGTCTGCTCTTCATTCCACTAGCTAGCTTCCTAATTTGATGGCCAGATGTGTTCTCTGGCCCAACATTAACTTTCCTAGGACTTCCTTTGATTCTCTCAAGTAGAATGAGACACTTCCCTGCCCACATCTCCACTAAATCATTTTTTTCCTTTTCATGTTAGAGTTCTTAAAATATATTATGGTGATTCATACCAGTCTGGGTTACAGTGTGAGACTCTAAACAACCTGTGTGATATAATTGCACACACACACACAAACAGATCTGATAATCTCTCTTTTGTCCCAACTCCCAGATAGACTATAACTTTTCCAAGATGAATTCATTGGGCCTGACTAAGAAAGACAGAACTGAAACTTGAGCTTCCAACATGGGCATATTTTGGATAGAAACTCATAGTACTGGGGCCTGAGTAAGTGGTTTAGGAGATAAGTGCTTGCATGCAACCGTGAAGATATTGAGTTCAATCTCCAGCATCCACTTGAGGAAGATTCATGTGGTGGTGCTCACCTATAATTCCAGCACTGGGAAGGTGGAGACAGGGATTCCTGGAGCTCAGTGGCTGCCAGCCTAGCTGAATCAGTGAGCTCCAGGGTCAAAGAGATATCATGTCTCAAAAAATATGGAGCTATTGAAAACAATGCCCACCATCAATCTCTAGTGCGCACCCCCCCACACACACACACAAAGCAAAATGAAAAACAGAGCAAGAAAAGACTCGAGAGTAGAAAGACTTCTTGGGGAAAGAGAAGTCAATCTGCCGTGGAAGATTCCAGAAGGGCATCATGGATGACTGATGATGGAAGATGGGGACCAAGCTTTGAAGGGATCTTGAAATTCTATAAGAGAACTCCATCAGGTTGGAAGTTAGGAAACGTTCAAAGTGGTTGAGTGGGGGTGGTAAGAAGCAGGGTTTAGAACCAGGGTTCTAACCAGGATTTAGCAGATATTTAGAACTAGGAATCTTGGCTTTGTAATTCTCAGTCCTTCCCCTTTCTATGAGGAAACTCCTTGGTTTCCCTGAGCCTCAGTTTCTTCATCTGTTACATGACAGTGTCTTCCCAATAGGATTGTTTTGAGAGTTAAATGAATTAACATGTGTAAAGTACTTAGCATGTTCCTGTCATGGTGAGTTTTCATCAGTAGTATTTATTGATGTTATTTCTGACTTACAAGTGGGAGGCAGTTATTCTGAGATAAACTTTAAAAGTCTCAGTTTGCCTCCGGGAGGCAAAGCATTCATTTGGCTCCTTGCTTTGTGTCTTGCTAGTTGTGGACCATGACAGATAAGCAATGGGGACTTAAAAGTGACAGATGTGTCCATATAGAGAATAGGACAAAAGGGGGAGGGACAGAGAGGCAGGCTGAGGACTGACCTTACAGTGTCTGCAGTCAAGGTCGACACAGCTGCAGAGGGTTAAGGAACTTCCTTTGTAGTAGCATGTTTCTGAATTGCAGCCAGGACAAGTTCCCAGAATTTGCTTGAGGCCCTGGTCTGACAGTCCTGGTTCAGAGGAAGGAACCTGACATGGATTTCCAAGACAGAAGAGCCCATGGATGTCAAGGAAATGGATGTCTTTCTTGTACTCTATTCTTCTCTGAACAAAATTGCCCAGCAAGGGGGAAGGAACCCGTTAGGAGGGTCTCAGAGGTCCTGAGCTCTGCAGTGGTCAAGTTACATCTTTAGTAGATTCAGGAGTTAGGGGAAGCTTGTTTGACTGTATGTGTGTGCATGTGTGTGTGTGTGTGTGTGTGTGTGTGTGTGTGAGAGGGTGTTCATATGGGTCCACATGCATTTGTGTATGCATGTGTGTGGAGGCCAGAGGTCAACCTTGAGTGTCAATCTTCAGGAGTCATCCACATTGTTTTTTGAGATGGGGTCTCTCTCATTTGTCTGGGACTTGTTGATTCAGTTAGACTGGTAGCAGTGAACCCCAAGGATGCTCCTGCCTCCGCCTTCTCAGTTCTGGGGCTTCAAGCACACACTACCATGTCCAGCTTTTTCCATAAGGGCCAGGGATCGAACTCAGGTCTTCATTCCTGTGTGGCAAACACTTGACTGACCGCTCTCTTCCCAGGCCATTTGCCTTTTTGAAAAAAACATCTCCTGTTATTTTCTTACTCTCTTTTATTTCTGTTCAGATGAAACATATTTTCCCAGCCATTTCTGATGTGTGTCTTTCCTCTCCATTTCCTCCCAACAAAACCAACAATCCTAGATTATATTCCCCCCAGGTCTGTGTTTTACTCTGTGAACTCACAAGGTGGCATCCTAGCTCCTCAGAACTCCCGACACCAGCACGTCTCCATGTCAGAATGTCCATGCGGGGATTCCAATGAAGACACAGAGGCAGAGGTAGAGAGACACCTCAGGACAAGGCTTCCAATTCCCTACCTTTTGAAATAAATGCCTTTTAAAATTACTCTGTATGTGGCATGTTAAAACTCTAAGAAAAAAAGATAGTCTCAAACAAAAGTCACTCCTCTGAGCGGAGAAATCTTAACTTTGAACCAAGATTCCCTCTGCTGATGTTGCTGTTTTGTGCCATGATTAGTATTTGAAGCTGTCGTCACAGATGATTTATACTGAGACATAGATAGCTTGATAGCACGCTCATTTAGGAAGTATCAAGATCCCTTCTTTTCTAAGCTCTGTGCTAAATGCTGAACACATAGAGATGAAGGGCGAGTCTATCTGATTCAGAAACTTTATAGTCTGACTGGGAAGATATTTGTAAACAATGATTGTGATAGTTCATCTTGAGACATTTAGATGAATACAGCACATCTCAGTGTCTGTGAGGATGTGTCCGGAGACAGTTTGACTGTAAAGACTCTGACCTAATGAATGAATGAATGAATCAATCAATCGTTGGATTCAAAATCTGAATGTCTTATTGGGAGGCACTGGTACTGGATGGAGGAAGGAGATCACTCAGGAGTACGGTTAGTGGCGTCACCTTGCCATGGTGCACATTCCTGTTGCCCTTCCTTGCTTCCTGTCTCCCATGAAGCAAGGACATTCACCTACAACATTCCTCCACTGCCAGGAAGTTCAGCCTGGATACATGGGGCCAAGCAAGTGGGCTGAACCTCTGAAACCAGAGGGTCAAAATAACCGTCTGCTCCCTTTAAATGATGTGTGCTCCATAGTTGGTCACAGTGATTGCAAAGTCTGATAAAATGATGCTGATATCAATGACCTCAGAGTAATGAGGGATTTTCTAGCAGTTTAGACAACACTCTGAGATGCCAGAAGAGAAATGGTAGAGGAAGATTTCCAGATGGAGAAGTTTGCGGGAAGTGCATCCAGACAGAAAGAAGATCCTGACAGAGGGAATGGTGTGAAGAGCTCCTTGTGCTCAGGGTCTAACACGTGTGATGCTTCTGTAGTATCACCTCAGGGCACAACAGCAACACTGTAAGACATTAAGATGCCCAAAGCCCAGTCAGTACAGTGCTTGCTGTGTATGCATGAGGACTCTGATCCTCAGAACCAGGGTAAAAGTCAGGTGTGGTGGCATGAGCTTACAACTCCAGTGCTAGGGAGTCAGAGACAGGTGGATCCCTGGAGCTCGATGACCAGCCAGGCTAGCTGAATGAGTGAGTTCCAGGTTCAGGGAGAGACTGTCTCAAAAAATAAGGTGGAGAGCGACTAAGGAAGACATTGCATTGACCTCTGACCTCCACATGTACCTACATACACATGTACATACAGAAACACATATACACACACACATAATTCCTATTTTACCATAAAGAAGGGGAAGTCACCTTTGGGAGATCGCATAATAAGAAACAGGCACAAGGGGCTGGAGAAATGGCTCAGTGCAGAGGACCCAGGTTCAATTCCCCAGCACCCACATGGTGGTTAATATCTGTCTGCAACTCCAGTTCCAGAAGGTCTTCTTCTGACCTCCACCAGCACTGCCCGACACAAATGCGCTTACACACATGCAGCCAATACACTCACACACATAAAATAAAAATAAAATGTTCTTTTAAAAAAGAAATGGGCCTGAGGCTTAAATCTGGTCCTTAAGACTGGAGCGATGGCTCAGCAGTTAAGATCATTCCTGCTCTCCCACAGAGTCCTCATTTGATTCCCAGCATCCACACAGCTGCTCACAACTTCCTGTAACTCCAGCCCTGGGGGGATCTGATGCCTTCTTCTGGCCTCACCTAAACTCATATAGGGAAACACAAGTGCATTAAATAAATAAATATTAAATCTGTCCTAGCCTAACATCAAAACCCATGGATAAACCACCTCAGTAATGTCCTCCGGAAATCTCCAGCAGTTGCTGATCCATACTGTTCCCTGCTTCTTGGAAGCAAATCAGACAGGAAGTACGATCTGGGGTTAGATTTCCACTAGACCAAACAAAATACGAGATGCTCCGGTAAATCTGAATTACATTTTTAGAAGTTATTCATTCTGCATCTGTAAGTATGTTCCATGTAATAGTTGTGCCATGTTAAAAAATTATTATTCATCTGAAATTCAAAATTTCCTGCATACCCTATATTTTTATTTGCTGCATCTGTCCATCTTCCCAAGAAGCCACTACATTCCCATTTGCATTCCAATAGGAATCTTCAGAACTTAAGAGTGAGTTGAATAAAAGGTTTCTGCTGCCTATGAATGCCCAAGTTCCTTCTTTCCCAAGCTGATGCTGGATCTCAGAGAAGCAGGATGGATTTAGGTTAGTCACCCGCAGCTCTCTTAAAATCTTTCTGAGGTTTGTTTTTTTTGTCTCACATATACATTTTACTTTGGTTTGGAGAATGTCACAATGGTTTTTAATGTCACCATGTCCCTGAAAGGCATATAAGGAATCACAAGTGTCTTGAATGGTCTCAAGAGTTCTGGCAATCACTGGGAACCATTTCAGGTCCCCCTTCCTCAGTTTCATTGTCTCTCTATTCCGGGTGACTGAAATCCAGTCTGGAGAATCCCTTTGCAGCAGGAGCCTAGAAGCTGAGAGGGAACGCACTTTCAGAGCACTTTACAGAGAACAGCCTTGCTTTCTTCTGATCTTCCAGGGGGTTTCACAAACAAGAGGGTTGTTTAATCACAGGAAGCAGACCAAGTGGAATTTTTATCCTGTGCCATTCACTAAAGGGATCAAATTTCAGTTGCCTTTGAAGAAATGAAAAGGGTGGCTTTCTCCTTTTTTTTTTTTTTTCTGTTCTAATAGCTTTAACAGCAACAACAAAAAAAGCGACAGTTGGAAGGGGGAAATGCTTACTCCATGGAGGAGGCATAGTGAGTTCTCTGTTGATTTAAAGATGCATAATCAAACCTTCCAGGCTAAATGAATCTTAATTCCATTCCCCAGCCTGTCCTCCCCTTCTGTTTTAATTTTCTGCAAACCTCTGGCTCAGAGCTTTGCCTTTTGTCCTATATCTTGGGGCTTCCTAGAATTTGGAGCCCGACAATCATATTAGTTTGAAGGCTTCTTAGCAGAGTAGGTTGATGTACAGAAAGAAAGAGATATAAAGGCATGTAGCTCACATGATTGTTCCCCAAATTCTATCAGATAAATACTATTCTTTCTATCTTATGGAGAGCAGCCTCCAGCTCACAAAGCTCAGGATAGATGCACTAAGGTGAAGAGTCTGGGGAGTCATGGCCTTTTGGAAAAAGTTAGAATAAGGAGGTGGATGCTGCTAATTTGACACCCACTGAAAGTTGAATTCACCCTCCTTAGACCCTTTGCCTCAGGAATTACTCATTCTTACTTGAGTAACATTAAAGCCAAAGCTGCTATTGCAATGTAGGTAGTTTTCTTCTCTTCACATGAGATGATGTAAGAAAAAAAATTAAAGTTACCTCATCTTCCTGGAAGCTCAGAAGTAAAGCAACATGCTCCTGGAAAGTGGATACCAGGTTCTTAACAAGAAAGAAAAAAGGGAAGGAAGGAAGGAAGGAGGGAGGGAGGGAGGGAGGGAGGGAGGGAGGGAGGGAAGGAAGGAAGGAAGGAAGGAAGGAAGGAAGGAAGGAAGGAAGGAAGGAAGGAAGGAAGGAAGGAAGGAAGGGGTACTGACATACTGCTTCTGGTCAGAATGAAATTTGTTGACTATTTTACAAAGGTCCTAGGATTCTAGCACATGTGCTTGTCCATTAAGTGATTAAGAGAGCCCCTGTACTAGAATAAACATTTCTTCTTGCTGTGACCAAATACCCCACAAGAAACAACTTGAGGACAGGTTTATTTTGGCTCATGGCTTGAGAAGTCAGAGTCCATCATGTCAAGGAAGGCACAGTGGCTGTAGCATTCTATCTACAGTCAGGAAGCAGGAAGAAAACAAAAACGGAGTTAGGGGTTAAGACAAGGCTCACCCCTGTGGTCCACCCTCTCCAGTGAGGCCCTATCTCCTGAAGGCTCCTGTCTGCAAAAAAGTCTTTTTAGCTGGGGACCAAGTGACCCCGTGGAAGACGTTTCACAGCTGAATGTCAACAGTTCCCACACAGCTACCGAGGCAGACTGCGGGAACCAGCCTGCCAGGGTCAACTCCACTGCAGCTGCTTTCTACTGTACCCTGTACAATGGCCAAACAGCCTTCAGTGTCACAGCTTCTAATACGAAGCGAAGCGTCGAATATGTATGAGTCAGAGTTGAGGGGACAATAGTGGATATGTCAGTCTACCCTCCCTCCCTCCCTCCCTCCCTTCCTATACCCATGTAGTCAGTGAGCAGTAGTATGCATGAGTCTCCATCTTCAGCACAACTGTTGTGCTCCAGACGTCCCAGAATGGAGGGGGCGTCTAACATGATCTCAGGCGGCCCAGAGTGCAACAGGAAGAATTCCTGAGAGACAGGGTCAGTGGGCAGTTCATTTATTGAAACCAAGGTAGGGGTTTATACAGGGAGACCTTTCTGGCTGTTACAGAAGGCTGGAAATTTAAAGGTGGGGTCTTTGGGTAAAAGCGGGAAGGTTGTAGGGCTGATGTGGAAATTAGGAATGAGGAAATGAAACATAAAAACTTGGTTTTGGTCTGGGATGATCTTTGTCGGGGCGGAAAAGAAGATTAGGCAACTGCTGAGGAACAAGGATGTCGTATCTGCAGTGGCTTCCTGCCTAGGTTATAGCTTCAGGCAGAGCAGGCTAGAACACCTGCCACACTGCTCAATGCCTTTACACAATAGTCCCAGGTCCCACACAGTAGTACTATTGAGTCCCCACTATGTGCCTGGACCACCCCAGGTGTGTGAGACCAGAATTTAAAACATGTTCAGGTATTTTAAAGTGCAGTCAATCCAGAGTCATTGGGATCAGATGGGACACACTCCTCAGTGTAAAATCAGAGATCATAGCTATGAACAGGATGAGATATATATGCCACAAAGGAATACTTATTTTAGCAGATGGGAGGAGTGCAGATAGCTTTGAATGATGAATTACATCATCATTTTACATAATTACAATGTGAGGCGATGACTTGGAAGGAGCTATGGATTTGGAATAGGAGGAGGCTGCTACCACAGGTAACTGAGGTTAGTCTTTCCCAAGTAGGTAGATTTGGGGTAAAGATCTGAGCAGAAAATAAGAATTAATTCGGTGAGATGTGGGTGGTAACAGGGGTGAGGATGAGTGTGCCAGGCAGGGACAGCTGATGTGCAAAGATTTAAGGAGGAAGGAAACAAAAGTATGGTGCCCACTCTTCCTCAAATCACGCCCCATCCCAGTGTTGTCAGCATTCCTCGCCAGCACAGAATGAGCTGTGACGGCTAATGTAGGTTGTCAACTTGACTGGATTAAGAATAAGAGACAAATCTCCAGAGATGCTTAGAAAGCATGCTGAGCACCAGCATGCATTGCTCTCTGCTTTCTGACTGCAGACGCAATATGACCAGGTACCTTGAGCTCCTGCCACCGTCCCTTCTCCGTCATCATGGACTGTACTGTCAAACCATGATCTCAAATAAAGCCTTCCTTCCTCCCATTGCTCTAGTCAGGTGTTTTGTCATAGCAATGAGAAAAGTAACTCATTCCACCCTAGCCAATGGGAGACTTAGTTCTAGGAATTCTTGTTTATTGGGAAATCTGGAATCTCTTGGATAGATTGATGTAACCCAGTCATCTAGTCTCAGGATAATGCCCATGAACACATAGCAGTCCTTTCAGAGAGCGTCAGGAAAGTCATTGACTCCATCCACCTCTAGCTTCAAAGAGAGGCACAGGTGCCTTAGTGCGGCATTCAAATCCTTTGCACATCTCCAAATCTTGGCCTGCATCCCCAGCCTCAGTATCTGAGAACTGCCTCTGGGAAGAAGCTCTACTCCCTCCTGCCTCTTGCTTCAGCCCTTGCTCTCCACTCTGCCTAGGACCCATCATCCTCCATCTCTTCTGCTAGGCAATTCTTATCTTTCAAGACTCAGCTCAGCCATCACTTCCTCTAAGAATCTCTTTTTATCTCCAATGGGCTGAGCCAGAGACTATTCTCAAAGGCTTTCTCCACAATCACTTGGAATTCTGAATTTTGTTTGTTTAGTGTCCAAGTACTACACCTTGAGCTCCTTGAGAGTAGGGGTAGGTTCCTAGTTAGCTCTTAGACCTGGAGCAGATTCTTAGTGTGTCCTGAATACATGGACTGACTGGCCTAACCTTGCACCTAATCAGTCACTTCTGGGCCTTGTGGCTCAGATTCTTATGCGACCTCTACCACTGTGCATGAACTGAGACTCCATCTGACTTTCAGGCAAGGAACTAGCTCATGACCCATTCTTATGCCTGTCTCTCTGGCATCAGGAGTTAAGAGTTATTCATATCAAATGAAGCCAGTGCTAGAGAGACTTTGTAGCTCTGTTCTACCATTGGCAAAGTACAGACACGAAAGGACAATGATTATGAGCCCACTTCCATGAGGTCTCAGAATAGGAAAAATCAGAGACCAAAAGTGTGATTCAGGTTACCATGGGGTAGTGCAGTAGACGGCAAGGGAGTTGTTTAATGAGTACAGAGTTTGGGATGATGAAAACCTTCTTGAAATAGATACTAAATTTAACTCCAACAACATAACATTATGAACATATTTAATGTCCTTGAATCACTTAAAAGCAATTAAAATGTAAATTTCTGTTGTTTTGCACTAAAAATGGGAGAGGAAATTAGATGAATGGGTTTGTAAGGTTAGTAGTTTTGTGAGTTTGACTTTCTAGCCTGGGCAAGAAGCCACTGGTTTGAATATTTATTTTGAATGGACTCATTTACTCCCCACCTAACACCCTTTGGGAGGGAGACTGTATGCCATGTTGGACAGAGGTCCAAAGTTTGATCTACTGAGAATCTTTTCCACCATTTTGTGTGGTAAAACGAGGGGGTAAAGAAATGTTGAAAATGCTGTGTGCTTTTCTTAAGAGTCAGTCAACTTAGGAGTAAATTCTTTATACTGAGATAATACACTTCTCTTTCCTATACTTTGCATTCAAATGTACTTTCTTCTGTGAAACGACTGTGATTTACGTGAGTTGACTCTTTTAAAAAAACTATTCTTGACAGAAAGAAATCAACAGCCTCTGTTTCATTCACTTACATTTTAACTCTTTATTTAGTTATTTTAATTGGTGCATAATGTTTACGGAGAGTTCTGAGGTCCTATGTAATAGTTCCTTCATGTTACAATACTTACTAATAAAATCAAAGTTAGTAATATGTACATCACCTCTGGGACATATAATTACTTTATGTTGGGCCCATTTGAAGTTTTCTTATTTACTTATTTTGGAAATACATAAAAGATATTAACTACAGTCAACCTACGATGCTTTAGAACAGTAGAGCTTATTTTTTTATCTAGCTATGATTCTGTACCAATTCACTAACATCTCCCTGTCCTTTCCCTGCTCTTTCTATCTCTCCAAGCCATGATTCCACTGTTTGTGTATGTGTGGTATGGTGTGTGAGTGTGTGTGTGTGCAGGGCATGCACATGCACATTGGTGCACATACTAACCATTTTGTCTAGGCTGGCTGGCCAATGAACTCTAGGAATTTTCCTGTCTCTGCCCTCAGTGCTGGGGTTACCGATGTACATAGTCATGGCTGGATTTCTGTATGGGTACTGGAGATTCAAACTCAAAACCTCATGTTTACAGAACAAGTGCTCCAATCAATTGAGCTATGCCCCCCAACTTGATTTGATTGATTTCTATGAGAGTAATTGTCTTAGTTCCTATGTTAGAGTAAGAACATGCAGTATTTGCAAAGCTATGTTTATCTGAAGAAACCCAGCATCTAAGAACTTCATTTCTAACTAGGAATTTCTTTCTCAACCTATTGGTCAATATCCCATGTACAGTGAGTGGGCAGAGAAACCCAAAGCTCAGGGTCACCTTGAGGTATAACTGAGAAGCTTCACGTACTGGTGATCCATCTAGACCTAAGCCTCCAAGTTTATGAGGTTCCCTAATCCCTTGTACCTGCCTCCTTTTCCTGCCCACCTGCATCACTGCTCTCCCGTTCTGGTACGCCCTAGTAAAATGAATCATCTTTCTATGACTTGAATGTATTTTCTCCAAACTGCATCTGTTGCTCCTTAGATCTTGTATGCAGCAATGTCTGGAAGCGGGTCTTTGTGACAGGTGTCTGAGTCATGGGGCTAAGTCCTTGTGAGTGGACTGATAGTTTAGCTGGTGTGGGAATTAGGCCCCTTGTCTCTCTTCCTTGTGTACTGTTCCTGTTCCTCTCTCAGCTTCTCTGCCTTGCTAGGATGCAATGTGAGGCTCTCAGCAGATGCATCCATCTAATAGTGAATTCCGCTGTCTCTAGAACCAACCATAAGCCAGAACTTTTCTTTGCAAATTACCCAGCCTCAGGAGTTCCGTCAAAGAAACACAAACTAGGCTAAACAAGCTCCTTACCCTCAACTTTTTTTGACTTCTGAATTCATTTTGGGTTTTGTTTCTGAATTGTTTCCTCCTTTCTATTCTTTCATTTTTAAACATTTTATTATTTTCATTTTATGTGTGTTACTGGATTGCCTACATGGAAGTAAGTGTACCCATGTTGTACACAGTCCTGTGGAGGACAGAAGAGGGGCACCAGATCCCCTACAACTGGAGTTACAGACTGTTGTTAGCCACCATGCGGGTGCTGGGAATGGAACCCTGGTCTTCTGCAAGAACAGTCAATGGTCTTAACTATTGAGCCATCACCCTGTCCTCCTTTCTGTTCTTTGCCTACCTTTCCTCACTTTCTGGAGAAAATTCAGTTCATTGTGTAGATGCATCCAGTGAGCATCTTGTGGTTTCTGGAAGGTACCCCAGGTAACCTCACTGACTGAGCAGTCCTTCCCTCTGATGGTAGGAATGTCATGGTAGGCATTGTACTTCCTTCGTTCACTGAATTTATATATTAAAGGCGCTGACTATGTGCAAGGCACCAAGCTGGTGGGGGATTCACATGGGTAAACAAGGTAGGCTATTTAAACTCGTTTCCTCTTTTACGAAGCTATGTTTTAGTAGATAGAGACACGCACACAATGAACAGTACTTCAGAAATATGGGAGGAAAAATGTTCCAGGAAAAAAGGAGCAACAAATACAAAGGCTTAGAAACAGGGGGAGCTCCACATTGTGAGGCTCACTTGCTGAGTGGCGATCTAGGTGCATGCATTATCTTTATTGAAAGTCTCTCAAAAGCTCATGACTCTAAAGATAAACTACAACGACTTGGTTCATCATTCTCTCTGCCTCCAACTCAACTTCTGACCAGGCAACCATGAGATTTTGAACTCTACGTATCTTGGATTTGAATCAAATTCACTTGAGAGCTTGCCAAATGGATTGAAGGTTTCCATCCATGTGCTAGAGCACTGAAGACAGTAAGTCCAGAAAGCTCCTAAGAGCTGTTGCTGCTGCTGTTGGTGGTGGTCTGGACTTCACATGGACAAATACCACTACAACCTAAGCTGGGTTTCATCGCTGGGTCTTCATACACAGAGAGCTTCCCTCTCCCTCTGTTTTCTTGGCTTGGATGACTCATACTTCTGGTCTCTTTTGCCGCCAGTCACACCAACACAGAGAATTCTCTCTGTGTGTACAGCCTTGCCCTCTGAGTTTAGCCCATAATATCACAGAGTCACTTGTCTCTGCCCTGTAGCTAATCCCCAGATTGTGAGTTTGTTGAAAGAAGAGAGATTTTCTTGCTTGTTGAAATATCAGATTTTGGTACAATCCCTGCCACACTGTCTATGCCAAATACATTTTGTAAATTAGTTATGATCATTTGAAAGGACATATAACTAGAATCATTTTCCTAGCTATCAGTTACACTCTCTACAGCATGGGGCAAAGAATGTTAACTACAGTCTCATTCATTCAGGTGCAAATTCATGGAATTGTCTTTCCAGACCTGTGCCAATTCCTTCCCTTATTGGCAAGTTTTCTGAAAGCACAGTCCAGCTTCAGTTTCTGAGTTTTCCACCTCATCTCTCAAGAAACTCTGCCCCCTCAAGAGTTTCCTGGCAGTGCTGATATCTGGTCTATACCATGTTCTTTGTTCTCTGGAACACAAATTCTTAAGACTACTCAGGTGCCCCTGGCTCAGCACGACACAATGAGTGGAGGTTGAGGTTGGAGGGTGGCTGTCACCCAGCCAGAGATCATAGTCATGGTAACAATGAATGTTCAGGGAAATACTTCCATTTAATTCAGCAGCTACCTGTTACACAGATACACTCTCTCCACAGACCTACTCACTGCCACTGTCCTCCTGAAACCCCAGCTATGCTGTACTCAGCATCCCTCTGATTAGCCATCTCACACCATGCTGGTTGTTGAAGATTCTGAATATCATTCTTGGCTAACAGTGAAGGGTCAGGATTCAGAAAGACCTAGATTCGAACCACAACTCTTGATCCTACCCCACACTGTGTGTTCTTGAACAAGACATCTCGTCTATCCAAGGTGCAAAGGGTGAGTCACAGTTACTGCATCCTTCTTGGATTAGAATGGGAGAGGAGAGATGATGGTTGTAGAGTGGTGAGTCCCATGGGAGGCATACAGTCATTGCAAATGTTGAATTCTGCTTAATGACACTGGGTGTTTAGTCATTATTATTGCAATGGATGTTATAAATATTCTAAGGAAAAGAAAGCATAAAGAAACCACAATATCATTCCAAAGAGCATCCTTAGAGATCCTCAAGATCAGAGGCTGCAGTGGGATGATAGTTTGCTTCTCCATTGCTGTAACAAAACACTCTGACCAATACCACCTTGGGGAGGAAAGGGTTTATTTGATTCATATCTCCCAGGTCACAGTTCATCACTTAGAGAACCCAAGGTAGGAATTCAGGGCAGAAACCTGGAGGCTGGAGCTGAAACATAGGCCATGGAGGAACACTGCTTACTGGCCTGCTCTTCTAACCCAGGCTCAGCCTGATTTCTTATTCAATAGACAACAACCTGCCCAGGGATGGCACAGCCCACAGGTAGGCTGGGCCCTCCCACAGCACTCAAGAATCAAGAAAATACCCCCACAGACATGGCCACAGGCCATTCTAATAGAGGCAACTCCCCAATTGAAGCTTCCTCAACTTAGGTGTGTCAGGTTGACACTAAAGCTATCCAGGACAGGAGGGTTGCATATACATGAGGAAGCCTGGATGAAATACAGTTAGTAGTGGAAAGGTCTTTCTTTGTTGAGAGAGAGAGAGAGAGAGAGAGAGACAGAGACAGAGAGACAGAGAGACAGAGAATAAAAGAGACAGAGAGAAAGCATTTGCCTAACTTGTAGTTAGTCAGATTATCTATTTGTGCCTATAAACTAAAATCTGTAGGCAAAGCTTCCCCTGTGGGCCACAGTTTGAAGCATGTAAAAATCTGCCTCTCACCTTGAGTTCATACTCTAAGTGGCTCAAGTTCAATAAGAGCAGGAAACCTGGTCCTTATCGCCCCATCTAAAGCCCCCTTTGAAGGAGATGAGGCTGTAGTCATAAGTTTATTGCTCAAATTCAAATTCCAAAAATCTAGTTGAGAGGGCTTTAACAAACAGCATTCATCACTTTCCTAAAAAATGAAATTCTATGACATATTTACTCTAATCCCTTGACAAAGTAAAATAAAAGAAAAGGCACCCTTGATATTCTGACTCTCTGACCTCACACAAGTCCCCTGACTTCTTGCTGAGCCTACTTCAAAGGCAAGCAACGAGAATTAACAGAAGTATGTTCATCCAGTGCTTGTGCAGAACAAAGATTAAGTGCTCCAGAAGTTATTCTGAGCTTTTGAGTGGCTGGGAATTTGCAGAGCATCTGACCTGTATGTAAGCAAACTAAGTTTCCAGAAGAAAAATAATTCACTCACAACCACGTTCATCTTACAACACAGGCTATTGATTTGTTTGGTAATTATTTCTGCAATGTCCAATCCAGGCACAGAGAAGAAGCAAGGGTTCTACTGCAGAGAGCTGACCCCAAAACCTATGGCTGCAGAGGATGGGAAGTCTGCATTCTGTTCCCGATCCTCCACTGTGTATAGGGCATATGAACAGCCTTGTTTTGCAATTCCTCTCCTTTTTTTTTTTCCCCAAACCAAAGGTCAGTTGCCTTTGTCTTCTGCCTCAAAGCATTCCAGGAGAGAATTCTGTATTCCTTTCAGTAGAAAAGAAATAACAGACCAGACAAAGCAAGCTGTATGCTTCTTTGGGGTTTCTTTGTATGTCTGTGTGTTGCAAGTATGCATTGTGTGTGTGTGTGTGTGTATGTACACATATTTGTGGAGGGCAGATGATGGTGTCGGATATATTTCCTCTATCACTCTCCACCTTATTTTTTAAGACAGAGTCACTGAACCTGGAGATCACCTATTAGCTGTGCTAGCTGGCCAATGAGCTCCAAGGATCCGCCTGTCTCCTCTCCCTGCTCTTTACCTCAGAGCTTATAAGTTATAGGTGGGCCTGCTGTGCTGGCTCTTACATAGGTTCCAGGGACTGAAATCCTGCCCCTCATGTATAAGCTTGGGGCACTTTATCTACCTAAGTATCTCCCGAGTGAGTTCCTACTTCCGAGTTTCCAGTGCTTCCCATTAGATCAAGCACTTCTCAGGCTTCAAGTATTATCACTGGCACTTTAAAATATGAAATAATTTTGAACATGAAATATTTTAATGGTAGGACAAACCATAAAAAATTATAAATTGTCCAAGGAGAGGGTAGTTAGGACAAGGTGTCCTCATTTGTCTGAATATATTTTTATGGTAGTTTTCAGTTTTGTGTTATGTCAATATTTTACATAACTGAAGAAGTGAAGTTAAATTAAAAGGTAATCCCCCCAAATTAAAAGTAAATAAACAAACTTCAGTATGACCTCATTCTAACTGACCTTAAAATATAATTGCTTGAATATATAACAAAGAGAGACACAAAATTAAAATTTAAAAAACACCCCAACTTTTTAAGCTGATTTCAGTAATTACAGGTAGTCATATAAGCATGATTTTAAGGTGGGTGTGTGTTGTAGGATAAAGAAAATGAGCAATTATACTGCCATCCCTAATTGTAGCTTTCTGGTGTGACACAAAGGAAGATAACACTTGGATTTATGAGGTCAAAGAAAACCCTGCAGCTTTTATTTGATCCAGAAGTAGAAGCAGAAACTCATGTTATATTTTGGGTCTTAAAATAAGATTTCCCAGGTCTGTATATTAAAACATCCTGGAAGCATCAACCCAACTAATCTAGTGACGATGAGAATCTCTGATACTCAGTAAAAGAGAGGACTGATACCAGATCTGAGTCAGGATCCTGATGTGCTGAACTTGGAACCTTCAACAAATCAGAAGAAAGCGGTGGAAAGGCTTCAAGGTCATATCACAGGACTGAGTAACCCATGAGATGGGCTCTTCTGGGGGATGAGAGATAAGGATTGTCAATAATGATAATAAGAGCAGTAACTGAAATATAACAACTAGGTTTAAATCCATGGATTCCTCATAAAGAAGCGTGAATAGCTTAGCGATGCCTTCTAAGGATTAGGGTACCCCAGATCATTATTTTATAACGAGGAAATAGCTGGAAAGAATCAATTATCTATTTTCCTTTTGTACGTATGTTACATGTGCACATTTTTGTGTGGATTCACAGGTACACATGTGACTACCCAGTGCTGCAATTCAAAACACCGCCACCACCCAGCTTTTTTTTTCTAGAGACAGGGTCTTCCTGTAGCCCCAGCTGGCCTGCAACCCACTATGTAGATCAGGCTAACCTAGCTTTCACAGAGATCTGCCTACCTCTGTCACCCAAGTGCTGGGATTGAAGATGTGTGCCACTGTACCTGATCACCCAGCTTTTAAAAGATGTTTTATTTTTATTCATCTTTTTATTTTATATGTATGAGAGTATTGCCTGCATGTATGTAAGTGCTCCTATGTTGTATGGTGCCCACAGAAGTCAGAGAAGGGTACTGGATTCCCTGGAACTGGAGTTATAGATGCTTGCTACCCTTTATGTAGGTGCTGGGCACCGACCCCAGTTCCTCTGCAAGGTCAGCCAGTGTGGTTAACTGCTGAGCCACTTTTCCAGCCGCATGGCCAGCCTTTTAAAAGTGGATTCTGAGGATCAAACTTGGGCTGTCATGCTTGCATGGTGTCCTACTTTGCCTTCAGTTGCTGTGACAAAACACTCTGACCAATACCAACTTAGGGAGGAAAGGTTTACATCTTCTGGATCACACAGTTTATCACATAGGGAGTTCAAGGTAGGAACTCAGAGATGCAACCTGGAGATGGGAGCTAGAGGCCAGACCATGGAGGAATGCTGCTTACTGGCTTGTTCCCACAGGCCCGTCTAATGGAGACAATTCCCCAATTGAGGCTCCCCCAACCCAGGTGTGTCAAGTTGACACCAAAGCTATCCAGCACAATCGACTCCTTGTCAACTTGATACACGAAACACATCACTCTTAAACCATAACCTTTCCATTTCTTGTCCCCAAAATATAATGTTAATATCATAACATAAGAAAGTACTACCTTAAAAGCCCCACAGTCCTTAAAAAAATCCAAACACTTAAAAGTTCACAGTCTTCTAAAAGTCTTTAAACTGTGAACTCCTGTAAAATTCAAAACAAGTACCATCTTATTTCAAAGAGAAGAATTGGGAACACCTAAGCAAAACCTAAGTTCAGCAAATAGCTCAAGGATGGACATCTGGGATTCACTCATGATCTTCTGGGCTTCATAGGGATTCAGCAGCTGCAATTCTCTGGCTCTGCCATCTACAGCACACACAGCTTGTCTTGCAGCCAGACCAGCTCCATTCCACCAGCATCTGCTGCTGTCCTTGGTGGTCATCCCATGGTCCTGGCATCTCCAAAGAACTGGGGTCTCAACTGAAGGCTGCACCTTCACCAGTGAGCTCTTTTGGCCTCTCCTGGTGTGAAGCCTCAGATTATATCCATGACCCCTGCAATCCTGGGGTCTTCATTGCAACCAAGGCTGCACTTTCAACAATGGCCTTTCCTGGCCTCTCACAGTGCCAAGCCTCAGCTGTTCTCTGTGACCCCCCTCTCACTTTCAACACCAGAACCATGCAGGAGACTCTTTTTCATACTAAGGCCTGCTTCCAACTTGAGTTGGAAGTCTTGGGTCCCCTCTGAACCACAACTTCTGTTGCTGACCTCAGGAAATTCTTCCCAGAAGAATTTTACCACAGTGATGCTGGTCTCTTGTTACTTCCAGCTGATTTTTTCAGTCTCAGTTAACCAGCATCAGTTTTCCCGGTAAATCAAAGATTTTACTTCAGGTTCTGGTCTCTTCTTAATCACAGCTGGTTCTTCAGCCCCAGCTGACCAGAACCCACAGATTCTCGATTCAAAACCACACAAACAGCCCTAATAGTCTGTGCTTCCCTTTGAAACTTCATAAGCCAGGCCTCCATCATCTATAACTCCTTTCAGCATAACTGTTCCAAGCTCCACAGCAACAATCTCTAAGCACTCAACGACTTTTCTAGCCCGAAGTTCCAAACACTTCCACAATCCTCCCCAAAACACCAAGGTTAGGACTGTCGCAATAGCCCATTCTCTGGTACCAATATCTGTATCAGTCATTTTTCTGTTGCTGTGATACAAATACTGACCAAGGGAACTTATAAAAGAGTTTATTTAGCTTGCAGTTCCAAAGGGGAGAGAGTCCATCATGGAGGGAAGGGATGGGGCTAGAGGTGGCCACAGTACCTACCAAAGCTACATCTTCAAGCAGGCACAGGGAGCAAGAGCGACTAGAGATCCAGCAAGGCTTAAGAACTCTCTAAGCTCACCTCCAGTGCTGTGCTTCCTCCAGCACGGCCACACCTTCGAAGACCTCCCAAAACAAGAGCCACCACTGGAGACAAAATGTCCAAATACTTAGAGCCTATGGGGGACATTCTCATTCAAACCACCACATATGACAAGTAGTTTAGCAACTGAGCTATCTCCCCAGCCCCTATTTGCCATTTATAGATTACTGATGCTCTAAATTACCCAAATCCTTGGTGAAGGCTATTTCTCCCTAGAAGGAATCTAACTCATACACAGAAAAATAAGTGATGATTTGGATATCATCAGTTTGCCAACTCTGGCAAATTAACAAGTTAGATGGTGATCTTCATTGTCAGCTAGTATCACAATAAAGAAAAATACCATTCACCTCTTAGTGGAATTTCTTTTGAACTATATTTGATTAAGCTCTTACCCCACTTAACAGGAAATGGAAAGTGCAGAGAAACATGTTATTTATGCCACAGCAAAATACAGATAATAGAAAGTCCACTAGACAGATAGTGAACAGTAAAGGAGACAGGGAGATGGCATGCATGTTGGAGAGGTCACCTGTTTGACCTTAATTGTCATCTTCGCACAACCTAGGGTCACCTATGAACCTCAGTAAAGAAATTTCTCAGATCAGATTGGTCTGTGGGCATGTCTGCAGGGTATTTTCTTAATTGCTAATTGATGTAGAAGGGTCCAGCCCATTGTAGGTGGCACCATTCCTAGGCAGGTTAGCCTGGGCTGTATAAGAAAGATAGCTTGTTTTATTTGCTTTCAACTGCTATGACAAAATACTCTGACCAATACCAACTTGGGGAGGAAAGGGTTTATTTGGCTCTCAGGTCACTGTTAATCACCAAGGAGCCCAAGATAGGAACTCAGGGCAGGAACCTGGAGGCAGGAGCTGAAGCAACCACAGGCCATGGAGGAATGCTGCTTACTGGCTTAGTCCCCTGGCCCATACTCAGCCTGGTTTCTCATACAATACAGAACAACTTGCCCAGGGGTGACACCAGCTACAGTGGGCTGTGCCCTCCCATATCATTCAACAATTGAGAAAATACCCCACAGACATGATCACAGGCCAGTCCAATGGAGGCCATTTCCCAGTTGAGGCTCCCTCAACCCAGGTGTGTCAAGTTGACAATTAAAGCTATCCAGTACAGTAACTGAGCGTGAGCTTAAGACCGCACCAGTAAGCAGTGTTCCTTCATGATTTCTGCTTCAGTTCTTTCTTGAGTTCTTGCTATGATTTCTCTCTGTAATGAGTCTGGAAGTATAAGACAAACAAATCTTTTCCTCCCCAAGCTGCTTTGATCGGAGTGATTAATAATGGCCACAGGAGGGCAGCCAAGGGGAACTGCAGAATGAAGGACATTCATGAAGCATGTCATTCAGCCGCACCGAAAGGACCTTATTTGACCTTGTTAGTCAGCTTTACATCACTGTGACAAAATGCCTAAAACAATCAACTTTAAAAGGAAGTGAGGTTTATTTTGGCCTACAGTTTTGGAGGTTTCAGTTCATGACTGATTGTCTCTATTGCTTTGGGGCCTATAGTGAGGCAGAATATCACACATGGGACAGAACAAACTGCTTGCCTCATCCCATGCAGGAAGCAAAAAGTTAGAAAGTAGCCAGGACCTACTGTTCCCTTAAAGAGTGCATCCCCCAGTGACATAGCTTCGTTTCACTAGGCCCCGCTTCCTAAAGGTTCATACCTCCAAGAGTGCCTCAACTGTGACTTAGCCTTTAACACAGAAGGTTGGGGAGACACTTATCCTAAGGCCTAGTTCAAACAAAGCACCCAAGAAAGAGCAAGTAAGCACTGCATAAACACGGGGGGAAGTGGGCACTGACTGGATATTTAATGATATTAATAAACAAGTGTTAATTGTATGTAATGAGATGTTAAAATATGAAAAGCCAACAACACACAGTTCTGATTATTTAGAGCAGCTTCCTGCAGTTTTTACAACTAAAATAGCAATATCTTGGGTTTGTTTCAAAGTAATTTAGTAGTGTGAAAATCAGGTCAGGATACAGATGAAATAAAATCGAGTATATGTTGATAATTGCTGAAACTGGACAATGGGCCCCATATCTCTCTCTTCACCTTCCTTTAGGTTGAAGTTTTCTGTAATAGAAAGCTTTCTTAAGTGATTCATTTCTTCAGTAAATTTATACAAACAGGATGTTTCAACCAATGCAAGTTGAGCATCCCTCATTGAAAAAATCCAAAATCTGAAATTTAAATTTTAGTTTTTAAACTATTTCAGATGTCAGAGGTTTCAGTGAGGGGGACACTACACCTGTAGCATTTATGCAAATATTTAAGAATCTGGAGAAACTCTGAAATCTCAAACATCTACTCCCAAACATTTCTGATAAGGAATAACCAACCTCTTCCATAAAGGAATCTCATAAAAATAAATGTAATGAAAACAAACAATGCTATTAACTTCTAGTTATCTGGAGTAGCTGCCCACTATTGAAGAGCTCAGCTGCTCACTGAGAAGATATGTTCAAGCAAGATGGTTTAGGAAGAGCAAGGCATGGAGATGGACCTCTTGCGATGAGTTACTGGGGAGGATCAAGGCAGGGAACAGAGCTTCTCACCTCATGGTCCCTTAGCATGTTCTCTGCCTGGTTAGCACTACGATTAGTAGCCAGCTGGATGAGCCGCTAGGGTTACAAGGCGCTTCACTCTGGTAAACCACATCATCTCATCGACTTCTAAAATACAGTGTAATAATATAGCTCTCTGATTTTCTATTCAAATGTAAAGTGAGACTCAGACTCCCATTTCAGTGCCCGAGTACATGCTCTCACCGCCAGCTCCACATTGTCATTTGGTCTTGGTTTTATCACTGCCACATTCTCCGGATGTACCCAGCATTGCCCCAAGTACATTCTATATCTCTGTGCATACCATGACTTTCCCTAAAGTGACCCCCTTCCTTTCTCCATTTGCCTCATGCCTCACTGTCCATCTCAGCTTAGATGCAACTAAACTCATGCAGACTTGACCTTTTGACACACAGATGGGTAATTTCCCCAGTTATCCAATGGCACATTATTTTACCTTTGAAACATAAGTTGTTTTTTTTTTCTCCTACATTTAACACCACCATCACTGGACTAACTCCATGAGAACAGGACCAGTTTTCCTCCTTATCCAAGTTCTATGCCCAGTTCATACTAGCACATAAATTAATGCCATTACATAACAAAAATTAATGCCATTAAAAGTGCACAGGCTCTTCAAGTCAGACTGATGGGGTTTCTACATTGGCTATCTATCTACCTTTTACTGCTGTGTATCCTTGGACAAGTTACCTTAACTTTCTGTGATTCTATTCTCTGGTTCATGGCAGAATCTAATTCACAGGGCCTTTGCAATCATTAAATGAGTTAATGTTTGTAAAGCACTTAAACAATGCCTAAGAGTATTATACAAATCTACATTATTATAGTTGAGTACTGTCATTGCTATTACACACAGTAGACTACGTCTAGTGTGCATATGATTTCATATATATATATTTTTTTATATGCTCTTTGTCAGCTTGCAGTTAAATGGATATATACAGTAACAGTAAACAGGCTGTATTGTTGATAGCAATGCGGAGGTGTAACTCATACCTTATTCCTATAAACTAGTGTACTATGAACAGTTAGGTACCAAATGTGGAATATTCTTGTTTCACCAGTATTTACTGAACTCCTGTTGTGTTTCAGTCCTGTACTGAACATAAGAGACAGACAGGAACTGATGCAATCAGGTAATGGGGACTCCTGGCTTACCCATGTTAGTTCAAAGGCATTTGGAAATCTAGGAGGACCGATAATAAAGAACAGAGGTGGGAGTTGGGTTAACACAAAATAGAGCTTTCAAGATGTGATGGTTGGTGAACAATCTTGACCTATTTTCTCCACAAATATGTGTATGAAGAAATAAGGGGTCTCATCATCTGAATGCTTCAGCCTGAGCCTGTTTAAGGCTACAGAGACAGGATGGTCTCATTCCTCTATTTCCCATTATCTATGTGACTATTTGATTCTTTCACTGTTCACTGGACTTTGGGAAATGGGTTTAGACTCTGAAGGCCCCTGAAGTCTTTTGATGCAGGTAGATTGGCTCTACTGTTTCCAGAGAACTCCTGGGCACAGAGAGGTTAAGGGTTTTCCCTAAAGTAGCACAGTAATATCATTGAGGCAGAACTGAAGCCAGCTCCCGAGGTGGAGTAGCTTTCCCTCTGAGCTAAGGCTGCTGTCTTATCACTAAGGCACGTGACACACCCGAATCTCTTGAGCTGCTTTTCTAGGCTGCCCAGATCTATAAATTCTAGATTCCGTTTACCCTAGCCTCTCCTTTTACAAATGAAAGAATATCACCCACCAGGTAAAGAAGCACTCTGTAAGAATGGGTGGCAAATTGAGTTTTGTCTAGAATGTCCACTCTAGCCTGTTAGTAATGGTTATCTAGAAGCTGCTGTTGGGAAGGATTCTGAGGTCTGCTCCCAGGAGTGCTGCTGTAAATTAGCAATGTCTGCCGTTGACAGAATGCAGAGGATAAACACCAACTGCGCTCCGTTATGTGTATTCAGCAACTGACACATTGACAAGTCTCAGCTTTTGGAGTGGGCTGGTTTGCCCCTGGGAAAATAGACAATATATCTCTGGGAAGGAGACAGAGATGCCTCTATTGTGTAAAAATGATGGAGAAACTAGGGTTTGAGGATATCAGAGAAGTCAGTCCTAATGCTCAAGTCAGTGTGATCAAGTAGGGAACATAAGTTAGGCAGTAGGGGCAGAAGGATGAATCAGACTGTGAAGTCCTTCAGAGAAGGAACTATGTCTTAGCTTTGGGCTCCCTATCTCCAGGACTGTGTCCAGCCAGAATCCAGACCTGGGTTTTTTCATGATGACTGGACTGCATGTGACCTGGCTTACCACACTGAAAGGTGGTAGTGTCACCAGCATGAACAATCACAGCTCCTATCTGATGGTCACTTGCAAAGAACTTGACCCTGAACTAAGTCCTTCATAAGTAACTTTAAAAAAAAGCCCTCACAACAGTCATGTGAAAAATGTACTAATGTCTCTATTTTTCAGATAGGGAAACTGAGGCAGGACATAGTTCCTAACCTGAAGTCATCCAACTAAAAATGACAGAGTCAAACTTAGTATTCCAACTGCATCTTCTAGAGGCTGTTTTTAACCTCTGATAATAATTTATATTCTTTACTAAAACTATGTTCCACACATTGCTCTATAACTTGAGCATCATGTTAACTCCTTTAATCCTCCCAGCTAGTCTATTTAAATGTACAATATTTAATCTTTGTAGAAATTTCATAAAAGATGTGAAAATAAAAACACAGGGAACTGTGATATTCATCTTTAGTGTTGACTTGACTGGATTTAGAGTCACTGTGGAAGCACACCAATGGGCATGTCTATGACTGCTTCTAGAAAGGTTTAACCGAAGATGGAAGACCTACCCTGAACATGGGTGGAGCCATGGGCCACAGTCCTGGACTTGACAAAAGAGACTGAAAGAGAGCTGTTGAACACCAGCCTTCATCTCCTTCTGCTTCCTGACTACAGATGTAACGTGACCTTCTACCTCACATGCTTGCCAACATGCCTCTCCTGTCATGATGGACTGTTCCCCTTAAACTATGAACCCCCAAACCCTTCCTCCTCCCTTAGGTTATTTCTTCTCAGAAGTTTGGTTCCATCAACAAGAAGAGCAACCAACACAGCAAGCAAAGTTACTCTTTCATAATTATTCACCTAGAAAATGACAGGGTTAGGACTTGAACTAGGGAAATCTGAGTTCCAAGCCCTGAACTTATTACATTACATTATACTCTCAACTTAGAAACCACAGAACTATGAACTTCGAAGCACAGGGTTAACTACATAGTTCCACTCTGGTATGCTGATTATCCCAAGAATTTCCCCCAAACAAAAACAGACACTGTGAATTCCCCAGTTGTCCACTGTTCCTTACAGGACACACCACTCAGCCATCCTAAACTTCAACCTCCTCATCCTTATAAAGGATAAGAACAATTTCTTTTTTTTTCCCCTCACCTGGTTGATCTGAGGTTCAAAAGAGGAAATGCTGAGCAACTGGGAGCTTGTCAGCATGCTAGGAGCCGGCATACCTCTGGGAGGTATTGGTTGACTGGTGGGGGTGCGGTTCCGCCTACCTCTGTCCCATTGAAGTGACTCAGTTCAGACCCGGAATGTCATGCAGCTCTTCTTAAATATCTCAGGCTACTTAGGGAGACAACTCAGCTGTATTCAGTGGCATCAACTTTTGATTGGGTATGGTAGTTTGAATGAGAAAGACCCCTATAGACTCGAGTATTTGAACAGTTGGTCCCCAGTTTGAAGGGCTGCTTAGGGAGGTTAAGGAAAGCTGAGGAGATGCAGCCTTGCTAAAGGAAGAACCTCACAGTGGGACGTCAGAGTTCATAGCCTCACTCCACCGTAGTTCAAAATGTGAGCTCTCAGCTTCCTGCTCCTGCAGTCCGCGGCTTGCGGCCAGGCCTCCCGGCCATGGTAAACCATTATTTATCTGGAACTCTAAGCTCAGATAAACTCTTCCTTCTATAAGTTGCTTTGGTGGGGGTGTTTTATTACAGCAACAGAAAAGCAACCTAATCTAGGGGAATAGAAGAATGGGGGATTTCGAATACGGGGCCCAGGGAGAGAAATGAGGAGAGCCCCCCCCCCCCCATCGTTTTCTTCATCTTCAAGCATCGCAAACTCATCCCCTGGCAGCAGTTACCTACTTAAGAAGCCAGCAAATGCATTTCTCGTTATTGACCAGAAGGGGTCACTGCAGAGCGAGCAGCGCTCGGGGCACTCCTAAACCAGTACTCACACAAACCGTCCTGTATCCTCTTCCGGACCATGCTCTTTCATTCCTGTGCTCTGGATTCTCTTGATCCATCTTTTTTTTCTGGCTCTTCGCCTTTGTGCTTCTGTATAACTCCTATTTCCTTGCAAGGAATTTATGAAGTTCATTTTGGCGTCCTGGGCCTTGGGTCCCTATTGCTACCAGAATCAGCAAGAAGCATAGATTCCGCTCCGTGTTTCAGGCTGAGACTCAGTGCGGATGCCAAGAGGCCTGTCATCAGATTTAAGATGTTTCCAGGCTTAAGGGTGTGTGGGAGTGGCTGCTCTGTTCAGATTAAAAGGCTCCAAGAGAGAAATGGGCTGAGAGGTTGCCCAAATATTTCTTCCCTCAATGAAAACCCCAGGGGAAAGGAGAGAGACATTCTGCCTAGGTCCTGTACCCCTGGAGTTTGAAATTCTGACCCTTTGCTTACCAGGATTACGTTTGGGGGGGTGGGGGAGCTGAAGATGGAGAGGAAAGACCAGAAAGTTACTACCCCCTCTTAATCCTCAAACACCATCCTTCCCTTAGTGTTTTCTTTTCCAAACCAGACTTCAGTTTCACACTCCGGGGTTGGGGGGATGGGAGGTGCTCTTCTTTTGGACTGGCCTTGGCAGCGGGGACCAGAGGCAGGCCGGCTGTGAGGCACAAAAGAGATATCCTTTACAGCGCCGCAGGCACAGATGTAACGCTGCGCCCCTCTGCGGGTGGGGGCCGGCTCGGCAGATGGCGAGAAGCCGCACTGGTGACGGATTGTCTGTCAAATGGCACTTTCTGGGTGGCGGGGGGAGCCCGTGTCCCCCAGCCGCAAAGAGGAACACAGAAATATTTTGTAGGCCTCGGTCCTTCCCAGAAGTGGGGAGGGGGAAAAGCTGGTTGGCCCGGGTGGATAGGCGGAGTATACTCGCTCACTCAAAGGAAGATGCACTCCAAGACTTGGGAGGGGAAGGAAGATGGCCAAGCCCCGGGAGTACGCAAGGAAGAGATGAGGGGAAGGGCCGCGATGATGGAGGAGGAATGGGGCTCGGAAGGAGGATCTACTGTTGGTTCAGTTCGAGGTGCCGGAATCGCTTCTCAGGGTCAGCTCTGCAACTCGGTGGCCGCGGGGCCCTAGTGACAGGCGCACGCCCCGCCCTTTCTCCTCCCTAGACCTGCGGGCTTTTGTTATGCAGATGGAGGCAGGAGGCTGAGCCAGCGGAGGAGGGGTTGCTGGGGGAAGGAGGAGAGACTGGGGGGCGGGGGAGGGGGGCAGAGGAAAGTGCTGCTCGCGCGACCAGCCCCCTCTTCCAACGTCACATTGTGCGAGAGACAAAACCCGGGCGCGCCGGAGCTCACACGCGCACGCACGGCAGACGACCGGGTCGCCTCCTCTCTGTCCCCGGCGCTGCCGAAAAAGCCAGCTCTGCTTTGGTTTGCTGGGGCCCACGGAGCTCAGCAGGCTCCAAGCGCAACCCGGAGCCAAGTCAGAAGGTGAAGCCAGCCGGGGGACCACCCTTCTTCCTCCGCTGCCCGCCCAGCCGGAGACGTCCCATCCCATCCCCCGCCCTGAACTCCGATCTCTCCCCAAGCCACCCCGTGGGGGTTTCACGCGGACAGCGCCCGCCCGGAGCCCAGGGTGCGCCTTCGGGTTTGGAAGACGCGTTTCAGCACTCCGGACAGCGGCTCGGGCGCCGGGGCTCTGTAGGCTTTGACCATGGCGAGCGTGCAGCAGGGCGAGAAGCAGCTGTTTGAGAAGTTCTGGCGAGGAACCTTCAAAGCGGTGGCCACTCCGCGTCCCGAGAGCATCATCGTTGCCAGTATCACAGCCCGCAAGCCGCTGCCAAGGTAATGACCCCATTAGTGAGTTGGGGACACCCGGAAGGTTCTCCTTTCCTAGCCTGTGCCCCAGAGCCTTAAGGGGGTGGACTCAGGCAGCTGGGCTGGGGCGCCTTGTCTATTCCCATCACTACTCGGTGTCTCCCACTGGAACATGGGAACTCATTGATTGTATAAGGGCGAGACTGTTGAAAAGGAACAGGAATTCTTTGGCGGGGAGCAACACTCCTACAGACTTCATACCTCCTGTGCGAGCATTTTGCTTTCTTAGGGTAGGCGGTGTAGCTGGGGTACGTACTTGACTGGAAAACTTTTCTTGCTATCACAGAGCTCAGAGGGCAGGGGGCAAAGGAGTAGAGGATTTGAGAAAGCTGGGGATGTTGCGTAAAACACTAGTTAGCCCTGAATGTTTTGACAAAAAACAAAACCATATGCTATTCCTTCAAATACACTCCAAACAGCACCCTTCCTCCACGCCTTTCTGGCAGCAGGGCTGCTGGCGACTGGTGGTGCTGAATTCTTTCCTCTACAGTCTTCAAAACCAGGACTCTGAACTGAAGTCAGGCAGCAGCCTTCCAAAATTGTGAAGATAACCTTGGAAGAGTTTTATTTGTTCTCATTTTTGCCGCCTCCAACACTGAAAAAAGAAACTGATAGTTTTGAACTTGGGACTGATTTAAAAAAAAAAATCCTGGGTCAGAAGTAAATATCACAGAAGGGAAGAAAAAAATTAAGAAATAAAAGACAAAAGAAAAGAACAGAATGGGGTGCTGGTTGGGGAAAACGGAAGCCTTCCAAGGCAGAGAAGACCCAGTTCTTTTCATATATCATTCATTTAGAGGAGTTTGAGAATAAAAGGGGGAGGCTGTGCCCTCTGTCAGGGAAAATCAAGGCAGTATGAAAACTCATCTTTTGCTGGTGCTGGCTGAGTGATTCAGAAAGAAAAAAGGAAGAAGGGGCTGGGGCTGAGGGTCCTCACAGGATTTATTAGTCCGGACAGGCTACATTAGGGACTAGATTGAAACCATGGCTGGGAAAGTGCTTCTCACAGAATGCCTGGTCTAACACAACTAAATCTGAACTTCCCAGCAAGTGTGGGGTTGAAGACTAACTGGAAAAACTCTACCTGAAAAAAATCGAATCCATATCAAAGAACTTTTCTTTGGTCTGACAGAGCCTCAGACAGGTCTTTGGACGAATGGAGCATCCTGTGTGGGTAATGAACGTGACATAAGAGGGGTCAGTAGGATGTTGAGGCTGCAAACAAGAGCTGCATGTGTAGGGGAGAGTTGGGGGAGGGGTGTAAGCCCATTGATCGGACTGGAGAGATGGGGGTAAGCCCACTGATATGAACTGGAGAGTTGAGGGGGGCAGTAACTTCAAATGTCATTAACAGCTGATGTTTGTCTGGTAGGACGGAGGTTCATTGTAGAGAGTTTTGACGTCAGCACTTCTATATTCCTGGCTTACCATCAGTTTCACCTTTGTGCATCTACCATTGGCACACTAGACTGCACTGACCAAAGAAAACGGCCTTGCTGGAGGGACAGGGAGAAATTTCATTAGAAATAGTAGTGTGGCATTTGGTCCTCAGTCTTCCATTTATTTTAGGTGTACTAGGAGAGGAAAGCCGACTCCTGGTGGGATTTTAATTAAGAAAAGTACGCCTATTGTCTCCTGTTATTGGAATTTCTATGGTTCTGTCTGTTTCTCTGTCTGATACAGTATGTAATATTTGGTCAGAGTTCCAGTCATATGAACTATCTACAAGGTTTCCCAACCCTGTGGCTTTTACTCATTTTAATTTTCTCTGTTTCTGACTTTTATAAGAGTTCCATGTACCCTCAGTATCATTTCACTCTTAGAGTTTTTTATTGCCCTGGGTTTCTTTCTCTTTGGATGGTACCCATGTTCTATAAGCCCTTGATTTATGTTATACTAGAAAGGCTCTGTTTAATAGTTCCACAACAGGCATGCTCTTTCTGAAGAACAGATTCTAGTTTTATAGATGTTTCCTCTGGCTCAGGGTAGAATTGCAAGGACCATCTATATTGAAGACCTCAGGAAGGACTGGGATTGAATTGTGTTTCAACAGGCTGACTAAGAAAAAGCCTGCATCATTCCCATTCTTACCCAAATCAGCTACATCCAGCAATTGTCAATGTCCAGTTCCTTTCCAGTCTTCTATACTCACTGAATGGGAGACCCTCATGCTTCCAAAACCGAGTTCTTAGGAGGAAGAAGGCCAAAGAGGCAAGCTGGGGACTTGGTCTCATCAGAAATGTTTAGTCGCGTGAGTCAAGCCCAGCTCACAGTCAGCAGATCAGCATAAGTCACTGTCTGAGGAAAGATGGAGAGGGTGTGTTTGTTCCACACTAGCCAGATGAGGGTCACTTCCCTGCCCCTGAGTGAGCTTCTCCTGAATATTGTAAGTCTACCTCTGAAGACAACTTAACACCAGGATGGAGAGATATATTTTAAGTTGTTGATTTCACTGCAACATACATCAGCATCAGACAACTGCTCTCCAAGCAGAATCCCCCTTGGCCCCTCCCTCCTTCCTCTCCTCCTGTGTGAGCCATTCTTGATGAGGCAAGAGCTTTATCATGTATCAAATTGCAAGCAGATGTCTGACTCAAATGTCAACCGTGGAGCATAGTGAGAGGTAGTATATCATAGTGGTTACTTAAGTGCTGACATGAGCATCAGACAGCCTGGGATCCTGTGCTGCATCTCTCATTTCCTGGGCATCCTGAGCAAGTGTTTTTACTCCAGTGAGCCTGTTTGTCAGTTTGAAAAACAAAGGAGTAACTGTTACTATCTTAGCAATGTGAGGACAGCAATGTGAGGATGGAGTCAGGTGAAGCTCTCCCATGATGCAGGGTGCTTATTTCAAAGTCCTGGGTCCTAGAACAAAGTTCATCATAGCTGAAAGGAAACCAAAAGTCTCCAGTACTGTGTCCTCCATGCTTGTTCATTTCTTCCTCAAATAGTGATGGCAATCGACATGATGAAATTTCAGCTTTAGACAGGAAACTACACTGAGGTCAAATTGATATACATGGGGTGACCCTCAGATTCCTGCTCCTTTAGAGAAAAGGTTTCAGTTTCTTTTCCTGTCACTGTGATAAAATACCCGGACAAAAGCAACTCAAGGGAGAAGGGTTTATTTCAGCTCTGGGTTCAAGGGTATAGTCCCTTATGACAGGGAGGTCAACTCAGCAGGAGCTTGACGAATCCACAGTCAGGAACTTTCTCCTTTTCATGCAGTTCAGCATTCAACCCCAGAGAATGGTGTGGCTCACAGAGGGTGGGCTTTCCCATCTCAGCTAACATAATCATGGCCCATCTCCCAGGTAATTCTGAATCTCATCAAGTTGACAACTGAGATTAATCAAGATTAACCAGCACAGAAGACTTGCTCCTTTCTCTTCTGATTGTTGAGTTAGGGGGTGGGGCACAGTGAAGAGGTCTCTGCATTCTGAGTTGCATGACACAACATTTTAGACTATCCACTGGTATAACCCAGGAACACTAAGAATTGATGATGTTAAACTCCTTTTTTAAAAAAAAATACCATCATTTCAGCCTGGAGGCAGCAGCAGATGGATCTCTGTGAGATCAAGGCCAGCCTGATCTGCATAGTGAGTTCCAGGCCAACTGGGGCTATAGGGAGACCCTGTCTCAAAAGAATTACCATAATTTAATTCCCTGAGTTTTATCAAATCTACAGTGGTTATGTAATTTATAGTTCATGGCAAGAATTCTTTAAGAATAAAAGAAGGAAGCCAGGCATAATGGTACACACTTCTGATCCCAGCAGGGAAGAGGCAGGAGGCTTGTGAGTTCAATGCCAACCTGAGTTACATAGTGAGACCCTGAAGAAGAGAGGAAGAGAGGGAAGGAGGGAGGGAAGGAAGGAGGGAGGGAAGAAGGGAGGAAGGGAGGGAGGAAGGAAGGAAATTAGTTATTTGGTTAGTTTTGAGTACCTATTTAGGATGGAAATTCTAACAGGGATGATCCTTGGAAATCTAAGACAACAGTCACTACAGTCAAACCTCATCCTATAGCACCTGGCAGGAAGCTCCCAGGAATCAACAAGGATCATTGACACATAGGCAGACCTCTGTGTTATCCTCATCAAAGAAAACCAGTCAGCCACGTTTGGCATTAACTTACTACCTTTATTAATTACTTAGCTTCAAAAAGTTTGTATCTAAGGGTTCCCACTCAGAGAAAACCTAGCGTGTGAAGCCAGATCAAATCACAGCAATCATATCAATAAATAGTTGTAGCTGGAGACTTAATGAACATGTAAAAATCATTCGAAATTAGCATATGAATTGTCTGTGGATATGTGAGTGTTCATTAAGGGCTAGAACAGCAGCCCCTTAAATAAGGTGTGCATTCCTTTTGCAATTCTTTTGGCAAGCTATTCGTTTTCTTTAAAAATCCTTTCCGTGCAGAATACTCCAGAAGCCCACTGGAGCCCAATCCCTGTCCAAAGGATCATAAATTCCAAAGTATTGGAGATTTTACTGCATGAAGGGAAAGATGGTCAAATGTAATGCAGAAAAAAAAATGCCTTTGAACCATTTAATTTGAGACTCCCCTTGGTGCCAAGCAATCAGCACGTTTGTGCTGACTCCATCCTCAGGCTAGAGCAGACTGAGGGGCAGTTGAGTGGTGTTTTTCTGACAACCTGTGGTTAAGAGCCAGTGTCCTGAGGGTCATAGAAAATGCTTGCCTTGGCAAAGAACACATGCTTTTCTTGGGGAAGGGAGTGACACTGCTTTGGTCAAGCCTTTTCCCATCCAAGAGATAGAAATGTGTTGAATAGTGCACAGAAGTTAGTGTCAGGGTCCTTTCTGAGACTCTGCTGCATTTGCTTGGCAAATGTGTCATCTTAAAGAAGCAGGATGTGGCGATGTTCAAGGGATGCTGGATGCTTTGATTGAATGAATATGCAAGATCCCAATCTAGCCAGCACTGAGCTCTCTCCTTGCCCCAGCTCTAGCTCTGCCACTCTGGGGATTCTAATCAATGCTACGGAAAGACACATGCTGCAAATAGACTGTCTCTGGTGTCGGAATGAGTCTCCTCAGATAAAGATGTCTGTCTGGCTCTGTGAGTAGACATATTAGCTGGCAGGGGAGAGGAACTTGGACTGAATGCCATCAAGCTTCTGAGTCCCCCCATGTACTCTTGCCTTAGTCCAGGCCACTCAAAATGGGGGAACATCCCCCAAATCCTAACTCTTATAGTGAGGAAAGAAGGCTTTCTGTTCCATAGGTTCCTCAGGTTTGCTATGGGAGTCACAGAAACTTTAAAACCCGTCCTTCCTTCTGAATAGCTGATCTGTAAGACAGAACTGTCAGGGGCGTAGCAAGGTGGGAATTCTTTTTTAATATTTTATTTACTGTTTTCATTTGTGTATGACTATTTTGCCTGCATATGTATGAGTGCGCCCGTGTCGTGCGATGCCCACAGAGGTCAGAAGAGGGCGTCAAATTGCCTGGACCTGGAGTTACAGATGGCTGAACATGTGGGTACTGGGAATGGAACTTGGGTCCTCTACAAGAGCAGCCAGTGTTTTTAATCATCTGAGCCATGTCTCTAGCCCCACAAGATGGGAATTCTTTAGTGACTTGTTTCTAAGACTTTCTTTTAGATATTGAGAGAATATGAGGTAGAGGGACTAGACAAGAGTTATAAAGTTGGATATCCAAACTCAAATCCTACCTTGCTACTTTCTAGCTATGGGACCTGCTTTCACCTTTTTGTGACTCAAATTATCTGTCCTTGAAATAGGTCTCTTGTGGGGAACTTATCTAATGGCTTGTAGAGGGAGAGGATGGTCAGCCCTGGCCACCTGGGCTGGCTTTACCATGCCTCCACGCCAAAATTCTGAATTTATTTGTGTGTGTTTGTATTCGGGTGCACATGTATGGGAGCCAGAGGATAACCTTGGTTATTGGACAACCAGAGGTCATTCCTTGGCACTGTCCACCTTTTCTTTTGTGAGACAAGGTCTCTCATTGGTCTGGAACTTTCCAAGCAGGCTAGCCTAGCTGGCCAGTAAGCCCCATGGATCTCCTCCTTCCCAGCAGCAGGATTAAAAATGTGTACCACCAGACCTGGCTTTTTTTTTAATGGGGGTTCTGAGGATTGAACTCAGGTCCTTGTGCTTGTAAGGCAAGTGCTCCAACAACTGAGTGATCTCCCCCATCCCCAATGTATTCATTTTTTAACATGGTTTTACAGTTCCCTAAAAAAGACCTTGAGATCTGCAGTGCTGTGTGCGAACTCTGTCAGACCCTCATGGCAATAATCCAAGTCAGTCTTCTTCTCACTGTCTGCGGAAAATGACTTGCTGGAAAATGACTTGACCTAAATCTTGATTTCCTGGTCCATAAAATGGGGCTAATAACCGCAACTACCTCCAAGAACCACAGAGAAGCCAGAATGAGCTAATTTATGGCACGTGCTTTATGGCACACCGGAAGGACTCAGTCCATGTTAGTTCTTGTTATCAGTAATAAATCATGGTTTTTATTATTCATGTGCCAGCACCAGCTCCAACAGGAAGGCGAAGATGAATGGAGCACAGTTCCTTATGTGGAGGTCTTCAGCACGTAGCAGCAAAGGAGACACAGGCAGGAGTATTGGGACTCCAGGCAAACAGCCTTTCATTAACGGGGCAGGGAAGAGAAACAAGGAATTCCGTAAAACAGAGAGAAAGACCCTTGGCAAGTCACAGGGACCCTCTGCTTATGTTCACAATTATCCTCAGTTATTTGATCTGCAAAATGGGTCTGGATTTTTTTTTCATTAAATTACTCTACCATTGTAAGACATGATGAGAAGGTCTTTGTACTCAGGAGGGTCTCAGAGATCATTTCTCCTCCCAAGAGAAAAAGCATTTTAAACTATCAGGAGGGGGCATTACTTGCTAATAAAGGGGGAAGTGGAAGGGAATGGCCCAGGTAATATAAATTTCAAACTTCCCCACTGTTGGCTCAAGGGTGCTGTCTCTGGTGTGAGCCATTAGGTTTCCTGTCCCTCTTGGTCTGGATACAGCCAATATGAAAAACATTCTGCATCCTTTGAGCAACTAGTAAAGATGGGGGATGATGGCAGTGAGCCCACAGGTGTCAAAGGTAGCCCACAGAGGAAGGAGCCTACAAAGCCAGAGAAGCTGCATTCGGCTAAAACACTGTTGTATTTTCATTTATTCATCCATTTGGCGATTCTATTGAGATACTCCAGCAGCAAACAGGCAGCAGTAACTTCCTGTTCTTATGGAAGAAAAAAGGCAACAAATGAAAGATCAGATTAATAAATAAAAAAGGGGAGGTGCGAGTCCATATTTTAAAGCATAAAAGATGTGGCTGGAGAGATGGCTCAGTGGTCAAGGGGGCTGTCTGCTCTTGCAAGAACCTGGGTTTGGTTTCCAGCACCCACATGATGACTCACAACCGTCCGTAACTCAGTTCTAAGGGATCTGACACCTTCTTCTGGCCTCTGTGGGCCCTGCATGAGTGGGTGTATTTACATACATGTGGGCAAATACTCATACATATAAAATAAAAATAATCGGTATTTTACAAGAATAACATTGAAATGGGAACACAGGATAAGGGGAGGGGCTGCTTTGCTGGTCCTGAGCCTGGATGAGAAGATGGAGCAGACTATGAGGACAGCTGAGGAGAAAGTATCTGAAGCAGAGAAAACAGCCAGTAAAAAAAAGTCCTGAGGTGGAATGCTTGGTGCATTGAACAGTAGGACGGAGGATGTAGATCTGGGCAGACAGGGGGAGAGGGGAGTCACTGGTGTAGATGTTGTCTTCCAAAATGGAATAGGGTTAGACCAAAGGGCACCTTATAGACCTGGTAAAGACTCCCCAGACCCGCAGCTCCCGGTTCTGCTCTGCTCCTGTAGACTTCTGTCAGGACTCTGCTGCAGCAGTGGTGAGGGTGTAGGGGTGTAGGGTGTGGGGTGTGGGGTGTAGGGGTGTGGGGTGTGGGGGTGGGGGGTGTAGGGGTGTGGGGTGTAGGGGTGTGGGGTGTAGGGGTGTGGGGTGTGGGGGTGTGGGGTGTGGGGGTGTGGGTGTAGGGGTGTGGGGGTGTGGGGTGTAGGGGTGTGGGGTGTAGGGGTGTGGGGTGTGGGGTGTGGGGTGTAGGGGTGTGGGGTGTGGGGGTGGGGGGTGTAGGGGTGTGGGGTGTAGGGGTGTGGGGTGTGGGGTGTGGGGTGTAGGGGTGTGGGGTGTGGGGGTGGGGGGTGTAGGGGTGTGGGGTGTAGGGGTGTGGGGTGTAGGGGTGTGGGGTGTGGGGGTGTAGGGGTGTGGGGGTGTGGGGTGTGGGGTGTAGGGGTGTAGGGTGTGGGGTGTGGGGTGTAGGGGTGTGGGGTGTAGGGGTGTGGGGTGTGGGGGTGTGGGGTGTGGGGGTGTGGGTGTAGGGGTGTGGGGTGTAGGGGTGTAGGGTGTGGGGTGTGGGGTGTGGGGTGTAGGGGTGTGGGGTGTAGGGGTGTGGGGTGTGGGGTGTGGGGTGTAGGGGTGTGGGGTGTGGGGTGTGGGGTGTAGGGGTGTGGGGTGTGGGGGTGTGGGGTGTAGGGGTGTGGGGTGTAGGGGTGTGGGGTGTAGGGGTGTGGGGTGGGGGGGTGCGGGGGTGTGGGGGTGTGGGGGTGTGGGGTGTGGGTGTAGGGGTGTGGGGTGTGGGGGTGTGGGGTGTAGGGGTGTGGGGTGTGGGGGTGTGGGGGTCTGGGGGTGTGGGGGTGTGGGGTGTGGGGGTGTGGGGTCATGGGCAGGGTGTGTGGGGTGTGGGGTGTAGGGGTGTGGGGTGTAGGGGTGAGGAGTGGTGGGGGTGTAGGGTGTGGGGTGTAGGGGTGTGGGGTGGGGGGTGTAGGGGTGTGGGGTGGGGGGTGTAGGGGTGTGGGGTGTGGGGTCGTGGGCGGGGGGGGTGTGGGGTGTAGGGGTGTGGGGGTGGGGGTGTGTGGGGTGTAGGGATGTGGGGTGGGGGTGCGGGGGTGTGTGGAGTGTAGGGGTATAGGGGTGGGGGGGCAGGGGTGTGAGGTGTAGGGGTGTGGGGTGTAGGGGTGTGGGGTGACTGATCAGTATTATCAGAAGCCAGCTCTGCCCATCTCTGTGTTCAGGCTAAGCATGAAATTTACAATCTATCAATTGTGATCCATCAGATTAGGAAATTGAAAAAGACATAACACTGGTAAATTTTTTTCCAGGGAGGCAGACTCTTTCTCTCTCATAGTCTTGCATGTGAGCTTAGACTGTCCCAGCAGCCTTCTGCATACCCTCAGAGCTACAGTCTCTCTCTCTCCCCTCCCCTCCCCTCTCCTCTCACCCTTCACCTTGAAATTTTGCTGAGGGATCTCCCATATACAGTCTGTGTGGAGCTCTGGGAGATAAAAACTGAGTTAAGATGTCATAGAAACAAAGTAAATACAAGAACAGTGCTGAATCCTAAAACAGTTATTAAGTAATTCATGTCTCCATGTGTCTGTTCCAAACAAATATTAAAATCCTCTGGATGAAAATGTTGCGCCCCCTAGTTGGTGGATTCCCAGGGCTTAGATCCCACCAACATCATCACAGAGCAGAAACACCAGAGGATCTCACTGTTCACTGGTTTCATTAAAAGTACAGCTTAGCCAAGTGAATGGGAAGTCTGGAAGACCATTGCAATCCTACAGAAAAAGAGACATGGACTGGTGAGAAGGCTCAGCAGGTAAAGGCATTTGCCGCCAAGTCTGATACCTGAGTTTGATCCCCAGGACCCACACGGTGGAAAGAGAGAATCAAGTCATGCACGTAGACCTCTACACAGGTGCACGCACACACACACATCATGTGCACACAAAATAAATAAATAAAATGTAATAAAACGGTTAATTCTTTTTCAATGTAGAGAGGTGCCATCTTGGCCTGAAGCATGCACATCGTGCGTGTGTGTGTGTGCGTGTGTGCGCTCATTTATGGTGGGAATGTTGGTGCTGCACTCATGTTACTACGTGTCCTGCCTAATGCTAAACATTCTTTATCTGTGATATGAAGATAATTTATTTTTGGTTTTATGTGTAGGACTGTTTTTCTTGCAAGTATGTGCACCACATGTGTGCAATGTTGAAGGAAGCCAGAGGGCATGAGATCCCCAGTAAATGGAGTTACAAATGGTTGTTAGCTGCCAGTGGATGCTGGGAACCAAACCCAGGTCTTCATCAAGAGCAGCGAATACTCTTAGCCACTGAATCATCTCTCAAGCCCCTCATCTGTGATCTGAGTCCATCCTCAAGATGACTCTAGGGACTGTGGTTTCACAGATGTGGAAACTGCTGTTCAGCTTGCAGAAGGGACCTGCTCAAGGTCACAGGGCTGTCAGAGTCCAGACTGGATGTGCATGCAGAGCTCTGTTCATATGTTCAGGACAGTATCTTGCAGAAGAGGAAAAACTGAAGTGAGGAGACAGGACGTGGTTTTCCCAGTGTCATGGTTTGCAGCTGATGGAACCAGAAGCAGAACTGAGACTGCCTGTGGGGGCAAGTGTGCTCCCCGTGGCTGTGCTTTATGTCAGTCAACCCGGGCAGCTCCACAGTGACAATCCACCTCACACCACTCAAAGTGATGTCTTCCTCCAGCCTTCTGTCCCACAACCACTCTCCACAGTCAGAAGCATCTCTTTTTCTTTTATTTCTCTTTTTTTGAGTATGTTTTACAACTTGGACACTTCCATGTATGCAACTGATATGATCCACCCCAACTCCCTGATCCCACTGCCCCAGATACTTTCAACATGTCCCCTTCCACTTTCGTGTTTTTTTTCCTCTCTCTCCCTCTCTCTTCTCTTTCTTCTCTCTCTCCCCCTCTCTCATATTCTAATGGACTCATTAGTGCTGCCTGGTGGAGTGCTGCTTGTTGACTTGATCTTGTGCAGGTCTTGTGAGGGTAACCACAGCTGTGGTGAGCACATGAATACAATGGCCATGTTATACCCATAAGACAGAATTTCGCAGCACTCCTCCCCATCCTCTGGCTCTTATATTCTTCCCTCCACTTCTGTTATGTTCTCTTGTCGGGGGGATGGTGTACCTGTCCCTTTTAGAGATGAGCCCTCAATAGTCACTTATTCTCAGCACTCTGACCAGTTCTGCATCTCTGCGTTAACTGCTGACTACTGCAGAGAGACGTTTCTCTGGCCAAGATTGAGAGTAACCCTAATCTATAGGTATTACCATAAATATTACAAGGCAGTTTGACAACATGTCAATTTAGCAGAAAAGCAGTAGTCACTACCTCTTTCCTCCCCTCCCCCAGTCCCTGCCCTTCCGTGGGCTTTTGACAAGGTTTACAGATCCAGGCACAGGTAGAGACACCCCTTTGAAATGAAGTCAGACCCTGTAAACCCCTTCACTCATCTAAAGCCTTCCATTGCTTCCCCCTGGTTTTTAGCAGAGTGCTGACATCCTGATAAAGCCAGTTAAGGCTCTCTGTGGCCTGCTCCTGCCTGTCTCCACAAGCTCATTTCTACCTCTCACTTTCTCTAGTTCTCTGTTTTCCTGTGGCTGCATCCTATCCCTTCTGGCTACTCAAATTTTCCACATTTCTTTCTGCCACAAGACCTTCTCAGACACTATTGGTGGAGTTCTCTTCCCCCCCACCAGTGTTCCTTAGGGACTCTGTCCACGGTGCTTCAGACTTGGTCATGCCCACATTACAGACCTAGTGCTCTGGGCTCTCTATGTTGTAACTTAAGTTAATTTGTGAATCTTTAGCGTCTCCTAACAGACTAAGTATTATAAGGGCACACACTGTGTCTACAAGCTAAGGATCCCATTTATTGTATCCGACATAGGACACAGGACCAATCAAACACTGATTGACTGCATGAACAGTGGTGCTTTCTCCTCATCTGATCGCTGTCCTGCCTGATAGTCACAGTCATTACTGCTGGAGTTTGGACCTTCTGTGTTCCCTGCAGAGGCCTATACGTTAAAGTCTGGGTCCTCAGCATGGCGCTATTGGGAAGTGGCAGAATGTCTGAGATGAGGCCAAGTAGGAGATTTTTAAGTCACTGAGTGAGTGCCCTGGGAAAGGATGGTGGGATCCAGGTCTTTTCCTCTTCTTTTGATTGTTGGCCATGAGGTGAGTAGTTTTACTTGTCTGCATGCTGTGCCGTGTTGTACCACCCCAGGGCCAGTTAGTCATGGTCTGTGGGCTGCATAGTTTTAGCTGTTAACTTGACACACCAGGGAAGAGGGAACCTCAACTGGGGAATTTCCTCCATTGGACTGATGTGTAGACATATCTGTGAGACATTTTCTTGCTTATTGAGTGATATGGGAGGGCCCAACCCACTGTGGGTGGTGCTACCCCTAGGCAGGTGGGCCTGGGTTATGTAAGGAATCAGGCTGAGTACAAGCCAGGGGAGCAAGCCAGTAAGCAGAGCTCCTCCAGGGTCTGTGCTTCAGCTCCTGCCTCCAGGTTCCTGCCCTGAGTTCCTGCTTCCCTCCATGACAGACTGTACGGTACTATAAGCTGAAATAATCTCTTTCCTCTCCCAAGTTGTTTAGTGTTTTATCACAGCAACAGAGAAGTAACTCATGAAGTTTGAAGCATCTGAAACTAAGTTGAAATAATAATAACCCTTTTTCATCTGTCGGTTTGATTAGCTCAGGTATTTGTTACAAAGATGCAAAGCTGACCAACCTAATTGCCATAATGAAAAACAGCAGTGTATTTCATGTGATTCATAGAGCCATTTGAGCCACAGAGGCCAGGAACTTCTTCTGCCCCAATCTTTACAGGGTCCTAGAAATGACTACAGTGGCCAGTGGGTGGTGACTAAATGCATATGCATAATTCACTGGGGACAACACAGCCTTAAGCACTAGTTCACATGAGGAAAACTTAGAAACCTACAGAGCCACAGCTCTAGAACTGTGGCACTGAAGGACTGAGGAGGTGTTGGGTGTCTTCACTGTGCAGGTGGAGGATGGAAGGTTATGACTTATCCTGTGCATGGCGTATTAGAACAGAGTGTCTATACAATATAATAATAATATCCATATTGACATCTCTTCCTGAGAAAGATATGTGATTAAATAAAAACCCTTGGAGTCCCAGTCATCTAACTCAGTTCTTTTTCGCAAACGAGGAAGAGAGATGCTCAGGCCTGGGTCAGCCTAGGTGGGCTCTGGGTATAGTGAAGTGTTTCGCAGTGTTATGGTCTCTGGCTTGAACTCTGCTGCAGTTGACCAGACATCAGCTCTCTCTTGCCGCCGCAGGCTCCTTCTTGTCCCTTAAGGGCCTCTTGCAGCATACGCTGCCTGCTGACTGGTCTGGGGATTTTGAGAAGATGCCCATCGGCCCCTAGCTGGCTTCTCACCGGGCAGATGAGCAGCTCTGGTTGTTTCAAGGATCAGATTTCTGAGCTTCCCGAAGACAAGGGGCTTTTGTTTGGCCAGCTGCCCTGCCCCAGCTTCCCAGGTGGCAGGTGGCACTGGGGTTCCATCCAGAGCTGGGGTCGGTGTCCCAACAGCAGCCCTGCATGGACTCCAGGCCGCGCTTGCCAGGATGCTTAGAGCAGAAACAGTGAGAGACACCTTCATCCTAGTACTTTCCAAAGCTCAGTCCTTTATAATCACTGTCACCTCACTGTGGCACTGACTCTAGGGTCAGAAGGGAGGACGCCTCACAGAAACTGAACATAGCCTCAGTGCTTTAGAGATGGGGAAACTGAGACACAGCGTGAGAACAGAGCATTCCAAGTTACATCAGAAAGTGATTCCAAGAGCTTACAGCTAAGATACCTGCCGTTTGACTCGCAGTCCCAAGACAGCACACTGCTTAGAGCTTCTTACAGAGGCAGAAATATCCATTTTACAAATCAACAAATGAAGCCTAGAGGTGTGGATGACTTGCCTACAGTTCAACTGTATAACAATGGCACACACTTATCACTACTGCTAGTGTCAAACCATTGTACAGGTGCCACTTCTTTATAACAGCACATTTTATGTCCCATTTTACTGGTGGAGAAACTGAGATCTTATAATGATCTGACATAGACCCCAGAGCTCTTGTTTCAAGTTCTGTGTTCCTTCCAAGTATTAACTGATGAACACCTCCATGCATGCCACTGGCACAATGGTTTTACATTTGGTATTTTACTTAATATTCACTGTTGCAGAGGCTAAAATAGTATCTCAGAAAGTGATGCCATTGGCCCAAGGCTAAAGAAGCTAGTTGGTTGGTAGCACACCAGCTCTGAAATTTACTGTTGAATACATAAACCATTAGGTCGAAGAACAGAAGTATCAATAGAGGAACCACCTTAGAACCTGGTGATTAGTGCATGGGTGTAAATATTTGGTCAACAGACATCGTCTTATATCTTTCCATAGTCCCATCAGCTAGCAGAGGGTTCAGGACACAACTGAAGCCCAGCACATACTTATTGAGAACTGTCAACAGATACTTTGATAGACAGCCTGGGGTTGGCTTAAAGGATAAAAAGATTTGGCTATGCATCTACTACAGAAGCATCTGGTTCAATGTTGGCACCTACTTGGCAAACAATAAATGTTGATTGAATGACTGAGTGCTAGTGGAGATGAATACCGAGTTTCACCCAGAAGACGAAAGAGAGGCCATTTTGGAAGGCATGGCAGGGCAACCTTTATCTTATGTGGTGGGGTGTGAGGGAACTCAGGATTGGCCCACATGCTGCTGAATCCGAGGATGCCAAGTGGAGCAGCAGGCATGCTACGGAAGGAATGTCCTGCACCTGGGAGCTATTTCTGGCTTGCTGTATCGCCAGCAGGGTGCTAGGAGGCTGCCTAAGCCAGATCCACTGCTGAGACTCTGGAACTCAGAGTCTGGACAATACCTACTTTGTCTTGCCTGCAGCACCTGAGTGTCAGGCAGGAGGTGGAGGGAGGGGTAGACTCTGGGAGCCTGACCCTCTCTGAATGTACTTTTCCTAGCTGCGTCCTGCCTGTGTGAAGCCTGAGGGCGATTTATCTTCTCTGCAGAGTTGTATACTGCATTTTTAAAGAATCTCAAATTATGGGCTCAAATTATAGAATCATTAAGAGATGGGGAGAGTTATTTTTTCTTTCCACTTCTAAGATGAGAAAACTAAGTGTTATTTATGAAAATATCAGAAAGAGCAGCAATGGTAGGTGTCAGACATCACACAGCATTTCCTATACATTCATTCATTTAAGACAATACCCTACAATACAGAGTTTGTGTGTGTGAGAGAGAGAGAGTGTGTGTGTGTGTGTGTGTGTTATGTGTATGTTTGTGTGTGTGTTTGGCTGCTGTTAGTTTTTTGTTCTTTGTTCTGTTTGTATATTTGTTTTAGGCAGGCTTTCAGGTAGCCCAGGCTGGTCTAGAATTCAGTATGTACCAAGGATCCTCCTGATCCTTCTATCTCCACCTTCCATGTGCTAGGATTTCAGGCATAGCACCAAACACCTCTTTTGCTGATGAGGAAACCAAAGGTCAGAGAGGCCAATGTTTCATCAAAACTAATCCCACTGGATTCCACAGTCCTATCAACGAATCAACATATTAGTCCTGTAAATTTATAGTGTTTACACTTTCCAAATGCGTTTTGTATATGTGCCTCTGAGTCGTGTTTTAGTACTTTAAAGTAAGTAAAGCACATCGTCACATCCTTTGACATATTAAAAATAATGCCAGGGTATCAGCAGGATGGCTCAGCCAGGAAAGAATTTGTCATGCAAACCTGAAATCTCAAGTTCAATCCCAGAAACCCACAGTGGAAGGATAAACCCACTCCTGAAAGCTGTCCTCTGACCTCCACATGTGTGCTATAGCACACGCCTTGCCCTTAATAAATACATTTTAAAAATGATTCAAGGACCTTCCTGCTCTGGTCTGGACTGAGCTTTGCTTAGTATTATGGATCATGACACACTGTGCAGTATGAGTGGACCAAAACTCTGTCCAGCAAAGAAATCTCTCTTCAATACCATTTCACTTCCTTGAACCTCAGTTTTAGTAACTGCAGAATGGGAGAAATAAATCTGCAAGGTTACTGTGCAAATCAGAGACTTCAAACTGGAAATGGGCCTGGCTCGTAAATATATCAGAGAGGCACAGTACACCATGGGGCCCAGCCACACACCTCCAGCCATTTTACAGGAGAAAACAGATACTTCACATGCTGTTTTCCTTAAGGACAGGTGTAAACAATTGCCAAGAGACCAGCTGGAGTCAGACTAGTCACCTGTAACCGAGGAGCAGCATCCACTTATTTTCAGCATCCTCTCGTACTCCCTGTATAAATCCCTGGAAAGCAACAGACTAGAACTGAGAACCCAGAAATCCTCCAGTATATTAATAATTGAGAGCAGTGGACCCCTATGTTTCCAGTCAATGCTTTGGGTTAAATCCCAGTTGTTGGTCCCCATTTGCACAAGCCAGACCAGAGCACAAGCTATGATTGGGCGCTTTCTAAGTGCAAGAGGCATCTCTGGAAAAACAGCACAAAAACAAGAACAGAGAAGATGTGTTTGCCATTGGAACATGGCTTTTGTTATTACAAGCCATCTTGCCATGAACAGCCCTACCCTTGGGCTGTAATTAAGGTTTATTTGTGTGTTTTCTCAAGAAACATCTAGGGATGGGGGCAATGGTCAGACTCTAACCTAAGTGAGACCTCAGTGAGATCTGTCATGGGACCCCTTGGCAGATGGTGGAGCCCCATATCCTAAACGTCTGAAGTCACTTCCCAGAACTCTCTGCAAATGAACATTCTGCGACCCCATGTGGCATCTTCGGACTATGTATATCATTTGGAAGCACATTGTAATTGTCAGTGCTTTGGTACCAAAAGTAAATAAAATAAAAGTCACTTGAACACAAAGTACCGTGGAGTAACTGTGACAAGCACTCTAGTAATCGTGACAGCTATTAAGTGACTGCTAGATAAGTGGGCAAGATATACACCCTGGATACACTGGACAAATGAGTGGCTCAGGCCCCAGGCAGAATTAGGTGAGATAGAATCAGATTTCGATAAGTGACTCAAAAAGGCATGTAGTTTAAAACCTACAACATTTCTAGAATTTTCCATCTAATATTTCAAATTATTGTTGAGGGCAGAGATGTTGAATGTGAAGATAAGATAAACAGCTGTGTTCATTTGCCCAACACACCATTAGAGCTGTGAAATGTTGATTACAAAAAGAAAACAAGAAATAATTTCAACTATATTTCTCTTTAATATTTGCATGCACATGTGTGTGTGTGTGTGTGCACAAGTGCATATGTACGTGCACGTGGAGGAAAGACTACAACCTCGAGTATTTTTCAAGAGGCATCGCCTGTGTATATTGAGACAGGGTCACTTAATGCTCTTGAGTTTGCTCACAAGTAGGCTAAGCTGACTGGACACAGAGCCCCAGAGATCCAACTGTCTCTGCTTCCCCAGTACCAGGATTACAAACACACACCACCATGCCTGGCTTTTTATGTGGATTGGAGGGGGGACTGAGGTCTTCATACAATGTGCAAGCAAGTGTTTTGCCCTGTGAGCTTTGTTCTTTGCCCCTCTGTGATCTTTGGGCGATATCTCCTTTGTGTATTTTAGTAATCTGGTATCCCACTTAAAATTTGCACATTCAGGGACCATGCTTACTAAGTGTTTTCAGAGCTGGTCACAGTGCTGGACACTTGAAATGTAAAGATGAATGGACACATTTTCCTCCATTTAGAGGAAAGTGGTATACACCTTCAATGCATATGGGATCCAGGGGCAAGCAAATCTCTGTGAGTTGGAGGCCAGCCTGGTCTACACAGTGAGTTCTCTCTCAAAGATAAAGCAAAATAATCACTTAAGAGTATGGGAGAGATTTTTCTTCTCAAATTCTAAGAGATTCTGAAAGTAGACATCAGAATTGCTAGAAACTTGGGTTTGACTGAGAAACCAGAACTGGATGGAACCTAACTGATTGAAAGGGTTTGTTTCATATTTGTTGAGCAAGCCAATGATGTAGGTTTGTATAAAGGACTATTATTTTATTATTTATGGCTTTCCTGTTTTTTGCCTATATTTTTCTTTCCCTCATGTCATACTTTGAATTTAAAAATGCCCAACCCCCAAGAATCACATGTTACAGGCCTGTTGCTAGTGTTTGAGAGGTGATTGGATCATAAAGGTGCTGATTTCATCGATGGATTAATGCACTGCTAAATTCATTGTTCGTTAGGAGATGTGGCCTGATTGGAGAAAACAGACCACAAGAGAAAAGGCTGCCTGGTACCTTCCTGTCTTCTCTCTCTGCTTTCTGGCCACCTTGAGGTGGGCAGCCTTATTCCATTCAACCTTCTCTACTATAATGTTCTGCTTCACCCGAGGCCTATAGCCACATAGACAGACATAGATGGGACCTACTGACAGTGTGGGACAATATAACCGCCTTCCTTTTAAATTGTTTATCTCAGATATTTTTCACTTTGACAGAAAAGTGACTGACACTCATTATGACAGCACAGCCTCAGCTTTCTCCATCCCAGTTAGAGTCGAAGTATCCACAATTATAGTTCTCAGTTACCCCAGGCACCTTGTTTGGTACAGGACTAGCACATAGCTCTGGGAGTGTTAATCTCAGCGCTTGCCATGGAGGGCGGCAGTTCCTAGTGTGAGAGGCCAAGCTAGCAGGAATATTAATAGCAGCACACCCAGCATAGATTGTTTATGCTGATGTGTTTAAATTACACAGCTTCTTCCTCACAGCTGCTCTATAAGGCAGGTACGTCTTCATCCTCTTCATTTTACAGTCAGGAGACCTGAAGCCCAGAGAAAGGATGGCTGTCATTCAAGATCTCATTGCTGTAAGCATTCGAGAAGAGAGCTGAATGCCGGGCCCTGACTCTATAAGCATCATGCCATACTGATACTCCATTCTCTCTGAGTTGTACCTCTGGAGTCAAAGAAGAAGGGCGTGGGGAAGATAGACAGGTCTAGAGTCTAATTGTGGCCAAGAACCAGACAAGTAAATTGAACCTATCCACTTGAACTGTGTTCCTCTGTCCGCCCCCAACCAATGCATCTAGAGCTCAACAGCTCTGAACCCTTGGGGTTCCAACTAAGTCCCAGTCCTCCATGCTCTGTGGCATCTTTAATTCTTGGTTCATTCAGGGCCATGCTGAGAAGGACTATAGACAGCTAGTGGGTAGTTCACAAATCAGGCAACTTTATGCACATTTCCAGCTCTTGTTTCTCCCTATTTGCTTTTTCTCATGGGTCCAGGTTTTAATGCAGGAAGGCTTGTGGGAGCTGTGAAAGGAGGTGAGGTTCCCCATATCTCAATGTAGCAAAGACACAAGGAAGTGTTCTTCATGAACAGCAGAAACAGCAGAGCGGACAGATATGGGAATGTCTTGTTCTTCCCCAAGCTCCTCAGGGGCATAAGCCAGTCATTTTCATGTATCTCTTCTGCTTTCATTGTTCAGTGGAGCCTTGTGTACACTCAGCTAACTGTCCCTTTCCTCCTTAAAGTCCTCCTCATAGAGAAAATGCTGAGATGATGATGCTATAGATGATGCTAGTAACAAAGCTATCACTGGGGGCCAGTAAGATGGCCCAGCAGGTAGAGAAGCTTGCCACCAAGCCTGGGGACCTGAGTTCGATCCCCTAGACTTGTATGGAGGAAGGAGAGGATCAGCTCCCAGAAGTTGTCCTCTGACTTCACAGGTTCCTGTAGCATGTATGTGCAAACACACACACAAAATAAAATAAATGTAATCAACAAATTGTCAAAAGAAGTGATCCAGGTTTGCAGGTAACAAACATAGGGTAAAGTGTGACCCACTTGTTTCTAGATGTTAATCCTCAGAACCACATTGCAATCTGGATATTGGGAATTTGTGGGTTTTCTCAACTTCTCAGAATTATTTATGTTTTGTTTATCCTCTTATTATAAGTGTTCACTTTGTGAATGATTTTTGTGTTTAAATTTGTATATTCTTCTTAAAAAGAGCTTCCAAATTTGTTTACATTTCAGGCTTCACACACCTGGTTATGTCCCAGGTCAAGGATTTTTAAGATAGTAAAACTTTTTAAATTTAAATGTTTTCCACTTTCATGTATGTGTGTGTTTGAACATATGTACGTGCATGTGGCGGCCTGAGGTTGAAATCAGGAATCATCTCTTCCACTCTCTTCACTGAGACAGGGTCGCTCAGTCAAACCCAGAGCTCGCTGATATATCTAGCTTTGCTAGCCAGCTTGCTCAGAAGATCCCCTGTCTGCCTCACAAATCTAGAATCACAGGCTGTCCACCACCCACCTGGCATTCATGTGGCTTCTGAGAATGGTTCTCATGCTTGAACCATAAGTACTTTAGCCACTGAGTCATCTCCCCAGCTCCAATGTTGTATGATTTTTTTTAATGCTGCGTGGATCTGAGGTTTGTCACTTCCTAAGCTCTTAGGGGATCCTGTCCAATCATTCTGTGATCCATCTCCTCTAATGGATTTTTATTTGTTTGATTGTTTTTTATTGAACAAACCCTCATACATGCTAAAAAAGCACTCTACCACTGGGCCATATCTCCAGCCCTTTTATACTTTTTATTTTGAGACCAGATCTAATTAATTTTCTTAGACTGGCCTTGAACTTATTCTGTAACCTTACGTAGGCTTTGAACTTTTAGTTCTCCTGCCTCAGCCTCCTGAGTAGCTAGGATTAGAGAGGCCAGTGCTGTGCTACCCATCCTTGACTACCACCCACCTCTTACAGAACTTCGCTTTTTAGGACATCTGATCCCCAGACTTCCCAATCCTAGTCCTGCCTCCTTTTGTGTCTGGTACATTAATCAACAAGGTATTCAAGTTCCAGAAAACCAGAGGCATACATTCTGTAAGTTCGTATTTTTCTAAAAATACAGTAGATTTGGTGGTGGCTGCTGCTCACTGCAGTGTGCCCTGTGCTCTCTGAGGAGGCCTGGCTGCTTCTGGATTTCTGTGTCACTCAGCTTTCTCCTTTTTTCCATTTGTGGCTCACCCATTCAACAAGAGTCTCCTTTAGGCAAAAGATAGGTCAGAGCTAGAAAGGGCTCCGACTCCCTCATTTGACAGGCAAGGAAAGTGACCAGAGACTGTTGGCAGCTCCTTTGAGTTCAAGCCCATTCTACAAGTCAGTCCAGCTGGGAGTGAGGACTTAACCTGAGCTAGAAAGTCCCTTCCCTCTACAACCTCCCAAGACTCAGAACGAGGAAAAGCACCAAGAGACCCTTTGCTTTCTGCTGAGGAAGGGGCCAGGCACTTTGAAGGGCAGAAAGGATATGGCTTCTCGCCTCTCCATGCTCTCCCTGCCTCTGGGATTTGTTTCCTTTGTTCCTCCACAGTACCTGAGGCTTCCTCTTTCTTATTATTCCACTGTACTTCGGGGGCACCTGACTGGATCACCCAGAGAAGATGAAAAGCCCCATGTCCCCATGGCTTCAGAGGCCAGCCTTGGCAGTTGCAAAAGCCCAATTTGAAATAAACATAATAAAAGTTTTACAATGGGCTCACTGTCGGGCTGGCCAAACTCTGGCTCGCTCTGGGAAAAGGAAAAGAGACAGAGACCAGAATCTCTGGAACACTTTCCTGTAGAAAGCCTAGAGCCCATGAGCCCTTGCCTGCAGAATCTGGGGACCCCAGTTTCCAGATGGGGAGATTGATGAGCGCTCATCTGTTTTAGAACTGTGTCCTATAACAAGTGATGTTGATCATGTTATCCTCTTACATGGCATTAATGTCATGTCAAACTCACACATGGCCAGAATGAATAATATACTAAGCACCAAGTGCTTAAAGCAGCGCTGATACGTGATCAATACACATCGCCCTTGTTATTGTGACTAATATAGGTCATCGTTTGAAGGTGTCAGGTTGGGGCATAAGAGGATAGGATCCCAAGTACATTGACCGTTTCATTCAGAGTTCACCCCATTCTCTTGTTCACCATTCTGATAGCAAATGAGCTGTGTGACCTTGGGCAAAACTCTTAACCTCTCTGAGTTCTTAGCTTGCCAGATGGGTCTTACAGCCCTTGGTCACCTACTGTCCAGGGGGGTGGTGAGATTCCAATAAGATAATGGATTTGAATGAGCTTTGAAAGCAGGACCACACCAGAGGAATGTGAGATGTTACTACAGTGGGGGCCATCTCAACCCCCCAGTGCCCTGGCCAGCCCATCTGTTCTGGGAGCTTCTCCTGCTTGCTCTCTCCTTCCTCTGGCTAGTGACAGACCTGAGCTGCTCAGTTTGACATTTGGGCAGTTTCCAGGGAGGATTCTGTCCTTTTCCATCTGCTTCTCAATTTAACTATTTTCTCGCCTGTCTTCCGGTCTACCAGAATCTGGTACAGGGTGAGAAGAAACACTAAAAGCTCACCCCTCACCTTATTCACTTCCTGAGGCTGGAGAGCATGGGGTTCCTGCAGTAGAAGAGTTCAAAGGTCCCCATGAGACCTAGGCAGATAGAGCGGGGAGAGACGGTGGAGGGATGGAGTGGAGATTCGAACTGGGTTCCTCGGAGTTCCTATAATACTCTTTAACTCCCTGCTCCTCCCCCCCCACCCCCATTGTCCTCACTCTTAGGAATGGGCTGTGGAGCATGGATCCTCTCTGACTCCTCAAATTCTCCTAGAGGAATTTCTGCTTCCAGGACAGTATGGAGGCTTTGAGAGTGGCCGTGCTGGCCAGTTGCTGCTTCCCTTAGGAGTCTGAATGTTTCCCAGGAGTTGGTCCTTGGTCAGCCATTGAGCTGCTCTGAGACTCAGTGTCCTCCTTATACAATGGGACAACTACCATCTCTTCTAGGGGTCAAATGAGACCACAAAGCAAGGAAGCCTTGATAACCCCCATTGCCCCAGATGCCCCTGTGGCTGCTAGGATGTGGATGGAAATAGAAGGCTGTTGCCAGGCGCCCTGGCTACAGACAGTCAGGCCAAGGCTGGGCTTGTGGGCTGGGAGGAGGAGCCTGGAGAAGGCAGGGTCTGCCTGGGATTGGCAGCTGCAGGCCTGCTGGCAGATGGTCTCCTAAGTGGGCCACCCCAGGGTCAGCTTTATGGCTTTGTGGGTTAACCCTTCCCTCCCCAGCAGCCCTAGAGCTGCTGGGAATTTTGACTTTGGCCAGAATGGGGCGGGGGGGTCGGGGGGGGTGCTGTGCTATCTCCAACTGAGTTGCAGATGCTAACTGACCTGCTGTGCCCTCAAAGACACAGTTCACCCTTTGCTTGTGTGGGACACTTCAGGGTGCAGAGCAGGTCCCAAATCTTCACAACAGTGAGGCTGGCAGGGGAGAGGACAGCTCTTCAATATGTGTTGCTCTTATTAACACTAAGCTTTATAAATACTGAAGTAGAAAAAAATGATCACGGCATAGGGTGGCCCTGACTCAGTTCCTTATTTATTTCTTCTCCTGCCCACTCTTTGATCTTCTCGTCTACCTCGTGCCTTAACCAATATGGAAGAAGAATATTGGCCATGTTGCTCTATTATAGACTTAAAATAATTTAACAATACAGTCTCTTTCTCTCTTCTCTCTAACTCTCTCTTTCTCCTGTAAGCTATGCTGTGTAGCCCTGGACAGCCAGTACTCACTGGGTAGCCCAACATGGCCCAGAATTTATGGTAATCCTCCTGCCTCAACTCCCCAAATGCTGGGATGACAGCTGTGAGCCACAGTACTCATCTCATTATTTTTAATGTTCATATAGAACTTCATACTAAGTATGTAACAAAAGAAATTTACCCAGTCACCACTGTTGGAGGACATCACCCATACATAGAAGAAATGGATTCAGAGAGGCTCAGTGACTTGCCTAAGGTCACGAAGATCAGCAATAACAGTCTGGATTTATGTTTTGGTCTTAGGACTTGAAATTCAAGTCTCTTTGCTTGTTTGGGGATAAAAAGTAAAGGTTTAGAAATATAAAAATATTGTTTTGTAAGCCCAATAAGGACCCAATCCCACCCCTTGGTTATTTGGTTAGCTCAGCTGTCAGTTGGAGTGTCAGCCCCATCCCTATTGGCTGTGTGGTTTTAGGCAGCCTGATTCCCCTCTCTAAGCTTCAGTTTCTTCATCTATAAAACAAAATTATCAAGGGCTTGTCAGGCCATTGAGAAGATCAGATAGGAAACTATCCAAATATCTGGTGCATACTGAGTGTTCAGCTGTGAGGTTACTACTGGCCCATTGCTGCAACAATTTTTGATATTCTTAGTTGCAAGACCATTAATATCAATATATCTATGGGTAGTGTCTCACGTCTAATATTATCTAATACCACACAGTACCTGATAATATTAGAGCTTGAACAGTAACATTAGTCTCAGTCCAATGGCACAAGTCCTAATGTGTTCTCCCTCTCCAGGCCCGTATGAAAGGCAGGTGCTGCTCTAAATTATCTAAGGCAGAATCTATGCTAACCCCTGTGGGCTGTGGGGCCAGTTGGGATGTGTCCCCTCCTCCATCTCTGCTCTGTATCCCCGCCTCCCTCTGCCAGAGCCAACTGGCTGCTCCTCCCCCACCAGCTCCCAGCTTCTGACACTAATTGATATGGAGTTCCCCCCTCTAATCCTGCCTCTGCCTCCAGGCCTTGTTCCTAGGGCATCTGCTCTATGGGGGGAGGAGGAGGCCGAGCCTACGGACACCCTCCTGTCTGCCATCTGGCCCCCCGTCCCCTCCCACCCCTCAGCATCATCAAGAGAAATCTGTAAAGGACCTGTGCCCACCTCCCCTCCCCCCTACCCCCCTGTCCAAGGGAGCAGGGTAGACTGAGTCCATTGTGGCCAGAGGTTCACACAAGCACACACACACACACACACACACACACACACATACACACATACACATGCACACACACCACACAGATTCATGTACACATAAACATGCATGCACACACACATACATGCAGTTGCACACTCACAGTCTGGAGACATAGTTATTAGCAAAGCTTTTGTGCGTTGCTCCAGGGGGTCGCTCCGGCTGAACAGCTGCTACTGTGAGGATGCAGGAGTGGGATGCTAACTGGAGAGAAACTTCTGATTATCCCACACATCCATAGCCTCCTAGGCAGTCCACAGGGACTGGTCAAGATGGGTAACAGGTCATCAGGCAGGGTGGAGAAAGGCTAGAAAGGGATGGGATTCAGGCTAGATAGGGACGGGATGGGCAGACTGATGGAAGAAGGACAGAGATGCACAGGCTCCCAGCCTAAAAACATTCAGGCCTCTCAATTCCCAGGCTGAAGAAAGATTTGGAAACATTCCCTTTCTTCTCTCCCTTCCTGAGTCCACCTAGCTTTCTGTCATAAAGGAACCACTTTGCCAGTGAGTCCCTGGGGTCAAGAGCAAGACTTGGATCTTTGCCACCTGGGTTCTTGCTTGTTGTTGACTTTGGGCCTATACCTCACTTCTCTAAGCCTTGGGGTTCCTCTGGGTGAGATGGGGGTAAGAGGGATGCCTGCCTGCTGTTGAATCTGATGACTTATGGCAAAGGCACGTGTTTGCTGATTGTACACTGTAGACACTGTGGCAGAGGGAAGAGAGCACAAGACAGGCAGGTAGAGTGCAGACATTAGACTAATAACAGAAGTTGTAAACAGGCCTAAGTACCAATAGCTCTAAGCATCTTTCACAGTTTCCCTTCCATGTTTCCAAGAACACATTCTGCCCTTTCTTAATTCTGGAACTGGTATTTGTCACCACTCAAGCCACAGGCTCTAATAATCCCACGGTTCTTTGCCAGCGGCGGGGGACTGTTTTTTCTGTGTAGAGACAGCTTCAAGCTCTGTGCCCAGCAGACAGTAGGTGCTCCAAAAAGGCTTTCTGAGATGAATTGCTCTGACCCCTTACATATTAAGTGGTCATGGGTAAAAAAGATCAGCCCTTACCTGGAGGGCTCACTGCAAAAGTGCATCCTAACCCCACCAGGGCTTCACAGCTTTCCTTTTTAATTCTCTAGATTGGCTAAAAAGAGAGGCTGATATTTGAGGAAGCATGACAATACTTATACATCCCTGGTGGAGTGTAAACTGGCACAGCATTTTGGGAGGACAGTACTTGTACATTTGTCAAGATTAAAAAATAAAACCTGCCTACCTCATGACTGGCTCTGGATGTCAATTACAGAAGAAAAGAGATGCGAGCAAAGTCATTCCTCTAGGTGTGTGTGTGGTCAAAAAAATCTGCAAATGGTCAGTTGCTCCTTGTTAAAAAGAAAAATTGAGCAGAGGGATGGATGGATGTAGCATGGAAAAAGAAAGAACTAGATGTACGGTTACTGACGAAGGTCACAACCTAGGAGATGGACACAGAAAGAGGGGTGGAGAACAAACTACGCTATCATTTCCTAAAATTAGAATAACCAAAGTATTCTGGCTATCTAGCTATATGATACATAGAAGGGCATCATATTTGTACATAAATGCATGTTTAGAAGTCATTTCAAAGGGGAATGGAGAGATGGCTCAGTGGTTAAGAGCACTCGTAGTGGTTCTTGCAAAGGACCCATGTTCAGTTCCCAGCACCCACGTTGAGCAGTTCACAAAGACATGCAACTCCAGTTTCAGGGGATTTGATTTCCTCTTCTGACATTTATCAGGTACCTGCATGCACACAGTATACACTCATATAGACAGAGACATACACATAAATAAAAATAAATGTTTAAAAATTCATTCCAAAGGATGTAAAACAGAAACTGGTAACTGTCATCTGTGAGGTGGCACATTTTAGCCTTGTCTCTTATATATTTAAAGATAATGCTTTCATCATTTGTGAGATTTCTCCGTGTGTGTGTGTGTGTGTGTGTGTGTGTGTGTGTTAGTTTAAAAAGGAGTAGGGGCAGGATGCATAATTAGGTAAAGCAGAGTCCTCTGGAACAGCCCAAACCTCCATTTGGCACCACTGGCACTTGGAGCAGGTGCCTGTCCCTGTGCAGGGTTGCCCAGGCTCCTCTAGGATCCTGAGCAGCATCTCTGGCCTCTACTCGGAGGCTGTCATTGACACCACCCTCCTTTCGAGTTATGTCCATCGAAAACGTCTCCAGACCTTTCCAGATATCTCCAAGGGGCAAAATCACCACCGTTAATGAACCCTGATCTAGGACCACATAATTTAGTATGAAAAAAACTAGAAATGTTAACATTTTGGATCTTTAAGGCAACTTGTGCAAATTGAAAAATGTCTAAGCCTCAGAATCCTGCCTCCTGCCTTCCCCTAAAGTTGAAGAGGGCCAGACTGGCCGAGCAGAAGGAGCACACGACTGGAATCAGACAGTACTCAGTCTGAGCTTGGGTTCTATGAGCTTCTCACCCATCAAATGCAGAGCACCCCTCACATGGGAGCACAGACAATCATGAGTGTCTTAGTTCATGTAGCTGGGATATTCCAAGGAGCACACATAGTTTCCAATCCCAGTTTGGCAGCCTTGGGCAAGCCATTTCACCAGTCTAAGCTCTCAGTTCATCTGTAAAATGGGGATGCCACGGTCCCCACAACCTTAGTTGGCTTTGATAATTAATGAGATAATGCCTTCAAGCAGGCAGCACTTCTCTGATCACTAGTTAAGAGGCAAAAACACTGCCTTCAGTGGCAATGTTTATAAGACAAACGTTAGCCAGTGTCCTGAGATTAGCCAACAAGATTTATACAAGGGAAAACAGAGTTTCTCTCTCAAGTCTTTGGGATTACAGTTTGGGAAAGTCATTTGTCTGCCCTTTAAGTGAAGAGGACCTGCCTGTCCATTCATCTGTGCAGCAAGTATTTTTCCATTTGCTTGCCATGGGTCACTTCCTTACCAGAAAGATGAGTCAGAGCTCTGCCCTCAGGAGCTCCTAATACTCCTTGGTAACCTGGCATCCAAGCTGGCACTTGGCCAGACATCTTTCTCATCATGGTTCCCATGACGTAACTCCCAGGAGGATGTCCTTCATGGTAGCAACATCCTTTGGAGAGAGAACTTTCTTAAACGCTTCTTTCCTGCCACATGCCTGGTCTCCATACTCAATCTCTCCCCACTTTGCAATTAATTGTAGGGCAAATCAATCACATTTCTCTTTATTCTTTGTCTGTCTCAAGTTGCTCCGGGGGTTCTCCTTCTTTGGCACAGCTCTCCTGCTTACAGAGGCCTGACTTCCTTCAGCTCCACTGAGGTCCCTGTCTTTGTTCTTTAACCCATGGTTCTCTGATATTTATCTGCAAAGCCCCCTTTTCACTCTTTTGTGCATATATGTGTGTGAGAGTATGTGTTCATTGTATGAGTATTTGTGTATGCATATGCAGAGGCCAGAGGAAGACATTGGACTTCCTGCTCTATCACTTTCCACTTTATTCCTATTAGGCAGGGTCTCTCATTGAACCTGAAGCTAGACTGGTAGCCGGCAAGCTCCAGTGATACTCCTGTCTCCACCTCCCTCGGTAGTAGCAACACCCATTTTTTATATGCATGCTGGGTCTCCATGCTTGCGCAGTAAGAAATCTCGTAATCTCATCCACTCAGCCATCTCACTAGTACACTACTTTCTATTCTTCGATCTCACCTAAACATCTCTATGTTTCAGGTGGTTGTTTTTTTTTTGTTTGTTTGTTTTTGTCCCTATTGACAATACCTCCCCTGCTTAGGGATTTTCTGTTTCCATGAGAAATTCTGGAAATAAAGAATCAATCAACCCAATGAATAGCGAAAAGCATAGCAGAAAGTATCATCAACAGACAAAGTCAAGCAGAAGAAAGAGCCTCAGGGAGGGAGGACAAGGTTAGACAATAATGCATCCAATATACATAAAGAAAAAATTCAGTGATCATGTCCCAAACTCCCAAGAAGAATGGGATATACTCAAGAGACCAAACCTACAGATTCATGGGATACAAGGAGCTGAGCTGGGCGTGGTGATACACTCCTTTATCCCAGCATCAGAAGGCAGAGGCAGGCAAAGCTTGGTGTCTACATAGTGAATTCCAGGCTAGCTATGGCTACAGGGAGACCCTGTCTCAAGAAAAAGAAACAAACAAACAAACAAACAAACAAACAAAACAAAGATGGAGCTGAGCTTAAAAAAAAAAAAGGCTTAAATATTTTCTAAGTCTGACTCCTACTGGAGGTATAGAATGATATAGTTACCTTTAAACTTTAGGGAAGCCTCCAGAGCAAAAGGTCACAGGTGGCATTTATAGAAGGAACCATGAAAACGGAACCAGTATCTCCAGAGACTCCTTTATGGTAGGGGAATGCCATGTGGCTTCCTCTAAGTATGGACATGATTTCTAAGTTCAAGTTACATATTAGATGGTCCCTCCTAATCCCTGCTGGTTGGTCAGTGATCTGCTAGGCTTTGTTTGTTGTCCAGAGCATTCTGGAACCCTGCCGAAGTTGATCAAGGCCTTGGTAAGTTCATGCCAGTGGCACTTCTGAACGCACTAAGGAAAAAGAAAGCTACGTGTCTGAGCCAGTTAGGTTACTTACTCTTCTGTAGTTGTTCTCCTTCAATAAATAACACTGACAGCAGTAACAATACCAGTTAGCCGGAAGCAGCTTCAATTCAGTGATGAGATAATCAGGCTCAGAGAGGTTAATAACAAACCCAGCAATGCTGTCATAAATAGAACATGAATCACATTAGAACCTACTCCAGTGTCCAGACTTCATTCCACGTACTAAATGGTCTGCTCCCTACTAAATATTAGGTAAATAAGTTAATCATGAAAATAACAGTGTACAAGACACACTGCAGATGTATAAAATATTAAAATTCCCTTCAGCTTCTATTTTCAGTCCTACCTCTTATCCTTTTCTTATCATCCTGGTAGAAATGCTTCATGTGAAAACATACAGTGCTTGGAAACTGGCCTTTGCCTCTTGACTTTATATCTTCAAGTTTAAAATATCCATCACTGTATATAGAACCATCCTTTTTTCTGCAGTTGCTGCCTTCCTTTCTCTTATATAGATTTATTGTAATTTATTTAATCAATATCTTATTGACTCACAGTTGAGGACTTTTGCTATAACTCACAATATGACAATAAGCAATTTTGGAACATTTATTGGTGACCACTTTGGGTACAGCTACATTATAAATTTCTCAAAGAGAATTCATATTTACATTGTAAATTTCTAGAAACAGAGTTATTAGAGATTCCTGGAAAATAGTCTCTCATCGCTTTCCCCAAAGTTTTCACATCACGACCCCTCCCCCAGGGTTTAAGATGTGTTTTTCCTTGACCATTACAAGACAGATTTTCCAGCTTTTCCATCTGCCACATTCTGAGATTTAGAAGGTGGTAGACTGTATATGTTTTAATTTGTCTTTTTCCTTTATAAAAATTTTATTTTTCCTTTTAAAAAATTATATCTATTATTTTTGTTTCTATGAATATTCCTGCATGCATGTGCATGTGTATGTGTATGTCACATGTGTTCAGGTGCCCATGGAGGCCAGAAGAGGTCATCAGATACCATGTAGCTAAAGTTACAGGCTGTTATGAGCCATCTAATATGGGTGCTGGAAATCAAACCTGGGTCCTCTGCACGAGCGCTACGCTCCCTTAACCACTGGGCCATCTTTTCAGCCCTCTAATTTGTTTTTCTTTAATAATGACGAAGGCACATATCTTTCATATCTTTACATGTTTATTTTGGCCATTCTGCATTTTCCTATAGTTACTTTTTTGTGTCTATTAATTTAACAAAATTGGGTTAAAATTTTAATTTGTAAGAATTCTTTCTTTTAAAAAAATATTTTATTTTGTATGTGTATAAGTATTTTTGCTTGCATGTGTGTAAGTACATCTGTGTCATGTAAAACCTGAGGAGGCCAGGTTTTGGACTGAAGTTGCAGATGGTTGTTGGTGGTCATGTGGATGCTGGGAATTGAACCTGGGTCCTCTGCAAGAACAGCCAGTGCTATTAACCACTGAGCCATCTTGCAAGCCCCAAATTCTTTCTATATTAAGGAAATTATTCTTTTTTATGTATATTACTTCAAACTTTTCTGTTAGAAAGTTGTTTCTAACAGAGCTGGAGATACACAGCAGATGAAATACCCTGGCTTTTGGAAAAGGGACAGAAAGTGGGATGAGATTCTGTCTCCCTCCCCAGTCCTTTCTCACTTTCTCTGCACCAAGAATGCCTTGTAACAGATGGAGAGCTGTGAGTCAGAACAGGTATAAGGCTATAATCTCTTCTCCTGCTAGACCCAGGATCAAAGGAGGGCAGGTAATACAGGAAAGAAAATTGTCTGCAAGGAGGACTGGGCTATTTCCAGATCCAGGCTGCACTTGGCAGCCTGGTCCCCTTCCCAAAATGCCACTCTGTGTTTTTAGAGACCAGACACAAGGTAACATATGGCTTTCAGCATCCCTGCAATTTTTAAATTTAGGAGGGCGGAGACAGGGAGGGAGTGGGAAGAGGGAATGGGGGTGCTCCTTGGGACTGTCCAGTTACAGAGAGAAAGGCTGGACCCTTTCTGCTTAGCAAAAGACAAGACTAGTGCCATACTGAAACTAAGGGAATATGTTATAGAGATATACACAGTCCCTTGAGAGTGAAAATTCTCTACAACCCCATTACACTCCCAGTCTGGAGGAACCCTCAAACATGGTCCTAAATTCTGTTTAAGAAATTCTTTAAAGAAATAGACAATTGGATTAATGCTTGGGGTGATCTTTATTGCAGCATAATGCAACTCTGAGAAATTAAAAACAACCTAAGTGTTGGGAAAGAAACAGGAAAATTTATACACAGTTCATGGTTATCATCCTGAAATAGAGAATGCAATGGAGTAGCTAACCTGAATGAGGCTACATTGCAAGTAGGGACATAAACAAAAGAACTAAGCATCTTTGAATGAAAAATAGCAGCTACAAGTAAATATAGGTTGGGTATAAGGCACAGGGCCTTAAGATCACCTTTTGATCGCATCAGTATACAATGAAGCCATCCACAAGTCTACCTTGCATCCACATCTGCACTGCATCCCATCTTCACTTCCACTGTTCTGAAACTGATCAGAACTGCTACAATTTCTCACCTGGGCTACCAGGACATCCTCACGGATCCCACTGTTACTTACTTACAGGGCTTTCTTTCCTTCAAGGTGTGCTGCATGTGGCGGCCAGAGCCATCAATTATAAAGCAAAGCATTTCATGCAGTTCCTCTGCTCTAAACCTGCACAGCTGGACACTGAATAAAATTCCAAGTTCCCAGCATTGTCTCAACCTCATTCCACCACTGCTTGCTTCCTTCCACTTAGCCCTTCCCAAGGGTTCACTGCTGTTAAATGCCATCTTTATTCCAGACTTAGTGTCTTCACCCTGCACCAAGTCTGTCCCTTCTCCACATTTGTAAATGGCTGGGTCACACATAATTGTCAGATCAAGACAAATGTCACCTCCTCAGAGAGGCCCTCTCTGACCACCTGTCAGGATTAAATAGTATCTCCCTGCCTAATTCACCTCCATCCAGAACCTCTGAGTGGGATGGTGTTTGGCAATGGAGTGGCTGCAGGGATGCTTTCAGTTCTGATGAGGTCATCCTGCAGGAGTGAAGCTGTAGCCCAGCATAACTGATATCCTTATGAGAAGAGCAGAGATACAGACAGAAGGAAGCTGGCCATGGGAAGATGGGGCAGAGACAGAGGGTGGCCTCCATAAGCCAAGGACTGCCAGACCCACTAGAAGCTGGAAGAGACAGAGAAGGATCCTCCCCTTGAGGCAAGCAAGGGCTCCCCCGGGGACTTGTATAGAGAAGCCAATAGAGCACCAGATTTTGCAAACAAAAGGGGCTTGTAGGTTAACCAGCAAGGAGACAGAAAACACTCCCATCTATCTCCCAGGAACTTCAGCAGTCCTGACGACTGGCAATAGAGAGTTGAAGGCTGATTGGTCGTTACAGGAAGTCTTGATGAAAGGGTTGTCCTCACCCCACCTGCCCACATTCCCCCCTCCTGCCCAACCTGACATCCCAGGAAATAGGAGGTCTTTTTTGTTCTGATCCTGCAACTGTTGGAGCCCATTGTTTCTAATCTAGGTTCATCCAAGAGGAGGTCATGTTTGCATTCCTTAGGTTCAAGAGACTTTGGGTTCTGCAGTGCATTCATGGGCATTATAGGACAGGTCCTAGGCTTCTGCATCTGCATCAAGCTTTAATGGTATTTTAGGAACAGGCAAATTGCCATTCTAAGGCTCTGATTACTATATATACATCTGGCCTCCAGAATTATGAGGAAGTAAATGTCTGTCATGTTAGGACACCCAATCTGTGGGCTGTAAGGAAACAGATCCCACCTCCCTTCCGCCCTGTCCTAACATATTGACCACCTTTTCATTCCTGCATGTCAGAGCTCATGCCCTAAAAATGAGCAAGATGTGACCTTGACCTGTAACACATCAGGGTGCTCTGACTGTTTTGTTTAGTTTCTTGAGACAAGTTTTCATGTAACCCAGTCTGGCCTCAAATTTATTATTTAGCCTGGTTTGGCTTTGACCTCCTCCTGGCTCTGCCTTCTTCCAGAGTGCTGAATTACAAGAAGGGACCACACGTGGTTGAAAACAGACTTTGCACTTCCCCAAAGTAACTAAAGTTTCCTAACTAAGAATTGTGAATATAATATGACTTACGATGCTGCTTTTCTCAGGAGACTCATGTCCAAATTATAGACTGATTGGCTCTGCTCCTCTCCATCACTTCAGCCTCTGCCATTTACTTTTTGTCTTAATTCTGATTTTATGGTCTTCATTGATGTTTTTAGTATTGACTTAATTTCTGTATACTGAAAAGCATATTTGTAGGTTTTCCTTCCCTTGTCATATCTTGATGGAAATATGTGAGACAATGCCAGGTAGTGTGATTCAGACAGATAAATTGAGTCTGAACCCCAGCTCTGCTACATGATCTTAGTCTAGTCGCTTCATATGTCTGTACTTCAATCTTCCCATCTGTAAAATGGTACCTATCTCAGGGGTTGCAGTGAGGATTCAATGAGGTAATCTGGAGATGCTCTGGAACATGGAAACTATTTTATCTTCATAAATAAATGGTCACACTGAGTATCACTGTGCATTGTCATCCTTAGCTTCAATTGTCAACTTGGCACAAACCTAGAGTCACCTGGGAAGAGGGACTCTCAACTGAAGAATTTCCTCCATCAGATTGGTCTGGGGCCATGTCTGTGGGGGCATTTTCCTGATTGCCAGTTGATGCAGGAGGGCCTAACCCGGTGCCATTCCGAAGCTGGCCTGCTCTGTGTAAGAAAGGTAGCTCAGCCAACCAAGGAAAGCAAACTGGCAAGCAGCATTCCCCATTTTCTACATCAAGCTTGTACCCTTAGTTCCTGCCCCTCCCCCTGATAGTGACTCTAAGTCAATAAACTCTCTCCTCCCGCAGTTTCCCTTGATTAAAGTATTTATCACCGCAACAAAAGGCAAACTAGAATATGAATTCAAAAGCATTCTCTGAAGATGGAACGTGTGTCATAAAACAACCTTGAGGTTAACTGATTGCATTTTATATACCCATCTCCCATGACTGGCAAATGGAGTGGCTGTTAGATAAATCTTGGATGAATGAATGAATGAGTCCTCCCACCTGCCAGGTGCATGGCAGTAGACAAGGCACATCCCTTTTCTGGACCTCATTCTCCCCATCTTGAAAGCAGCAGGCCTTGAAGCTTTCTTCAAGTTCAAGAGTTTCCTTTTCTGGGCCTGAAATGACACATCCTCCATCCTGAGCTCAGCTCTGTTTCTTCCTGTCTCTCTCCACCTCCTCCCTCTGCTCCCCTCTCTCTAGGTAACAGAACTGCATAAATAAACTGGAGATTTTACATCTAAGCCTACCATAAAACTGTGGATTTGGCATCTGGGCTGAGGTTTCTTTCCATGCATGCTCAATGGCAAGCAAGCCGCAGCTACTTTGAAGCAGAGGACAGGGGCAGAGTGTCCTGTAAGACCGGAGGGGAGGAGAGAAGAGAGGCAGGCTGTGGCTATGCAAACTAGATTCTTTGGGACCTGAAGATTCTTTGGGATTGGGAGATTATTTTCCTTCTGTTGTGTTTTGTTTTCAGAAGCTATAATAAAAACATTATTGTGGAGAACAGACACCATCACAGGACATGTGGAATTTCATGTGTCTTTTTTCCCTTTGTTAAACGGAATTTTTGCAAATTCCATACAGTAGATTTTGATTATATTTATATTCCCTCCCTGTCTGCTCCTCTTACTATCCCCTGCACAATTTCATGTACTTACTCTATATATGAAGGCTTATAGAGTCAATTTATTTCTCCAAATGTTCCTTCTGCATGGATCTATCAACTGGAGCCTGGGTAACCTACCAAGAGTCACACCCTTAAAAGAGACTGACTCTCCCCTTCCCACAGCCACCAGTTTCCAAAACTTCTTTGGGTAAAGTTGAGGGTACTTAACCATTTCCCCATGTCTATGCTGGGATTTTGTCTGGCCTGAGATTGTGTAGGATTTATGCATGCTGTCACCATTGCTGTGAGTTCATATGAGTAACTGACCAGCTGTCTGGAAAACTCTATTTCCTCATGGTCATCCACCTCCTCTGGCTCTTAGAATGTTTCTTCTGCCTCTTCCACAATGATCCCTGAGTCTTAGAAAGTTTGATATAGGCATCCAATTTAGGGATTATCATTCTGCAGTCTCTTATTTTCTGCACGGTGGCCAGTTGAGGGTTTCTGAATTGCGTCTCTACTGCCTAGCTTTCATAGAATTAGAAAGTGCTATACATGCTACTGGAAGAAGAAAAAGCAATCATTAACCTTACCCAGCAGTGAATCCTGATGCTTCAACAACTGGCTTAGCAAGATACAGCCTCTGCCGCAGTAATGGTGGGAATATTATTGGAGTAGCCAATCACTTTCTAATTGGATTTAAGTTCTACTTCATAAGATGGATCCCAAATCTGACATTGATATCAGGCCTAGGAGCATGTGGATGTATAGCCACATGCCATAGCAGAGAGCCTAATACTAATATTCTGCTAAAAAGATACAATATATAAAGTGACCCCTAATGACTTATTATTCCTATAGATTAATGCATTCCTCGACTCTCACCAGAGAAGCTTCCTTATGCAGCAGACCGTGTTTAAGATCCTTAAGGAAGAATCTTCCTTAAGCAGAATATCCTTAAAAGCCACAAGCAATACGTGGACTCCATGTACCACTCACTGGCTACATGATCTTGATCTGGTTATCTAAGCCAATGGAACCCCAAGATCTCATTATTAGCACCAGGGAGAGAATAACTTAGAGTTATACATATTAAAAGAAACCAATAAAAGACTTATCACATGAGCTCAAAACCTCATAGCCATCAAAGCTATCATGAGAAAAAGAGAGAGAGAGAGAGAGAGAGAAGAGGAGGAGGAGGAGGAGGAGGAAAGAGGAGAGATTTGCATTTGCTCATATTCTGAAGAGTGTGAACCAGAGTGAATCCGTTTAATTGAAAACATTGGTGACGAGTAGCATTGGGAAGAATCGCATGGCTGATGCTCTGGCGTGATGGGAAGAATTACTCTACCTACTTCCTACAGCTGTAAATTGGAAATTTTATATCTTGGATTTATTTTAAGTGAGGCACACCTACCTTAGTAGTTATAAAGACCCCACTGAAGATTCTAGGGAGCCAGAAGTTGACCGTGTCATCACCAGAAGGGATGGGACTGTGTGTCCTTCAGGGAGGATTGTTGCATTAGGCACTTTTGCAACTCCATGGTTGTAAGAAACCTAACAGAAACAACTTTTAAGGGTGGGAAATTTTATTTTGGCTCACTGTTTCAGAAGTTTGAGAAGTTTGTCATTGCTTGGCCCCATACACTTGAGCAGAAGCTCATGGCAAGTGGATTGTGGGGTGGAGGGGACCACATACCTCACATCTCGAAGACAAGAAGCAAGGAGTGGGACAGGAAGTAGGAGGGATAAGTTACCCCAGAGACCCTACCTCAGTGACCCACTTCCTCTCGCTGAACTCTACCTCCCAAAGTTTACAGAAATCTCCCAAATATAATACCATCTGAGAACAAAACAGCCAAAACATGAACCTATGAGAGACATTTCAGATTCAAATCTAAAAGTTGACTGCAAAAATCTCAACAAAACTGAAGTAGAAAGAAAAGGATCTATCACTGGGAATGATCTCAGAATTCACCTGTTCCAAAATGACAGATTTTCCACAACCTTCCAGAGCTTCTTCCCACAGCGGACTGAGTGAATCTCCTGGCCCCCATTTTACATTCCCAACAGAGAGGATGTGATTGGCAAAGGTGGTGTGTAAATCAATTTGACATAAATCAAATCCTAATTTAAATGCTCTAGGGACCAGCTACTTAAATATTTAATGGAGGCTTTAAAAAAAGCTGAGCACAAAATCCTTTGTGCAATGTGAATGATCAAGCCCTAATCAAAGACACATTGACCATCCCGTGGGTTGAAATAATGATGCTGTGAAGGTCGGCGTGGGCAGGGGCAGAGAGCAGGCAACCTGCTAACCTGAGCCCCTTCACTTCCTTCTAGGAGTCCATATGGGGGAAAAGTGAAACTTTAATAAGACACCGAAGTTTCCCGGAGTCTGAACTACTCTCCCTCCAGCTTTTCCCTGCGCCCACCCACCTCAGCTGAATCTGTTGTAATTCTTGGCACTTAGCCGGAAACCTCAAATAAGAGCAGCTTCTCACCTTCCCTGTCAGCCTCCTTCCACACTGCTGCCCCTCCAAATAACACATTCCACTGACTGCTTACCCCACCCTTCTCAAGGCTGCTTTCTCTGCTCATGAACATTAGGCCTCTGTATCCCTGGGGTGAGACGTCACTGAGGCAAGAAGCCTTCACCTTGCCAGACACCCATTTGTTGGTTCTTTTATTTCAGGAGTAGGGCTCGTGGTTGTTGATCACTTCAACAATAGAAGGGGGAGAGCAACGGCCAAAGGAAATACTAACCAACATAGTATGTCAGCTGTTGTATGACTTTTCCTGGGAAGATGTGAACAAAAGTCTTCACTCCAAATAGAGCACCAATGACAGACCGAAGAAAAGAGTCTATCCAAGTCCATTAGTTAGTGAATTAATAAGCTTAGTGTTAGTGTTAATGAACACCCATTGGATTTAGTGGGGTTGTGTACAGGAGGAGGGGTGACTCAAAGGCACCTGCATCACTAGAAAATCCCACACCTCAGCATGGGAGACGACTCACAAACCACATCCCTTGAATTCCCTGTACCACGTGTAGGTGTCTAGGCTGGCCAGAGTCTTCTTTCCTGAGCAACTATGTGCCTGCTGCTATAACCTGAAGAAGGGACATTGTGAATCTTGTAATTTGCCAAGAGCTGCCTAAAACTTATGGATTTTGTCTACTTCCTGAGCCTTGTAAATTTCATTTCCTTCCTGAGTTTTAATGAACCTCCCTCCAGGACAGAATGTTTCAGTTCAAAAGCAATAGATACACTTCAGGGAAGTCAGGCCTCAGAGAGATCATGTCAACTAATGGTTTTGAATTTTTAAGGAATTTGGATGCTTTCAGAAGCTGGAAAACCTTGGACTGTTTTTATTGTAAAAAAAAAAAAAAAGTCATGCACTTGCAATGTACATAGCACTGCTGCGTTGGTTCTCCGGGGATCTAGTGTGGTCAGTGGTGGTGGCTCAATATATAAAGCAAAGAAAGAGACCGTCCCTGCTAACCTCATTTCTTCCCCTTAGGTCCCATTTCTTAAAGGTTTCCATAATGTCACACACTAGGGACCAAGCCTTTCCCACATGGGCTTTTCTTTGGAAAACACTCCAGATCCAAATTAAAGTAGCTACAATCCTAGTGTAGGCCCTGCCTTGCATAATTAATGGTGGTGATCCTGCATGAAATCCCACAAATCTTTCTTTCCCTGTTCAGTTCAAATTCCCTTCATTTCCCTGATGGGACCCTGGATTCCAGAGAGGGGAAGTGAGAGTCTTAGGGTCACACAGTGAGTCAAATAACTGGACTGAGAGTCTTGCCTCTTCAGCCCCAGACCCCATAAACACAGATGCTGTGAACAACTTTCTGATTAAATAGCCAATGGATTATGTTCACCCTACCCAGGGGTAATGTGACCAGGGTGGTAGATAAAAATCTGTTGTCTACATTATCTAAATTAAATCCTCATAGAAGATGCTTACATTGAAGAGTTAGTAAGCCCAGTGGCCCCAGGCAGGGAAGAGCTGTTCTTATCAGTACTGTCTGCATTGAATGATCTATTTCCAACAGTGCAAGGAATGAAATCATGAAAAGGTTGAGACTCTCCATGGAGGGGGTGTGAGTCAGTTGCTGGTAGCATTGAAAAGGTGTAGCTCCAAGGGGCCAGGCTGTCCTGAAGAGGATCATCCGGGTGTGTTAAAAGACAGGCCTGGTGTGAAAGCGTAAATGAATCGCCCAAAATAGATGAGATTTCTCTCAGTGGTAATTGCGAGTGGAGCTGGGGAAAGGTTTTATATCAAAAGTACAGGAAGGAAAGAGCTGGGGAAATAAAGAGGATTTTATTTGGGAGCCAAGAATAAGGAAGGGCTTTAAAGAGAGAGGGGAGGTTTCAAACAGAAAGCCACCCTGTTAGATGGATGGGAAAAAGAGATACTGATTTACCCAGAGAGGGCACTGAAAGAGCAGTGGGAAAGCAACCTAGACAGAGTGGGAAAGAGACCATGGGCTCTGATGGGTGTCTAGAGACCTTGCCTGTGATTCCTCTTTCTGAGCCTTGGTGTCTTCATCTATAAAATGAAAATAAGTGGAATAGTTTTATATGCAACAACAGTAGCACACCCTGCAAACAGTGTTGAAAATAACATAAACACCTGCTCTGCAGTTCCACTTCTATCGAGTCCTCCAACTCCCAGAATTCACATAGTGCTTAGAAACATCAGGGAACGGAGGCAAGAGAATGGCCAGAAGAGAGCAAGAGACTGGGAATATCTATGTGTCTTCTCTCTCCTCTCTGTAGGTATGTGTGCACAGGGATATGTGTGTGTGTGTGTGTGTGTGTGTGTGTGTAGGTCAGAGTCAACTTTGAGTGTCATTCCTCAGACACCGTCCATTTTGTCTTTTGAGAAAAGGACTCTCACTGAAACTGGAATTCACCAACTATAGGCTAGGCGGACTGGCCAGGGAGCCCCAGGCATCCTCCTGTCTCCATCTCCCCAGCACTGGGATTATAAGTGTCCAGCACCAGGCCTGGCTTTTTTACATGGTTTCTGGGAATCAAACTCAGGTTCTTATGTTTGTATGGCAAGCACTTTAAGAAATGAGCTCTTCTGCCGCCCCTCTGTTTCTCAATCACATAGAAATTTATTAAGTTCTACTTTGATACCCTGGACACACTCCTGTAAGAATTCCATAGTTCACTTAAAAGTTTACTTTAAAAACTATCCCTGTATTCATAGTGTTACATCAGAGAGAACTTCCAACTCAGAGGAAAGTCGAAACTCTGGTCGAAGGGGATGTGCTGGTGACTCTAAGAGAATGCCTGTTTTTCTATCTTCAACCCTCTGATAAAGATTTTGTTAATTTGCCCCCTTAAGAAACCAGTAATCAGAACTCGCTCTCACTCTATTCCAAGAAACGATCTAAATGCTAAGTATCAACTACAGCTACAGTTACCACACTGTGCAGCCAAAATAGGAAGCATTGGTTTAAAGACCTTAAAAAAGGTGTCCACAGGGCTCCTTTCATGGGGAGATAGTTCCCAAAGTAGAAGAAGACATGTGAGCCAGATGCCAAATAGAACTTTCAGACTACAGCACTAGCTGAATGTCTACCTGGTAGCCAAGAAGGAAGCTTAACTAGATACAGATTTCATCCATGTGACAAGCTGATTTCCATGTTGAGCAAGCACACCAGCTGCTTTTGAGACCATAGCCCCATAGCCTTGCGGGAAGATGCTCAGGCCTGCCCTACCTCTATTCACCCAGAACACAGTAAGCAGCCTTTATTAGTCAGGTAGCCTGAGATCTGCAACCTCTTTATCACTTGTCTCTCCACTGGGCACCAGAAGAATTGCTGTGCCTTTGGGGACTTGGCTCACATAATTCTTCCTATTTAATGGAAGGATGGTCTAGGAGGAGTGAAGGACAGAGATGATAACACCCAAGTGGCAAGTTGTTTCTAGAGCTTGCCCCTCTGCAAAGTCTTATCAGGTCGCTGGAGTTGTTGTTAAGTAAAGCCTCCAGAATATTGGCAGAGTGACTGAAAATTACAAGTGTTATACCTCAAAGTTAGGTCCAGAGAACCTGTACCAGTTAAAATGGTTTCAGCTGTAGGGACCCCCCGCCCCCGCCAAAATGTCTTAACAATAAAGGACATATATTCTTCCACTTAGCTGAAGCCCTAAGGGATGGTTAGTTAATTGAATGTAAGTAGTTCTCAGAGTCCTGCAATGCTGATGCTGTCTCTCCTCACTGCTGTGAAGGAGCTGTGACATCCCTTCCATCTGCATGTAGATGCAAGACTTCATATCCTTCTTTGTGTTTTTTAAAATTTTTTTTAAATTTTAATTTTATGTGTATGAGTGCTTTGCCTGAATGTATGTAAATGCACCCATGTCATGCAATGCCCATGGAGGCCAGAAGAGGGCGTTGTATCCCCTGGAATTGGATGGTTTTCAGCCTCCACCATGTGGGTGCTAGGAATCAAACCCAGGTCCCTCTGGAAGAGCAGCCAGTGCTCTTAACTGCTAAGCCATCTTTCCAGCTGCTCTTCATACTCTTTTTGAAACGTATCTTCCTTTAAAACCTCCTAGAATGATGTAACATGTTTACATCTGGACAAATTACTGATGAGGAGTGATTTGCACTTTGCACGATTGACTTGGGTCAATAAAGATTCTTTCCCTGGAAATGCTCAGTCTCTGATAAGACATACTCTGTTTTCCCTTGACCTAAATCCTTGAAGAGAAGCAGGATTCGGGCTAGTGAGTCCATGCTTCTCTTGCAAAGGGCTGGGTCTTCTGGACGGATCATCATGTGTCCATCTCAGTGACGTATTAGAAATTATGAGCCAATCCCCAGGTCACAAAACCTAAAGCGACCTGATAGACTTTGCACAGGGGCAAGCTCTAGGAACAACTTGGCACTTAGGTGTTATCATCTCTGTCCCTCACTCCTCCTAGACCATCCTTCCACTAAATAGGAAGAATTGTGGGAGCCAAGAGCCCCAAAGGCACAGCAACTCTTCTGGTGCCCAGTGGAGAGACAAGTGATAAAGAGGCTGCAGATCTCAGGCTACCTGACTAAAGGCTGCTTACTGTGTTCTGGGTGAATAGAGATAGGCAGGCCTGAGCATCTTCCCACAAGGCTATGGTCTCAAAAGCAGCTGGTGTACTGGCTCAACATGGGAATCAGTCTGTCACATGGATTCTTGAATCTTCAGCATCATCTCACTGCTCTTGAAGAAAATGCCAAGCCTCCTTGCTCTCCAAGGTCCTGAAAGAGCCTCCACCCTCCACCTTCTCTTCAACTGATTTCATTTTCCTTTCTCTTCCTTCGCTCTGCTTCAGTGTTTTCTTTCTTCATTGTCCCAGACCCAAACAGCTAACATACGCTCATAAATATTGGTTGAATGGATAAATATTGTTTCGTAGTCATATCTTACTCCCCCCGAACATTCCAATTAACTCATGTGTCTTCCTTAATAATTCCTTCTTATCTTGCAAATGAGGCCTTCTATTTAATCCTCTCTCATAGATCTCTTGACTTTTCTGTGCAGTACTTATCATAGTTGTCCTGATTTATTTATGCGATTATTTGTTTCATGCCTATTTTCCCCATGTATTAGTGCATTTCAAGGGAACCATTTGTCTTTTTGTCTCATCCTGTCTGTATTCACTGTATTCCCAGTGCCTAAACACAGCTCCTGACTCACCATGGGGCTCACAAATTGTATCTGAAGCTGCTAGAAGGAGGCAATTTCCCCAGCATCCTTTAGCCTGTTGGAGACCCACAAGGATCAGAACTCAGCTCTGTCACCTCCAGTTCCACACCTTTTCCTTGAGTCCTCCTCACCCAACGCTGTTGCCAGGGCATGGTACACCCCTGTGTAGTTACCAAAGATGCTCCTTCCGAATTGTTAGATAATAGCTGAGGCAGCCTCACAGCAGAGAACTCTGGCTGGAGTAAGGAATGTGGGCTGGGTTATAGCCCCAGAAGACCTCTATGGTGGGTGCTTTTGTGTAACTCATCAACTGCACTCACAGAGAAGCCCTGCTCCTCCTAAATCCCTTTGTGTATACTCTACTCCAAACATCTCTTGTATGTCCTGGCTGCCCCGTCTCCTAACAGACCGCTTGTCAGCTTTGATCTTTTAATCCAGGATTCACTAAAGCATGATTGACACACATTTAAACTGAACCTCCCTGGGCCTGAGACCAGCTCCTGTCTAAACCTAGGGACAGACAGGTTTGGAAGTCTCGAAGCTCAAATGGTATGGCCTGAGGAGCTTTTACAATCCCTCTTCATTCAAAGTAGGTCGATGTTGGGGGTGGGTAATAAGCATGTCTGTCAGAGTTCTGTTAGTCTCCCTAGCCATGCACTGAGGTGAAGGGGTGTCAATACATTAGACACTTCTTATATTCCAGGCCCTGTTCTGGGTACTAGGCAATCAGGGGAAGTGAGACAGTATGATCCTGCCTGCTGAAGAACTTGCAGTCTACGTACCTGAGTCAAAACTTGCAACTGACCAATGAGTGTTTTGTTGTGGGTCTGGAAGAGTATTCTGGATTCCAGTACAGACATGTTATCCTTGGGTGAGTGAGAATGTGTGCGTGTAGATGCACATGTGTGGGGGTGATAGAGAATAAGGAATTCAGGGAGAAATGACAGTTATACTGAGACTTTGGTGTATCTGAGAGTGATGCTGGCGCACAGAGGAGTCATGCACAAAGATCATCAAGTAAGAGGAAGCTGTCTGCTTTCAGGGTAGTTCGAGCACCAAGGGTGAAGATTAAGTGGTGGGAGATGACGCAGGACAGGTATGCAGAGCCCAGATCACAGATATGTGTTAGTTTGGGTCTTACTAGACATGAATGCCAACACAGGATTATAAATGCAGCCATGTACTGACTGATAATACAGAAATTCTCAGAAACGTACCTTCTACATTTCTGAGAGCATTGTAAAGTGTCTTTATACAAATCTCGATGCTAGAGGTCAGTCACGTGATGTCTTTCCATTATTCCCTTATTATTTTTTGTTGGATATGGGTTCTGAGTATGATGCCCAAACTGGTCTTGAACTCATGTATTATTTCTACTTTGGCTACTGAGAGATGGACTTAGAAGGGCATATTATGCCCAGCTTTGATTTATTGTTTTGTAAAATATTTTATTTATTATTTTTATTCTATGTGTATGAGTGTTTTGCCTACATGTATGTAAGTGTACTTGTGTCATGCAGTACCCACAGAGATCAGAAGAGGATGCTGGATTCCTCTGAAACTAGAGTTACAGATGGTTGTCAGCTACCATATGGGTGCTGGGACCCAAACAACAGGTTCTCTGCAAGAGTAGCCAGTACTTTTAACTGCTGAGCCGTCTCTTCAGCCCCTGATTTATTCATTTTGAAAACATTTTTTGTGAGGCTGGAGAGTTGGTTTACAGAATAAGACCACTGACTGCTTTTGCAGAAGACAGAGGTTCAGTTCCCAGTACTCACATGGTATATAACAACCATCCCTAACTCCAGTCCAAGGAATCTTGTCTGGCCTCTGAAGGCATTGTATGCACTGCTGCACCTACATACATGCAGAAGAAACACATATACTATAAAAATAAATAAATAATAAACCATGTTTGTAGTCCTGGGGATTCAGTAGTGGGCCACTCTTCTATCACGGAGCTATACCTCAAGCCCTCACACGGTCTGATGACTGCAGAGAAATACCAGATGTGGGAGGCACTTGCCAGTGTGACAGGGTATACTATTTTACAGTAAGCATTAATAATGAATAAAAGGAGTATATTCTAAAAGATCAAAAGTATAGTAAATACATAAACCAATCACGAAGCAATTAATTGTTATCATGTCTCATGTCCTGTAACCGTATGTTCTGCACTATTACACAACACAGTAGGTTGTTTATATCTGTATCACTGAAAATGTCTGGGAGATTGCTATGCATTCACATTGTACCAGCAGTGACATAATTAGGTGATGGGAATTTCTTAGCTTCATTGCCATCTTGGGTTGCCACTGTCCCATATGTGGTGCATCCTTGATAGAAATGCCACTGTGCCTATCAGGACCTTGCTCAGGGAAATACCTAAGAGAGAAGGAGGCTGAGAGGCCCACCAGACCTCTGTGCAGGTGATTTCACTCTCTTGAGTGAAAGAGAAAAAAGAAAGGTTGGGTAGGAGATTGGGGAGATGGCTCAGTGGGTACTGTGATTACTATGCCAGTATGAAAATCTGAGTTCAGATCCCAAGCACTCACATAAAAGCCAGGCATGGTACTTGTAACCCCAGAGCTGAGGAGATGGAGACAAGAAGATCCCTGGGGCTTGCTGGCCAGCCAATGTAGCCAAGTGGTGAGTTTCAGCCTAGTGAGAGACCCTGTCTCAAAAAAAAAAGATGGAGTATAATTAAGGAAGAAACCCAATATTGACCTCTGGTGTGCACACACACACACACACACACACACACGCATGCATGCACACACACGCATGCACACACACACACACTGTATATACACTGAGTGTATGTACACTCAGTAAGTTAAAAGAAAGATTGGGTAGAAGGGTGCCAGTCTGCTGAACAGTATGGAGGAAGTTGAGCTGGGGAGGGCTCTTGGTGAGTCCCTAATCCAAGAACCACCATCTTAAGAGTCCTGTGTGATCTCGTCCTAGTACCCAGACACTGGCTGGACACAAAATGTGAGAAGTATGTCCTTCCACAAGGTCATGACTTAGCCCTGGAGGCTTTTGGTCAGTTAATTGTGCTCCTTGTGGTTGAAGTTCTGGGAGATACATTCTCAGATCTACCACATCTAGGTCTAATTTAATTCTAAGGAGAATGGGAAGCCACAGAAGGCTTTAAAAACAATTTTATGTTATAAAAAATTACTCTGGTGGTTGTCTAGGAGATGGGTAGGAATGGATCAATAAGAAAGTTTATAAAGAAATCATAGGGAGGAACTGTTGCAGAAGTTTAGGAAAAAAAGGATGTTGACCTCGACTTGGAAGGTGATATGGTCACATGGAGAGATGGACATACTGCAGCTATGTGAAGCAGGCTTAGAACTTGCTGGAAGAACATGAGAACTGAGAGAAAGACTAAAAAAGGAAGGCAAAAGATGAAGGTAATATTTAGAAAAGTATCTCATTTAATTGCAACAATTACCTGTAAATTTGGTTCTATGTGGTGGCAGCAGTGAATCCCCATTCATTCACACCAGTGTGAATGATTGTGGGTGGGTCTCCATCTCCAGCATGGCTCTTGTGCTCCAGTCATGCTAGAGAATGGAAGATGGTCGAACAGGTCCTCAGGTGGCTCAGAGTGTGTTGGGAGGAGGAGCTCCCGGGATACTACGTTGGTGGGTAGTTCGGTTCTTAAAGTCAAGGCAGGGGTTAAATAGGGAGGCCTTTCTGACCATTACAGAAGGTGGGAAAGTTAAAGGTGGGGTTGGGGTATAAAGGGCAGGAAGGCTGTGGACGTTTAGGAATGAGGAAACGAAACCAAAATACCTGGTTCTGGTCTGGGGTGGGGTAAAGGAAGATTCATACCTACAGTGATTTCCTGGTTATCACATTAGGCAGAGCAGGCCAGACACCTGCCGTCCCTTCAGGGTATATGGGGTTGTTTGCCTTGCTCAATACCCAGACCCCCACAGGTGATTGGCCTAAGTTATCCATGGTAATTCTAGGCTCATACCTATAATAGTCTTGGGACAAGGAAAAGTCAGCTGAGTGGCCTTGGAAATAGTTTTATCCAAGGAGATACATCTAGATGGTCTCTCTTTGTATGTTCTGGTACTATCATGTGATCCCTGGGCCATCTCCTACCATGGATGAAATCAAGAAGGTGGAAGGAACCTGGGAACTGAATGACAACACAGAAATGCTGGTTAAAGCAGTAATGGAAACACTCTGGCCATGGGGTTTCTTGGAACTTAAATTGTATATATCTTTTTTAATTTGTGTGTGAGAGAGATGCGTTCATATGTGTGCACATGTATGTGGGAGTGCACATGTATGCGTATGTATGCATGCATGTGGAGGCCACAGGTTGACACTAGGTATCTTCTTCACTTGTGTTCCACCTATAATTTGAGGCAGGGTCTCTCACTGCACCTGAAACTCACAGATGCAACTAGATTGGCCACCAAGTCCCGGGATCCCCCTGTTTCTACCTCCCCTGTGCTGGAAATACAGGCACGTGTCACCAAATCTGGCCTTTTTACAAGAGTTCTGGAGGATCAAACTCAGGTTCTCAGGCTTTTGTGGCAATCCTTTACTGACTGAGCATCTCTCTAAACCCAATGTATATCTTTATGGTTTATACCAACTTGAATCAGGAATTTTTATTTCCAGACTCATAATCCAGACAAAGTATCATCCCTGTTTTAATGATAAAGAATTAGAATCTTAAAGTTGCAGGACTGGTGGATGGAGAGTTAAGATCAATCCTAGGTCATTCTATAAGATCTCTGCCCTGACCCATGGCGATTTACTTCTTGGTGCCAATACAAGTTATCCAATGATGATAGAGGTAGAAATCTTGGGGCTGAAGAGATAACTCATTGGTTAAGAGTACTTGTTGCTCTTGCAGAGCATCAGAGATCAAGTCTAGGAACCCCCACACTGCAGCTTACAGCCAACTGTAACTCCAGTTCCAGGAACTCTGATGCCCTCTTCTGGCCCTGCAGGCACCTTCCTGCATGTGCACACATCTTCTCATCCTCCCCACCACATACATGTAAATAATAATAAAATTAAAATTAAAGGTTTATCAGTCCTGCTTTCCAAGAGTTTGCAACATAACTATGATTAAATGGACATACTTTCAGACTCTACTAATATGAAAATTTGGGGGAGGCAAAGTATTCTCCAGGTCTTGTCCCCTCACAACAAACAATGAAATCATTATTTACCGCCATTGTGTTCATCCTACAGATAGGGAAGCCCAGAAAGGATATTAGTTCTGTGAAAATGACAGAGGTGGCATAAACGGAATTTGGAGCATCTTAATCTGACTCTGTAATGTATACTTCACTTTTCATAACTGCTATATTGCATCCCCTGGTAGAGATTAATGAATGCAGGACAGCACTACACTCCCTGGAGTAATAACACAGCAGACTGTTTTTCTGTTCTGTGTGTATTGTACACACGTGTTTGAGTGGTTGTGTACATGAGCATGTGTGTACATGTGGAGGCCAGAGGTCAAGATCAAGAGTCTTCCCTTAATTCCTTTCCACCTTATATTTTGAAACATGGTCTCTCGCTAGACCTGGAGCTCCTGGATTCAGGTAGGCTGGCTAGTTCATGAACTTCAGGTATCCCTGGGGTCCCATCTTGGTGAGCACGATATGCTTAGCTTTTTACATGAATGCTACGGATTGACCTTGGTTCTTATGCTTTTGCAGAAATCCCTTTACCAGCTGAGCCATCTTCCCAGATGCTAAGATAGCAGACTCTTAAACAATGTGCCCCGATGATTTTCAAGTGTTGCTAATTTTTAGTAGTACTCAGACTTGATCATGAATTGGAACCCCCTAGAGGCCTTACCCGAGCGCCCTTCCCCCAGAGTTTCCTGCAAATCTGTAATGGAGTGTTAGAGTTTGTATTTCTACCATGATACCAGGTGATGATGTATGTCTGGAGGATCCCATTTTGAGGGGACTGCGTGGGAACTGCTGCAAAGTGAGAGAGAGGACAACTGATGAACCCATTTGGAAGATGTGGAAATGGGCATAGAATGAACATCTTGTCTGCTCATACCTAACAGGGAGTAAATGCCAGAGCTAAGATGTGAATCTGACTTCAAAGTCCTTGCTCTTACCCTCACTTACAAAGGCCAGATTCAGGGGGGAGATCAGGCTACACTCTGGCCTGCTTAGGAAAACCTTCAGGAGACAGAGGAGAGTGTAAGGAAAATACAACCAAGTTGGCGATCCCAGGCTACAGGCCAGACCAGAGGACCCTGGGCTTGTCAACGTACAAGCTGTTCACACATCCATTCCTTAGGATTGGAAGCGGCTCAGAGTCAGCCTTGCCTCAGTAAAGGAATTGAAGTAAGAAAATTTTAGGGATTCAGAGGTGGGAAGGGGGTGATTAAAGCCCCACTGGGAGTGTGAACACAGGCAGGAAAGCACTCTGCTCCAAATGCAGAGATGAGGGACAGGCTGCATCTTGCCACACGAGGAGAGACATATCAGCATGCTTTCATCTGCAAGTGAAGAACGAGGAACACGGCTTGGATACACTCCCACCAGAGCCTGCTCCCTTATTCCCAGTCTAATTTACTTAATCAAAGCAACGGACAAGGACGGTGATTTCTCCTTTGTCACTGAGTGAAAAATGATAATATTCTAAGAATGATGGAAAGCCCTGGCAGTGTTAAGCCTCGGGGAAACATGCAATGAAGACATGAAGACAAGCATTGTGAGCAAACATTTCAAAACCTCGTGTGGAAGAGAGAAGGAGGGTTGTTCTGGATGATTGTCAAGATTGCAAGTTGGAGAAACAGGAAAAAAATTCCAAACTGAAGAACGCTCAATGATTCTTCATGTTTTCTGTGTAGCAAGTCATTGAGTTGCTCAACATTCACCTTGTAGGATTCTATTCTGTGCCAAAGATGGTGCGTGGTGAATGAACCAATATGATTCTTGTTTATGCCTGGCCTAAACTCATGTTATTACAACCTAGGCTTAGTTTTGAAATTGAAAGTATTTAAAGGGCTTTCTTCACATAAGAAAACACATATAGTCACTAGCTAATGCTTCTACACCATCCTTTCTTCCTACGGTGATAGCATGTTCCTCAACTGCACCAACTCTAACTGGATATACCAACACCATGTCTCTCAGAGGTCATTCTTCTTTAGGCTCAGGAGTCCTGGATTAAAAGCAAGCCAGGACATGGCAGGATTGCATGCTTATCCTGATGCAGGGATATGTTTCTCCCTGAGAATGACCTCCTAACTAATGGTTTATCCCTCAGGGACCCACATAGCTGTCCCAAGATATTTTTGAGTTCTGAGAGAAAAACATTCATCAACCCTTCTCAAAATGAGGACTATTTCAGCTTTCTAATAGGATCATTAACTGAGTAACAGATGAAACGGAACGGCCACAGAAGGTCGAGGTAACTGAACAAGAAGGGAAAAATACATAGTGGTTTTCCACATGCTCTCAGAACACCTTTTCCAAAATTCCCTTGACTGCCCAACATCATGAAATATCAGAAACCAAGAGATTTGGAGAGAACAGCTCAAAACCAGGGCTTCACCACAAGATGAGAAGAGCCTGTCCCCAGGAGAGGATGATAGATTTCCGGAAGGCTGAGGGCTAATCCCACAGAGCACTGATAATATCGCAGAGTACTTTTAAATGCACTCTCCATGAGTCTGTAAACCCAGGAAACCAGGCAAAGTGGCTTGTGGGACACAGACACTGAACAGGAAGTTTTCTGCAGGCTTAGGAACCTATCCCACTGCTGACTTGTACTAACTAACCTTGATTTCTTCACCCTAAATCCCATAATTTGAGGATAAACAGTCTTCTTTTGCATACCTTTACCTCTCCTGAAAACTTTAAATCGTATTTTAATGTTTTATAATTTCTTTTTCTCATATGGAGGTTTCATGACATTTTCTTCCCCAGTTCTAAGGTATTTTTCATGAACATTCTTTTAATGTCATGATTTCATTTGATTGCATTAAGTTGAAACATAAAATCAGTAATGTTTGACCTTTTTAACCTACAAAAATGATTCCCTGTGGTTCACCTGTACTATAATTGATTTCCTCAGCTTTTATCCATTGACATTTAAATGGATTTCAAATGTTCTCAATTATAAAAATTTTGTAGTTAGCTTCCTAGATTCCAGATCTTTGGATATATCTGTACTGATTTTTCAAAACTAAACCCATATGCTCCACTTATGCATTGCTATATGCTGAGTTCAGAAGCCTGGCTGGGTAGAGGTGCTTATGGTCAGGCCTAACAGACCTGAGTTTCAATCCCTAGAACCCACATAGTGGAAGGAGAGAACCCACTCCCCCACATCACCCTCTGACTTCCACTTGTGCACCTTGGCACACGTGGGTCTACACACATAGATATCCACACACACACACACACACACAATAAATAAATAAATATAAAAAATTTAAATGAGTTGTCAGCTTGACCAGCCCATCTTACAGTTTGCATGGGTTGGGTAGAACTGGATTCTCTGATCTGGGGTGTCTCTCAAGATGAGTGTCTCAAATGAAGACTCTCAGGGGTGAGCACCTGCTTACCTTCATGTAGGATGTTGTTGGCAGTATTCAGTTCCTTACAAGCTACAGGGTTGAGGGCCTCATGGGTCACTGGCTGTTAATCTGAAACCTCTTGCAGTTTCTTTCCAGGTGTGCTCCTCCATGGGTCAGCTCACAGGTGGCAGCTGTCTTCATTAAAGCTAGAGTGGGAAAAAGTTCTCAGCTGTCAATAGAAGTTCCAGCCTTACATAACTTTATCCCAGGACATGACAATGTGTTTTTGCTGCTGTGTTGATTAGAAGCAGATCCTAGGTCTTTCTCACACTCAGGGGGAAGCAAGGACACAGTGGTGTGGATACAAATGGGTCACTGCAGTAGTAGAAACACCAGGGGAAGCATACCAGCTGCTATAGAGTTATAATTATCATCATGTGATACAGGGAGTCATGTAGCACAGGCTGCTCTTCAACCCGACATATAGTAGAGGATGACCTTGAGCTTCTGATCCTCCTGCTGCTCTACCTCTTGAGTGCTAGGATTTGGGTTTTGTTTAGAATGTAAAATTCATTAACTAGAAGTTATGATGTTATGATGATAGCCCTATAGTTGTTCTATATAATACTATGCCTAATTACATTTATTCATTCCTGATCCTTGATTATCCTTGATTAGATAGGATGAGTTGTATATTGTTTTAAAGATGCAATTTATATATTTTTCTAAATATTATTTCCATCTATTTTTCTTCTTTTCTATTTAATGTATGCATATATTCAAAATTAGGAAGAAGAGTATAATGTCCATATATACATACAGACATACATTACCATTATATATCAATATTTTACCACATTTTTTTTCACCCCTTTGCTTGTTTTTTTTGCCTGTTGAACTAGTTTAAAGATGCTCCTAGAAATCCTGTCATTTTACATGTTTCTGAATGCATCTTTTAAAAATATTGTCCTCAGTTGCCAAAAGTTCCTTAGGTTTGGTTTGGATTACCACTTCCCCATGTCTGTGCTGGGGTTTTGTCTGGTTTGAGCTTGAATAGGGCTATTTTTGCTGTCATCATTGCTGTGAGTTCCTATGAGTAACTGACCAGCTGTCTGGAAGCCCCTGTTTCCTAGTGATCATTCACCCCCTCTAGCTCTTACAGTCTTTCCACCTCCTCTTCTGCAATGAACCTTGAGTCTTGGTAGGCAGAGGGGCTGTAGAACGGAAAATACAGTGTCTTACAGGGATGGGATTCTTGGTGAGCCCAGTGGATGTACCTACTGTGAAGGACATTTGGCAACACAAAATCAGACACACACACACACACACACACACACACACACACACACACATATATATATATATATAATTTTTTCTCACTGTGGTGACCAATGCCTGAGAAGAAGTGACTTAATGGATGAAGGGTTTTTATTTGGCTCATGGTTTGAGAGGACACAGTCGACTACAGAGGGTAAGGTACCAGAGCAAGAGCTTGAGGTCTTCAATCATATCTCTGCTGTCGGGAAGCAGAGAGTGGACAGGAACTGCAGCCAGGCTATAAAAACCCATCCCCAGTGACCCACCTCCTGAAGCCATGCTCTACCTCCTCAAGGTTCTGAAAACTTTTCAAAGCAGCATCACCAGCTGGGGACCAAATGTTCAAAAACTTGAGCCTATGGGAGGACATTTAACATTCAAACAACAGATTCCCTGCTCAGATCCCCCTTCAGCCTCTGGAGTTCTCTCAGCTGACAACACTCAAGTCACCAATTGAATCAGAGCTTTCCTCACAGCAGAGTCCAACACCATGACCCCTTCCCAAGGCAGGCTACAGTCAGTGACTGATATGGGAATAAAGACTGTCCTTTTGCCCTCATCAACAGGTAACTACAAAGCACTCTCCAGAGCAGTCTGCAGGGTGGGGTGAGGCCTCCGCTGAGACTCTGTTGCAGCAGCATGCCCTCTCTCAGTAGTCCTGCTTCCACCCCTTCTCTTGCACAAATGCCGTTTGACCCCAAAGACCCTGTTTCATCCACCCAGCATACCAAACCCCGTCTAGATACTACTGACTGATGTTCTAGTTAGCCTCGTGCCATTGTGACACGCAACAACCCAGATAAACAATTTACAACATAGAAAGGCTTGGTTTGACTAGCAGTTTTGGGAGTGAGGACTCAAAACTAGGTCTCATTGGTTTCCAGCCTGTGAAGGAAGCATATCATGGCAAGGAGAACACAGCAGAGGAAAACTACTCACCTGGTGGCCAGGATATAGAACAATGGAAGAGGAACAGGCTACAGCAATGCACTGTCCCCTTCAAAGGCATGTCCCCAACTCCCTAGACACCTCCCAGTAGGGTCTGTCTCTTAAGGTTATAGCACTTCCCAATAGCCCCAAGTCTTAAACACCTGGACCTCTGGGGGACACTCCAGATGCAGATGAGAGGGCTGGGACTCCCAACCCAGGAAACAGACCATGTTACAGGCAGAGGGGTTGCACATCAGTGCACAAGCTTATTCACTCCAGCGATTGGACTGAGGCTCAAAACTTGAACTGTAGCCGCCTTAGGCCATATAAACAATGAGAACACCACATACCACACTTATTGATACATGCTGCTAATTCTGTATTCAGAAGTCAATTCACAGCTATAAATGTCTTTCATTACATATACTTAAAACAAAACATTAATTCCATAAGATAAAGGACTACAAACATGGTTAAAGAGATAAGGATAATAGTTTTTAATTTTGTTTTTTTTATTGGAGTTTTGCAGTTTTCATACAATATAGTTTGATGGTATGGAATTCTATGTTCATGAATTTTTCCTTTGTTTTATCTTACCTATCTTTAACCACACCCTACTTCCTAACACTTTTTTAAAATCATTTTCAAGGAGTATCTTTTATTAAAAAGCATACAGTAGATTTGTAACTTTATTTCTGAACTACGACTGGGAATATTAGCTTCTGTTCTGGTAACTGAATTAAATCCATCTTAATGACAATCGTGACCAGTGTAGCATTTTGTTTTCATGACTATCAGTTTTCACACTGTTAAAATATTTACTTTATTTCTTATTTATGTTTATGTGAATTATATAATTATGGTGATTAATCTTATATTTGGATGTAGTATATTTTTGAATAATCTTTCCGTACTATATAAATTTAAGAAGTTAGCCTTTATACCCTTGTTCTTATTTTTAAAAATACTTATTCATTTTATTTTTGTGGGATTGTGCACATGTTTGGGAGAGCACCAAGAGGTCAAAAAGGGTGTCAGATGCCTTAGAGATGCAGGCAATTGTAAGCTTCCCAGTGTTGGTTCCAGAAACTGAACTCAGGTCCTCTGCAAGAGCAGCAAATGTGCTTAACCGCTGAGCCATATCCCTAGCCTCTGCATTTGAAAATACAGACTTTTCTCCTCTTTCATTGAGATATTAGCTTTTATAGATATGTAAATCTCAGGTCATGTTTTTCCTCTTAAAGCTGCACAAGTTGTTGTATTACAGAAGGAAAATTTGGGGCTTGGTTTCTTACTAGTAAATTTTCTCTACCATGTTGTTTATAAAATGTCATTGAAATTGAAGTCACCAATATATCCAAATATTTGTTCTTTCTCGCTATTTTTATCTGAAACTTGTTCAATCTGTTTGATGTGAAGATCAAACAGATCATTTGACTCAGCAAAGTTTTCTTCATTAGTTCTTGGTATTTCTTTCCCTCTGTTCCCATCATTCATATATTCTCTCTGTCTTTTCTTTTCCTTTTTGCATCTCTGCGCTCCTGAATTAGTACTGATTTTTCTTAAGCATGAATGCAACCTACGGTTTAACACCTCTATTGTACTGCAACTTTAATTAGGCTTTCTTTTCTCATGGGGGGAGGTTTCTTATGATGTCTTGTGCATGCTAAGCAAGCACTCTACCATTGAACTATATCTCCAGCTTTTAATTTAATGAGTATCATTTTCATTTTCAGAACGTTTTTAAGTTTTCATAGATACTCCAAATCTGATGATCTTTTCTTGTTTTATATATTCAAATGTTCTTTCATCTATTTTTAGTGTGTGTGTATGCGTATGTATATGTGTGTTCATGTGTGTGTGCACATGTGTCTATGATATATACATATAAGTGTGTGTGTGTGTGTAGGTCAGAGGTTAACATCAGATGTCTTCCTTGATTGTTCTCCACTCTGTTTACTGAGTGTTTATTGTCTCTCACTGAACCCAGAAGTCACCAATTTGATGGGCTAGCTGACTTGCCCTGGACATCTCCTGTTTCCACTGCCTAAGCACTGAGCTTATAGGTGGGCTGCCATGCCTGCCCAGCTTGTATGTGGGAACTGAGGATCCAAACACTGGTCCTCAGAGTTGTGTAGCAAGCATTTTGTCCACTAAGCCATCTCCCCTGACCCCTCTTTCCCCTTATCATGAACATGTCTAAACTTTTCTTCTTGCAGTAACTCTATTCTTGAGCCTTTTTCTTTGTCCCCTTCCTCTGAACCTCAAGAATTTTGTACGTTTTTATCTGCTTGTTCAGGCTTACAGAGTACGGTCCATCCTTTTCATACATTGGATGCCCATATGGCTTGTCAGAAGAATTTAGTAGATCTTTGATTGGATATTCCAGGCCAGACGAAGGGAAAAGAGAGACCTGATTGCATTGTAATTTTCTTTTTCCTTTTCATAGATTCAGCTGCTCGGAGAGATAAGAAAGGTGTCCAGAGCCAAAGCTATTTTTGGCAAGAAGTGGTGCCTGTGCGAAAGAGTTTCTTTTTATTATTTGCAGGAAGCCAGGTGTGGCCTGTCTTTGGCCAGCAAGATCCCAGCAGTGCCTTTCTTTTATATGCCCCAAACTCTATGAATCACGGCCACAGGCTCTACCTGGTGTGCCTACTTACTCATTTCACTTTCCAGGATACCGATGGGTTCCAAAATTGTCATTCAGTGACTTTATAGTGTGCACTGTCTTCTGCTTGGGTGTTTTCAGATTCAGCCAAGGTCTCGTCCAGTAGCATCCAGGACTGTTCTAAGCACATGGTGGCTCACAGCTGAGCCTCTCTCCATGCTCACCCTGGAAGTGCTAGATCCTAACCATAGTCTTTATTTTTTCTCAGTGTTTCCCTTCCCTGGATTCTAGTAGATGTGGTGTCTGTGGTTAGATGAGAAACAGCAGTTTTCCCTGTGTTTGCGTATTTCATTGACCATTTTAGCAGAAGTGTGGGGACTAGAAAAAGAGAGTGATGCATGAAACCCTTGGCTTGCCAGGTTAATTCTGAGTAATGCCCAGGGGAAAAAAAAAGTCTGGGATTAAGGGAAAATAAGCAGTCGAGTGCAGAAAAGGCACGGAAGAGGCAGGAGAAGTAAAGAGTCAGAGGAAAGAAAGGACAGCCCTCTGACCAGATGGTCTGTGATGCCTTCCTGTGCTTTACAGCACCATCCTTTATCAGAGCCAACTGTTCAAGAGTCCTGGAAAAAGCCACAGGTCCTCCAGAGGTGCTACAGAAGTAGAATGCTAAAGGTGGTGCTCTGGGTGACCTCTTTGCTAGTCCTCTTCGTTTGTGTTTTCTTGCCCTTCTGTGGAAAGAGGGAGCACAAAGGATTTTTGTCTCATTCCTGAAAGATCAGAAATGGGTTGGGATAGGTGCAACAAGAAACTAGCAGATAGGATAATCAAAAGCAGGGTGGAGATTCACGACCCCTGCTGGTCCAAACCAGAAATGACCCCGATGCTCTTTCTTTGTTCATTGTTTTTTTTTCAGTTCTTTATTTTTGCCTGCCTTGTTCAAATGGGGATAGGAGATAGGGAATGGAGACAGAAGCAGGTGGAGGAAGGGGATAGAGGGGTGGGTAGAGGGAGAGCGAGAGCGAGAGCAAGAGGGAGAGGGAGAAAATGAATCAGAATGGAAGGATGAATTGCCACCCAGAATGCAAAATGCTATACCATACGAGGGGGGAAATGTCCCAGGAGGTAAGGACCATTATCAGAAAATAGATTTTCCTGTCCAGAACGCAAAACAGATAGCAGGGACCCTTGTGGATGGGGCTGGGAGGGGGAAGGGAGGCAAGGAGAGAGACGGGGCTTTCCCTGCCCTTCTGAACGAGGACTGGATTTCTGTTGAATTTTTTATGGATGTCTGTATACTTCTCCATCACATTACAGTCTGGATGAAAGATCATCCCAGCACACTAAGGAAAATAGATCTGTGCAAATTAAGATTGTATCGCCAAAGGCCACCTTATCACACGGAATTTCTTTATGGGTCAACGTGGCTGATTTATTTATGTGTGTACACTGTGGGTGTCTGTTAGGCCTCTCAGGTGCTGATCACCACAAGGACAGCTGCCTAATATATGTTTTGCCTAAGAATGCAGAAAAAACTCTCTATCATGTTTGCTAAAGAGGAGGGAAAGGAAGGCGTGGCAAAACCCTGCTTCAAAGCTCTCAAGACAAGCCTGAATCCAGACCCAGGAGCTGAAATGCCTGGATTCCCATTTCTGCTCCATCCATTTTCAGATGCGTGGATTTGTGTGAGCATGATACTGTGCTGACGATCACTTTCCCAAACTGTAATGTGAAGGTAGCCGTGTTCCCCACCGAGAGAATAAGTTGTGGTTGTAGTTGAAATGCTGTAGAGATGACTGATGTGGGTAGGAATTAATAGTGTCATTATATCTACCCATTCATTCATTCATTCAACAAATGCTTACTGAGCAGCCCTTTGTGCCAGAGTAAGTGGAGGGGACTCTGCAAAGATCAGGGATGCAGTGTGACCCTTGGCTGTGTTCACAGACCATTGGGAGAAACGTTCTCTGCCTTGGTAAAAGTACCCTGCTTTGATAACAGACTGGTTTCTCAGCCTTGACATTCAGAACCTTCCTCAAAATTTCTACGTGTTTGTCTTTTCTCATGATTTGTTCCTGGAACTGGCTACATCTATTTGATTTGCTGACAGAAGTTGTTTTTCAACTGAGAAAAGTTTTCTTCATTATTTCGGTGTGTTCTTTTATCTCCTTCTCATTAGACATTTCTGAACATACTGGATTTCAGCTCTGTGTGTCTTCACCTTGCCTCTTCTTTTTCCTGTCTTTGTGGAAGGCTACAAGGGACTGGTACCCACAGGCATTTGCTAATGGTATACTCGCTGCCCAGTTGGAACTAATTTATTATTGGCTCTTTACAGAAAGCTGTTATAGTCCTTTCTCACGGCCCCTATCTTCCAAAGATACACTGTTGAGAGGGAAGCCAAAAGGATACAAATGAGGATGTGAGCCGGCCATTAGATATCCAGCTGTTCTCTTGATGTGTAACGCACCACCTGAGAGCAGCTCTTGCTTGCTTCAGTTACACATCCCAACACTTTAAATCCAAGGGCACCAAACCAGGAGCTGAAGGGAGGAAGACAACGAGGTGAGAGAACTGGGCTCACACTCAAAAGTGTCATCATGACCCTTGCTTTTTGGAACGCGCTCATAGTTGAATCATATCAGTTTTCGTTAACCCTAGTAGCACAGACACCTAGTGACCACCCAAGAGCTTCCCCTTGCACCCTTAGAGTACAGGGGCGCAGGGAAACCACTAAATGAAACAAGTGATGGTCAGCGGCCACACACTGCACAACACCAAGCAGGTACGTTTACATTAAAGTCCTAAGCAAGTGACACAGCCTAGAGCACACACAGCAGCAGTAGCTCCTGCTGGGCCTGGCTGGGGTATCCCTCAGTGACAGGATTTGTGAGTGATATCCATTTCTTTTCTGTATTTTATGTGGTTTTTGGATGATTCAAATGACCCACTATTCTAATATTTTATCAATAGTGTTACAGTTACTATTATAATTTCACTCATTACTTCCAAGTCCTAATCTATGTGCCTGTTGACCAACCAGTCTCAGTTTATGTATGTCTTTTGGGATTTTATTATTGAAAATTCTGCAGCTCAAGTGCCTCTGTAGTCCTGGACAAATCATGACTATTAAGATACCCCACTAATGATGCAGAAACAACATGGGTTGTTAGTCACCAATGAGCAACAAGGTACTGACATGAACCCCAATGACAACCTTAAGAAAGCTGTCCTAAAAATACAGCTTGGTTATGGAGCTGAATTAGAAAACTCGCCTCTGATACCTGAACCTAAGAGACACATTTTATACGCATTTGGAGCGTGCGAGAACTTTCTTTACCCAGACACCAGGGGAGGAAACAGGTACAAGGCACGCATCCTCTTTGTCTGCAGTGACTCCACACTCATGAAGTCCGTGTTAGTTATTTCCATTCTCTGGCCTATGGGGCTGCCAATTTTCATATGGAGAGAGAAGTGACTATGGGGAGGAGAGAAGGCCAGAAATGTGACATGTCATCATCTCAAAGTGGACAGAGAGTGAGTAGAGGCCATCCATCATCCCCCAAGAGCAAGGCATAAATGTAAGGAAATGTTGATAGAAATGAGAACAATAGTAACTTTTTAATTACAAGAAATAATAGAACAGTAGATGCATGCATCGTTCACTCCATGATCCAGGCATCATATTAATCTTCTTACATTCAGTACCATATTTTATCCTCATGATGCTTCTGTGAAAGGAACTTTTTATTACCGTCATCATTCCAATCAGGAACCAGTAGCACAGAGCAGTGAGGCTATTTAGGGCCCCCAGCTAACAAGTGCAGAGTTTGGATTCAAATCCACTCCTGTATGAATCTACTTGTATGATGCAACTCAGATCTGAACTGGTGTCATCAAATTGATAGGAAATGTTCCCCTGAAAGGTTCATGTGTTGAAGACTTGGTACTCACTGCAATAGTGCTCAGAAATGGGACTTTTGTCTAGAGGGTGCGATTTCCTTGGAGAGTGTGTCATTACCCTGAAAATGCATGCCTTGAACCTCCCTGCCTCCCCTTCCTAGCTGCCATGAAGTGAGAATCTGTATTCTACAACTCCTTCTACTCCCTTCTGCCATAACGTTGTTTGCCTCACCATGGACTCAGGGACATAAAGCCAAATTCAATGAGCTCTGAAACCATGAGCCAAATCTTTCCTCTCCTTAGAGAGAGAGAGAGAGAGAGAGAGAGAGAGAGAGAGAGAGAGAGAGAGAGAGAGAGAGAATAGATGCACACATGCTCAGATATTTTGTCACAGTGACAGAAAACCCAACATGGTTGGTTTTTTAAGCATCTTAACTTGTCTTATCTACCAAATAAAGAAATTACAGAGGTGAAAGTACTTTAATTATCTTCCCTTGGGCATTGTTTTTATGTAACACAAAATGTCAGTGGCATTTCAATCTCAAAAAAAGTCTTAAATGGATCATACAGGTTTAAAAAGCACCCTGTCATGTGAAAGCCATGGATGTTTCTAAACCATGCTGTTTATTCACAGAGTAAGGAGATAGGGTGGGACCTGATTTCTGAGTCCTTTGGTCTTCCTAGGATGACTGTGTTTTTAAAAGAATCTGAGGTACAGTGCATATAAATGGAGTCTAAGCAATGCCTCATTTGATTCTTGATGGAAAATCACCCAGTCAAGATGCCCATGTGTAGAGTGGGAGTTAGCTGGAGGCTCTAGAAGGGAAAGACCATGGCTTGGCCCTACCAGATGCTTTGCTTTAAGGCTGGGGATCAGAGCAAATGCTCTTTTCAGGACCCTCAAACTCTGGGCATCTTTGACATCATATGACAATGTCAGTTGTGGAATCCAGACTTCAGGACCTAAAAACGGCTTTGGAAATTGCCCAGTCCAATGCCTTCATTTGGCAGGTGACAAGAGTCCTAGAAAAAAAAACAACAGGGCTTTACCAAGAGTATATAGATAGATCGTGATAGAGGCAAAACAGGATCTCAGTTTCCTGACTCCCAGGCCAGTGGTCTTCCTCTCCGAACAACTGACCATAATGTGGGTTAGATCCTGGATTAGGGAAGCAGGTGGTGCAGTGGATGAGTGGGCTAAGGAAAGCTGTCGACAGGCCTGGGGGAAGAAAGACAGAACAAGACCAGAGGGTGGAGAAGGAAGCAAGGGAAAAGACAAAAGGAGGGACAGAGGCAGGGAGGGAAGAGAGAAGGCCACAAGAGAGAAATGAGATTTGCAGTAAGTATGAGGGATGCTACGGAAATTACTTTTTGAATGGCATTTAATTGGTTTATTAGTGTAATTCAGTTGAAGTTTGATTTGATTCAAACCTCTGATGTGTGTGATCTACCGCCCACCAAGGGCACTGTCAGCCTCTACAAACAGCAACCAACAAATCTGGAGGAGCAAGAGAGAGAGAGAGAGAGAGAGAGAGAGAGAGAGAGAGAGAGAGAGAGAGAGAACAAAGTGGAATGCATAGAGGAGAAGGAAGGGGAGCCAGAAGAAAAGGGGAGGGTAGGAAGGAGAAAGGGGAGAGATGGACGGGGGTAAGGGCTGGGGAAGGAAAAGAGAGAGAAATGAAGAGCCAGAAAGGGCTGGCGAATGGGGGTGGGAAAGTAGGATGGTGACGAATGCGGGGAAATCGGAATGCACAGGTGAATATAGCAAAGGGGAGGTTGGGACTATCTGGGAGGGCAAAGCAGAAGGACAGAGAGATAGAAGCTAAGACATATGGACAAAAAAAGATGACAGAGAAGAGACACGGGGAGAGGAAAGTGTAGACTGACCATGGATTGTACACACAGAAAGGGAGAGAGACAGAGACAGAGACAGACAGATGGGGTAAGTCCTCTGCATTTCCTAGTCACTTAAGAGGACTCACAGGCTGGACATCCCCTGGACTCGTGATACTAGGATAGCACTAGGAGCTTGCCACCTTGCAGGCTGTTCTCCTTTCTATGTCAAGGACACTATCCTCACTGATAGCAGGGTACCTGGCTGAGCTGACCCACCTGGAAAACTCGGGAGGCTCAGAAGGTAGGTATCTAAACACTGCAGAGATCTGGGGTTTTTATTTGAAGCCAGCCTTCTTCCTTGTAAAGACGGAGACAGGCAACCTAGAAGAAGGGAGTCAGAGGCAAATCCACATGGGCAACCAGCGCAACACTTGCAAAGCTGCTCATCTGTCTGCAGAGCTCCCACTGTAGGCTATTTGTGGGGTATCATGATACAGTTGTAGACACAGGCTTTGGGCAAAATAGGATGTATAGCCTTGACCAACTTTATTCATCTTTTTAAGCCTCATTTTTTTCCAAAATGTTGATTGAAATCATCTGGGTTGCCATGAGGAACCAGACAAAACATATAGAAAATATCTAAAGGAAAGCTGTATATACAAAGTACTTGGTAAACTATGACTTCTGCTATTAACGTAAGATGGGAGCAGTGGATGTAGCTCATGATATCCAGGGTTTGCAGAAACAAAATGAAGGAGCTAAGGGCTGGGGGAATTGGCTCAGTGTGTAAACTGTTTGCTATGCAAACTTGAGGGCCTGAGTGCAGACCCCTAGAATCCACATAAAGACTGGGCACAAAGGTGCACATCTGTAGTCCCAGTTCTGGGAAGGACAGACTCATGCATTGCTTAGAGGCTTGCAGGTCAGTCAGACTAGCCAAAATGGTGAGCTCCATGTTCAGGGAGAGACCTTGTCTCCAAATGTAAGATGATCTCTGACCTCCCCATGTACAAGCATGGGTGAATGCACTTGTAAACACATGCATGCAACTCTCTCTCTCTTTTCTCTTTCTCTCACACACACATATATACACACACACACACACACACGTGTGTATGTGGGTGCTGAGCTGAGCTACGCAGAAGAGTTGGGGTGGGATTTCATTAATGAGGATTTGAAAGGCATTGTGAAGCACTTTCAGTTATGAATGAATATAAACTACATAAACCCAAGTGCCTAATATTTCTGCCTGGGTATCCTAGAGCCAGATGTTTGTCTTGCTGTGCCTCAATTTCTTTGTCTGTGAAATAGGATCGAAGCTAATTCTTCCCTCCTTAGATTGTTCATGTGGATTAAATTAATGCAACAGAAATGCCTGCAACTGGGTCTGATCAACAACAGCATTAGATAAATGTTAGCATTGGATAAGTTGTCATTACTGAGATTAATTTCATCTATGTGGCATAGGGACAGAAGACATAGCCAAAGTCACATACAGTCGGAGTGGAACTAATACATGAACTCAGGCCTACCTTCAAACTCAGGAGTTCCTAAGACTCTGGAGACCCTGTTCAGGAATCTTCTTACATTGTCAAGTGTTCGAAAAATGAGACCCTAATCCTGTCCTTTCCCTACCACCAGCATGGTTTTGACTTTGCCTTTGGCTACAACCTTGTTGAAGATGTGTCTTTCCAAATGGTAAAATGGTATGGAGTATTAAGATCCTCACCTTGGAACTTGGAAGCCTCTGTCGCTCGGCTCCCCCATACACACAGCCTCACACACGGACACATCCCGCTTCTCTCTCTCTGTAGTCACAGCAGCCAAATCCACATGGCTGCTGTTAATCGGCTGGGAATATAGGCTGGATTTGTCTCTAATGTGGATTCATCAGCTCCACACAACTTCATGGTGCTGGAAGACAAACCTGTAGCTAATAAGTTATAATTCTGGAGAGTTCCTTCCTTGATTGGGAATAATTATTTTCATAAACAAAAAGTTAACAGTCCCAGCAACTTACTGATTGGGAAAAGAGGTCTGCTTTGGACACTAGTAATTATCCCAGGGCTGCCTCTCAGAACCCTTTACCTCTGTTCAATCTGGTGTAGACAGAGTAAAAGGGAAAGAGACTAGGCCTGGCTTTACCTTCATTGATAAGCATTGACTCCTGAGGTTGGCAGAGGAAAGAGCAAGTCTGACCCATCAGCCAATGAAAGCAGATTGCTTGGTCAATATCCACATCAAAACTCATCTGGAGAATCTTGGAGCTGGAAGGGTCTTGGGAGCTAGGAACCAAGTCTGAAAATCTAGATATGAATTCCAACTGTCTGAGCTTAAGCAAGTTCGTTAATTTCTTTGACTCCCAGGTTGTCAGCAGACCTCAGAAAGATGATTCTTTGTGTTCAGTGACACACCCTGCCAACCATGTAGGACTTACAGGGCATCTCATAAATAATTTTCATAAAGTTCAAGTTCAGCCTCATCATTGAGCTGCTTAAACACAGAGAAGCGAGGGAACCTGGCCAAAGGCACACAGTCAGTTTAGAACAAAAGCAAGATCAGATCCAGGGTTCTCTGGGGGAGCTGTGCATATGACTGGCTTTTGTTCGTGTTTGTTTTTAATTTCACTGTGGTAAATGAACTCTGTTACCCAATGTCCTTTGAAATATCTAGGAGTCTGGTGATATGACATTTCTTTAGACAAAATTATCAAAGTGGGATGAAGTATCTGAATCTCTCAGGTGTTTAAGAACGTGGGAATTGGGGGCAAAGAAGAACTGGTCTCCAATCCCCACCATCAATTCTCGCCTGCTATTTGATCTTGAGTGTGCGAATTACCTTCTCCAAGTTGTTTCCTTACCCCCGGAATGAGGATGGTAGAAATAATCATTGCATATAGAGATCTGAGGACTGACTCAGTCATTCTAGAAATGCTTATTGAGTACTTTCTGTGTGCTAGATACTGTTCTAGGTGCTGTATGTATAGCAGTAAATACAAGTCTTTCCTCTGATAAAGCTTACGTTTCAATGGGAGGAAGAAGGCTGTAGTCAGTTCGCTGACCCACATAAGGCTTTTATGGAAATACCTCACTAACACACTCGGAAGTGTGCTTTGCCAGTTTCCTAGGCATCCTTAACCTACTTCAGTTCACACCCATCCTAGGCTGCCATAGCAATGTGCAAAGAAATGCCGTTTCTAATTGTGACTGGGTCTATGAGTGTGAGATCAGGGTGTCATCAGGTCTGGATTCTTCTGGGCTATTTTCCTCAGCTTTTAGATGATGCTGGCTCTCTGCGGCCTCTCATGGGCCTTCATATGTATCTGTTCCTAATCTATCCCTCTTTAAGGACATCCGTGCTATTGGATCCCATTTACTTACACCATGGTCTTATTTTCAAATATAGTTACATTCTAAGAGAGTTGGGACTAGGTAAACTTGGAAGACATAATTCACCCTCTAATAAGTAGTAATATATAACTACTATTGCTATTGCTTTCCCTTGCTCCAATTAGAAGCTGTGTTATATAGACTAATCATGCAGAGTTCACAGTTCATATATGAACAGTACTTCCAGGAGAAGTTGAACACATGCATGTTGACCCTTTGCAACCTATGTTGACCCAATTCTATCAATATGTTTAAGCACAGGTCCTGGGGTATTGCCCTGGGGAAGAATAGTCAGAAGTTCAGTGGCTTTGGTATGGTGTGCTTTTCAGAACTTTTTCTGCTATTCAGAGTGCTGGATCTCCTTTGAAGAAACAGCTGTAGGTCACCAATGTGTGCTAGACATTGTGCCAGGTACTGGTGACAGTAACAAAGGAGAAGACAGGGCTCCACTTTCAAGTTGATCTTGGGGATTCTGTTCAGTGCAGCTAATCATATAAAAAAAAAACCAACAAAATGCCTCAGCAGGTGTTAATAAAGTTCTCTCTAAATAGTTCCTCTCAAGGTGTCTTTAAGAAACCTTCTCATTCAGTGATGAATATGTGGTGGAACCCACTGCAGGGTGTATCTTTTAGTATGCAGGCTCAAAGTATGCATTGCTTTGTATCTGACCTTACTTGATAATGTCTGCTAGTTTGATGAGCACGAGAGTCATATCTGTGATTACTGACATATCTTATGGGTGCCATTTTGATTGGCACATAGTAAATGCTTAGTTAACATTTTGGGGCTGAGTACATGGACCTCAAAGTGTATTATTTAGAACTGTGTTGTCTAATATGACAGCCACTAGCTATCAGTGACTGTATTTTTTAAATGAAAATGCATTCCTTTTGGTGGTTTGAATGAGAAATGTCCTGCTTAGGCTCAAGTGTTTGAACACTTGGCTTCCAGCTCATGGCACTGTTTGGTGGAGGTCGTGGTACCTTGGGAGATGTGGCCTTACTGGAGGAAGTATGTAACTGAGGGGTGGACTTTGAGTATTTACAGCCTTGCCCCACATCCACTTTGCTATGGACTTTCCTCTGGAACCATAAGCCAAAAATAAACTCTTTCCTAAGTAGCTTTCAGTCGTGGTGTTCTATCACAGCAACAAAATGCAACTAATACAATTCCTCAATGTATATTATTTAATATTACATTTATTATAAAAGGAAGGACTCAATCTCCACTCTCACGCCAGCCACATTTCAAGTGCTCACTGGCTACTTGTGGCTACCATATACAGAGACAGAGATGGTGCCATCACCACACGAAGATTGATTTTGAACAGTGGTTCTAGGGTAGGAGCAATTATATTCTCAGCCACTTGACAGTGTTAGGAGAGTTCTCGGTGTCATAGCAGTTGCATTGCTATGGGTATCTGGTGGACAAAGGCTGGAGGGAGGTGCTGCTAAATACGATTCAATGCACAGGGAAGATCCCCAAAACAAAAGTGACAAAGGCAAGAATTATGGGTTTAAATGCTCTGTCTCCAGGAAGGCAGCGCCTCAGAATTTCTAACTGAAACAATCTGAAAATACAGGAGATTGTGATGCTAGTTGATAGTTAATGGATCCCATAGCTACAATCCCAGATAGGGTGGTCTGTCCTAGAGCTCTCCTACCTACATGTATCAACCTTAGGAATCACTGGAGCCAGAACCACTCCCATTCCTCCAAGAGAAGATAAAAGAGCAAAGCCCAGAGATAGGATGTGGGTCAGGAAGAGCATAAATGGAACTAAAGTGTACGAATTATAGGAAATCTCTTTTATCTCCCTTAAAGAAGACTCTAACCAACGGTGTTTTCTGAAAGTAGGAGTGATTTTTCTCCACACTGAAGGTATTCCAACTGGGAGTTCTCCACTGGATTGTGTTTGTCCACACGCTCCACGAAGACCACAAAGCAGAACTTCCACAGCCATTTTTTTTCAAGAAGCCTGCATAAAGCATTTCTACCCTGGCCTTTCACACCCTACTATACTAGTAAAAGCTCCAACAAGTCTGACAATAACAATGCCCGCTTTTATTGTTTATCATGTTATTTCTTACTGTGCCTCGTGTACATAGCTCCACCCTCACTGCATGGTGGAGGAGCCAGGTGCTATTAATTATGGCAGAGTCAGTGCTTAGTGGAGCATATTTTGGGCAATTCTTCTTCACAGTGTAGTAAGACATGGGATGTGATATCAAACGACCCCTTTGGACCCCAGGTCTTTCTGCACTTCTGTGGCATCAAGATGGTGTGGGCAAATTCTGGAGTTTGAGGAGGGACATTTAGGGTACCTGGCTTTGGACTGAGTAACTTATCTTTAGCTACACAGAATGTATCGTGTCAGAACTTGGTCAACATTATATCTGGTTTTCCTCCTCCTGGCTCTTGCGACCCTGTTTGAATCAATGTGGAATCTTCCACCTCAAGATTCCAGATCATATATGTGCTTGATTCTTCTGCTTGATGCCACAATCCAAGGAGAATTACATCACTCACCTTGTTTAGATGAATTACCATGGTAACCGTGGCTGCTCCTGTGTGGATGTAGAAGACTTCTATGAAGTAGGGGCCGTGGGCTGGCTCACTCAGAAGAGGGACAGGGTAGTGAGTTTCAGCTGAAAAGGACCACTAGCTTTCAAATGTGTCTGAATAGAGAAAAGCATATAAATCATGGTACAGTTCAGAGTTTCCAAGACTTGCCTAGGGAAAGTCTTGTGGGAACTTTCTCTCTTTGTCTCTTGCTGTCTCTCTCTCAGTTTAGCTTAATCCCAACTAAGTCCCAACAGAAAGAGAGAGGGAGAGAGAGAGATGCTATAGAAAGGGAGAATCATAAGACCATAAATATTAAATAAATGGGACTTTGGGACTCAGTGTTTTCCAGAGTTTTGGGCCTATCCTATATACTGAGAGACTTTAGGTGGTATAAATACAAATTAGAACCCTGTAGAATCATACAATGAGAAAGGAATTTCATTTTCAGTTCGCTTTCTCTCCTGATTGTGAGTTCCCTCCCTTAGATCGGAGCGGCTGTTGTTAATGCCTCTCAACACCTGCTAGTCTTCCTTTATTAACAAAAGAGAGAGCAGGTGTCAGGCTCAGAGCCTGGGGCAGGTAGCAGTGTAGAGCTGGAATTTAATCACCTTTGTTTTCATCCTATCTGTTCTTAAGGCTATCTTCTCTTTATGAATGGGGTAACTCATTTTCCATTTATAATTGAGATAAGATGTTTCATTTTTAATTAAATCTATTAGGTTAAAAAGCAAGCCAATTTCAAGAATAATGATAAGCCAACAGTAATGTGGGGAACATATGCATATATGGACAGGAGTCAAGCAGTTGAGGCTTAGGAGACATGGTTGTGGGAGATATAGCTTAGGAGAAAGCAAACCTAGCTTAAAGTACCTGCTCCATCCTGTACAAGAGGAAGAGACAGGAGAGGGGGGGGAGGAATGGGGGGGAAGGAAGGAGGAGAAGAGAGCAGGAGAGGGAGAAGAAGGAAGGAAGAAGAGAAGAGAAGGAAGTAGAGGAAGAGGATGAAGGACTAGAAGACAATTAGGAAAGGGCTGCAGGGAAGGAGGAGCGGAGAAGGAAAAGAAGAGGAAGGAGGCAGGGAAGAGAAGAAAAAAGAGAAGAGGAAGAAGGAAGAAGATGGAGAGGAAGAGGAGGAGGAAGAAGAGGAGGAGGAGGAGGAGAGGAGATGGTAGGGTGTAGAAATAAGGCCTGTGTTGTGTTGTTTTGAACACTCTTCTATGACTCTACTCATCTCAGACTTTCTGTCAGTTCAGTGGTGGTAGCAAGTTTATTCCTCTACATGGTGGATATGAAATAATTATACAAGGCAGAGACTAAATAAATGGCCATTCTCATTGTGCATGCTTTGTGACTAGTATAACAATTTGTATACATGAAACACAGAGTCTCAAATTAGGAGAAAACTAACTTCCTTTGTGAACAGAACCTCAGCAGTCACATCCTTGAGCTCTCTGCCAGATAGTCATAACCTTAGGCATGTAGTATCTAATTTAATCTTCCTGGTGGTCCAATGAGGTCAGGGATACTATTACCCCACTGCAGTAAGACCCGGGGAGGTAGAGTAACTTCCCAAGAATCACAGAGCTTGGAGGGGAAGAGGCAAGCCATGCAGGCAATCTAGCTCTCATGCTTATCTCCACTATTCTCAGGTGCAGCAGACTCCCATGCCTCCTAAACCCACAGTAAGTGTCCTCACTGAGGAAGGCGATGCTCATGTTCATTGAGTCTGTTAGGGGCTGGGGAGCTGGCTCTGTCAGTAAAATGCCTGATGGCTGCACAAGCATGAAGACCTGTGTTTGGATCCCCAGCATCGACATAAAATGCCAGGTGCGTGTGCCTGCAATCCCATCACGAAGGAGGCAGAGACAGCAGGATCCCTGGGGCCTGTCGACAAGCCAGTTTAGCCAACTGGCAAGTTTCAGGTTCTAGAGAGACCTGTCTCAGAAAATAAAGAGAAGTGATCAAAGAAGACACTGACATTGACCTCTGGGCCTCCACATGCACGCACGCATGCACACACACACACACACACACACATGCATACACATGAAGACACATACATGCACACTCATATGCATGCTCATATGTATGCACATGCATGAACCCACATGTGCACACTCAAATGTACACACATACACACACACACACATAGTCCTTTACTTACAAGGGACATCAACCACACAAAGTAGCTTCAGAAATAAAGAGGTTGTATTGATTTCGGTTTCCAGATTTGATAAGTCAAATGGTCCCAGGCTCAGCCGGATCCAGAATCTGAAGCAATCACTCCACCCCCACCCCTGCCCAGCACTGTTCTCCATTGTCCTGTTCTCAGGTAACCAAAGCTGCCAGAGCTCCATACCTTTTCTGCCAGCCTCTAGTCAAAAAAGATCTCTTCCTTCCCAATAGCTTCCATAGGCACTCCAAAATGGAGTCTCACTGACTCTGCCTGGACTTGTTTGGGTGATTGACTGTCTATGAACCTGTCACTGTGGCCAGGGATGTGTGATGGTTTAGTAACTAGGACTGGATCCTGTGTTTATGCCATCTCAGATACATGGATAGTAGAAGAACCTGGTGCTCATCACAACAGGAGAGAACGGATGGCCAGCCGGGGATTCGGGCCCCCTGCGGAGCCTTGTTTGAGAAGGCAGAGAGGAGAGAGGCAGAGAGAGAGGGAGGAGCAGGCCCATTCCCTCACTATTCTCCACCATTTTGCTCTGTGATAATGGACCGCTCAGCATCCTGGGTGTAGCATGAAACGAAACAGTAGCTTCTTCCCCAGCCACCTGGCAAGACTATTCTAAAGATCATTTGCAGGAGTGTTATTTATAAGTACGGTTAACACTGTGGCTTTTTTCCTTTTGCAAGGCTCCTGTAAAATTACATATACATATATATATATATATATATATATATATATATATATATATATATATATATATATACACACACAAACACACATACATTTTTGTCCAGGATTCTTCTTCAATTTAGCCAGTCCCTGCTGGCTATGTTTAAGACTTGACTTTATCACCCACCTCCACACGCCAAGGGTAAAGTCTGTATGTGCCGAGAGATTCAAGCTTGTCAAGCACAGGACCAAGGATCGAATGCACTGTCCTGTTTGGTTGTCCTCGTGATTCTGCTCTGTCATGTGTAACATGAAGGACAGAGGGAAACACAAGACAGAGGGAAACACAAGACAAGCAGCTTGGGGTCTGCGGATCTGAGTTTACATCCCAATTCTGACTCTCATCCCAGCAGGTCTGTGATAACTCACTTAACCTCTCAGTACCAATTTTCTCAACAACACCAGAGCCACGCGATTGAGTTGTTGGTAAGAGTCAGGAATCTGTAAACATAAGGTGCTTGGCCACATGCCTGGGACCTGGCAGGTACCTGCATAGGGTCACACAGCAGGTATAGATGCTTGCTCTGTCTGCTTCCAGAACTCATCTCATCTCTCAGCAGAACTACCGCCTCTTCTGGGGCCATATAGGGATGTCCTTTAGCTTCTAGAAATTGCAGGGTCTCTGGGTCTCTTGTCTATTCAGATTTTCTCTATACATCTGGACTACAAATTGCAGGCCGCAGTGTCCTGAAATAACTCTACTCTTCCGGCCAGCCCCTCACCCAGCTTCCCTCCCACCAAGCCCGGAATAGCCTCATCCATCATGGCTCCCAAGCAGCCTGCAGGAAGCTCCCTCCCCTTTGATAATAGCTCAGCTTTGTCTAAGCGTTGGCAAAACCAGGGTCAGGGTGTTTGGTGCAGCCACAATGAAGCTGAAGTATGCTATACAGTCATGTGGACATGTCGGCTGATGTCACAAGGAGATGTCACCATCTCCTCAGACCTGGGGATGGGACGAATGATGCTGATTGCTCCCTGATAGGGAACCAAAATGCTAGTGGCAGATCCACAGTGAGGGTCATCAGCATTTCTCTGTGGCTTTGCAGTTTATTAAAGGAACTCCTGCTCCCACTCTCACATACTGTTTACCGTGGTCTGCAAACCTTGCAAGACCCAGTCCCTGGCCACTTCTCTGAATTTGTCTTCTTCCTCTGTCCTCCTTTCCCATTTTACTTAACCTTCCCATCTCTTTTAATTCTTTCAGCCCCACCATGCTCATGGCCCTGCCTCTGGGCCTTTGCATAGGCTTTTCCTCAATGCCCTTCTGTTTTACCCAGACCTCTTTTGAATGGCTGCTCCTTCTTACCATTCACATGTCAAGCACATCTCTCCTGTGTTCACCCCTCCTTTCTTTGCAGCACATATTACAGACTGTAATTCCAGTTCTTTTTCAGAATAGTTATTTCTTGAATGGCTACCTTCCATGCTAAATTGTGAGATCCATGTGTTTAGTTTACTAGGATTTATCTACAACCCACTACAGCGCCTGCCCTGTAAGAAGGGTTCCATATGTGTTTTTGTAGAAAAGGCATGCCAGCACCTGTAAGCATGTGACAGTCAACAAACACGCAGGACATCGTCACTCCCATTTGGAAGGTCTTTGGGCACAAAATATCAATGGATTCTCCAAGGTCACACCCAAGCCTATAGACATAATAGAACTGAAAATCTAGGTCTCTTGGCTCCTGGGCTTTAGTTCTCTGTCTCTTACAGATAATTTCACTGAAAGGACACAAAACCATGATCAACCTTGGTGATGCCAGGATTTTTCTCCTAGAAATAGACTTTGGGGTTGATTCTTGACACGGGTAGGCAGTGACTGGGGAAGAAAACTGGAACAGTGTTTCAAACAAAGAGAAGAGAAGATGCAGAGTCTGCAAATGTAGAGCAAGTTCAAAGCATGGAATGTTTCCTTGATTTCTGACTTGTTCTTTTGCTCATGTGGACCACATCTCCTTGGTATCACTATATATGACGTTTGAGGGATTACCAGAAATTCATAGGTGAAAAATATTTAGGTCACCAATAATTCTAATTTTATTTACTAATTTTTTATTATTCATTTCCGAGATATAGTCTCATGAAGGCAGGCTGGTCCTGAGCTTGTTATGCAGCTGAGGGTAGCAGTGAGCTTCCGAGTCTCTTGTCCCCATCTTCTGAATGCTGGGCTGAGCTTGTTATGCAGCTGAGGGTAGCAATGAGCTTCTGAGTCTCTTGTCCCCATCTTCTGAATGCTGGGCTGAGCTTGTTATGCAGCTGAGGATAGCAGTGAGCTTCCGAGTCTCTTGTCCCCATCTTCTGAATGCTGGCCTGAGCTTGTTATGCAGCTGAGGATAGCAGTGAGCTTCCGAGTCTCTTGTCTCCATCTTCTGAATGCTGGGCTGAGCTTGTTATGCAGCTGAGGGTAGCAGTGAGCTTCCGAGTCTCTTGTCCCCATCTTCTGAATGCTGGGCTGAGCTTGTTATGCAGCTGAGGGTAGCAGTGAGCTTCCAAGTCTCTTGTCCCCATCTTCTGAATGCTGGGCTTACAGACAGAAGCCACCACTCTGATTCTATGCAGTGTTGCAGATCAACCTCAGGGCTTCTGGCGTGCTGGGGAAGAGCTCTTCCAATCGAGCCGATAATAAGGTTGAACTAACCAGTTACCAACAAATTAACATTAATACTAGTCAATCTTTACTGTGCTGTACTGAGTCCCCGGCACTGTATTCTGCAGACCATCTCATTTTTAACCCTCCTATCAATAAGAGAGATACTACCTGAACCTCATACAGGAGTTGTAATTCTTTTACAGAGGGCTAGCTTGAGGATTAAGAGACTAAATAAATCTCCTAGGTCACTGAGTTAAGCAGGTGATGAAACTAGAATTAGAAGTTGGGCAGCCTGAGTCAAAAGTCCAAGCTCACAGCTCTTCTCTGGAGGCGGGAGCTTCTTTAGAAATATGAATCATTGCCAGGAATGTCTCCATTCTTTCCCATGCTTCTGTGCTCCTGGCATTAGGGACCAACCTGTCCCTGTCTCTTCCCCCTGGGGCATACACCCCTGCCTGCCTCTGCCTCATCCTCCTTCCGTCCTACCTCTCTATCCCTGAGCACATGTCCCCTCACCACCAGGCTGCTCCTAGCCATAGCAGCTGCACTGGGAGTCAACTACCCTGTCCTGCATCTGTCTCTCGTGCTCTGTAAGCTCACCAGTGGAGAGGGCTGTGAGCATTTCCCCAACTTTAGCAGAGCCAGATGCAGTTACCTCTCCCTACAGCTATTTGGCTGGTGATGCCTTCTTTGTACACAGCAAACTCAAGGCTAATGAACAGTAGAGTGGCCATTTGAGTTTGCCAGGGAGTCTTCAGCCTTGAAGCCACTTCTGTTTGGGTGTTAGCTTAAGAAACATTCATTCTATTAACTGTCCCCTTCTCTGTTCTCTTGCTCATCTTCAACTTCACAATTCAGCCCCTTGCCAGATGTTGAAGGGGCTCAGAATCAGGCCTTTGTTTTTGTTCATTCTTCAATCTCCAGTCATTCACTCCATTCATCCCTATGGCAGTCACTAAGCTAATTAGACAGCCCATTAGACACAAACTTACCTATGTCTGTCTGTCTCTCTCTCTCTCTCTAAGTGATGATGCAAAAGCAACTGTGAATTTGTCGACGCTGTAGAGACCAGTTTGCAGGGGCATGCTGGGTATGATAAGTCACGGCATATGAAGCCAAGAGAAGGGGAGGGTGTGGTGTCTTCAGTGTGTGTAAAGACTCATCTAGTAACAGAGCTGGCCTTCATAGGGAAATGTCACCCTGCATAGACTTTGGGTATAAGGAAGGAACTGAAAGGGGACAGAGCAGTCCAGAAGGTACCACAAGGGGTCTGACATTTTCTTAGAGGCAACAGGGAACCACAAAAGGTTTTGAGGGAGTTGCATCTTCTTGTGTCTCATATGAGTGTTAACCTGGATCTTGACCATTTTCCTAAATCTTTCTGCTGGAAGATCTTCATTTACTATCAAGTCAGATTCTTTTAGCCCAGGATTATCTACCACAGCAATCCATATTCTAAGTCTGAAGTGCCCAGAATCTCTGGGGAAAAGATAGAAGTTTTGAGTTCCCTTATGTCCAGGGTCAGAAGGATATCTGTACTGACAGAGACATTAGCCAGTTCTCTACCCCACACCAATCTGATCCCTTGGATGCTCAGGAATCAACCATGCTTAGTAGTGAGTGACATCTAAGGTGGGAATCATGAAGTACAGTCAAGGCACATCCTGACTGCCACATTATTTAACTTATTTTTACCTCAGTTTCTCCTTCTATGGCATGAACCTCTTAGAGGCTTATAGCTGATATCCCATGAATACAGTGAGTATCTAAGAAGCTAAGAAGAGAAAAATACTGTCAGGAGGACAAAGGCCTGAAAACACCTTGCATGTCAGTCCATGATACAAAACCTGTTCTGCTAATAATTATCCACTTTGGTAGACAGATGAACAAAATGGAAAAAATAAATTTGCCAGGTGAGACACAGATCCAAAGGAGAAATGGATATTGATACACATCAACCCTACACTAGAGCATACACATGAGCATCTTCACATGTATCCACACAAGCACTCTGAAATGTTTACATGGTATAACAGTTCATGTATATCATGCAACACACACACACACACACACACACACATACACATACATATACCTCTTTATTCACCCTCCCTGGTGGGCATTTTGTATCTCAACTGTTAGAACTCTGTGAGTGCTCTGCAGAAATTAGGAGAAATCCTTTATTATCTACAATTTCTTTGACAACATTTCCTCCCAAGCATGACTCAAAGGAATGTGAGAATAAGAACAGGCACTTCAGTTTTTAAGCAATCAGATCCTTATTCTGTCTTCGGCTCTGGAGACTCAGTCTGAAAGGCTTCATCCTCTACAGTTCACATTGCAAGTTTTCTTACTTCTTGGAGGACACCATAACCTCTGAAGACAGGCTTCTGGCATGAGAGATCAGCTGACTCTTCCTATCACATATCTTATAAGCTTAACTCATCCTGTGAGATGGGAGGAAGAAGTATAATCTTTGCCTGCAAATCATCTCCTGGTCACTGGTGATTTTGCTTTATTAATGAGGGTCTTGGCTGGAGAGATAACTCAGTGGGTAAAAGTGTTTGCCATATAAACATGAGGACCTGAGTTCAGTTCCCCAGCATCCACCCCAGAGCCAGGCACAACTTGTAACTCCATTACTGAGAAGCAAAGACAGATCTGAGAAGCTTGCTAACCAGCCAGCCAAGTTGAAGTGGTGAGAATCAGGTTCAGTGAAAGACCCTCAGCAGAATAACGTGGAGAATGATACAGGAAGACCCCTGATGTCCTGTTCTAGCCTCTGCAATGTATACACACAGGTGCATGCACCTGCACATACACATGCATTCATCATACAAATACCACATATTCACACATACACAGATAAGTAAATTTTAATTAAAATGAAACCCCATGCCACTTTCCCACTTCCTCCTTTAAGATACTCATTTCCCAGTCTTTTCTGAGTGCTTAACACTCTCTCTCTCTCTCTCTCTCTCTCTCTCTCTCTCTGGGTGTGTGTGTGTGTATAAGCACATGGCAGAGACTGTGTACTCAGACAGAAAAGTCCTTGAAGGTTGAAGGAATGAATAATGTAAGGGAAACAATTGCCATCCTGTCGAGCCTCAGACCAAAAATTCTTTCAAGATGGACACAAAAATAGCAATGCTTCCTGCATGCTAATTAGCCTGTTCCAAGGGTGGGGGCAGAGTGTCCTTGAGATGTGGAGGTTAGAAAAGGTTTTTTTAAAAAGTGTAACCCGGCATGTGCACTTGGTTAAGTGAGCAGGACTTCCGTCCAAATCCAGGGTCTTTGAGGATTCTTGCACCTGAGGGTTAGACAGTGTTTCAGCACCAAGGACAGCAGCCTTGGGTTCCGCAGCTCAGGCTGCAGGGACTGCTATCATGCAGCGGGACCTGACTGCAGGTCCAGCATCCTTACTTGTTGAGCTTCCTGGCCACATGACCTCACAAGTGTCTCCACTTTCTGAGATATGTGTGTGCACGCCTCTAAGAAGCTATATACAAATCTCCATTGTATGACGTGATCGATACAGGACACACTTATTTCCAACAGTCTCCCAGGCAAGTTGGATGGCAGTTTTGAAGTTTCTTGATTTCTTAAAAGGCAGATTTGTCTAGAGACAGCATAATGTGGTGATTAAGAGGGTCACAGTAACACAGAGGATTTAATGGTGCTTAAGAACTTGGGGCTGGATAATTCCTTATTGGGAGGGTGTCATCATGCATGTTATAGGGCAAGTTAGAGTATCTGGGGCCTGTGCTCACTAGACACTGTCATACCATTCAAAGTGCTTCAAAGTGCTTACTTCCCTCTTCGAGGCAGAATCTCTGGCTTCTGTTAAGAATGTGTAGGACAGATGTATTTGTAATCAATCCCAATTCTGCTACACACTATGGGACTGGAAATTGGCTCACCTTATCCATGGCTCTGCTTTCTTAATGTTTCTCAACATTGAAGGAACTCTAATACTTCCTTATAAGAACTGACTAGGATATGTCTTGTCAAACTGCTGAGTGCCACGCCAGGCACACTATAAAGCTTTCATGAAGGCCAGTGTCATCAACTAGGTTACTGCTGTTATTATCACTGTCACATCACTTATTTACTGCTAAAAGTTAGGGTGACATATTTTTAAATAACTCATTTAGAAAACATTATTGGATGGCTAGGGAGATGGATAAGTTATTAAGGTGCTATGTAAGCATGAGGACCCAAGTTTCATCCCCAGCCCCTTTATAAAAAGCCGGGCAGCATGGCACATGCTTGTAGTCCTAGTATTGTGAAGATAGAGCCAGGAGAATTCCTGGGGCTTGCTGGCCAGCCGGCCGAACTGAATTGGTGAATTTTAGGTTCAGTGAAAAAACCTGTCTCAAAAATTAAGATGGATGGCATCTGAGGAGCAGCCTAAGGTTGACTTGTGGCTTCCACATGCAAGCACACACATGCACCCACACCCTCAGGAATATGAACACACCCACCCAACATATTTACATTAAAAATAAAGAAGACAAGAAATAAAATGTTAGTGGAACCTAGTAAATACTAAATCTGATAGGCAATAGATGTTCAAAAATGAACTAGCCCAAGTCTCTGGGCCCCCAAAACCAGAAGTCTCAGACTTGGCCTTGTGGTAGTTAATAAATGTGACACAGTTGGTAATATATGCATGAGACTGTGTCATGTGTGTACTATTCAGAATAGGCTTCATGCAGTAAAAAGTTAGCCCACAAATGTCCATAGCTTAAACTAGTGATTGTTTCTTTTCCTGCTTTTTGCTACTTGTCCATCATAAACTGATCGTAGGCTGTGTTTTATATTGTTTTCTTTCAATGCTCCAGACTAATTGAATGCCAACCATCTATAATCTATGTAGTTAGTAAAGAACAGAGAGGAGAAAACTTACTAATCACATACTTACATTTCAACTTCTATCTGGAATTTATATACATTGATTCTATTTCATCAGTTAAACAAAGTCATGGTGACATGACTCCATTTGAGGCAATCCTACTGTGTGTCCAGAAGGAGAAGCAAGACATTAATTAACCACCCTGAGGACTTCCTCAAAGCCATGACAATGCTAGCTTGCATTTGCTGGGATGTTGCTTTGAACACCACAAGAAGAACTCCTGTTTTTCAGAAAAAACAAGGCAAAACAAAAACACACATCTAGTTGATCTTATTATCTTACAAAAATAATTAGCAAGGAAATTTTAATAGGAACAGGATGAGATCAAGTCCACTAATTTGCAACTAAAACAGGACTAATCCTCATCAGTGTTCCACTGGCCATTTCATTTTGGCTTCCAAAGGCCCCATTATTAATTCATTTCCAAAGCTATCTCTCTCATTCCCAGGAGGTATATCCTAGTAACTTTGTGCTTACAATACTCTGTTTGATTAAAATTTAACAAGCTATGTTATTGGCAAATAAACTATTTATTTCAGTGCTGTTGCCAATGCCAAAAGGAATGTTTCAAACAAAGGCATGGATTTGACACACTAAAGAGACTATCATTCATAATTTACAATAGCCAAAAACCTATGCATATACAAATTTTTCTCAGCAATGGCATTCGAGTCTAAACAGCCCGAGATGCCAGCCAAAGATTTCTGCTTTCCTATTTATTAAAAAGAGAGAAATCAAGAAATTGAGTTTAGGTTTTCATGTGGTGTAATGGAAAAAACTAACCACAGCACTATTAACTTCTGTGTGACCTTGGGCAAGCTACTTAACCTTTCTGGGCTTGTTTCTTTCTTTTAAAATGAAGATAAGAAAACTTTACTGATTTAAAGGTTATTGTTTTGTCTGCCTAAAAGGAGAGAAAAGATCTAAATGTGCTTTGAAAAAGCAGAAATTGTCTTAAATTATATTGGTAAATACTTTTCTTCCTTGCTCCTCAAACCCAATATCAATCTATGTGGCAGAAAGGTGCAATCAATTTTTTAAAAAAGAATTTTTCCTCATCTCTTTTGGGCATATGTTCTTAGGGAAAACCTCAAGCAAAGTTTGGTTTCAGCTGAACATGAAGATATTGATCTGAGCAAACTATTCCATTGACAATTTGGTCCCCTACTCCAGTGATGTGTAACAGTGACAGCCATTCAGCATTTAGCTAATATATACCAAGAACCATTCCAATCCCTTCATATGTGTATGTTTAAATATCTATGTATATAAATATAAATGCATAGATATATTATTACTAACTCATAACCACCCAATGAAATGGCCATTATTAATATCCTCATCTTCTAGAGAAGAAAAATGAATCTCATTGGAGTATGTTTCTTATCCAAGACCACCCAACTAAAAACTGATGAAACAAACGATCATGATTCTATCTCCAACCTGCCTGTCTTCAGAACCTCAACCACCTTTAGTTCTAGTTTTGGTTCAGGATACATTGTTCTGAGTTGCCTGCTTCTTACTGCTGTGAGAGATGTGGACAGTTCTGAGAGCATTAGAACACCTGGATGTAAAAATGGAAACATCAACCAACTTGGATGTCAAGGGCATAAATGCCAGATCCAGCTGACTGAGGGGTTTTGCCATTGAACTTTCTAGTGCCTAAGATAGATTATAGCCAAGAATAAAGTTTATAAAAATCCATGGTTAGGTGGGTAGACAGATGGATGTGTGTACAAGAGGGTAGATGAATAGATGGATGATAGATAGATGAATGGTGGATAGATGGGATAGATGAATAGATAATGGATGGATAGATGGCTAGGTGGAATGCATTGATGGATAGGTGGAATGGATGGATGGGAGAAGGGATGCATAAAAAGGTGGAAGAGTGGATGGATAGATGAATGCATAGCTATATGGAAAGATGGATGGATAGGTAAAAGTGTATATATGTACGTGTGTATGTATGTAAGGATGGATGGAATTATAAATAGGTGGGAGATAGTTAGATGGACTAATGGGTAGGTGAGAGGACATATGGATGAATAGATGGTGAAATGAATTGAAAAACTATGGGTGGATGAATTAATGAAGGCATTTCCTATTAAATGGACACTTGAACAGACAAGCTGATTTAGCAACTGTGAAGAAATATTCTCCAATTTCTATCTGCCTTGATGTCTTTCTTGACTAAACTAACCCGTCCATATGTGCTACCAAACTTTGTTATGATTCACCAGTATTAGCTTCTTGTCCCTTTAGTAGCCCCAGGCTTTGTGTGCTCATTAAGATCCCGTATTTTAGTCTCAATCCTAATATGTTATTGGCCAAGTGCAAGTTTCAGCTTTTGTGAGGGTAATCATAATAACAGCGGCTGATATTTATTGGGCCTCTTTTATGTGCCAAGTACTGTAATAAGCCTGCTACCTGATTTATTGCAAATACACAACCAGCTTGCAATGTTGATATGACTGCCCTATTTTGCAGATAAGAGGATGCTGGAGAGGCCATCCACTTCTAACCAGGTTAAATAGGGACAGAAACTGGGTTCAACTCAAGTGAGTACGGCTGCATATCGGGTGCTTTTTACTCTCTACTACCAGCTCTGAATATGTGCAGAATCACATCATCTGGGGGCTTGTTAGAAATGCAAATTGTTGGGTCTCAGCCCAGACATACCAAATCAGAAATTCCAGGAGCGAGGCCTGGCAATCTGCGCTACGGCCTGGCAGGTGTTTCTATTCACGCTCCAGCTTGAGAACCCCCATCTTGTCTGGAAATGTGGCTTCTTTCGGCCTGGGGGATGCACTTGCACTAAACCACCCACGTCCCTTCACTGGATATTTGAGACCAGCTGCACCGGCTGGAGCTGGAGAAGGAACAAGTTACCCAGTTCATTTCTCTTTCCCTCTTCCACAAAATCCCTGTGAGAATCTCCTTCCTGCCTCCTCACTGTTGTTTCTACCCTGAACTCTACAGAATTGATACACACACACACACAATCCAAACATGTATCAAAGTGATAGGAATCTTTCTAAAAGTGAGCCTGATCATGTCACTTTCCTGTTTAATAACCATCAGTAGCTCTCTGCTTCCCTCCAGATGAAGCCCAGACAGCTAGCTGTGGCTCCAGGCTCTGGGAGTCCTGCCCTTCCAGTCACTTCTCACAATTCTCTGACTCTCACTTAGCTTTTCCTGCCCCAGCCATGCCTGTCTCATGTCCGTCTGCACTATCCACATTCCTTGATAGTTCTTTGGTGTCTTTCACCAGATGGTAACTTCCGTGAGTGCAGAACAGTATCTATTTTTCTCAGTGTTTCATGCGTACTTCTTAGGATCATACATGCTTGGCATATAGTAGCTATCTTAGTTTCTTTTCCTATTGCTGTGATAAAGTCCTCTTACAAAAGCAACTCAAGAGAGAAAGGGTTTATTTTAGCTTACAGTTCAAGGGCAAAATCCATCATGGTAAAGACGCCATGCAAGGAAAAACATGAAGCTGCTAACCATATCACATCCACAAACAGGAAACAGAGGAGTGAATGCATGCTGGTGCTCAGCTGGCTTTCTCCATGTTATAGAACCCAGGATTCCTTGCTCTTGAATGGCAGTGTCCATAATTAAAATAAGTCTTCCCAAATCAATGAACATAACTGAGATAATCCCTCACAGATATTCTCAGAGGTCTGGATAATATTTCATAAGTGTGCCTGGAGGTGTCGCCTAGATGGTTCTAGATTTTTTTTTAAGAAATTATTTTTATTTTATGTGTATGAGTATATTTTATTGTATGTGCATCTGTGTAAGTGCATCTGTGCTGTGCAGTGCCCTCGAAGGTCAGAAGATGGCAATGGATTCTCTGGAACTGGAGTTACAGGTGATTGTTAGCCACCATGTCAGTGCTGGGAATTGCAAAAGCAGCCAGTGCTTTTAACTGCTGAGCCATCTCTCTAGTCCCCTAGATTGTTTTTAAGTTGACAGCTGCTACTAACTGACACAGTAGGTGCTCAATAAACTTTTATTAAAATAATATCTGGAAACCCAGGGCTTTTTATCATATGCTTTATTGAAATGGTCCTTGTGTCATTTTTAACCTTTTTTATGAGTCTCTTAGATCAGAACTTGGGATCTTGAAGCTAAAAGGCTTGAATCTGACTCTCACCTCTTCTACCCACATAGTATGTAACCTTGGGTATGTTTTTTAATCTCTTGAAACCTCACTTACCTGTAATAGAGTAGTTGGTGAAATTCACATATATTTGTTAGTGCTCTGCCTGGCATACTGAGGTTCAGCTATTTGATGTATTAAATCTGGTTTCCCCAGTTATAATGCTACTTCCTCAATCTCCTGATGTTCAAGTGACAACACGGATCAGAATCAGGACACAATAGCCTGAAGTCTAAGTGCCAGGCTCTATCTAGACTCAGTCTGGGAAAGGTCTGGGTCTTCTGCCTCTGCTGGATGAGCTTGGACAAGTTTATGCCTTTCCCTGGGCCTCAGTTCTGTCATCTGAAATCCAACAATGGGAACAGAGGGTCTTTGTCATAGCTGTGATAGAATGCATGTGGAGCACAGGAACCATGCGTGGCTTGAGCAAGCCTGTGGCAACTGCTAAACACCTGCTAGCTGTCGTCTTCGTCATAACCGCCATTGTCAGTATTGTGACGCAGCGGGAGCTGAAAGACAAGCTGGAGCGAATCAGGCCTTTCACGTGGTGCTTCTGCCCCATTCAACCCCCTCTTCCTTCCTAAAAGGGCCACTTCTGAAAGCACAGAGAAAGACTAGGCAGATAGATGCGCACAGGCTTCCTCTGAACGCGGCCTGCTCTTCTTCTTGTGCTTGTGCAAAATCACCTTCAGGTGCCACTACTTCCATGGCTTTGGGAGTTTCAGACATATATCTCCCACTTGGCGGACCCCTGGGCTTAGTATCCACATCCTGTATGCCACTGAGCTCCTGAAGCACTTGCTCAGAACTGACACTTTCCAAACACCCGCCACAGAGGTGTCGGGAACTGCTGATGGATTTCCAAAGCCCCGAGATAAAGCTGCATTTGTTCCCGTTAATTGATCCAAAAAGAAAGGTGAGGAAACAGAGAGAAGGGGTGGCAGGAGAGATAAACACAAAGGTCTGAAATGTGGAAGGAGGCGCCAGAAATAGTCATGGAAGAGGGAGGGGTAAGTGATGATTTGGGGTTGCTCCGGTTCTTATTTAAAGCCCTTTCCCTGAAGGTACTGTTCTGGGATGCCTTCTTTGCTTCCTGTGTGCATTAAGGAACTTGGAATTTGGGGGAGTCTGTGCTAAAAAGAAAAATGAAATAATTTAAGGTGTCTTGGAAAGGAAATTGGGAAAAGAGCTGTGGGACTCAGGGAGATATCTTTGAGGGATGTTCAAGGTGAGGCAAAAATAGAAACTGGACAGCCCCAAGCAGCAGAGCCCCCGTGTAAGGGGACGCAAGGCAGACCGGGTGGTGCTGTTCAGCTGGTTATCCCCGGTTCCCATCCTTAGCTGGGCACCAGGATGCTTGGCAGGGCTTTCCATAAATATAGAATCGGGGGCTAGCAAGATGGCTCAGCAGGTAAAGGTCCCTGCCACCAAAGCTAATAGCCTGAGTTAAATTCCCAGAACCCACATGGTAGAATGAGAGAAACAACTCTCACAATTTGCCCTCTGACCTCCACAAGAGTACACACAAAATAGAGAAATGAAACTTTATTTACACACACACACACACACATATGTGTGTGTGTGTGTGTGTGTGTGTTAAATGTGTTGTGCCCCTCTGCCAGGTGGGGCTGAGAAACCTGCATTGTTGGGAATGTCGTTCCTTCTCTGCTTATGAGTTAGCCGAGCCAGCTTGGGCTGTGAACACATTGGGAAACTGTGGATTTAGATAATTAAAAATATTACCATTAAGTATCTGGAGGGTACGAGGTCAGCCTCCTGGTACTCTCCAAACTTCAGCAGGCTCAGGCCACATTTTGAAACCAGGAACAGAGAGCTCTTGGGAGGAAGGAGAAGGTGAACATCTCCCCTACAAAGGACAAGAGGACATGGGATGCTAACTAGGGTGACAATTCTTCCAGCACACATCTAGCCAATGAGATTCACCTCCACCCTATTGCTTCCCAGCTCGGTGCATGAAAAAAGGAAGGACTGCAGTTTTCTGAGCCAGTACCATGGAGGCCAGTTCATTTCTTTGATGATGCTTATATTCATAAGGCTGCCCAGGTTACTCTAAGCTGTTTAAGCTATGGCTGATGATCAAAACTGGATTTGGGCATGGCTAGCTCTGTGCATTTCTATTTCTGAAGATAATAGGAGAAACTGTCCTTTAAATCAGAGGCGCACAAAATTAATACCTGCCAGTGTGATGGAAGTGCCACAGACAGAGGAGTTACTGAGGGAAGGCACTGCCACCTAGATTTAGCCCATAAAATAGCTGTCTGAGCCAGGAGTGGTGGTGTACACCTGTAATCCCAACCCTCGAGGGGCAGAGGCAAGGGGAGCTCTGTGGGTTCAAGGCCAGCCTGGTCTACATAGAGAGTTCTAGGCCAACTGGGGTTATAGGAATATCCTGTCTCAAAAAGACAAAAAAAGATATAGCTGTCTTGAAAGAGGAATGCAGGTCCCCCACCTCCAATCTTAGTGTTAGCCAAAACTTAAATTTTTAAAGGAAATGTGTGAGTTTTAAATCTTTGCAATGAAGTTGAGTTTTTTGAAAAATATTCTGCAACATACATAAAGTGGGTCTTCAGACACAATGCTTCCAGAAGCTTCTTTATACAGTCTGGCTGCTTCTTAAATGAATTGACTTTCAAAAAACCTGTCCATTCAGCATCTGTCTCTTGGGCTAAGGATTGCTCTAAGCAGAAGGGACTTAGTTATGAAAAAAAAGCAGACCACAGTCCCCCTGAGCTATCACTTCCTTGTATTTCAGAGCTGGGTCATCTTAAAGTCCACCTGTGTCTGCAGCTTCCTATTATTCTGAAGAGCTATCTCAGAGCTCACTTTGAGTAATGAAAAGTCTGAATGGTCAGGCATCCAAAATTGCCACCCCCTGCTTCAAACAGAAGAACCCCTATTTTAAGCTGGCTTTGGAGTGGGAGTGCTGTTACATCTACAAATTGGAAAAACCAAGGATCAAGCAGGTGATATAAGTATCTATATAGAAGATTCAGCAGTTAAGAGCTGGGACAGGGGCTGGAGAGATGGGTTAGTAGTTGCTAAAAGCACTAACTGCTCTTGCAAAGGATCAGGATTTGGTCCCACACCAAATTAGCAGGTTACAGCCATCAGTAACTCCAGGGGGATCTTGGTACCCTCTTTTGTCCTCTATGGGTATTGCATATACATGGTGCACTTACATACATGCGGGCAAAACACTCATACTCTTAAAATAAAATGAACCAATCAGCTGTGAAGTCTAATATACAGCTGACCCAGCAAACTATTGCTATTGGTACAGTAGTGACACTTTTATTTTGGGGGTAATATAATTGGAATGTAGGACTGCCCAACAGGAGGGAACTCATGCGCAGTACCGTAAACATACTCGAATACACATGACTGGAGAGGTCATAGATGCTATGAGAGAAAAATCCTATTTTTGCCACATCCCTAGACCAACATACTTTCTTACTTTATTCTAAATATGCATCCTCATGTGCAACAGATGGAGACTATTGCAGAGTTCCAGAACTAGTCAAATGCAGAGAAGAGGTGTCTGTGAGACGCTTAACTCTAAGCAACATAGCTTCAATGCAACTTCTACACTTAGGATGAATATATCTCTTAACTCTCACCAGAGAAGAGTCCTTATACAGCATATGGTGATTAAAACAGAGACCCACAATCAGCCAATGCACAGAGAACAAGAGGCTACAGAGTGCTTATCCCTGAATAGGACAGTTATTTCAAACCTCTGCCTTCCAACGCTCAGGAATCATTTCAGAAGAGGAGATGGGAAGACTGCTAAGAGTCATGGGGCAGAATGACCACAGGGAAACTGAGTTTCTAGACAACTGATTACTGACTCGTCTGAACTCATATCAATGATGACAGCATGTACAAGTCCTATGCAAGCTCCCATCAAAGTCCCAAAATAGGCATGGGGAAGTGGGCAAGAATTCCCAACAAAACCTAGGGAACTTTTGGCAAGTGATGGCTACTGGGGGTGGGGAAAGACATTGTCTTGTAGGGTTGGGACCCTTGGTGGGTCCAGTGGATGGATTCACACTGGAGGACATTGGGGGACACTGATCATACTCTATGAGGCATGTTATATATGTAAGAAACTTCATCAAATTGGGCACGGGATTGTGGGGCAGGGGAGATGAGAAAATGGAAGTAGATCTAAATGCATCAAATGATACTATACGAAAATTCTAAAGATTCAATTTAAATAACTAATCAATGAAGGTGATGTGCTATGTCCTATGTCACACACAAATATCAATCACCAACCCAACATGAGGAATCACATCTCCCAGCCTCCTAAAAGCTGGAGTTGATGAGTGTCTGCTTCATTCCTATTCATTTGATCCCTCTATAGTTCAAAGGTCAGCCTTCCATGATCCCACTGGGGTTAGGCTGGATCATGTCTCTCTCTCTCACATGCTTAGAATGAGAACAAAGGGACAAGAGATTGAGTAGTAGAGCATCTTGGGAGCATGTTAATCTACATCAGTCTGATTTCAAACAGGTTAAAGCCTATAACATCTATGCACTAGTGACTCCCAAATGAAACAGAAGGACAAGTCAGTGGATTCAGTTATGAGCTGGTGTTGAAGGGGTTTGGGTATCACCTCTATCAGGTGGCTTCAGTGAGTCCTTCCTGGGTCTGGAACCTCCCTGAGTGTTCATATCATGATGTGGTGTGACCCATCAGCTCTGTAGACATTTTTCCTCCCCAAGCCCAGCAGATTTCTCAACTCAAAGTCTGTGGGGTGTTTTAATAATAAGGTCCTGAATCTGGCACGATGCCCAGCATTCGAAACATTAGATGATATATGGATCTTTAGATGGAGATGGTTCTCAAGAGAACGATGACAGAGAGGTGGCAGAGCAGTGATTGGGAACACAGGTTTCTTTTGTATGTTGTATACAGACCTGGATTGGAGCTACAGTTTGGGCTTTTTCTGGTTATACCGTCTTGAGCAAGCTCACCTTCTCTGTGCCTCACTAATTCTGTTATGAAAATTAAGTTTATAAATGCTGAAAAGACTTAGCACAGACTAAACACAGGATAAGTGGCTGCTACCATTGTTATTTCTGTTTATTTCCTAATATTTGTCCAAAGTACTTTTAGGGAGGATTTTCATTCAATGAAATGCATATATCTAATCACACAGTTCAATGAGTTTTCTCAAATGAAAATACCTCTGAAACCCACACCTAAAATGTAAAAATATTTTCATCATTCCAGAACATTCCCTCAGGTCCTCCCTTAATTCTGTCTCAACCCTTCAGAGTGATGGCTGTCCTGAGAATTTCCCTCGATAAGTTAGATTTGCCTATTCCGGAGCTTGATAAGAACAGAATCTTGTCTTTTATGTCTGGTCTCTTTGCACAACATGGTGTGTGTGTATGAGTTTCATCCGTGAATGCCATGGTTATTGCTTTTCAGTGAAGGTCTTATCTGCATCCTCTCCATCCTCCAAGGTGGGCTCTAAGTGCTCAGAACCTTGTTCCCCTGTCATTTCATCAGGATCCAGTACATAGTAGATGTTCATGAATCATTGGATGGGCGAATGACTAAGTCTTAGTGGAAAATTGGGGGATGAGAGTAGCTGATGCATGCTGTCAGTGAAAGAAGTGAGGAGTCAGTTGTTCCCTCATATGAATTCAGTTCTTTGGGTCTGTAAGGCAAGTAGAATCTGAGAGACCAGGTTGCAGAGTCAGGCTAAGCAGCTTTTGATCCTTGTCTGTGCAGCTCACCAACTAGGAAGCCTTCATCTTCTCCAAATCTCAGTTTTTTTCACTTATAGAAAAGGTGCTAATAATAGTCCCTTACAGGCTGGAGAAATAACCCAGCAATTAACAGTACTGGATGCTCTTGCAGAGGAGCTGGGTTTGGTTCCCAGAACCCATATGGTATCTAATAACCATCCATATCCCAGTTGCAGGAGATCCTATGCCTTCTTCTGGCCTACTTGTGCATTGCTCGAATGAGGCACACTTACATATATGCAGGTATAACACTTATACACTAAAGATCAGTACATTTAAAAGATTTACTTTACAGAGTTGGTATGGGTCAAACAGAAGTAAAACCTTTGCAGACACAACTGTAAGAACTCAGTGAGAGGGAACTATAAGTGTTGATCCTGATGCTCTGTCTGACCATCCTCAAAAAATGAGGCTGTGTTCCTCTGGCTTATGCACTCCAAACTGAAGCAGCACCTCACCTTCTGAAGGAGAGTGACAGCTGCCACAGAACTTCAGAGGTAGCTAGCCTAAAAATAAACCTGCAGCACCTTCCCTCTCTACCTGTTTCTTCAGCAGCCATTTATTTGCACAGCATTATTGGTCCAGAGCTCTTCTTTGAGGGAAGGAGGATCAAAGTGGGCAGGGAGGAAAGATGCCTTTTTCCCCAAGCTGTCAGGGAAGGGAGGGTTGAAACCATTCTCTCTTTTTGATTGATGTTGCGCTTGGGGATCTGAATTCTCTGATGTAATTACACTGTGTGCTCCATGAGATAAGGAGATTAATCAGTCCATTATACAGGAGCTGTTTTACCCACAGATGGAGGTAATTGAACAGAGACGTTGGCCACCACCAGGTTCTGGACAGCCAGCCAGTCTGCTCCAGTTACAGGCAGGTGGCTGGCCTCTAGGCAGCTAGGACATCTCCAAAGAGAAAGAAGAACTGTCACTGTCATTTACTAAAGTGTCTTCTGAGATCCTTTAGATTCAAGGTGCTTGACTTGCATTTATCTTCTCAGTTGCTCTGCAGTTGACCATGATTCCTTGCCACATTTTTTAGAAACAATAACTGAGATTCAGATACTTTAAGACATTTGCCCGAAGATCACAAAATCCTTTAAAGCTCAAATATAAATCTGACTTAAGTAGATGCATAAGAGTCAAGAATCATTGCATTTGAAAGGAACAAAGAAATCAGACAGGCCCCAAAACTAACAGCTACCTTGTCCACATACAGTGAGTGATCTAAGTAAGGAGAGGAGGAAGAGGCAGTGTGTTATCTCAGCTGGACACAAAGCAAGAAAAGAGGATGATCCTCCAAAGAAAGAACTGAGTCTAGTTTGCAAAATGAATTCTCTGTTCTTGAAAAATAAGGAAGTTCAGTGGTATCTGTGAAATACTTTGGTTAGCACCTTTGGATTTAACCTTGACATTATCACTTTATGGCCTTGTGACCTTGCACAAGCACGGTCACTTTCTCATCTGCAGCCATATTTATAACATCTACCTAGTAAGGTTATCATGGGCTTAATGGAAGTAATGTATGCAAATTGTGTTCAAAAGAGTCTGGCACAGAGTTTGGAGTCATTATTAGTGCTACTGCTGCTGATGGTGATGATGGTAAGCACATAACATTTTGAGGGGCTGTGTAAAATACCCTACTTTGATTAAATTCTGCTTCTTATCTTTCCTTCCTCTGCCCACTTGCTGTAAGTAAAGGGAAAAGGGAGGAAACCCCACTTACTGGACATTTCTTCTTTTCCATAATCTCAGTCAATGCTTGATATAAATAGCACCAAGGAATGGATGCTACTGCCTTCTGTGCCGTAGAGATGAGCAGCAGAGACTCTGATAGGTTAAAATGATCAGAGACTCCATCTTTGAAAGCCAACAAGGGACATGGTGTTTAGTATAAAGATTATTATAATCGAATTCCATTATTATTATTCCACTTATTAAAGTCCTATCCATCCAAGCACTGATGCTGTAGATGCAAGGATAAGTCTGTGACCTGCACCTGATAGGTTCCTAGTCATATATGATATATAGGATTTATTTCTACGTACATGTTATTTAAATGGTCTAAAGCAGTAGTTATCATCTCTGGCTCTTGAATAAACTGCTGGGAGGAAGTTGCTGCTGAACCTTTGCCCTAAAGACTATGTTTCATTAATCTGCGATGGGCTCAGAGAATGACATTCAAAAAAACTCCCCTGGTGATTCTTAGATGGCATCACTGGTCTAGCAGCTTAGCTGGTAGCCCCAAGTAACCCAACAAATAGGCTAATAAATTCACCCCATCCAATGTATATGGTACCTACTACAAGGCAAGGTTAGTCTCTGCCCTTGTGATATATTAGACATGATCAAGTGATCTTCTATAACTCCCATAAGAGATGGAACAGAAAAATTTTCTAGAGCCAAGTGATGTGAGAGAAGCCCAGAAGAGATGGCGTAGAGGGCTCAGGGCAGGGGACACTGGAGTAAATCCAGGTAGATGAGCCCAGAGAGAGAGTAATGTCTTTTTCTAAGAGCCAACAGGTGGTAAGGATTAGAAGTGGTCACTACCTTGGATATGAATTAAAATAGATTATCAAACCAGGCATGGTGGCACACGCCTTTAATCCCAGCACTTTGGAGGCAAAGGCAGGTGGATCTCTGTGAGATGGAGGCCAGTTTGGTCTACATAATGAGTTCCAAACCAGCTGGGGCTGCAGGGAGACCCTGTCTCAGAAAGCAAAAAAAAAAAAAAAAGTGGATATAAAATTGGTCAAAATCTCAAATGGGGTTAGTTCATTTTGAATATTTGTTACTCATTCTCTAACAAATATTTTGGGTACCTATTATGTGGCAGGTATCATTTCTTCTTATGGTAAAAAATAAATATTGTAAAAAGAATTCCAGGTAACTACTCTAGACTAGTTGTCATTTGGGCTTTCAGATGATGATTGGTGATGATGATGGTGATGATAGTGATGATGATGGTGATCTAAGGATGGTGATGATATTGATGATGATTATTATGGTGATGATGGCATTGATGATGTGGTGGTGTTACAATTATAGCTCACATTTACTTACTATGCTTAGCATTTTATATGGATTAGCTTATTAATCCTCACAGTAGTTTTTTGAAATCGGCAGTATTATTATCCATTCTGTGGATGAGAAAATGAGCTTTGAGAGGTCTAGTTATTTTCCCAAGTTCATAAAACAGTAAATGACAGAGATAAAAATTCCCAGGTATCCTAGGAAGAACCGTGACTGAGTACAGGATGCCTGGGCCCAGCCATGCCACGCACCTGGTTTGTCACGTGGGCCAAGTTACTCTCCTTTTCTTTCTACCTCAGTTGCCTCCTCTGTGAATGAAGTCTTTGGGCCTTGAAGTTCTCCAAGTTATATCAAAGATGCAAAATACAAGAGAGGTTGAGAGGAAAGGAGTCGGGGCTGGTTACGCAGGATGGGAGGTTTATTTTAGGAAGTTGTTGAGGTCTGTATTCATCCACCCCAAGGAAGTGGAAGGGTACAGCTGGCACTTTGCTGATTCAGAGAAATGGCTGGCAGGGAGAAGAGAGGTAAACACATGGAGAATCTGTAATCAGAGAAAATGTCTCCATGATTTGCCTTTATCATTCTCTATAACAAACTCCAGGACTCCGACATCAATACTAATAACTCGTTGAAAGAGATGGGGGTTAGGAATGAATTATGTTTTTTAAAAACTGCCTTTTGGTAAAGCACTGGGAAATGTTCCGGACTCCTAAATTTAAAGGGGATATTTTTAGCGCCTGTAATCAAACTGACTTGCGTAAACACATCTGCTAGAGTACAGGCATCAAGATGCCTGCTGCCTTCATTTTCTATGTCTTGCAGCCCCCACCCCCTGAAAACAAGAGAGTTGCACTGGTTTTCTTCCTTTCATTACGTTTTTCCAAATCAGCTGGAGAACATCAAATGGGATGTTTCCTTTTCCATCAAAAGCTGCAGATTCCTCCCTCAAAAGTGGCAATAATCTCAAGTTTTAACAAGTGCAATAACTTCATATAAAATGAAGATTCCTGGGGCTTGCCCTCTGACTCCAGGGATGTGACCCAGATCTAGCAGTTCACAGCCTAGGGATTCTAGTGTAGGTGATTCAGGGGCCATGTTGAGAGATACTGGATTTAGGAATTAAATAGACCTGGACTAAGACTCAGGCTCGAATAGCTATCCACTACTGACCCTGAGCAAATTACTTAACCTTTCTGAACATCAATCACCTCACATGTAAAATGGGATATTAATGATATACCCTACAACTTCACTGTGAAGATTAAATTTGACATATTATGTTAACGTAATGTCAAATCTATAATAAATGATCCAGAAATGTCAAGTATTATCATTATTAGTTAATTATAACTATCTGGCCAGGTTATTTTCCTTTCTAACTCCTGGTTCTGCATCTATACCATGGGACTAACTATTAATGACACTTTTAAATCAGCTACTTCAAGGGCCATATATTTATTAAATAAGAAATTGTCTGTAAAGCTTTTACTACATTGCCTGGTCCTTAGTAGGTACCCCATAAATATTTATTTGTAATGTGTTTAATGAACGAATGGAGAAATGAAGGAGCAAATTCTGTGGGTAGTTAAGCACTTACCTTCTGCCAGCGATGGATGGTAAAGACTGGTGTAGCAAAAACACCTCTTCTCCAACTCTTTGGGGTCACAGCTTTAGCAAAGCCCCATGTGTAAGATTCATTGTCTCTAGACATTCTCTTCTTGTGCTGGCTTGGTCTCTCATGTCTAATATCTATACCTCTTTCCTGCCCGAACACACTCAAGATTGTACAGCTGAGGAATAATTCCACTAGATCTGGCTTACTTGGTGCCTCTGCAGATCTTCCTCTTCCCAAAGATAAGACGTGCATCTTGAGAGGAGACAAGTGAGATGTATTCTAGCCACATGTCTACTAGGTACCATTTTTGTGGTACTGGGAAGGCCAGAGCCCATATCTGTGTCTCAGTCTTCTCTAAACAGAATCATTGCAGATGCCTGTGCTCTCAAATTATGAGTATCCATTTGTACACCTGCTGAGCATTGAAAGAAGTGCATTTGTGGGGCAGAGGTCTCACCTTGGTCAGACATTCAAAGCTCAAGTGCCCGGTTAATGCCTGGAATTGCATGGAGGCTGATCGCAGTGATGTTCTTTTCAAAGAGTTGGGCTCATTGCTGCATATATCCTTCAAAGGCTCTAAGAATAGGAAGACTGTGCGCCTTAACACATTTTTTCATAGTCAAAAGGGCAAAGAAGGGGGTTGGAGAGATGGCTCAGCAGTTAAAAGCACTGGCTGCTCTTGAAGATGACCCAGGTTCAATTCTCAGCACCCACATAGCAGCTAACAACTGTCTCTAACTCCAGTTCCATGGGAATCTGATGCCCTCTTCTGACCTCCATGGGCATTATATGACATGGGTTTACTTACCTACATACATGCAATACACTCAGACACATAAAATAAAAATAATAGATAAAATACTTTTTAAAAAGACCAGGAAGCATCTCAAGAGGGAGGTGGTGTTGCTGGCATTTTGCAGAGAAGGCTGAACATCACCCAGGTAGGCATAAGCAATAAGCATCATTGTCAAGTCTACAAAAGATTATATGCTCTTGCATGCTATGCTAGGTTATAAGGACAAAACAAATCAACGGAGATGGTTCCCTGCTTTCACAGAGCTCACAGACAGTGGATTGTACAGGCGAAAACAGCTACTCTGCAAGTATATAACATGGTCTGCAGACCCAGCCAGGTGAAGAGTGGTCCATGGAGATGGGATACAGATGTGCATGGAATAAGGAACAGTGGGAAGGCAGCTTCAGGTAGAGGAGACTGCATGTGCAAAGACGTAACATCATGAGAACAAGGAATGTTGAAGAAACTTGATTAGCCTAGAATGCTTGGAATAGAGGATGAAGGGAGTGGGAGGATGAACTGATAGAGTGAATGGATCCTGTCTGTCCTCCCAGCCAGGGCAGGGTATCTGGACTGCTCTACTCTCAAGAGGAAGCCAAAGGGCTTTAATCAAGGAAGTGACTCACTGAAAAGTGGTTTGTAAAGACTATCCTTGCTGTTGTGGAGGAGAAAGATTGGAAGGAGAGAGGTGGGAGAGACAGAGAGACCAATTAGAAGAACTGAATGGTGAGGAGACATGTCAGAGTAATTTCTTTGAGGCATTTGTTCTGATTGCTGGCGATCTTCCCCAGCCTTGTGTGTTTGCAGTGATGCTGAACTGTGCAGAGGAAAAAGCCACTTAATTACGCTGGCCTGCTTCATCATACTCAGCCCTGCCCAATGCTTGAATTCTTTGCCAGGAGAATTGTGACTCCTGATGCAAGGAAAAAGGACCTCAGGGGTCAGCTGCTTCCTACAGCACCTCCCCCACAGCGTTCTGAGTTCTATGTCCTAGAAAAGCTCTGAATATTATGCCTGATCATGTCCACTCAGGAAATAGTTGGGATCGCCTAGTCAATTACTAGTCAAGTGGGGTAATGTGATTTCATTAAGAGCATCTCCTTACAGATCCACAAGGCCGTATATGAAATGAAATACTCTAGTTATTTTTTTCAACCAGTGATTAGGTGCTGTAATTAAGAAGACATTGTGCCTGATTTCCAATCTCTTTTCTTTATTTAAATTTAATTGATTTTCTCCTTGATTTAATCAACCCAAATTCAGTTACCTGGAGCCCCTCTCCAACTCAGATGCAAGAATTCTGATACTTAAAGATATAGGGTCACCCCCAAGGAAACATGGGGTGTGGCCTGGTGCTAAGCCCTAAGCTTGTTAGCTGGAATGCAGAGTGTCCAGAACCAGAGAGCAAAGTGGTTCTATTTAGGGGCAGAGAGGGAGGAAGGAGGAAAGGTTGATTTTACATCTTTGAAATGTAGCTCTATTGTGTGTGTAGATTACTTAGCAGAGTATGGTTCAGTTTCCTCATTTTCAAAACAACGAAGGGAATGATGTCCTCGTAGCACTATGGTAAGGGTGAGATGAGGCATGCACATATTTAGAATATGGAATATAAATTCCAAAATCATTTCCTGCTAGTAGTAATTCCATGCCATTGTCTCATCTAGTTCTCACAGCCTCTAGGGAGGCTTTAGTTATCATTAGGGAGAAGAAACTGCAGCTGACAGCTAGGATTTAAATCATGGTCTTAGTTCCAAAGTTTCAGCTTAAGTGTGTCTTCTCTCCTATCCTGTTGCTTCTTCCTCCTATATCAAGCATAAGAAAAGATGGGTTTTTGAAATTAATTCTCTTGGTCAAGATCACTTAGATAGTGTTGGCAGAACCAGAGCCTGAGCCACACTGGAAGCAATGACTGTTACATTGTTCCTCTGATGTCTCAGAGAATGGGCCACACAACTGAATCAGGAGCTCTGTGACCATGTAGATCTGCTCATTAACCATTCCGTTATTAACCTTTCTTCAAGAGTCTAAGCGTTTAATAGATGATGTTTACATGCACAGCACAGACCCTGGCTAAGCCTAAGGTCCTTTGGTGTAAACATTCTCAGCACACAGGCTCGATTCATACCTTTCCTTCCTGCTGAAGAAAGTGTGACAAAATCTAACACAGGGCAACAAGCTGCTATAGGAGTCTCCTCGAGTCCACCACTCACTCACCTACTGAATACTAATTGAGCCCCTACTGCAGGCCAGGCAGTAGGTCTAGGAAAAGCCTAGGAAACAACTATGAACCAAACAGAACTATCATGCCCTCATGAAACTTCAGTTCCATGAAGACTGAGGAGTGAGGGAATAGATGAGAATACACAGATGCTGTACGATCAAATAATAAGTTCTTCAGTGGGGAATGGGCAAGGGGAGAAAAGCGTAAAAAGTAGAGAGGGGCTGCAATCGTAAATGGATTATATAGAGCTGCTGGAGATAAAATGTCACTAAGAGTAAAGCCTTGGAGAACTTGAGGAGTAAAGTCGTGTGGTATCTAGAGAAAGAGCGTCTCAGGCAGCTGGAGCAGTATGTGCAAAGGTCCTAAGGCGAGCATATAATGCCCGGGAAGCAGTGAAGAGGTTAGGCTGGAGGGAACAAGGACCGAAGGATAAGAAGCCAGGTTGGAGTGGCAGCAGGGTTGGATTACATGGGACTTGTAATTGGTTGTGCTTCCGGGAAATCATTTCAACACAGGGCTTTGAGTTGAGGAGTGCTGGGATTCCTCTAGCTGCTTCTGGAAAGCAGTTGCAACAGGTCTGGGCTAGATGCAGGAAGAACTGGTAGGAGACTCTGACGTGATGCCAGTGAGAGACGTCGGGGGCTGAGACCAGGTCGGCATCCCTGTAGGAGTAGAGGAACCATTGGATTCTGGAAATATCTGGATGTAGCATCAAGATTTTCAGAGAGGTCAGAACAGAGGCTTAAGTGAGGGAAAGAAGAACTACTCAAAGGTTACTCAAAGGATTTGCCATTAACTGAGATGATGCAGATTCGTGTAGTTCTATGTTTATTTTAACTGGAAATCCTTTCCAAATTTCTGTCTTTAGTAATCACTACTAACAAATCCATGGTGGAACTTACAGTTGACTGTGACAGATCAGCCTGTTATCCTGTGGCTGACAACCCCAGAGCCATTCTGTGGAGAGACCTCATTACCAGGAGTTATAATATTTTTGGCTCTGGTTTATAGATCTCAGGATTAGCCTTATGATTCCATGGGGGTTACTGAGAATAAGGATCTGTAATAGGCTCTGTAGTTCCTTGGAACAAGAGCTCAGGCTATCAAGAGGAAGAGCTCCATGTCACATACAACCTGTGTCTCTCCTCCATTGAACATAAAGCCAGAGAGAAGAATCCCACCCTCCCTCCACCCTCCATAGTGGATAATCCCACTGCAATCCCAGCCTCATGGCCTCATCCCTTGTCCATCTTCCTATAGGAGCTTTGACTAAAAACATTTGGTTGATCTTCTTAAATGGGTCGCTATCTGGTGAGAAGAATGTATTTGTGAATTTTTTTCCTTCCTTCTTTTAAATGGCAACAAAAGGCAAAATCCTATTTTCTTCTTGAAACTGTTCTAATGTATAAGGATATGTTTGAAGTACTGAGACAAGCCAGCTTGGCTTGGTGAGTCAGCCTGGGGCCATGGTGGGATGAAGGCTTTGCTCTCTGCATTCTTACATCCAGAATCCAGCTGAACTTCTTCATCCTCAATCAGTGTTTTCCTGACTTCTAGAGGAAGGAACTTCCCCTAGGCAGAGGAAGAAACCTGGATGAATGAGCAGAGGTGGAGTTTCTAAAGGAGGCTTCAAGCAAAGCAGAGTAGGCTGAAGGTCAGGAACCAAGTTTCTGTGTATTTCTCTGCTGATTTTTGTCTGTGTGACCTGGAGCAGGTCACATTTTCTCTGAACCCTATAGTGAGAAGGGTTTTACTGTAGTTTAGATCTGAAATGTGCCTCTTAGGGCTCATACATTAAAAGATTGATCTTCAAGCTTGGTGCTTTGGTGAGGTGGTAGAACCTTTAAGGGGTGGAGCCTAGTGGAAGGTCTTTAGGTCGTTGGGTCCATGCCTTTGAAGGGAGTAATAGGACATCAGCCTCTTCTGTCTCTCACTTTGGCATCCTGGTCCTAAGGTAAGCAGTTTTACTCTGCCATATGCTTCTGTCATTTTTCTCTGCCTCACCAGGCCCCAAAGCAAGGGTACCAATAGATCATGAATTGAAACCATGATGTCAAACATACCTTTTCACTTTATAAGCTGATTGTCTCAAGTATTTGTTACAGTGACGGGAATCTGGCTAATTTGGATCTGTAAGACTTTAGCCTCTTCATTGATCATTATACTCTAAGGATAGAAGTCTAGTATCAGATGGGAAAGAGAAAGAAGGCAAGGAGGAAAAAAAGGAAGGAAGGAAGAAAGGAAGGCAGGCTATAAGGCTAGTAAAATCTTCGTTCAGGCTTTAGAATACTCTGATGAAAGCTCCAGGCAAGCTGGACATTTGCCTGTTTTCAGTCATTTCCCGAGGACACAACCATAAGCTACAGCCCCCCCTCAACTCTATGCCATGATCAGACACAGTCACAGTGCGCAGTATTATCATTGACCTAGCCATGTCTCTGCATTTCTGACCTGCCAGTCTGGCTTCCAAATAGAAGAGACCTGTGACTTCCTTTGAGAGTTTTCTCTGGTCAATGAGTCATGGCCCATCCCTAGGCAGGGATTAATGTCCCTTTGGGGTACCCTTTCACTCACAACTAGTGTGAGCTGATAGATCAATTCCAAGCTTCCTCATGCATGGTTAGTTAATGTGGGTGGTCTATACTACTTCCCAGTGTTTTCCTGAATGGCTGTGCCTCCGTCTGTGATAGTAACCAACTGTTGTCCCTAACTCTCTTCTCCACTTCCCTACCAAAGTATCAAATCATTTAAGCTGCACCTGAATCCTTATTTCTAAGGTCAGATATAAAGTGATAACTCTATCAATATGACAGTCGGGGACATTTGCCAATTATCTGACACTTCTGAAAAATGACCCAGAGCACTTGTGCCTAGAGCTGAGCTGATGGTTGAGTCAGAGTTAGACGAGCTAAGAGTAGTGGGAGCATCCAGACATATAAGAGATCAACCAGTAAGACTTGAACCACAAGGAGACTTCAGGAAAGGGCATTGGGTATGGAACAACAGCACAAAGACATGGGACTTAGAATCATTGCTTTACAAAGGTCCTCAAGAGCATCTCAGAGCTTCTGCCATGTTCTGTACATGTGACATGGGTCATTTATCAGCTGATTGAGTCATCACCACAACCTGTGAAGTTGGCCCAAGGTTATATACGCAGTGTATAGCAAAGCTGGGACTTGAAACTGGGAGTCCAGAACCTGCTTGGTAAAGGGGACGTGGGGAGGAGAGGAAGGGAAGTGGGAATGGTATACCTGAACAGCACCTGGGAGATCTGATTTGTCATCCACTCCTGGAGCTGATGAGCTATGCCTTCTGGAAGGTACGAGACAAAGGCAGGAGAATGTCTGGGCGCTGTAGCATGAGGGAGAGTCACACTCCATCTGTGTGGCATCTTTAGTATGTGTCCTCTGCGTAGACACATCCATTACAAATAGCTGTAACCTGGAACCAGGGGACCTCCCCAAGCTGACTGTGGCTGCGTTGAGTGACGTACCCTGCCATCTTATGCCTGTTCCATTTTGCCTCTGCCTGCTACCTATTGGTTGTCTGTTTGCTCAGTACTCTCCTACAGCCAGTGCTTACTGAAGACATGCTGGGAGCCTAGCACTTGGCTAGGTGTGAGGACACAATGGAGCAGAAAACTCAGGCTGTACTTCAAAGCATTCCGGTCTGCTGGGAAGAAACTGAAAATTAAATAGACAATTACAAAGGGAGGTGATTGTGAGCATGGAAGAGGAATACAAAGGCCCAATAATCAGAGAAGGCTTCCTGGAGGAGAGGTCTAAGGCAAAATGGAAAAAAATAGACTAGAAGTGATCAAATTGAAGAAGGCAAGGTAAATGATGTCATTTTAAAATTAGTTGACACAGTCTTGCTTTGTGCCTTGCTCTGCTCCAAGAACTTTCCATATGTTCGCTTCTGTCCATAGAAGGTAGACAGTATTATTTCCCCCAATTTAGAGGTAAAGAACTGAAGCTCAGATAGCTGAAGTCAATCACTCAATGTCAGAGTGGCAGCACCAGGGTTTGAACCCAGCAGTCTAGCTCTAGGCCATGCCTCTGAATTCCACACTATGCTGTGTGTAGTAAGAGGAAGCCATCTGGGTTGCAGGATCTGTTCAGGGCCCTGAAAGGCTTTGCAATGATCTAAACACAGTGAATGAGAAGCAGCTGGCCCAGGAGGGTGGAGCTAGTCCTTGAATACTTGAGGCTCTCAAGCATCTTGGAGAGCTTTGGAATTACTCTCAGGGCTGTGCAGAGGACAGTAGTGCAGCTGGAAAGATAGTCTTGTGCCTGCATGGAGGGCAGGCTGAGCAGGGTCAGAGCACAAAGCTGCCCAGGTGGCCCACGGCACCTTCTTGCTGAGCAATTGAGAGGCTTAGAGCAGGAAACAACAATGGAGATGAAGGACAGGAGGTGGAGGCTGAGATGTTTTGGACCAAGAGTGCTCTGAGTTTGCTGATGGGTGAGACACAAGACAGAGAGAAACAGGATGAAGGATGAGTAAGCAGGCAGAAGGAAGAGCCATGAGACAAGTTTCTTTTTCCAGCTTCAACATCAGGAAAGGGAGATGATGAAGACATTATACCCTGTGTACTTAATATCAATATCCCATTTGATCTCCAAAGTGCCCCCATTTGGACAATGGAATCTATGGTCACTTTAGATATAGTTGAGCTACCTTTCTGATATACGTAGATATTGAGAACATTTATGACCAGCCTCCACTTCCCTTGTGCACACACATCTGGAAACAGCCTATATACTCATGAATTGTCTTAGCTAGATGAAAAGAATATGGTCACAAATATACAGTTCCTAAGAAGGACATTCCATTAAGGCTGAGATCTGTGCAGTTCCCAAAGTCTTTGGTTGCACCTTGTCATGCTTCTCCTCTTGCCTCAGGCCTCCGTCTCACCAAGACTGAGAAAAATCTGCATAGGGATTCAAGGTTCTGTCTACATTCCATCAACAAAAGAGGAGGTTGTTAGAACCGAACCGAGCCATACCATAAATGGGCTGGCCTTCCTTCTACTTCAACCACACCCCCAGCAACATGGTGTGGCTCTTATTTCTCCTCATGCAAAGAAGGAGGCTCCAATGCACATCCATAGAGGTCTACTTTAGGATGAGTGCAAGGAGGCCACAGGATCTCCTCACAGGAAAGGAGCAATTGGGGCTAGAACTCTAGCTAGTCGTTGGTCCTTAAGGGCAAACTCCATCCCCCAAAGCAATACCGCAACATAGAGAATGTGTTTTTCACACTCCTTGCTACCATCTTGGAAGGCTGTGAGCTGCTCAATGAGCATTGCTCATCAAGATGGACGTCTGGAGGTAGCTTTGCTACTGAACTCCAATCCCTGGTTCTACATATAGTGATATAGGGACACAAAATTTCTTGCCTCATTGGTCTCATTGTCTAATACTCTGCAAGACCCCAAGTTGTATGTGAGGAGGGACTAACGGGGTATGGAGGAAACTCAGGACTGCCCCCCAGAATATCCAGACCAAGAGGCAAGACAGTGGAATGGTTGATGGAAAACAATGACTCTGAGGCCAAGTTGCCAGGGTTAGAGTTCGATCCCTACCACCCACAAGTGGGATCTTCCCTGTGCCTCAGTTTCTTCATGAGTGAACTGAAGCTGATACTTGTGCTAGTCTTTAATCATAGTAATGAAAACAAACTAGAACAAATACATAAGAGCACCCGGCACAGCATGCGGCACATGCCTGGCGCTTTGTGAGTGCCTGCTGCTGTTACTGGTGGTGTTAATGTGGACAATGGTACTGTCAGTCATACTGCAGCACAGAGGCAATGGAAGGGTAGGAAGCCAGAAGAAGCAAGGAGGAAAGGAGTGGAAACAGGGCCTTTTGGCTGCCAGGTGCTTGTTGGGAGCCCCCAGGGGTTCGTGTGATGACATTTCATTCAGACACTTTTTTACCAGAATGAGAAATTGTAGGTTCGATGTCAGAAATCATTGCAAATTCCAAATTAGTGAGGTTTCATGGACCTCAGAAAGGCGCTGGAGGGAAAATTGGTGGATGGGGTGTTTTTTAGCTGTCAGGGCAAGCTGGCTGATTGATTGAATGTCTTGGTCAATAGACCGAGCAGACAGCAGCCAGGGAGCCGGGCACAAGCAAGGCGCTGGGGAGAAGACAGAGCACGGGGAGGTGGCAACAGGGCCAGCAGGGGAAAGGATGTAATTACTCCAAAAGCCATGGAGACTGTCCATCCAAATTGTGGGGCCGTGTTTAAACTGGAAGCCAAATGCACCGAGCTCTAACTCTTTGAGAATGCTGGGCTCCCTCACAAGCTCACTCACCTGATTCTCTGGTTTCTCATCTCAAAACAACTCTTACAATGTTTCCCTCCAGAGCTTATTATGGAACTTAATATAAGTATAATTTTAAGGGTCTGATGAGGTACTTGGTTCTTAGTAGGCACTCAGTAAACACGGAGACCTTTCACTCTGATACAGTACAATGGGGAAGTTAGACCAGGATACATCCTGGGAACTTAAGCACTGTGTTTGAAGGTGACACCTCATTCTCACATTAAAGACTAGTAGGCCCCATTGTGTCACCCCCAAGATGCTCAGAATGAGGTCAAAAGATGTGAATAACTTAAGACCCATAAAAGAACTAGACTCACAGAAGTCTTAAAACTGGACTCTTAAGAAGTCAGGGAAGTTTTTGGATTTACACTGCCAAAACTATAGGCCATAGCTACTTCAAAACCTGATGGGAAAAGAGACCCACAGGGCTCCTCACCACATGGAGAATCTCCCTCATTCGGTATCTAACAAGCTTCTCTCAATCATAATTGCAATCATAATTATAAGACATTGTACAGTTAATAAATGTGTACTTCCTATAAACATTTTTACATAAAGTGTTTTCACCCCCATTTTTAAAATGAGGAAACTGAGAGTTAAATACAAGAGAAGCCTTGTTCAAGATCACACAGCATAAGTTGGTTACAGAGGATCTAAGCATGGTGGAAGGAAGCCAGTGAGGAGGGTGAGAGAAGTCAGGTATGATGGCTGACCTGCACCTCGAAGGATGGATGAGGCTTCTTCTGGCAAAGAGGGGTAAAGAAGGCACTCTGCACAGAGGAATCAGCTCCCAAAAAGACAGAGAGGCTGAGAGACTCTGCCCCAATAGCTATTTACAACGAGTAATTGCAATTACAGTGACAGCTAACATTGATGGAGTGCTTCTTGCCGCGCCTGCACGGCCCTGGGTCCGAGTCCCTGCGAGGAGCGGCGAGGCTTGATGAAAGAACTCACACACACACCATGGAAGTTGAGAAGAAGAAGCCCTTACTAACAAGTGTCTCTTCCTTTTTATACTGTTTCCATACGTCATTATACAATCTAACAATCCTTGAGGAACACAGAAGACCAGGGACCACTGACCCAGTGGCCAAAAAAGATAACAACCTCTGTCCTACGTGACAGAGCACCTCATGCCCACCCAGGGACTCAGCACGTTAAGGCATGTTTACTAGGCCATAAAGCAGAGGCAGCACAGACAAGATAGTCTCTGCGAAGGGCGGAAGAATGTTCTGCGATCGTAGTCACAAGTTAATGAACAACTCTTAAGCTAAGCAGAATCAGACAGCATGGCGCAGTCATGGAGGGCCCGCATACCATCACATAGCCATGGAGGGGGTTTGTGTTGGGAGGCCTAATTCCCCACACTTCTCTCCTCCAGTAAAGGTGTTAAACATTCTGTGTGACTCTGAGAGTCGGATGCTGTCATTATGGCCATGGTGCAGAAGACTTAAAGTGGCTCATCCAAGATCAAAGAAAACAGCTGTACCAGCTTCAGCATCGTCAGCTTGATTCCCAGTCCCTGATGGTTTCTAAGGGTTGAAGTCCTATCCAATGTCAACTGAGAAATCATGTAATTTCAAGAGACATCTATCCACACATGTTCTACACACACACACACACACACACACCCCTACCTGAACACCAAGGAGAACCCATCAAAATCAGTTAGAGACAATCATGAGTCTGGCTGCCTAATAAAGATAAACTTCTCTAATAAACCCACAATTCTCAGGTAATGGATTTGACTTTTAAAAGGCTGATAAAAGTCTCAATGGAGGAATAGTCTCTTCCCAACAGCTGTGCATTCAGAATCACTGTGGAGGAGGCATTCTTACCAGTGGAGATGACTGGACACCTGAGACAGTGTTGAGCTGTGTAAAGCTGGATATCTCTTTTTTCCAGAGCTCCCTGTCTCCCACAGGGACTTCCTTCTTAGAGAAGAGCCATAATGACAAAAGCCAGAGCTTCTGGGATACGCCTAAAGGGGGAGAAGAGAAAGGGTGGTTTTACAACATGCTGGTGATTGGCACTGGACATATGGAGGTAAAATCTTCTGAAAGCTCTCTGCTGATTGGTGGGGTTGGTATGGACCAATCTCCATATATACATTCCTTCTGCCATTGTTATCGCCATCAGTATCAGCATCAGCACCATTATCATAACCGCTATCACCATCACCAAAATCTATACACTGATTATTTACAAAGTCTAGGAGTATAGTAAGCCTTTCACAACCACTTTAGAAGACAGGTCATATTAACACTCAGACCAACATCTCCCATTCCTAGAGTAGAAACCCAAACCTTTATGATGTTTAACAATTTCCTGTGGGTCACACAGGAAGGTAGCAAAGTGGAGATCCCAACCCCAGTTAATATGAAACTTAACCATTGTTTTGCATTCAGTAGTTTGATAGAGAAGTGTAAGACAATATCTTAGATGGAATATACAAGAATTAAAGTTCAAAACAGAGACTTTGGTATATGTGACTTATGGTGGCGGTGACCTCAAGACAAAGGGAAGGAGGAAGAGGCAGAATAAAGCCAGAGAAGCTCTGGGAGAGCAGGGAATCTGGAGAATGACTTGCTACAGAACCTTCACAGAAATGTGCTCATCATTTCTATGAGGCCTTACACAGCACTGGTCCTACCTTGAAATAAGGGAACAGGTCTTTAGTACATCATCTGTTAGTCATTGGCTATGAGTTGCCATGCCCCTAGAATTGGGCATAATCTCCTGGAAGAAGGCAACCATGGGGCATTTGTAGCCAACACATACACCTACATGGTAATAAGAATCGTGAGTCTGACCAACAGCATCCACTACACTGCAAAGCTGATGGTCTCCCTGAGCTACCAAGGGCCCTCAAGTCTAGCACTTGTCCCCTCTGGGCCTCAGCTTCTCCATGCTTGGGCTCAACATCCTCCAAAGGCTAGCCCGACTCTGACAAGTTCTGACACTGTGATCTGGTAATACCGATGCAATCTCAGTTTCTATAACCTCGAGAGAGGGCAAGGGGCCCCCCAGCGGTTCCAGCAGTGTGAGATGAGGGATCTGACAGTTTCCCCCACTGAAGCTCTTTATCTCTCTTCTCTTCTGTGTTATTTTAAAACTAACGAGTCCAAACCTCAGGAGCTCACTATCTGCTATCTGCCTGCCATCGAGATTTGTGGCTTGTCTGCTCCATCCTTTCTTCAGATTTCTGAGGCTTCTCACTCTCTGCTTGTTAGGAATTTTGTCTCAGACTTCAGCCTTGGGGACCAGCAGTGTATGGAGGGGATGTGAGAGGTGCATGATGTATGGATGTGTGTGTCTGTGTTCGCATGTGTGTACATCTCAAAAATTTTCCTGCAGTGAGAGCTGACAGAAGAGTCCAGTGGGTGACCCTGGATGGAGAGACAGACAGTTTCATCCCTGGGTTATTGAGGGAGAAACCAGGACATAGCAGAGAATGGGGACAGGCTATTTCTAGGTGTAGGAGTAGACCTTCATGTTAGCAGGCACCAGACACTCATGTTAGTGGACTCCAGGGCCAACCTCCAGTGTGAAAACTTCTCAACAGACCCTCAAGGGCACCCCAACCTTCTTGCTTCTCCTCTTGTCCCCAGAATCTCTTGCCTTGGGCTCTCAGGGGAAAAGTCACCAGAACCGGCAGTGAGTGAGTCCCCAGAGGCACCCTTGAAAGTGCCTCCAAGTACCCAACTTAATCTAAGCTCTGGGCACAGTCATCTGTTTTCTTCTTCACAGCAACTCTGCAAGGTGACTGGGCTTTCAACAGAGAGGTGAAGGGACTGGGTCAAGGTCACTCACCTGGTGAGTGACTAGGCAGAACCCACCTAATGGATGTCTTCTAAACGCTCTCCTGAACCAGTAACTCAACCTCTTCTACTTGCTTGCTTTGCCTTCTGCAAAGAATGTCTCTTCTCTCCCCACTCAGGACATCTTTCTGAGGCACTGGGATATTTTATCATGTACTTGTACAATTTCTTCTGCTGGATTATAAATTTGAGGGAGAGTTTCATATCTGAGTCATCAACAAATGTCCGTCTACCAGAAATAAAAAGATGCTTAGTGGAAAAGTGTGCAGGCAGGGAACCGACAAATGAGTGAATGAATGAATGAATGAATGAATGAATGAATACATCTAAATAGATGAACTGGATCTCTTGGCCACTCATGAACATTATTTAGAAACCAGTCCACTAGTCTAGGGCATTCCTGCTGAGCTATTCCATTATTCCAAAGCCCCACTGCTGCAATGATATCAGAGTTTTCTTCTCTGTTCAGTTCCAATCCTAATCCAGACAGGTGCTCTATGTTAATCCCAGAAAGTCCAAACCCTGGTCTGGACTATACTAAGTGCTGGCATCTCTCAAATAGAGATTCCTGTCTCTGTTACTCCTCTGATCTCCAAACTCTTGTACCCAATAGTCTGCCAACCAGCCCTGTACCATCTAACTGGTGTCTGAAAAGTATAATTATGGGGGTGGGGCTCATACAACCTCACCCTTCTCTGAGCATCTGTAGGCAGTTAATGGTTGTTAGAAAGGAAAAGACATTTCTTCCATGATATAACCACTGGTGAGGTGCCCGTGCGCCTATAAATAATCTCGCACCCCTGCTCCTGTAAGAAACTCTTATGAAACTCATTGGATTAGCAAAATAAATAAATAAATAAATAGACAATGAAAGTAGAAGGGGGACTCACTGGGAAGAGAGAGGGGATCTGCCAGAGTGGGAAGGAGATGAGAGATGACAATGGGGGTGAATATGACCGAAATACATTATATACATGTGTGAAAATGTCATAATGAAACTCATTATTATGTATAATTAATATATACTAAAAATTAATGTCTCTAAGACTGTGCTCCAGAGAACCCTCTTCAAACACATGTCTTTTATCTCCCAGCTCAATAACTGGCAGCCCCATCCTCCTAGGAACTCAGGCCAGACACTTCTGAGTGTTCCTTGATTCCTGTCCTTCACATCCCATAACCAACCCACATGCAAAGCCTGCTGCTCCACATCATTCGGGTCTGACTCCTGCTAACCACACCAGGAACATTAACACTGAATCTGCTCACCATTCCCCCTGTGCTTCATTGTCCCCTCATCTCACGTGAGTCTTCCTGTTCCAGCTTCCTTGTGGCCTCTGCTGGTCAGTCAGTCAAAAGGACCCTTTAATATCTGAGTCAGACCACAATTCCTCAGCTCCTCAGCTCAGAACCCACCAATAACGTCTCACCTCAATGAAATGAGAAATCAGCACCTTGCAGTGGCTCACCAGACCACCTATGAGCTGGGACCTCATTATGTCTCTGATGTCACCTTGCAACGTATCCCTTGCATACCCAGCTCCAGCTCTCTGCCATTCCGCAGAGCCTCTAGTATGACCTGACCCCGGGAGCTTTTTGATAGCTGCTCCCTCTACCTGCCACATTCTCCAAGACATGATCAAGGCTCACTCTTTTACCACCAAGTCTTTGCTATGGTGTCACCTCCTCCATGACTTCTCTAATCACCCATTTACAACTGCAGCGTCCTCCCAACAGCACCCCACCTCCCCCAGGAGCACGCCACAGTCCTTGCTGCTGTTTCTTTTCCCTGTGACACTCATCATCATCTAGTAGTCTATACAGTCACCGTTACATTATGCTTGTTCTCTGCATTCCTCTTCCCTCTGCCCACTGCAGTAAACACAAGCTCCAAAGGCAGGGGTGGCTTTGCTATTTGTTTCCTGCTGTCTCCCCAGGGCTTGCAGCATGAATTGCATACAGTAGGCTTTCACTAATTATTTGCTCAATGAAGACTGCTTGAACAGTCTCTGGTAGTGCCTCTCAAGAGCAGGTTTCCCACTCCTGGGTCTTGCACCAGGTCCATCTCCACCCATGTTGGAATGAGGGCTTCCTCTGAGGTTAACAAACTCTTCCAAGAAGAGTCATGCTTACTTCACCCTCCTCCAGCAGCAGCCATGACTAGGCCCCAAAGGGACTCATCCTTGCATGATCCTACCAGTGCCACAACACCTCGTACAATTAGTAGATCCCTCTACTCAGAGAAATCCCTGTCTGCAGGGTTCCATGTTGGAATGACAGATAGCATTGTTGCTCATGGTGACAGTAGCAGAGTCAGGGCTTGAACCCGTGTCAGTAGGACTCCTGAGCCTTGTGCTTTCACAGTATCACCTAATTGCATTTCATAACCCACTCAAGTGGAAAAACACACAATTCTGGAATTCAGCTCATTCACAATTGGAGACATCCCGCCTCCATGGTGATCCCAGCATTTAGCTCTAATCCTCTTCTTAGCTGCTTGATTCTTCACTAAAGACAGGCCATCAATAGGCTGGTCTGTAGAGGGGTGCATGGCTGGGTATGGACTGGGTGCTGACTGGAGGACAGCGGACAAATCTGTTTTATGAGGAGTGTTTGAAGCCCAGGAAGACTGGGAGCCTGACCCCCTTGACTGAGTTAGACAAGAAATGCTGAACTGAGTTTTTTTTATCATGTGGTTCTTTTGTCCATCAACCTGAACTTGAGATTTTGTGATTACAGATGTACAAGTGTTTAACACAGGACAGAGATCGAGAGACAGAGACAGAGAGGGGAGGGAGAAAGGAAAAGAGAGGAGAGAGAGTTGCTACAAGGTCTGCTGTTCTGTCTTGGAGTAGGGCCTTTGCATATGCCATTTCTTTCCTTTCTATTTCCTGATAACTTTCCATTTGTTTGGAAACTTATCTTGGCCACCTGTTCACATTGCTCAGGCTGGATTAGGTGCTGGCTCCATGACTCCACAGCCCCTTAAGCTTCTCTCTAACAAAGAATTAAGTCTTCTAAATTTTCATTCCTAGTTTAGGTTCTCTCTCTCTCTCTCTCTCTCTCTCTCTCTCTCTCTCTCTTTCTCCCTTTTTCTCCTTCTCTCCTTCTAAGATGAGAATTTCTTGAGTGCAGAGGCCATGTCTTGATCTGAACTTCTGAGTTCTTGAAATCAAATACGAAGTGATAGTCATTTAACAGCTATTGGGTAACAAACAAAATGAAGTGGGAATGCCAATCTTGTGAAACTTTTTTTCTTCCGTTCTTACTAAATTAAGTGCAACTGTCCCTGCATCCCATGGCAGTATTGCAGAATCACCAGGCTTCTCCCAAGCTTTGAGGATTTTTCCAGCCACAGTAGGAAAGCTTGAAGGGTTATGGCTCATGCACATTACCTCTAACCAGGCATAATTAACTAGGACAACCTTGAAGAAGATGTGCAGTTCCAAGACTTTGGGCCAGGATATTAACACAGGCCAAACCAAAATCCCAAGGAGGCCAGGCACAAATTAGCCAAATCCATCTTGTTCCTGGACCAGATCAGCCTCATGATGAATTCTGAGCTTTCTAGCAAGCTCGTGAAGATTAAAGTTTGGGCTTCTATTGTGTTCAGATCTACTGTGTACGGAAGCCTGCAGATTGTGCCTCTAGCAAGTCCAGGCAGAAGGGTAGGCCATTCACAGCCTTGATGCAGAACAAGTGTATATGGGCTCTGAGCTCCACGTGCGAAGCAGGTCCCTTGCCTCTCTGGGTCTGTCTCCAGCAGTGTGAGGCAGGGAGGTTCACTGGTCCACACACTGCATAAGGTTTGTCAGTCTCCACTGGGATAGTGGGTTGGAAATGCCCTACACACAGGAAGAGGTGTTACTGGGACTGAGGAAATCAGAGTCAGAGGTGACTCGAAGCCAATGGCCAGGTGCCAGTTCTCCGTGGACACAAGACGCGAGCCAAGCCTTGAGACGCAGGTGTTCTGCAAACACCTGGGAAGCTGCCCATTACTGCTGCGCACCCCTGCTCATTACTCCCTGGCAATTTCAAATAATTCACTTTTTTTCCTCAGTTGATTTTTATAGATGGCCTGGGCTGCTGCTGTTCCAGCCACACCTCTGGGTCTCAGTTTCTCTATATGCATACTAGGACAGACCAGGCCTGCTGGTGGGTTTCTTTAGGAGCTATAGTGAGATGGTGCGAGAAAAGTGCTCATCCCAGTATCCAGCATGCAGTAGGTGCTTAATAAATGCAAACTGCTGTTTTGACCAAGGGATGTAGAGAGAGCACTGGATGAGGGGATAAAAGGTCACAGCTCCAGGCAGAGCCCTAATACTGGTGATAATGTAGATTTGGCAAGCCCTGCTTGCCTCTTGAGACCTCGGTTTCCTCACTTTTCCACAAAGGTGGGCGGGCTCTGTGGCTCTTCTTGCTCTGACACTGTCTGATTTTGAAACTGTTGAGCCAGCCTAAGGCTAGGTCACAAGAAGTGACCCTCAGTCCTGGGCCAAATGAACACTTTGCTGAGAGTAGACAAGAGCTTTGTTCCAGCAGTGGCTGCTTTGATGCGGAAGGCAGGGAACCAGCCAGGGACCCAGGCATCTTACAGAGTTTTTTGCAAAGTTCAGCCCTGACTCTTATCTGAGATTCGGAATCTGTTGCCAGTTGCCATGACTACGGACAGCAGCATCTAAGCACCAGGTTTCTGATTAGCAGGAATTCGAGGGAGGGGGAGACCTCAAGGAATTCAGCACCAGTGTCCCCCTCCCTCCGTGAAGTGAAATGTGCCAGGCCTTGACTCTGCGGTTTCAACCATCCCCTGAAGATCTTACTTTCCTTTGAATATTAAAAAAAAAATCAAGATGGGAGCGCTATATGGTGAAAATGAGGCAGTTGTTGGTACGCTTCAGCAAAAACAGAACACAGAGTTTTTCCTAAAGCCCTGGAATGATGCAAGACTGGAAGGCGGGTGGGGCTTGGGGCGGAGGTCTGGTTCCATCAAAGGGCTGTGGTGCTTTGTGTCCTGTCCCTCCTGTGAACTCAGCGTCCTCATCTGTAAGAGGTTGAGTCTGATCTATGGTTCCCATAAGGATTGGTCACCAGAATCCACCTCTTCATCCATCCATCCATTTATTCAACAAGCATTCTTTCAGCAAACAGATATGCTATCAGGCACTACGTCTGGAGAGCTGGTAGCAAGAAGAGACTGCCTCCCTGTCTCAGGACCTTGTACTCTAGTCCAGAAGACAAATAGTTATTCAAGAACATATAAAATGATAATTTCAAATAGTAGCAGATATGATGGAGAAGGACGCAGCAGGTCCCATGATTCCCACCACAGAAAAAGGGGGGACGAGGTGAGATGTGGGAGTCAGGGACAGTGCTCTGCAAAGGGCCCAGAAGCAGGATGAAGGGGCGCCCATACAGGCTGCTGGGGGAGTTGCATGCCAGGTGCGGGGAGTGACAGGAGCAAAGGCTCCAAGGCAGGAAAGCTTTGGACCCTATTTGAGAAACAGCAAGGAGGTCATGTAGCTGCTGCAGTGGAGGGAGGGGAACAGAGATGGGGTCGAAAGGGACTGAGGCCAGATCCTAGGAGGTCTTTTGACTTTTATTCTTGGTCTGACAAAAGGTTAAATTGCTCAAGATGTTTCTTTAGCATGTAGATTCCTGTTTCTTTACCTTTGAGATTCTCATTCATTACATCCAGAATAGGGCCTAGGATCTCGATTTTAAATATTTTATTTATTATTTTCATTTTATGTGTATGAGTGTATTGCCTGTATGTAAGTGTACCTGTGTTGTGCAGCGTCCATGGAGATCAGAAGAGGGCATAGGACCCCCTGGAACTGGAGGTACAGATGATTGTTAGCTGCCATGTGGGTGCTGCCATTTCTCCAGTCCCAGCTATCTACCTTAAAACCTCACTAGGACCCTTTGATAATTTGCCAGGCTTGGGAAACATAACTACAAGTTCTCTCTCTTCTGAGTTTAAGAAAGTTGAATGGGGCTTAGGATAGCTCAGTCAGTAAAGTGCTTGCTGTCCAAGGATGAGGTCTGAGTTCAATCCTCAATACCCAGGTAAAAAGACAGGTGTGCTAGTGTACATTTGTAATCCCAGTGCTGGAGAGACAGAGACAGGAGGATTCCTGGGACTCACTGCACAGTCATCCTAGAACTCAGTGACTCTCAGGTCCCAGAGAGTCTAACACATTAAACAATATAAAGTTACATAAGTTCCTGCAACTCCATTGCATCCTTCTCCAGAAAGCCCTGCAAAGACCCAGTCTCTGCTATTATCTCTGAGGACTCCAGTCCTTGTTCTGTTCTTCCCTTCTGCCAGCTAAGGGTCTTTGAACCTGATATTCTTCCACTGGAGTGAATGTCCCCCTTTCTGCAGACTCCTGTATAGAAAAAAAGTATTGTTGTACAATGAATTACTCTAAATCTTTGTGGCTGAAAAATCACGATAAGCAGTACTGTTTCACACAGTTTCTGTGAGTTAAGGACTTGGTTGTGTGGTTCTGGCTCACAGTAACTCGTGAGGTTGTACTTAGATGCCAAAAGGTCTGTGTTCTCACCCAAGCGGTTCCCTCACGTGGCTGGATATCAGTGCTGGCTATTGGTAGGAGGACTCTCCACAGGGCTGAGTGCTCTTACAATGTGGCAGCCAGCAACCCTCAGAGTGGTTAGTCCAGGAGAGTAAGGCCGACACTGCCTGGTGAGAAATGACACCCAAGTTTGAAAATCATACATGGTCACTTCTACTGTTTACTCGTTACGAATGAGTCACTAAGCCTATCCAAGATTCAAGGGGAGAGAAATAAGTTCTTTTTCCTTTTTGGATGGCAAAAGTATCGAGGAATCTGTGAACACCTGTGTTCTAGTTTGCTTTTCTCTTGCTGTGATAAACCCCATGACCAAAAGTAACTGGAGGAGGAAGAGGGGTCCGTTTCATTTTCTGCTTCCAGGTCACAGTCCATCATTGAAGGAAGTCAGGGCAGGAACTCAAGGCAGGAACCTGGAGGCAGGAAATGAAGTAGACATCCGAGAGGAACACTGCTTACTGGCTTTGCTCAGCTGCCTTTCTTATATAATTCGGGCCCACCTGACTAGGGGTGGTACTCCCCACAATGGGCTACATCCATTAGAAATTAAGAAAATGTCTCACAGACGTGGCCATGGGCCAATCTGATGGAGGAAATTCTTCAGCTGAAGTTCCCTCCTCCCATCTGACTAAGTTTGTGTCAAGTCGGCACCAGAGGCTATGACATTTTAAGCTACTCCATTCTCAAAGTTAGCCCTGAATCTTGCAAGTCCCACTCTCTCTCTCTCTTACTTAGCAAGAAGGATCTCTGATTACACAAAACAATAGCTACTGTGCTGTTTTCTAACCCTATGCTGCATACTTGAGTTTTAATGATCTCCTCTGCCATCTGAATATAAACTTCATTATCACAACAGCATCCCTGACCAAGTTGCATTCCCACACTGAGAACTGGCATTCAGCGATTTGGAGTCAATGAATGAAAGTTAGCCCTGGCCGAGGAAAGAGGCACCCTTGCTGGGAGCTGAGCAGAAATTGTAAGCTTTGAGTTATCAGAGAAGAGCCGGGACAACGTACCATATAGGATAAATGGACAGGAAAAAGGACTCAGAAATGGAAACCTCCTAACAGAGAAATGAGGCAGAGAGGCTGGGAAAACCAAGGTGGAACAAGGTGGAAAGCAGTTCTGGAAGCTCAGAGTTGACTGGGAGGAGGCTGAGAAGCCTTGATTAGAATCTCTGTCCTCCTGGGCTTGCGGCATCTCCCAGCTCTTCTTCTGAAGATGCACCAATAAGCGGCTGACAGAGATGGATGTGTTGTTCTGCCCTTCCTTCCATATTGACTGGGCTGGGCTTGCTCCTGGCAGCCCTAAGGAACAGGGGCTTATCAGATGCGTTCATCCTGAGTCATAAAACCAGTTTTGATGTACTGGCTGCAGGAGCCTGGTGCAGAAGAAGTGCTGATGCCTTTGATCAATGCTTGACCTGGAGTCTGAAAGCAGGATGAGCTCAAATAGACTCATGACCCTCAGGCTACTGACTCCTCTTGGTATGGAGCCAGGATTCTGAATGACAGGCTCCTCAAAGATTGAATGGCCAGGCAACCTCTTGTTCCTTCCTGGGACTCAAAAAGATGAGGTGCATCGGTGACTATGTATTGTTTGGCAGAAAGAGGGAACTTCAAGCCTTGGTGGGCACTGCTATCCCAAGCAGGTGACCTCCCACTTGTTAGAAATATCAGATTGCCTAGCTTACAAGAAAGCAAAAGCAATGGAGAAACATGTTTTATGAACCTTTTTGTTAGCATGAGTTGTCTCATTTTGCCCTCACTGCAACTCAATCATACATGGAAGGATAATATTCTATGGTACTATTGAAGAAACTGGAATTCAGGTGTCAAGTGACTGGTACTGTCTAAATGGAGAAGGTAGTGTCTAAATCCAGATATGCAGGCGATACAGATATGTTTGAAGACCACAGTGGATGCCTGGAACCAAGGATAGTACTCAACCCTAAACATACTATGTTTTTTCATATACATATGAAAAATAACAATAATTAATGGAGAAATAATATTCTGTAAATGTGGGGTCGCTCTCAAGATATCTTACTGTACTTTCACCTTCTCAATCACATGAAGCATTTCTGGCTTCCTCTTGGCCTTTTCAAATTTCCAGTATCACTGTCTTGAACTTCGGAGGCATTACCAAGTACAGAAGTGACTTAAACACAAGCACTCCAGTGCCATGACAGTGACTCTGCTAAAGACAGCTCCTAAGTGACTAAAAGTTGGGCAGCATATACTATGTGGGTGTGTCAGCTAAAGGGATGGTTTATGCCTCAAGCAAGATGCAGTAGAAGAGTTCAAGGTTTCATCACACTAAGAGAAATGCATATTTATACTTATGATTTGTTTGTGGCTGGAATTTTCCATTTAATGTTTTTAGAGCCTGGCTGACTACTGGTTACAGAGAGCATGAAAAAGAAAAACTGGATAAATGAGAAAAAATAAAGCAGAGAAATGAGTACAATCAGCAAAGAAGTTTAAATTCTTCCTACTGTGCTTTAGTCTCTAATGTTTGAGAGAAGAAGTGAATAATGGTTTCTAACACTTTGCTGTGTTTTAGTCAGGACAAGATAGGGTATGCTGCAGTAACAAATTCCAAGCTCTGAGTAGCTTACTTGAGTTGAAGTCTATTTCTCTTATAAAATTTGATGTGGTTCAAGTATCTCTGCTGAACCTTTCAAAATATGTAGACTTCAGTGTCACTATGACAGAAGACAAGAAAGGGAGATTTGTGAATCTTAATTGCCTTGAACTGGAAATGGCACATCAATCCACTCAGATATAGTAGACCAAACATAATCTAAGGATCTCCATCTAATTACAAAGGAAGCTAGAAAACCTTAGGTCTGAATATTTAATGAAATGGCTCCAAACATCCTAACACCTTTACTTTTTTATTTCTTCCCCTACAGGACAGAGCCCCAGAGCAGCCCACTGCTCCCTGCCCAGGACAGATCTTCAGAAAAGCTGGGTCAATGTCTGGCCACTGAAACCTTTGGCACCAGTAGCTGGGGGAGAGAGAAGGCATGCCGGGAACTGGGTCCTGCCAGAGCACGTAGGTGAGATGCTGCCCCTTCCTCTCAGTCCAATGGTAAAAATCAAGTTGAAGGCATAAAAATAAAGTTTGCCTCTCTAGCCCCTTCTCTCTAACAAGTTCTCTTTGAGGGACCCTTAAATCAAGGGTCAACAAACATTTTCTGTAGTGGACTAGACAGTGTATGGTTTAGGTTTGTGGGCCTACTGGTTTTTGTCACAACTAGCTCAGTCCTGGCAATAAATAGGCATATTGGAGTTCTGGTAAAAATGTATTTCTGAAAACAGGAGGGTGATGAATAACTTTAGTTGTCAACTTGACACACCTGGAAAGAGAGAGTCTCAACTGGGGAGTTTTGTTCATTGGACTGGCCTGTGGGCATGTCTATGGGGCATTTTCTTGATTATTGAGTGATGTGGGAAGGCCCAGCCCACTGTGGGAGGTGCCACCCCTGGGACGGTACTCCTGTATAAGAAAGCAGGCTGAGCACAGGCCAGGGGAGTAAGCCATAAGCAGCATGCCTCTATGGTCTGTGCTCCAGGTTCCTGCCTTGGCTTCTCTTGATGATGAACTGTACTGCAAGCCAAATAAACCCTGTCCTCCCCAAGTTGATTTTGGTCAGTGTTTTTGTCACAGCAATAGAAAGCTAACCAAGACAAGAAGACTGGCTAGACTTGGCTTCTGTGAGTTAGTGCCCATTAGTGTGACAAATACGTGAGGAAAAAAAAAAAAAACAAGGAAAGGATTATTTTGACTCAATGTTTCAGAGACTAGAGATTTGGTTCATGGTCACTTGGTTCTGCTGCTTCTGGGCCATGCATGGTGAGGCAGGACATCACAGAGAAAGACCTTTGGTAGGGCAAAGTGTCTCACCTCATGGCAAATAGAAGAGAGAGAGAAGAAGAGAGAGAGAGAGAGCGTGCATGCACACTAGCAGGCTTCTTCCCTCATCCACCATTGTTCCTCCTAGACCCGCGAACTACTGGACAATACCACAATACCACCACATCACTCAGGGTAGATCTCATCCTCCTTGGCTGCTGGCAGGGACCTGAGGCTCGCTGATTAGTTTTAGCTGGCTGGCAACCTGTCTCCACTGCCCCAATACTGTGATTGCAAACACACGACTAGGCCTGGCTTTTTTATAAGGGTGCTGCAGATCTAACTCAGGTCCTCACACCCACACAACAAGCTCTTTACTGAATGAGCCATCTTTACAATCCATCTTAAAGCCTGGTCCTTACTGATCCATTAACATACCACTCCTCTGTGCCATGGACCTCTGTGTATCCTCCCTCTCTGTTTCTTCTCCTCTCCCTTCTCAATGACAGGCAGAAAAGGAACTCGGTGTCCTTGTCCGATTCTTTATGTTGAATGAGAGGGTGTCAATGTAATTTTATAGATAAAGAAACTGAGGCCAGTTGGTAGCAGGGCTGATATCACCTAAGGCCCATGGCTCAAGTTCTGTTCTGTCCTGGAGTATTGCCTTAGGGCAGAAGCTCAAAGACTTCCTGGGCATGCATTTGAGAATTATTCAAAAGCTGTCTCCAGAAAAAAAAAAGTATATGTTCCCAGAACACTGAAAATTCTGCACATCATTTCAGAAGCTGCATGAACCCTGGTGTTGAGAGACCAGGGCCCGTGTTAAACATCTTGATTCTAGGAGACATAGTTACTTTATTTTCAAGAAGTAGCTTAGGAAGCCAGTGCGAGGAAGAGACTCCCTCTCCCAGGCTGCCACCTCAGCCACAGGCTTTGGTCGGCCTGTAACTTCACTGAGGAGAAACAGTTAAGTTCAAGCAGCTTCAGAAATGAAGAAAAGGTCAACATCAAATCTAAGGAATATGTTTTGGGGTACAAGAAGAAAAAATGTTTCTACAAGAGGATGTGGGAGCTCAGGAGAGAAAGGGGTGGAAGGAAAGCTCTGTGCTTTTGAAATAGCATCTTCCAGGCATGTGTGTTCACGTTTCAACCCTGCCACTAACTGAACGGTTGTGGGCACAATCATTGGCCTCCCTGTACCGCAGTTCAACAGCTATAAATGGGAATGTGAAAAATCTAGTTCTTAGGTTATTGAAAGGGTTAAATTAGATGAGGCAACCTGGCTGATACTTTCACATCACTGTAACCAAAATACCTGACAGAAATGCTGTAAGAAAGGAAGTTTTTTTTTTCATTCATAGTTTCAAGGGATCTCAATTCATCACGGTGGGAAAGCTCCCTCTGTGTGCTTTAGAGTGTGAGGTGGTAGTTAATTGCATGACAGTTGACCAGGAGGCAGAGAGAAATAGACCAGGGCCAGGAGCAGGAGCAGCATTCAAAGGTCCATCATCAGTGATCTGCTTCCACCAGCCAGGCTCTGCCTCTTAGAGGTCCCACAGCCTCCCAAAATAGCATCACCAGCTGGAGAACAGGAGTTCAAAACATAGCCTGTCAGGGACATTTCGGATTCAAACCATAACAGGGACATACAGGTCCCATCTAATGGGACAACAGTCTTTCATTGATCAAAACATTGTATGGTGTGTGACTGTCACAGAATCCTCTTAACTGTAAACTTACTCTGTTTCAGAGTGAGGCACACCACATAAGACATTCCTTTGTTCCTGGCAACAAAATTATGATCCTGGCACTGTATTTAATTCCCATCTCTTAGATGATGAAAATACAACTTAGAAAAGTCTGTGAGTTAGAAGGAGAACTGGAGTTCTCTTCCAGCTTTGTGAGTCTCTAGAACCAGTGTGTTTTACTGCTGCTTTCTTAACCTTTACATTTAACTTAGTACATCCTAAAATAAAACTGCTAGTTAGATCCTCAGGGTGCCAGAAGAAGACATTCTGGATCTGAAAATCTGAAACACATCCCCATGGTACCAGCTCAGCTGTATATTATCTGACCCTTTTATTCCCCTTCAGTGTGTGACTGGCTCTCTGAGATGTTAAAATCTAAGTACTGATGATAATTAATAACAACAGGAACAGGGTTAATAAAAGGCATACCTATATGGCCACTCTACATCATTTAGTGACAGGAACACGTTCTGATGAACCTGTCCTTAGGAGATCTTGTCATTGTCAAATACTCGAGAGGGTACTTATGTAGCCTCCATGTAGCATAGTGCATACCTAAGCTATGAGCCATAGCTGTATGTGTGATGCAGTCTAGAACTCTCAGGACCATGATGAATGAAACTACACGATTTAGTCAAGCAGAAAAGTAAACAATGCAGTGAAGAGGTGCACAGCATGGCACTGGAGAAGGCTTCTGCCTGATGTAAATTCTTTCTCTAAAGTAGAGGTGTATTCTAATACTAAAACTAGAGTAAGTACATAAAGCAGCAACTGGTCCTTTGTTATCCTGACCTAGTCTTATGTTCTGCACAGAACTGTTCATGCTGCATTTTACATGGCTGACAGTGCAGCAGACTGCTCCCACCAGCATCACCTCACACACGAGCAATGCCTTGTGCTGAAATCTCACTAGTCAATAGGAGTCTTTCAGCTCCACTGTCATCTAATGGGACAACCATCTTTCATTGATTGAAACATTGTATGGTGTGTGACTGTCACAGAATCCTCTTAACTGTAAACTTACTCAGTTTCAGACCCGGGCACACCGCATAAGACATCCCTTTGTTCCTGACAACAAAATTAGGATCCTGGCACTGTGTTTATTTCCCATCTCTTAGATGATGAAAATACAACTTAGAAAAGTCTGTGAGTTAAAAAGAGAACTGGAGTGTAAATCCAGCTTTGTGAGTCTCTAGAACCAGTGTGTTTTACTGCTGCTTTCTTAACCTTTACATTTAACTAACCTCTGCAAATTTAACCACTATTTCTGGAACCACTTATGATGACTGCATCTCCAACCACCATGTATTTAAACTACATATATAATTGAGTACTTATCCTTCACCCATGTGTACTTAGCTACTGTATCCTTATTCTCTACCTCCTTTGCCAGTATAGACTTAACCACTGTATACCTCACCCCTGTGAACTTAGTTATACATGTACAATGGCTGTATACTTGACCACAGTATATTTCACTGCTGCATACTTAACCATTACATGTCGAACCACAGTACAGGTAAGCATTGTGTACCTAACCCCTGCACACTGCACTAACCACCTTCTACTTCACTGCTATTCTGTGACAGCACACTACCTAGAACCTGTGTAAGGAAAAGAGATGGAGAAATGTGCATCCATGTGGGTAAAAGCTTGGGGGTACTATGAAGAGCATTGATTAATAACTGTCATCTCGCAGGCTCTACGTCTACTCAATTTAGAGACTGCCAGTTTTCTCCAAGTAACTAAATCTGAGTCTGGGACAGTGGCTCTCAAACCCTTTTCTCCTTAGACTCTGGGGTTGCCAGTTTTAGAGTTCTTTCCTCATTTTATGACATTCCTTTTAACACCCCACCCAACCCCAAGTTTCTAGCAGCTGTTTCACTGTGACCTGTTTATATGAAACAAAATGGTTCAGCAAGTAACTAAATTCCTTCATATTCATCCTTCATTTGGCCACTTGAAAAATGTTCATTAGGTTATTGCCATATGTCAAGTGCCCTTTGAAGAAAAAATATTGGAAGTGCCCACTATGTCTATATAAGTAGCTTATTTGCTTTCTGGATGGTATATCATGCTCTGTGCTTAAGAACATATAGGCTGTAATTTAATAGCCATGGACTTGATTCCTCTTCATTTTTAATTTGCTAGAAGTGACTCTTGAAAATAAAGTATGTTGGACTATGAAAATAATGTATGCCTATGTGATGATTATTTATTGGTGAGACAGAGACCTAAACATATATATTCTAACCCTTTTTTATTCCTTCTGTCAATCCCAATGATACAGGTTCTTTAAATGGAATGAAATATATCAGTGTTTTTATGGTGTTCTTTAAGGAGCTGGCTGTTCCCATCTGACTGGTTTTGTAAGACAGTTCTCAGGCCAGAAACCACACAGGTTCAAATCTCAGTTTGGGTAATCCTTCATTGTGTGGCCGCTGGAAGTCAATTCAGCTTTCTGAACCTCACTGTTAAATGAAATGATAAAAATCAAATCACCCTCTTGGAGTGAGAGCTCTGTTGGTAAAGTTCTTCCCTTGTAAGCATGAAGACCTGATTTCAATCCCAAAAGTCCATGTAAAACAAACAGACAAACAAACAAGCCACCAGATGTAGTGGCCCACACCTGTACTCTCAGCACTGGGGAGGGTGGGGGACCGACGGGGGCCCTGAGGCTTGCTGATCAGCCATCCTAGCCTACTTAGTGAGCTCTAGGCCAATGAGAGAACTTGCCTCAAAAGAAAGTAAAAAGGAAGGAAGGAAGGGAGGGAGCGAGGAAAGGAAGAGAAAAGAAAGATGGGACTTGATATATCCAAGATTGTCCTCTGATCTCCATACTCATGTGCAACATACACACATGCATGTGCATGCGTGCGCACACACACACACACACACACACACACTCATACACACACCCCCTAGGTTTTATTGCTACAAAAATAATAGTACTTATTTTTCCAGTAAGGTTCAACTGGGTTAGCATGTTTCAATCCTCAAGCAGTTTTTCATCCCAAACCATCTCTTTTTGCTATGGAATACTTTTTTTTAAATCCCTGGAGCTTGCCCCAATTATACAAGAAGATAACTTGACTTCATTTAACTGCAGCCTGAGCATTTGAATTTAATTGAACGGGAAATAATTATTCCTGAAGAGCGGAGGTTTTTGAGGTTCTGTGAAGCGATGTAAGATATGTATCTCGTTACATTAGACCTTAGCAAATATACTTTTAATAATCAGCTGCTATTTAGCATACCTTCTGCCTCCTATTAAATTTCTAGCAGGAAGTGTAGACAGGATGGATTGGGGAGGGAGAGGACTGAACTACTGATTCATTATTTAAAAAGTGATTTATTTACTGAGGTGAGCCATTTGCAAATTCAATAATAAATCTATTAAGGAGTAGTTAACCTCTATAAACCCTGTTTTAAATAATCAATTGGCATTTAGGTAGCGTACAGTGTCTGTTTCATTAGGTGGGCATTAAGTCCTTATTTGAAGCACTTAATCTGAAGTGTGACTGAAGTAGCCATGAGGTGGTAATTAGGTGTTTGCCATGGGTCCATGACCCTCCCCAGAGCTGGGTACTTTCCCTTTCCCTGGCTGTGATGTCCAGGGAGCCAGGGGACCGGGACCCTCTCATGCATGATGTTTCTTTCCCCACAGTGCCTCTCGAGACAGAGACCTGACACCACCACTTTCCTCCAGAGGCAAAAAGAAAAAGAAGAAATCCACCAGGAAGAAGCGAAGGAGGTAAGGGCCCAAAGGGAAACGAGACCCCAAAGATAGGAGATGAGACTGAGGAGGAGTCATAAAGCTTTCAGAGTCTGACAGTGACTCCCCTTGGGTTCACATCCCTTCTGTCTCCTGACTAGCTATCCAACCTTGGACTTCACCTTTCAGCGCCCTTTTTCTCTTTTGCAAAATGGTAATAATACTGACCTTTGGGGTTGATTTTTATGTAATTAGAAGAGAAGTGAGGACTAGTATAGTGACTTGTGCCTACAATCCCAGCACTTGAGAGTCTGAGATAAGAGGATGAAGGTGAGTATGAGGCCAACCTGGACTACATAGTGAGTTCTAGGCCAGCCTGAGCCATAGATTGAGAGCATATATCACATAAAAGAAGAGAAAGAAGAGGAGGAGGAGGAGGAGGAGGAGGAGGAGGAGGAGGAGGAGGAAGAGGACTGTGAAGCAGCTGACGCCAAGTCTAACACTGTATATGGCCAGTTTATAAGGAACAAATATTGTCATGAATACTGAGCTTGAGGGGCTGGAACTCAGACTGCAGAGCCTTACACTTAAGCACCTGCTGTCCACTGTTCCTTCACGGCCTGCCATGCACTACCAGGCAAGCATTATCATCCCTATTTTAGGGACAAGAAGATAAAGGCTCACAGAATGGGGCAACAGAATCTGCATGGGCTTGATTCCCAGAATCCTCTCCTGTTCCACCATACCTACCTACCAAGTTCCAGACCCAGGGTAACATACTATGAATGCCAGCTAGTGGCCCTCTTGTGCTTCGTAAATTTCTCTATATACACTTCTTTGAATGCATTTTTGTATTTAAAGGGATTAAATTCTCTTGTAGGCTGCCACAAACCACACTAAAAATTGTCTAGTGTTCTGGCTCAGAAAACTGGGCTTCAATGTTAGAGTTAAGAATCACACCAAATCGCCTAGGTACTATTTATAGAAGCCTGCAGGGGGCAGCAGAGAGCAGTATCTAGACCCCCTTGGGCTTCAACTACATGTTTGTTAATTTAAATACTTTATTATTTTTATTTTATATGTATGAGTTCATTGCCTGCATGTATGTAAGTGCACCCATATCATGCAATGCCCACAGAGGACAGGAAGAAGATGCTGAATTCCCCTGGAACTGGAGTTACAGATGATTGTTAGTCACCACGTTAGTGCTAGGAATCAAACCCTTGCAAGAGCAGCCAGTGCTTTCAACCACTGAGCCAGCTCTCTAACCCCCTCAACTCCATGTTTTCTGCTTTTCTAACACACCAGGTAGCCTATTTCTAAAAAGGCAGACTCAAAGAGGATTCTCAGAGGTGGTGGGTAGAAGCTCTGCATTCCAACCATTGTAGGTTAAAGAAAAGAATGGGGTAAACTAAGTGCTCTGATGCTAGAAGTATGCAGACCTTTAAGAGAAGAAATAGCACACACTGAGATCCACTAATTGTTTATCCAGTAAGTGTCCACTGAGCACATGTGCGGACAGAGTTAATTCCTTAAGAGCCAAATTGTTCATCAGCCATTCCTAACCTACAAAATGTTTTTTTTTTTTAAAGGAAATTGTTGTACTATTTTACTATTGTAAAATTGTACTATTTAAAATTGTACTATTTTAAAATTGGGAGATTTCATATGAAAATACTGGTTTCTGAAAACTTCTATGGAAAAGGCAGGTGCGTTCCCATACTGGACCCTCGGCTGACCAGCCAGAGTCTGTTGCCCCTACAATCAGCTGCTCTCTAGCTGACCTCAGTCCTCACCACTCCCAAATGCCTTCCAGTGAGCCTGCTTTATTTGCTTATAGTATCGGAGAGTCAACTCTGCTGTCAATGAGGAAATAAGCCTAGAGACCACTATGATTCTCCCAAAAGGATTCTGAGTTGATGATGGAGTCAGGATGGGAAGTCTGGTTACCCCAGTCATCACCGTGGCCCCAGCGAGGTAGCTGTTTCCCAGGTGCCCCTTTGGCGGTACCATCCATGCTGTGACTACAGGGACACAGCCTTACCAGGAAGATAGAAGAATGTGGCAGAGGACAGACCCACAGAACTTGGGAAGTGTAGAGCTTGCAGAGGGAATGGCAGATGAAACGAAGAAAACTGCCTGGACTTAAGTAGAAAGGCAGCTACGGAGTGATGGAGTTCTTGTGAGTGAAACTCTAGGATCAGACAGATCTCTGTTTGACTCTCAGCCTACTTGCTTCTTGGCTGTGTGTCTTTGGGCAGCTTGCTTCACCTCTCTGAACTCACTTTCTTTGCCTGAAGGAGGAGGATAGCAATTATACCTACCTAAGAAGGCTTCAGAAGGGTTAAACGAGGAAGGGTTCATAATACTTAAAACACATGCAAGCTACTATCAGTAAAGAGAAGATCCTTGGTATTCCAAAATGAGCTGACACCCCATATCTGAGTGGAGAAGGGACCCATGGCAGCCTGCCCTGGCCTTTAGGACCCTCCCTTTGAAGTGTGTCTCCCTTCCCCACAGGTCCCCATCCTATAGCCCATCACCTGTCAAGAAAAAGAAGAAGAAAAGTTCCAAGAAGCATAAGCGACACAGGTATTGTCCTAACCCCTCTGTAAATAGAGATGCACTGGGTGGGTGGGGTTGGGGACAGAGAGGTCACGTGGAAGAATTTCATGCCAACAGTCTCACTTTATGTTTGTTCTGTTATTTATTTGTGTTTGGTATGAGTCAAGACTCTAGGTAGGAAGAACAGAAGACCATTAAAGCTAACTTGGGCCAGACAGGGAACCTGATTAGAAGAAATCAGGAGGATCTGACCAGCCAGGCCTAGGAGGGGAACTGGGACAAGGAAGTGGGGAGTTGAGAAAACTGGGCTATTCTTTCTGCTTCCTGATCCTTGTAGGGGAGAGACAAGCCTGCATCCTGTCCCATTTTTCCCATGTGACAAGCCAAGCTATAAAGCAGACACTCGCCTCCTTGCCTTGGTCTTGATTTCAAATCCCAAGAAAAAGGCCTGTCACATAGCCCAACTATGTTCTGGAGGGTAGGGCCAGGTTGAAAACACAATATCCAAGGTCTCTCACCTCTGTGAGTGAGGAACGGGGAGTCATGCATGAAAAGGCCTTGTGATTTGGACTCTCAGACCACATGTCCATACAGAGAGAGAGAGGGAGAGAAATGCACATGCATATTTACAAAAGGAATGAAGATCAGAAGGTTATAAATCAGAGGACTCCAACCTGTTGCCCATGGAGCAAATTAACATGTTATAGTTGGGAGATTTTACAATACAAAATGGCACGGTTCTTTTGCAAAGAAAGTCTGTCTTCACTGAGCCAGTTCCCATGGGCAGTTGGATCTCAGAGGAGATCCGTGTTCAAGGAGCACTCAGCCTGATCTCCCAGCTCACATACACGTTCTAAGCCCTGCAATTGGCTGTAGATTTTAGGAAAGAATGGCTTGTGTTTCTCATTTTTGCTTATCTGTGTCTTCCAATTCTCCTACATCCATTGTCAGTTATTTGCATATAATGATCAAAAGTAAGAGGTCATTTGAGTTTTCTTCATCTCAAGCACATATCAAAGTAGCCTCAATATGACTTTTCCCAGTCCAAGGATCTCAGACTATGTTGCTAGAATGTTCTCAAACCTAGTTTGATCTCACTGGTTATATCTGCCACCTGCCCAGACTTTCCACTTGAGCTGAGAGTTGCTTCATACAAGATATGAGCAAGTAGTGAAATGTGGCTAATGTGGGCCGTAAATCATTCCAACCATAGAGCCTGTTGCTGAGACAATGAGCCACTCACAGATGCAGACAACTGCCTTGTGACCTGCCTGTACTGTTCAACATGCACCAGTGAAGGGGACTTTCGGGTATCTGGAAGCCAGGTGGCTTCTCACTCAAGGACTGTAATCCCAGCTGGCCATGTGTATGAAGCAGGGGGGCCACAAGTTCAAGGCCAATCTGGAAATCTTAGTGAAGAGGGAGAAGGGGAGAGGGAGGGAGGGAAAGGGGAGGGGGATCAAACTGTGGATAGGCATGATGATGTAAACCTCTAATCCCAGCACTTGAGAGACAAAGGCAGGAGGATCGTGAGTTTAGGCCTAGCCTGAGCTACATAGCAAGTTTCTCTTTTAAGAGAAAGAATGGGGGCAGGTAAAACATGCTAGAAGCAGGCTTAGAGTTAGAGCTTTAGAGTAGGAGAGGAAATGCTCTCACTGGCCCTCACTAAAGCCACATCTACTTAGTAACACCCTCCTCCCAGCCCAGCTTCTCCAAGCTCCTGGTTAATAACATCTGAGGCTTCTGGATGGACCAGCTAGGGATAGGAGAAACACTGAGATTTTTCCTTCTCCTAGTAACAAAGTTTGATGGCTCTTAAAAAACTCATGTTCACATCTATTTATCAAATACTCAGTATGTATCATGAATGAGGATTCTGGGCCCCAGAAACAAAACAGTGAACAAAATGTAGCCCCTGACCTCAAATTTCTTCCAAGCCAGTGGGGTTGATGTATCACAAGATAGAGAGATCTGTACTCTAATAAGGGTAAGCTCAGAAGCTCAACCAGGGACTGAGGAAAGAGAACAGCCAAAGGGGCTCAGGAAATGCTACAGAATGCTAGAAAGGGAAGAGGACATCCCAGAGGCACTCTGAGGATGAGGAGAAACCACAAAAGTGAAACTGTGTGACCTCAGCAACTTAACTAACTTTTCTGAGCTTCACTGTCTTTGTCTGGAAAACGATCCTTCATAGGAAAGGACAGAATGAGGTTGTACATCAGTTGAGTGCACACAGCACAAAGCAGGAAGAGTTCCACATGTGGAAGCTAGTGGTCCATGATGAGAGTGAAGAGGAGGAAGAGGAGGAGGAAGAAAAGAAGAGGAAGAGGAGGAGATAGGAGAGGAAGCGGGAGGAGAAGGAGGAGGAGGAGGAGGAATGGGAGGAGGGAGAATCTACAGCAAAGGAGAGAAATGAACAGGATTTCGGAAGCAGAGCACACTTTCTTTTTGCTCTCCTGGTCCAGCCTCATCTGGGACACGCTTACTGACAGTTTGGACACTGAACATTGGTAGGCTTCAACCTGGAAATGCAGTGTGCGCAGCCATATTTCCTGTGAGGGCTTCATATGCTTTGAAATCTGATGGAAGAGGATTGGCTAGGAGTCCTGACCCCAGCTCAGCATGATCACAGCACACTGGTGCATTATCCCAGGAACAAACCAAAGCCTCTACTCACCTGTTTCTCTCTCTATTCCCCCCCTTTTCCCATGTCCCCCTGCCCCCCAGGTCATTCTCCAAGAAGAGGAGACACAGGTAAGAACCTCGCTGCCCCTGCAGCCTGCTCAGCGCTCTGCTTTGACAGCCAGGCTCTGGGAAGCTTCAAGATTAGCTGTCAGTCTCCATCACGTGTTCCTCTCCCCCTTCCATCTTCCCTCCGAAATGAAAGCCTGTGTTTATTTCCCTGAATATTTAAAATCACCTTCCATGGGACTGAGTGTTGTTCCTGCTCCTGGACCAAGCTTTGCCCAGAACTGTTTTACCTTCATTGAAACTGGAAGTCAAGGCACTTAGAACATAGGCCCCATCATTCCACCAAGTCTTTTCTTAATTGGTCAAGGAAGAGGACAGAGAACACAGTGGGAGACTGTAAAGCTACCACTTACAGGGACTCATACAAAATGGGTCCTACACTCAGTCCCTTCCACAGCCCACCATAACTCATCACAACTTGCACTGTGGGTATGTTTATGGTCTCTATTTTACTGATGGAAAAACTTAGACTAGGACAGAGGATGACAGGATCACAGCCAAAATTCAAAGCCAAATCTGTCACCTATAGGTGGCAGTGGGTTTTTAAATAACAATAGTAACACGGAGAGCAGTTCACAGGAGGTGAGGCCTCCATGTGCTGTCACTGAGTAAACAGTCCAGCAGATGTCACTGGTTGCCACTGAGTGCCCCTCCCCCAGCTGCACAGGCTAAGCTATGGCCTCATTATTACACATTTGAGGCACCTGGGTCTGAGACAGTTCAGGTCACTTGCCTGATGTCATACAACTGAGCAGCAGAGGCAGGACTTGAACTTGGTATACTGCAACTGGATGGAATTAATGTTCCCCCTTTGCAGGAACTCAGCAGACAGCAATAGGTTCCTATGGATCCTCTCAAGTCAGTCTGACTTGGCAGACAGTCACACCTTCTCAGACTTATATTTGGTTACACTGGGGCCCTGGGTCCTTGTTGCTCATTCATCTACACCCTAGGGCTCTGATACTTGAGTATTTATCTGTTGAGCATTTTAGAATCTACCACACTCTATCTGCCCTCATTTATCTCTGTGGATATTCTGTTAGGTATTCTGCTATCTTAGAAACTCATTGATCAGTGGTCCCAGGCATGGCTTCCAGGGTACTATGGTCTTCTTAGCTACCTTCCAGCTCAGCTGTGTGATCCTGCCAAAATGTCTTAGTCTTTCTGAGGTTTAGTTTCCACACTGATGACATGAGCTCTTACAAACCATGCCTCTATCCATAGGTGATAGGGACGATGAGACTATTGACTTAGAGTATCTGGCACAGTACCTGGTTTACACCAAAGCCTCAGAATGGCAGGTGTTGTCACTGTGACCTTCATTACCACTGCTGCTAACCCACAGAGAGAACATGGCCTCCTCCGCACCTTTTTCTCAACATATGTGCATGAGTCAGGACCCCAGAGTCATCACTTGCTGCATGAAGATGTCAGCATTTGAACAGCTGCCTCTTTTAATCTTTAACTGCATTTAGCACTTTGTTTTGTTTGCATCTTTCAATTAATTGACTATTTCTTACTTAGCTCCTCAAGCCCCAAAAGCAAAAGGCGGGAAGAGAAGAGGCACAAAAAACAGTGAGTAGATGACACCCCTGGAGCATGCTGTGCAGATTGGAAAAGTGAGGACTGGCCTCTCAGCAGCAACAGTGTTAGCAGCCAAATTAACAGGGCCAGGAGAGGGCAGGGGAGGTGACTAAGAGGTTGAGGAAAGAAAAGAGGTGGAGGGAGAGAGCCATATGTGTATTTGAAGATGTGGGATGAGGTATGCACAGATACACCAGGTTGTACATGTGATGTGGGTGTGTGCATGTATGTTTATCTGTGCATGTAGGCATACAGTGTATATGTGTATACCTGATATGTTCATGATGTGTGTAGTGTGTATGCATGTCTTGTTTGTATTTGTATGTAGTGTGTATGTGTACACTGTGCACACTGTTTATTATCTGTATATTTTGATGTCATGCAAACATTTGTTAACATGATATGCACAATGCATGCAACATGGGCACATAGCATGTGTGCATGGTCTCTAATTGTGGTCACATGAACACACTTGTATGCCTCTGTGTGTGTGTGATACATTACATATGGATGTACTGTGAGTCCATGTGTAGTATGAATTCTGTGTACTGGGTGTCTATGCTACATGTGTATTGTTTGTATATCTATGTATTCTGTGTAGGAGTGTGGCAGTCTTTACTTGTGCACATGTATGTATAGTGTGTTTATGAATTATAGGGTGTGATCATGTGTGTATACATGTGTGAACATGTATATGAGTACATATCCTGGCTACTGGTTTATAGTACAGAGTCCTGAAATCCCAGTCTCAGAGCCCCAGCTGTTTCACAGTTTATGGCTGGTAGTAGAAATTCAAATCATCCGGCACTGCCTGCGGAGTTCAGTTCCCAACCAAATTAAGAGTAAATTTGGTTACAGCCCACCTACTTTATACCCTGTAAATGTTAGTGCGAGTGTTTTCCAATCAACTAATATTTTATCTCCCGCCAAGAAGCGTCTAAAGAGAGGATCAAAGACAACAGGATGAAAGGAAGTCAGTTTCTGAGGAGGGAAAAAAAGGCAAGGGGCCCAGCGGGGCTGCCTCAAGGGGTCCCTTCTCTCAAGGTTAGTGTAGAGGGGGGCTAACGTTTCAGACAGTGCCACAAAGACCTGGAATGTGCTCCAGAAGAAAAACCTAGAAACTCCAGGAAGCTCAGAGAGGAACTTTCCCACCAGCTAACTTATTTATTGAAGTCAAGAGAAAATGATCACATTACACCCTCTGCAATCCCTTGAGTTTAGTCCTACTGTCATCCCACTGTGAAGATGGGGAAATGAAGCCATGGGGGCTAGTGACATGGCAAGTGTTGAAACCAGGGAACTTGGCAGACTTCATTCCCAGCACAGAGAAGCTGAGCGCGGAAGACATGTTCTCGGAGACGTCAGTATCCTGGGAGAGAACACCACAAGAACACTGGGAAGGATGATCATGGCAACTCTTCCCCAGTGTCAGGAGCTGGATGAGCCCCAGAAGAACATCAGAAAGCTTGCAAAACATAAGCCAAAAGGCAAGAGAGAGAGAGAGAGGGAGAGAGGGAGGGAGGGAGAGAGACAGAGACAGAGACAGAGAGAGAGCGCTTCCAGATAACAAGGCTGTTCTTAGCAAGCCAGAGTCAGCTACCTTTCCCCAGAGGCCTTAGTATGGGACAGCCCTGTGCTGGGTTCCAGGACAGGTGAGCAGATAGTCTTCTGGCCTGGAGGAGATCATAGTGGGCATAGGGACGGGCAGGAGACATCAGTGATGAATGAAAGCCTGGGACCCAGCAAGAACACCAGCTGAGAAGCAGGCTTGGCCTTGAGGGTAGCCTCCTGCAGAGGCGGATGTCCAGGCTGGAGATGAGACTGGGAGAGGACCATCCTACACTGTGTGTCCGGCACCTGGTTTAAACTCTCTGGCTTTAGTTTCTTCATCTGTAACGTGGGAATTATAACGGGACTTGCTTCAGTTGTGAGGAACAGACGAGGCTATGAAGAGAAAATGCTTAGACAGTGCCGGAGCTTGAAGTATGTGTTAGACAAGGGTTACCTGCACCTGCTGTCACTGTCATCCTTCCCATAAGAACCCCACAAACTGGACAACCTGTGAGCCAGAAAACAAGCCGAGTTACAAATCCACTGTTGCCTAAGTCTGCCCGGCCAGGGCAGAAGTTGCCAAAGCACCAGGCAGAGCTAGCTGAAGGCACCTGGCCTTCAAGATCAGAGTCTGGATACGACCTGACGGCAGGGAGGAGAAGTTTAAGCAGGGACTGGCTGTGGCCCAGCTACAGTACCAGAAGAATCTGCAGACTGCCTCCCTCCGAGTCATTGCTGGTTTTCACTGGCCTCCCAAGCCAGGCATTTCTGCACACTCTTCACTTTGTTTTGGTTTTGTTTGTTCTTGAAATAAAGTCTCACTCTGTAGCCCAGGTTGGCCATGAGCTTACTATGTAGTTCAAGGTAATCTCAAATTCATGGTAATCCTCCTGCCTCAGCTTCCCAAGGACACCCTTTACAAGGGTGTGAGCCAACACATCTGGCTTTCATTGTACATCCTCAGTCACTAGTCACCAGCTCTGCCACTTCTGGGTTGGGGCTGCTCCTCCATGATAGCTGAAGTGAGCTGTCAAGATGCAGCTGTAAAGGGCTGGGCAGCAATCATGAATGATGATGTTTGCAGTTTGTTCTGAAAGGCTTTGGACTCCATGCTAAAGGTCTAGACTTCACGTTCCAGGTCTGAGGTTATGAATTGGCAGCCCAAGGGTATAATGCACTATGAAAATGTGTTTCATGTGCACTGAAAGCTGTCTTTAATTAAAAAAAATTAAAACAGGAATCCTCTACATTAAAAAGTCTGTATTTTAGCACCAAGTAAGGGCACATGTCTTTAATCCCTGCACTTGGAAGGCAGAGGCAGGCAGATCTCTGTGAGATAGAGGCTAGCCTGGTCTACACAGCAAGTTCCAGGCCAGCTATAGGAGAGTTCCAGGTATAGGGAGACTCTATCTTGAAAAAAAAAGAGTCTAATGTATAGCTACTTGGAACATTAGAGGAGCCTCCCAGCCTTACATTAACATGTTGCTAGAAACTGACCAACCTTAGCCTCTGTCTAAAAAGCACTCTTGACGAAGAGAGTACTTGGAGGGGATCTCCTGCTCTAGGTGTGGTTTGCACCAGGCCTTCCTCTAGCATGAGGACAAAGGGCCCCTTTCTGCTTCCCTGTTTAATCCAGCTGGGTGCATCCCAAAGATGCAAGATGAAGGCCTGAGGCTGGGCATGCAGAGCTGCATGATGCATCCCTTTGCCAGGGACCACAACCAACTCCTTGAGTATGAAAGAGACTGTGTCACATGATCAAAAGATTAATCTCTCCTCTCTTCCCCTCTCCCTCTCTCTCTCTCTCTCTCTCTCTCTCTCTCTCTCTCTCCTCCCCCCATCACAAGATCTCGAAGCCGGCCCCGAAAATCTCACCGTCACAGACACCACCGATGCCCCTCGAGGTCCCAGAGCTCAGAGCTGCGCTCCTCCAGCTACGAGAGCAGGTAACCCCTCACCCCTCAGAGTGCCTCATCTGCATGAGAGATTCCAGACCCAGGCTCGGCCCCAGTGCTGAGCAGATCTCCCGCTGACAACTGCAGGTTGTTTGCTGCTCCCTTCAGAAGGCGCCAGTCCGCAGCCTCCGCTGGAAAGCAGGCTCACTCTGATATCAACTCACATGACAATCCTTTGAGATGGGTCCTATTGTTATCCTATTGTGAAGAAGAGGAAACTGAGGCACCTGGGTTTCAGGAACTTGATATTTGGCAACTAAGTGGCACAGCTAGTGTTGAAACCAGGGAGCTTGCCTCCAAACTTTTCATTCTTAGCACAAAGAATCTAAGTCACTTATGAAAGGCCACACAGCACTAAGTACCAAATTCTGAGGCCTGTCCAGGACAGTTTTCTCCTAACTCAGATGTCTCTATATGTAAGCATTAGTTGTCCAACTCTGAGAAGGAAAGAGAAGTTCTGTGGGTGAGAAGAAAACAAGGTCTGTGAATGTGTGTAGAAAGACCAAGTGCTGATCACCCTTGACTGCATGTTCATAAACCCAAGGAGGCTAAAAACTCACGTCCCGGGCCTCATCTTATCTCAGTGGAACCAAGATGGCTAGAGAAAAAAGAGGAGGAGGAGGAAGAAAAAGGAGAGGAGGAAGGGGAGGAGGAGGGGGGGAGGAGAAAGAGGAAAAGGAGGATGTTTGTCCAAACTACTCTGGGTGAGGCACTGGGCTCTGGTTTCAAGCACACATCTTCTCTTAATGATCTCAACAATGTGATGAGCTTCCCTGTGCTTCCCATTGCCTAATCTTTTCACCTTGGAATCTTTAAAAAGTCCGAGTGCCTGGGTCCCGCCCTCTAGACATCCTATTGGGATGCAGCAGAGCCAGGCAGAGAGAATGCAAGATCTCCCAGGGGACATGACTGCTCAGGCAGACTCAAGAAACCATAACTAAGGTCCTGACATGTCCCCTCCTAAGAGAACTCGATGTTTCTGGTGGACCCAAACTTCAAACAGCACTGTCAGATGAAGCCACACCGTGTGTAGCCCCTCCTAAAATGACCTCGGTGTTCCTGCTGAACCCTAGCTGCAAACCACAGCATCAGATGAAGCCACACAGAACACAGGGCTGAGCCCAGAGGAAATGAGAGTTTGGTCTCAGACACAAAAGTGGGCGAAGGAATTTGCTTCAGCTAGTGTGAGTGGAAGTTGCTTCTTCAGTGGTTACATCTTAGCCTCCATGTAGTTCTCTTTCTAGACTGGCTCGGTGCCTCATTTTGCCTTCTGACAGCAACCAGTCCAGAACAGTGTCTCAAGCCGATCTATGATAGGTTCAGGCTAACACCCCATTACAGTCAGGATTCCAGCTTTGTACAATTTGAGCCTCTGACTCCACCCCAGGGTCAATGGGCTCTCAGTGGCTCAGCCCTGCTGGCCTGGGCCAGAGGACTGTTTAAGCCCCAGCAAGTTACCTGCTAGAGAAATGATGTCACAGACATCAGCCCTAGACCGCCTGTTGTCCTGTCTCCTGGTAGTGAGCCCACGTGAGCTCCCTAGTGCCTCTTGGGCTGAAGGAGTCTCCAGAAGGCCTGAGAGCAGACACACAGGCACACACTCAAGAGAAGAATAATCTGGAAGCCCCAGAGCAGACAGGAACAGTTCAGAGCAAAAGCCAGAGAAAACAGTTCCTACAGGTGAAGAAATTTGCCATGGTCTGGCCACTTTTAAGTTGTTGAGTTCAAGAAAGATCCTAAACACCTCTGAACCACCTCAGCTCCCTCATCTGTGAAATGGGAAAGTAACATCTGTGCTGTCCATTTCTTCAGGATGTAGAGAAGAGTAAGAGAGGTCCCTGTCACTGAAAATTCATGCAATGCTATTTATATTTGCTACTGTGGCTCAGAGAGTCCAAATATGTTTATTCTAAGAGGCCAGACATGAAGTGATAGATGGATCAATGGCTCAATAGATAGCAAACGGATGGATGAATAGATGGGCAGATGGATGGATAGATGGATGGGTAGATGAGTGGATGAGTATTAAGTGAGTGGGTGGATGGACATGCACACAATCCAACATTCATATACACATACACAGAGACCCAGGGACAAAATCATAGGAATATGCACAAGCATACTCTGGCATCTTCAGATAATATGTTGATCCTCCAGCCATTTTTCTACTATCCCCACCTTCAAAATACCTTAAGTCTCTCTCCTGTACCCTCCCAGGCACCGAGGCCGGTCTCCCGAGGAAGGGAGGAAATCCCGCCGAACCCACTCCCGGCGCTGCTCCAAGAACCTGTGCAAGGTCAGCCCTGAGGCCCGGTACCAACACCCACCCAGCCAGTCCCTCCAGATGCTCGGCTTCCTGTCAGCCAGGGGTGTAGTAAGTATTCTGCACAGCCTCTCTGTCAGCCTTGCCACAACTCTTGGGGGAGGTGGAGGTACAAGTTCAGGGCAGTATATGATCCATGTTATTCAGTTTGGGACAAAATATCCCACTGGCTCCAGACTATCCAAATGGTCATTCTCCAGCCTTTGACTGCACGTGGCTTTGGGACTTGGGAGACAGAGGGAGAAATATGAAAATACATAGACTTGTGTTTCAGGGGATGTTGAAGCACAAATACTGACCTCAGAATGACATCTATGAGATAGTAGGCTTCTTAGGGGTGGGAGGAAGAGAAGAGTCTTTGACATGAGAAAGGCACTCAAGTTTTTATATGAAGTCTGTATCATCCATGTCAGCTGGCTGGTAGCATTGACTGACAGCTGGAATCTGATTCTTCTTATAAATGTGAGCTTGCAGTACGGGACCTGTTTCTTGTGCTCACACTCAGTCTCAAGAGTTGAGGGGTCAGTTACTGGTCACTCATCCCTCCCGCAGCTGGTACAGAAATACCAAAATTTCAGAGAGGTTAGGGTTTGAGGCAAAGTCACAGAATGAGATAAGGGTGAACCCAACTTATTGACCTGGCAATTAATAAAAGATGCAAGCCTTCCCCAGGTTGACAAGGAGCTGGCATGTGACCTCAGATGCTTTGATGTAGAGGTAGATCTGAATTTAAGTCCTAGTTTTACTTCTTCCTAGCTATGTGGCTTTGGGCAAGTTACATAACCTATTTCCTCATTGATAAACTTAAAGTAATACCAATTCCATCTGGGGTACTTGGTACCGTTCAACAAGAAAAAGTATGTTGAAGGCCTTTGGGGGATTCAAAAGGGTACATAGACACACAGGATGAGTGTCAACCTTGATAAAGCCACAGTTTGCAATTAGCAGCTCTGAAGGGAGCCTGTCTTCTCCCATAACACGAGATAACACTCCAAGGAAGTTAGGAAAGGATAAGGCAGAAGCCAAGAAGAGCTTAGAAGTGCTCATGAGACAGACAAAGGGAAAGTAATGATAAACCACCCAGGGGTCTGGTTGACACAATAGCTAGTCACTGTGTATTCTGGAAAATTCTTCATAGACTATACCAGGGTCTAATTTTAGCCGAATCCTCTGTATGTCTCAAAGCACACACAAGTCTCCCTATGTATCACCTTCTTGAGGATCTCAATGGTTACTGAAACTTTCAGATGTCAAAAGCCCAACTATATTCTCTAATCTCTAAATACCCTAAATACATTTTTCAGCAAAGATTCAAGTCTTAACTGATCAACTTGCCCCACCCACCTCTACCGGCCTCAGCTTCCTCAATGTGGAAATGGGTATGATTATTTCACTTGTGGAAAGGATATAAATCAATTTGAAAGATGAACAGTAAGAGAAATGGATGTTGCTGAGTTAGCAATGGCTACCCAGTCTCTCATGTCATGGTGTTTGTGGTAGCCTGCCTAGAAGTCACACCTAAGCTTAGCTACAAAGTGCCAATGATAACACCTGACTTATACTTTATTACCTGCCTGATGGTTTCCTAACAAGCTCACAGTGTGAAGATGTTTCGAAAAGCTGCATCTTTCTGCCCACACTTACCAGTGATGTTGCCAGACTAGCTCTTGACAATTGGCTTTCCTAAATCACAGGTTCTTGGTGGTTTTGAGGTATGATGTCTCTGTGTCCCTCAGGAATCCAGCATCTATCAGGAGAGCTGAAAATCAAGCCTTATCTGTACATATAAGGAAGATGCCTTAAAAGCTCATCTCTCTCAGTACCTCAATTATCAAGAACAGAAATGGAGACTCAGAGGATAGAAATTACTTGTATGACTATTGTAAATTGGACTTGTGAAAAATGGAAGATTATAGTTATACAATCTAATCTTTTCTAAGCTGAAGTTTCTCCCTCTGTAAAAAATAACAGATACATGCACACACAGGTACACACACAGTACCAGAGACTTCTTTAGTAGACAACCATTGAGGCCAGTACTTCTTCCAGTGACAAACTCCGTGAATATCAGAGATGCTATGATAACATTCTAGGTCCCAGCTCTGCATTTACCTACGGTATAGCCTTGAGCAATTTACATCAACTCTGTGTTTCTGTTTCTCCAAAATTTAAAAAACAAGGCAACTGGTGAGACCTATTTCATAAGACTATTATGGGGTCTCTATGACTTGCAGTGGGCAAAATTTTAGAATACAGTTGGTGAGTGGTAAATGATTCAGGACGCTTGCTCCTGGTACTTGTGACAGTGTAGGTGCAACATGACAGAGGTAGTATGATAGCAGAGGTCAAACCAACACAGTGTAACTCCAAGCTTTGGTGAGCCACTGGTTAAACTAGGATAACATCCAGGAACCTAATTACCACAAAAGTTCTTTCCATCCTAAACAGTAGCCACATCCCATATGACTACACTCACCCTGTTCAAGGTTGTCTGGGTTCTTAGAAACATCAGATACACCCCAAAATCTGATCTCCTGTGTTGCTTCCACATTTAGCCCCTTTTCCTCTTCTCCCTTACAAAGGCAAAATGAAAAAAAAATCCAGGATAGATCAAAGCTTTCCCAAGCATTCCAGTCCCAGGCCTTTTCTTTGTTAGCCATAACCAGTCATTCATGTTACCTATCAATCATTCCCTCAAGTCTATCAATATCTACTGAACCTCTATAGAGGCTCAGGTTTGTATTTGGCTCTGGGGATCTGATAAATAAGAAGAAAGTCTGTGCCTGCTAATGGGGAAGACAGACAAGATGCTACCACTGAAAGGTCAAGTATAACAGTGAATACTCTGATGAGGTGGAAGGTTGGCTGGCAGGAAAGGGTATTAGAACTGGGGCAGGCAGAGAAGGTAACAAAGACCTCAAACACAAACTAAGACCAGGATTCAATGAGGATCAGAGATGGGGTTTGAGATGATTCTAGGACAAGATACAGATGTTAGAGATGTGAATAGGAGACCTAAGCATGAAGGGTCTTCGTATTCCAGGTCCTACCACACTTGATTGCTGGAATTCCATATGCATGACTCTTTTAAAAAGTCAAGGACAGGTGCATGATAACAAAGGTGATGCTTTGCATATATGATTACACAAATGATGAGCTTCAATTTGAAATAAATCCTGGTTGGGTAAAGGTAATTAGATGCTCTCTTGCTTGGTCACTAATTTTCAAGGAGATGGTGTAGAACCCTTCACAACTTTATTTACAAATCTTATCTTCAGCCCACTATGTCTGTTCAGGGCATTAAGGAGGCAGAGATCCAAAAATATAGGTTGTTGAGCTGGTACCCATAATCTAGTTGCCAACCAAGCCTGAGCCTATAGTCTAGTGTAATTAGGGCAGAATCATAGCTGTGGGCATCAGTCCCTCCTTTGCTTGCTAAAATGGTCAAATACATACCAATTGGTACACAGGTTATTTTACCACCTCATCCCACTCCAGTCAACTAGTTGTCCCTTCCTTCCCTGAAACCTTCAGGACCTTCTCACCATCCAGTCACTATGACACAATAGTTAATCCCTTTCAATGTCAAGGCCACCTTCCCATAGGATATACTCAGTCAGCTGCTGAATGTTTTGAGTATCAGATCTGGCAATGATGGAAGCAAGTGCACTATATAAAGGAAGCATCAGACACTGCTGTCAGGATATCTGAGAGGCTATTTGAGCTGCGTATCACAAGATGGGTAGGTCTTTGTCAATGTGAAATGACTTATGGATAGAAGAGAGTATCATCACATACTTTACATAGTTTTTCCCTCATTAATATATATTTCTTGGACACAGGTGTCATTATTATCCTCATTTCTCAGATATAGAAAGTGAGGCTCCAGTAGGCATAATGGCTAAGGAAGGTGACTTAACTGGGAGAGAACAGAGCTGGCAGAGATCAAGGCCAGTGCCTTAGAAGCTTATTCTGCTGGTAGCATAGAAGGTGGATAGAATCCAGGGATGCTGGTGCTGGAAGAGTTATGTAGAGCCATTTGTCTATGTGTGGGCGTTTTCCATCAAGCTTCTCATAACCACAGAAGAGAGATCTAGGAAGGGCTAATCCAGACTAAAGCAGAACCAAGACCAAAGTCCTCATTTCCACCTTGTGTCTATAATTGGACCAATAATGATCATATGACTTATCTACAAAGTGTTGCTCAGGTGATAAGGCAAAAGAGGTCAAAGGGGACCGTGGGGTCTGTAAAAGACAGTCTCATGGGATTTGTGAACTGGAGGAGGCATTAGAATGCCCATCCATGATTAAGACATGGGCTTAGGAGCAGATATGAGATCTGGAGTCGTCTCCATGTGAGGCCCAGGTAACATCCATAACTGATGGTTTTGTAGCACCTACTATCCACTAGGAGCTAGGATTGATATTTTACATATGTCATTGCCCCATTAAATTTTTTATTATTGCTCTTGAGGAGACACAGTATCTCTGTTATACAATGAGGAATCTGCAGCCTGGAAAAATTGACAAAAGGCAACTATTCAATGTAGACACTCAGACTTAAATCCAGAAAAGCTGGCCAGGAAATTCATGTGTTTAATTCCATGTCAGTATCTTCATCTATACCTCGAGCTACTTATCTTATCTACTCACAAGAGATCATTAAGAGGATGAAGTAAAACAAGGTTTCCATTCATTTATTAACATGTGCATTAAGGGCAGGGGAGATAGCTCAGTCAGTAAAATGCCTTCCATGCAAACATGAGAACCTGGGTCTGGATCCTCAGCACCCACATAAAAGCTGGGCACAGTGGCATACATTTTTAATCCCAGCACTAGGGAAGAGGAGACGAGAGGACCCCTTTGCCTTACGGACCAGCCAGTCTAGCTGAACTGGTAACCTCCAGGTTCACTGAGGACCCTGTCTGAAAAAAAATGAGGAAGACAGCCTACATTGACTTCTGGCCTCCACATTCCTCTATACACACATGTACATATGCCTTCACACACATGTACACACACGAACAAGTACACAAACACATAATAATAACAATAATAATAATAATAATAATAAAATATGCACCAAACACCTTCTACGTGCCAGGCATCTGTTCTGCTCTGTGCACACTCATCTCAGTTGCTAGAATAATTTATATTCTAGAAGCCTTTTAAGACTCACTCCAAATAGATTCAGCAGTGATCTCTGGCCTCAAAAATCCACCAGTGAACCTGACAGAACTATTGGAGAGAGGCAGGATGGATATACGCTTTTCATACTGTAAACAGGGAAGGAGAGGGTGAGGACTGCTTGTGGCTAGTCCTGACCTGTGGTCCCCTCCACTCAGGCTCATTCGCCCAAGCTTGTCCCACACATTCTGTGAAAGCCTTTGCTCCCCTGGGTGTCAACACCCAAGCTCTTCACTGCAGTGGAGAAGAAGCCATATACAGAAGTACACAAAGGTGACATTTCGGGGTTTGAAGGACCAGATTTTTTTTTCTTTTTCATGAGAAATGACACAGCATGGTCAACATTTACTTCTGCTGAGAAGGGCAGAAGGAAGACAACCATCACTTTTCACTACCCAAGGGGCATTTCACCACCAAAAGAGGCAGGAAGGACATGGCCTTGGAACCTTTAAACTGAATGACATTTACCTGGATGAAAAACTTATTTCATGGAACTTATTTTTCTTCTTTCAACCTGGTTTGGGGAAATTTTTGTCTAACAGAATCTATGTGAAGAACTTCAAAAGCTAGTGGACAGGGGACCTCCAGAAAGGTTTCTGAGAAAGGAAGAACTGGAAAGTGCCATTTCCTTCCTGGTCCTTCTGAAAGGGAAGGACTGAGGAGGTTAGGCCACCTCCCCCTACCTAAGATCAGCTGCAGTGCAGGACCCAGGAATGCCCTACCGTAAAGAGCTGTCTTTTCATTGTCGCCAGCTCACTCACGCCCTCCCGCTTTCTCACTGTCTAGCATTCTCTCTCTGTGTGTGTGTCTCTCTCTCTCTCACACACACACACACATACACGCACACACCTCCTCCTCTCAGATGAACTCTCAACAGGTCAATGAATCCACTCTTTTGTTGGCTTCCTAATTAGTGCCCAAAGAAAGATGAACAACAACAATGAAAATAAACTCGGCATACTGGAGAAACAAAGGGATCTTTTTTTCTTAGGGAATAACCAGGATCCTCTAGCTACACGCTCTACAGTGCAGCACATGAGAATCCCCAGCTCTCCATATGGCAAAGGAGGAAAAAGAAATTTATAGCAGCCTCTCTCCATGGGGCCATTTAAGGCTCCGTAAATGGACTTGTTCAGTTTAATTGGAATTCTCTTCTTGATTGTATTTTTGTAACCTATTAGGCCGAGCTGCCTCTTGATCTCGGAATTCAGCTGAAATTAAATTTTGAAGTGTAAGTGAGAGGTTGCCTTTTCCCCCTCCGTTCTTGATTAAATAATGATTTGAAACAAAAACAATAAATAACAGCGCCAGCTCCCCTGGAGGGCTAAGAGATTCCCAGTGAAAGGCAAGGGAACTGGCGTTCCTGGTGGGGGGATTTAATTACTTATTAGAAAAACTCAAGTGTTAACATTGAGTGTATTAAGGAACAAGATGAGGCAAGCTTAGGCATTCAAAAATGAAAGAATCTGGAGACTTTACATTGTGGGGTGTGCTAAGGGAATAAAGGGGAACTATTTGTCAGCCACTCCCCCAGCTGCCATGCATTCACCAAAAGCAATTGGCCCTTAAAAAGTAATGACAAATAGGGGCTGTAGAGATTGATAGGTTGGTAAAGTGCCTGCTGCAGAAGGTTGAGGTTGATCTCCAGCACCCACAGAAAAAGTCCCATGCTGTGGCACACATCTATAATCCCACCACTAGAGAGTCAGAGACAAGAGGATCCCTGTGCCCTGCTGCTCAGTCAGTACAAGCTGCAGATTCAGTGAGAGACTCTGTCTCTAAAATGAAGGTGGAGAATGATGGAGGAGATACCCAGTACTGACCTCTGGCCTCCACACACAAGCATGTACACACACATATATAGTGATAATCAGTAAATAGCTGAAGTTAACAACTCTGGTTCAGAAGGGAAGAGCTTGTTATTATCACTCTGGAGTCTGATTGTGGCTTAATGGCTCTGGTCCCCTGGTTCCTTTTAGCGATAACAGTCCCATAAGGATTAGCAGGGTTGAGAGAAGAAAGGTGAGTGATGATCCACTTCATAGTTCTTTGAAAGGAGAAATGAAATAAACTTGATGTAGTGCCTTTGTGTTGCTTCCTGAGGGGCTAGGGAAGCACTGGACTTTCAGAACAGAGGGTCTCAAACTCAGATGTCTCAAGAGACTTGTAACTAGTTGGAGTGAGTAGTAGAGGCCTCTGAGGACCTCACACACACAGCTTCAATTTCTCACAAGCTGTTCACTGCCAGGGAATATGTGCTCATATCTAATCATTCAACAAAAACCAGAAGTGGGGTTGTTAGACAGAACCTCACTGCTCAGCACGTGTTGCAGTTCCTTCACATTCATTTTCAAACATGTTAAATGGGCTAAAGAAAGCATATCTGACGCAAAGCTCAAGCTGGCTTGACAGCTTTCCAATACTGATCTGGAGCACTGAAGCAAACGTTTTCTATCTCTGACTGCTCATCTTTACTAGTTCAGGACACACAGCTGACTTCCAGCTTCCAGGTGGTACTCGCTAGTCTCAAAGGCTCACTTTGCCTGCCTGTGGGGCAGCTTAAACACAGTAGGAACTGGCATTCCTGAGAGATGGTCTTGATCTCATGAATGTTTCAAGACTAGAGCCTAAGTCCCACAGTTTTCTCTCTTGGGTTGGGGTGAAGTCTAAGATACATATTCTACAAATTCTCAGAAACTTCCATGAGGCTAAGCGCTACTGTGTGGGTTAATAATGGGCCTTTTACTGGCCCCCTCTCTTCCCACTCTGCCCTACAGGGAATTTCTTCTCCTCTTAAATAAGTCATTAGCCTTCATATTCCTGCCTCGATTTCTGGGGATGCAGGTTAGATAAGACTTAGTTTACTGGGTAATTGAGCAGCTCTTAAAGAGACAGAATTTTCTTGCCATTCCCAAAGCTAAGCTTTTATAAAGATGGGGCAGGAAGGATTGGGGCTGGGTGGAGGAACATGTGACAATGGAGAGAAAGGAGAGCCCTGGTGTGAGGGTTCTGGGGGTCCTAAGCACAATGAAGACCTTATTATTAGATGGTGGATCTATGGTAACCTCTGCCAGTGAGGGACCTAGGGGAAAGTGTACAGTCAGTTGTGTATGATTAGAGAGCCACTGCATGTGCAGAAGCCCCTAACAGATGAAGAAGAGCTCTTCAAAGATGAATTTGAGAGGTCTACTAGCTCAACCATGTGTCAAAGAGGATCTGTCAAATCGTGACACCATTGAGTGGGGACTGCTCAAATCTTGTGGGCTACAGGGACCATCTGGCTGTGAGGGAGATGCTGAGAGAGGAGAGGACAGAGACAAAAACAAAGGTGCTTCCACTGCCGCCCATCACGATGTTCACGACACAAAATTCTTCTTTGCACTTCCTGATTGCACATTCCCCCAACCCCAGAACACACTCATTCTGCTCTTGGCTCCTCCCCACTGTGTCTTCTCTCTTCTGGAGTGAATGGGGAGCTCTGAAGAAGGTGGAGTCCAGGGCTAGGAGCCTATTAAAGGAGACAGATGTCTGTAGTAATGGGTTTATTAAAATGTTTCTCCTACATGGAAGTATAAATAAGCCCATCAAGACATGAACACAAAGCAAAGACATGACACTGTGCAGCTGAACCAAGAAGAAGTGAGGTCTTCAGATGACTACTTCTGTTCTGCTACAGGGCCCTCTAAGCAGCTGGTCAAAGTGGGGCATGAGTCAGTAGCCAAGGGGGATGTTACATGATGCTGGCTATGCCCCTATAAGAGGCAAGTTAATAGTAAAACCCCACCCAACCTCCATTGACCAAGCCCTAAATATCGGTGAGAGTTGGGCTGCTTTAGCCCAGAGAAGGGTATATATCTTTTCCAACTTGTCTGGCCAAAGGAGATGCCTTTAAAAAACAACCCTTCAACCTGAAGGAGCACCTTTCTGAACAAATCTAGAGTGCAAGCTAACAACCTAGTGTGTACAAATTCCTAGGCATAGATTCCTCTTTCAACCTGACCTAGTTGAGCAAGGAAAAGGAAATGAGGAGATCCATTACAGCTTATTCCATAGGAAAGGCTCTGTGAATGTCACATGCTGTTGGGAACATGTGAATAGAGCCTTTGAGTGCTGTTCTAGTGCTCTGACTTGGAGATGTGTCAGGGGAGAGAGGAACAACAGGGGGAGTTCCTTCTCTTTTCCATGGTCCTTGTCCTTGACCTTCAAAGTTCTCTCTGGCTCACACATCCAGATCTAGGCTGGCCTCAAGACCCCAATAGTTTCATGTAGTTAATTTTATATGATAGAAAATTGTTACTTCTTTAAAAGTCATTAAATGTAGCAGTCATCCAAGTAGACTTCACTGAGATGGGCCCACTGAAGTTAAGATGTGGCTACCAAAGCTCCCAAGAGACCATGAAGGAGCTCAGTTCATTGAACAAGATTTGCTGGGAAGCTGCTCTGAGCCAGTACTAGAGGGTCCTGGGATATAGCCTCATACCAGTCATGGCTGCTGCCCTCAGCTAGCAGATGGAGAGACAGGCAATAAAATAAGTAACCACCCCTCTGAGTAATAAGGCACTCAATCTGGATGACTGAAAAATTGAGTGGATAAATGGATGGATGGATGAATTACAGAGTGCTATGCTATCCTGGTCTGGGAATTAGAAAAGGTGATAAGTGGGAGAGAGAGAAAGAATATTCTGAAAACAGCATGTATACATGACCTACAATGGGGAGAGCAAAATGCATCAGTGAAACCAGGAAAGCATGTAGGTCAGCTTAGGTTGTGGGAGCCACTTCAGTATGTGTGGAAGAATGCTTTGTGGGGTGTTCTGGGCTTGTATATGAAGTAGGTGGGGAAGGCTTGTAAATAACACTGTAAATCATGTCAACTAGCTTAGATATAGCCAAAGAAATGGGACTTTTAAACAAGCGAGGAAGGCTCTGTGTTCAGGTGCGCTGGTGCTGTAACCCAGTGAGAGCATTTCAATAGGACTGTTATCTCTGCTTCCTGGTGATGAACAGAAAACACATCTCATGTAGCACTCTCAGTTCCAACTACACAATCCACATATACAGCCAAGTGGAGATACTTTGAAGATACCCTTGTCAGCTCAGGGTGTGGGTAGAGACCATGTATAAAACAAGGTCCACTTTCCACATCCACCAGCCTCAAGAAACCTCCCACTCTTTGCCTATGGGGAATCATGATGCACTAGGGAAAACAATGCTTTGAAACCAGTAATCAGCGCTGTGAATGAGTTCTTAAAGGTGAAGGGCTCAGTTTAGAGGTCCCAGGTAGCAAGCCAGGAGATATTAGAAGCCACTGAGCTCCCAGGCCCTGCCCTTGAACTCATTCCCTTCAAGGTGGGCTTGCCTCATACATTTTTATACACTGGCCACCTCAACATTCACTCTAATCCAAAGATCCCTTCCGCCCTTTCCTCGTCCTAGTCCTAGCTTCCAGTCATGATGGCTTCTCATTCCTGACAGAGGTGGTAAAGGACATGTACATGGGACTGTTGGACTTCAGAGGTAGGAAAGAAATATCACCTAAACTTCACACTAGAGAATAAATAAGAGAAGCTGAATGGGAACTCCTGTATATTACATGCTAAGAGGTCTTACTCTAGAAAATTCTACCTGGGCAACCTTACTTTGATGTCTTAACTCCAAGGCAAAGCTGGCCAGGTTACCTTAAAGTTTTTGAAACAGCAGCTTCACTAGATAGAATTTGCTAATGCTGGATCATTACCTTGCCCATGTGCAAAGCCTGATGGGAGAAGTCATAAAAGAAGTTCCACCCCTGACCCCAGAGCTATTTTTCTGAGCCACTGGAGTTCTCTGGATGACTTCCATAGTTCCAGATGTCTACATCTTCCCTCAGGGTTTCCTAAGAAAGTTCAGGAGTCCTACCTCTCCCAGGCCCACAGAGCAGGGGGACAAACTGGGGGAAAGTAGGCTCTTGATGGGAAGTTCGTTCTACTATGTGTAAGGCCCAGGGCCAGACTGCATGAGGGCTATACTAGCCTAAGTGTCTAAACGCCCATAAACCCAGTCAGCAAACCTAATAAAGTATGCCCACCCACCCCCACCCCCCTTGCCAGACATGTCCTGGTGGTGATCTGAAAGTCAGCTTTTAATTCAGAATCTTGGGCCCCTCTAAATTTGCCCCAAGATTTTGGCTTCTCTCTTTGCTTCCCATCTGTCACCATCTAACACTGTCATGGGCCCCACACACAAGCACATGGGCAGCTTGGCCTGATCATGTAGGTTCTACCCAGATGGCCCACTTGACACATGGTTTTCTGAAGGGAAAACAGATCCACAGAGGAGCCACTGACTCCAGAAGGGAGCCTGGGAACCATTTTCAACAGAGAATTCTGGAATCCTGAGTACCCTGGAGTGGTCTGGAGGTGTAGTTTCCAGGGACCTCTTGACACCACAGATTTCTCATCCCCATAGAGAAGTGACTGCTAAAGAAGGCCTGGGGCAGGGATCCCTCTTGCCCACAGCTGAACATGGTTCCACGGGCTGGAACCAGAGCTGAACTCGCTGTATTCCCTCTCCTAGTCATGTCCTGGTCTGAATGTTTAAGGAAAACTGTGCATTGCTTTCCCAAGTGCTACCTCTTATGTTCCTCTATCTTCCTAGTTCACCACCAAGGCTCTGGGGGCCTCTCTTCATTCCCAAATGTCTGAGGTCCTTCCAAAGCCCCCAGTTACAAACATGCACCCTCCCCTGTCCCCCGGATACACACAGTTAGGTCCCTGCAGTACCATAGCTCCAGGTACAAATGCAGTTAAGGTTTCCCAAATCCAGCCTGGGCACGAAGGGATTGGCTGCGTAGACAAGGTTAGAGCCCAGGAATGAGAAAATCACCCATCCAAAGCACTGAGAACCCAAAACCCCAAAGTTCAGGGCCACGGTTGAGGTTGTGCAGAAAGGTGTGTGTTTTTTCTTGTCATTTACGACTCTGATGATGGACTCACGTTGCCCGCTCTTCCCTTTCTCTTACACCTTACCTACTAAAGGAGGAGTTCTTGCTTGGTAAGTGGATATAATCCGCAAAGACATGAGAGAATTTATTAGAAGCCACTCAAGATCCTTAGCTACCTCCTACAAGGGGAAAAGGACACGCACAAATACCTGTAGAGACTTTTTTTGTTTGTTTGTTTGTTTTTAGTCAGACTATTTGACTTTACATTTATTTTGCCCCTCTCTTTTCTTTGCCCCTGTAGTTAAAACTGCTCCAATATCAGTTTGTTAGTTTGCGACCTTGACTTTATTTTTTTTTTAGAAAAAGAAAAAAGAAAAACGAAACTCTCGTCTTTATTTCTTTTACCCATGTGACATTTGTTCAGGTTCTATTTAGGCAACTCTTTCTTTAAAAAAAAGAGAGAGAGAGAGAGATTCATTAATTGAGGATTCAGTTGAAGTATAAAAATTTGCCTTTATCTCTTTTTATGTTTTTAGTTTCTGAGATATAATTTTTGAGGCCCACAGCCCCTTTTCTTTTTCTCCCCCTCCCTCCCTTCCTTTGTTTTTATTATTGTTTAAGGTTAAGGGTGTCTACACCCCTCCCTTTTCTATTGAGTTGTCTCTTTTGTTTGAGTTTATTCATTAGAAATTAAATTTTGTATAATTTCCTTTTACTTTTATTTCCTCTAAATCGCATGCTTTTTTCTCTGCATGATTCTAAATCTTTCAATTATCCTAGCAGGGGGTAAAAAAAAAAATCTCCTATTTCTGTGGTATTCTTTCAGGAATTTGTGCTTTTGTTTTTTGGCGTCTCTTCTTTCCTCTCTCTCTTTGCTTTCGTTACAGTGCATCATGACGGTTAACATTCTTGGTTACTTACAGCCCGGAGCTCAGCCCTGTCCGACGGATCTTTTTGCTTTCAGATCACTGGGTCTGGGTCTGCAGCTGACCTCTTTAGCAAAACAGCCAGCCCGCTCACCGCCTCGCGAGGGCGCTCCCAGGAGTACGACTCAGGCAATGACACGTCCTCACCGCCCTCCACACAAACCAGTTCTGCCAGGTCCAGGGGCCAGGAGAAGGGCAGCCCCAGTGGAGGTCTGAGCAAGAGCCAGGACCTCAACAGCGGCAACACCTCCGATTCAGGGAATTCCTTCACCACCTCCTCACCCCAGAACAAGGGAGTCGCTTTGGAGAACGTCTCTCCCACCAGCAGGAACAGGGAGTCAAGGTCAGTGTATTTAGGGGTGTGAGGACCCTGGCCTTAGCATCACCTCCTACGATCTCATCAGCACTCCCCACCCTTCCTGAGTCTCTTTTATTTGCAAGTGACAAAACTTTTGGTTCAAATCCAGAGGAATTGGCTGCAGGTACAGCTAGACCCAGGAGCTCAAAATATATCATTGGGAGCCTTGTCTTTATACCTTTCAGCTCTGCTCTCTCTCTCTCTGTGGGCGTCATTGTCAAGCAGACCCTCCTAGAGCAAAGGCAGATGAGCCAAAGAGGTGACATTTTGTTTACCCATCTAAACTTAAGCAAAAAATACATAAACAGATACTTATTGGCTCTACTTGGCCCAAACATAGGTCACTTCCTCAGCCTCAGACCAGTCTCTCTGGCCCTGTGAATTCTCTGCCCTGGGGCTAGAATATGCCATATGCCCCCACTACAGCAAGAAAGTCAGCTTCCCAGAGCCTCCCCTTAAAAAAAAGATAAAGTGTTGATATCAAGAGGTATAGAGGACAGGCAATAAAGCTAGATTTCAACAGTCTCAAGGAAAGTGTAGCATTAATCTCATTTAAGTCACTGTCACTTAAAAACATAACATGATATTTACCCAAGTAATTTGAAAAATACACACACCAAAATATCTAGCAACTTTATCCATAATTACCAAAACTAAAGGCAACCAAAAAATCTCCAGGTGAATAGATAAAACTGTGGCGTAGCCAGATAATAGAATATTAGTCAGAGTTAACAAAGAACATGCTATGAAGTCATTAGAGACACGGTGGAATCCTAAATGCGTATTTCTGCGAGAAAGAGGCCAATCCAAAAAAGCTGCTCACTCTATGAGCTCACATCTCCAAGCACACACAGAAAGTAGAGAGATGGCAAACTGGAATCAGGGCAAGGCTGTGAACTCTCAAAGCCCACCCACAGTGATGTACCTCCTCCAGCAAGGTCACACCGCCTAAAGGTTCCATGAGTTCCTCAAACAGCACCACCAACTAGGGATCCCAAGAGGGACATTTCTCGTTCAAATTTCTCACCACACAAACCCAGAGGCTACTTAAGGTTATGAAATTATTCCCTACGGTACAACATGATGGGTGCATGTCCACAATGGATGCGTCTGTCCAAAGCCACAGAGGGCACAACACCAAAAGCAAAGCCTAACAGAAGCTGTGGACTTCACGTGAGGATCTGCGGTGTTGGCTTGTCAGTCCTAACCTAGGAACCACTCTGGTGAGGGATGCTGGTTCTGGAGAATGACGGACCAGCGGACGGGAGCACATAGAGATTCCCTGTTGCTTTCTACTTAGCTATGCTCTGAAATTATGCCCTAAAAATAAAGTCTGTTCATGAAAAACACATAGATATCACTGCGCAACTTTAGTCAAAGGCTTTTTTTTACTGTTCCATGCTTACCACATGCACGTTTATTTCAGAAAACACAATATACATTTACTTGTGAACCAACTGCAATTCCATCATTTTATTGCCAACTACCCTCTTCTTGAAGAAATCACAGCAAATGGGGACTGAGGAGACAGCTCAGTGGTTAGTGTCTCCAAATGTCCTTTAAGTTAAATTCACTTGGAAAATTAGTGAGAAATGAGAAAGGCCTTTATCTTCACACAGTAAACCTTGTTTGGAATTTCACGTGATTGAAAGTCTACAAAGTTCAAGCACAGAATGTCATGGATTCTCTTTGGTTAAGATAGCTTCCTTTTTAAATATTTTACTTATTATTTTTATTTTATGTCTGTGAATGTTTTGCCTGCATATATGTAAGTACACCTGTGTCATGCAATGCCCTGGAAGGTCAGAAGAAGGTATCAGATCCCCTGGAACTGCAGTTACAGATAGTTGTTAACTGTCATGTGGCTGCTGGGAATCAAACCTGGGTCCTCTGTAAGAGCAAGCAGTGCTCTTAAGCACTCAGCCATCTCTCTAGCCCCCTATATGACTTCTTCTAAAGGCCAACTTAAGAAAATCATGGTAACTGATGACTTCTGGGAGGGGCAGAGATAGTCTCTTTCAAGGATGGGATTCTTGGTAGGTTAGCTAGGTTCCAATGGATGGACCCACACAGAGGATATTTGGAGACACTAATTAGACTATCTATCTATCTCTATATATAGTAGACCACATTAAATTGGGTAGGGATAATAGGTAGAGAGGATCTAAACACCATCAAAATATATTGTATGTGAATCACAAAAATTTAATTTAAAAGGGAAAAAAATTTACTGGACACTTAGTTATTTATCCCTAGACTTCTTACCAGACACAGCCTTTGAGTCAGCACTCATCTTGGTATTGGGGGATCTAAAAATGACACGGCTCATTTTCTGAGGAATTCTAAGTCACTGGGCAGATGCACAATGGAAAAGCTTTACCAGGGGTTTTCCTCTTGCTGGGAATGCAAAGCATTGGTTCCAAGTGGCGGAGATTTCCAAAAGATGGCCATATACAACCCAAGCACTGAAGCAGTTAACAGCTTCTTCAAGGACAGAACACTCTTTGTCTCCAACACACCCCCTGGTTTCAGTCCTGGACAAACAGCTTGGCATCTACATATAGCCCTGGCCTCTGTTTGCCTGCTTTGGGACATCCCTGTCCTGAGCTCACACTGAAGTTTGACTGCAAGCCAGAGTTGGGTCAGTGTAAATGTCAGCCTCTCTAAGAGAAGGCAGTGAGGTTCCCAGATGGGAGAAGGAGGCCATATGTCTACTGACACACTGCAGTGCTGTGATTCAGGGAAAAAACAAGAAAATCAGTAGTAATAGCAACAAAGAAGAATGTGGTCATTCATAGTTACTAAGCCAGACAACATGCTAGATACTATGTAAAATGCTTCTCATGCATAACCTTCCCCAGTTCCTATTGACACCTTCATGGGATGGACTCTTTTACAACTTTTTATTGTAAACTGATGGGAACACGGAAGCATGGGCTCATTAAAATTTCAGTTAATAAGTAGCAGCATCAGCATTCAAATACAGACCTGTTTCTAAAACTAGATCTCAAGTCCAAAAGATATAGAGCCGTTACCTGCTTAATTTGATCTACATGGACAGCCAAATTAAATAATTTAGAACCAGTCTTCCACTTTGAAATGTAAATGATGGTGAATTCCATGGGCATTTATGTCCTGCCAGCTATGGACAGAGGGCTCAATAAATGTGGACTAACAGGGAGCTGTAAATCAAGGGGACCACAGACACTGCAAGTAAGTCATTTGAAAGGGGAAAGAGACATGGGTTTGAGGCTAAACAGATTAAAGTCTGGGATCCTGGGTGATCTTGAGCAAGTACCTGGCCTTTCTGAGGCTTCTCTAAAAATTGGCCATAATGATAGGACCAGGTTCACAATTTATTGAGATTCAGTGAAATGAAGCTTATGAAGTGACCAGGACATAGAAAGGTTCAAACTCTTCATCCCATAGCTATGTATTGATGACTTAAAATAATATGTACAGGCCATGTGCACAGAATACAGTGTCCGAAGGGCATATGGTCTGTCCCCAGTGAACTCAGTTTCCAGGGCAGAAGTCACATACAATTATGAGATCAAAAGCACTATGTATCTGGGTGTGGTGGTGCACACCTATACCCTATAATCCCAGCACTCAGGAGGCAGAGACAAACGGATCACTGTGAGATCAAGGCCAGCTTGAAATGGTCTATATAGCAAATTCCAGGTCAGCTGGGGCTATATAGTAAGACCCTGTCTCAAAACACCGACCAATAAAAACAACAATAAAAACCCCAACAAAAAAACAAAAGTGCCATGTAAATAAAACCAGGGGTACCTAGGAGAAAGTAACGTACAGAGGAGCCCTCCAACCCAAAATCGGGTAAAGAGACTGTCCAGGAGATGGAACTACGAGTGACGAGAGAGAGAGAGAGAGAGAGAGAGAGAGAGAGAGAGAAGGGTTGCAGATGTCTCCTAAGGCCTGGAGACAAGAGATAGAATGGGATGTTCCATTTGAAAGGAAAGGAAGAGATTTTCAGGGCTGTATCAAGAGCCAAGACTAGAGAAGTGAGCAGGGGCCAAGCTATCATGAATATTGAACTCCACATTAATGTGATTTGAACTTGACTCTTGGCCTGATCCAAATGAACATGTCTTTACAAGGAACCCAAAGAGAGTTCAGCATGACCCTAGACAGGATGAGAATACAAAACAAAGACTCCTGTCCTGATCGCCATCTTTCAGTTCCTCTATCTGCAACCTAAGCTACATCAAAGTTGCTCGAACTTAGCTGAAGCACGGGTCACCTTGATTCTTACTGTCTCCATGCACCAGTTTATTTATTGTAATCAACTCATGTTCTATCAGGAAATGTATGTTGCTTTCTGAAACGGAAAATTAGGAGCTCTGATCTTAAATAGAAAGCACCTGTGAAAATGCAAATGACTCAAATAGTGTATTTAATTTCGGCTAGTTACTGCTCAAGGCTCAGAGTCCAAGGCCTGCTCCTTTATTTTAGGAGATTTACAAAGTGTTAGAGAGGTGATGAAAGCCCACAAGCTCCCAGCCAGGGCTTTCTCATTCATATAATCAGAAGTCTGACAAGGACAAGAAGAGGGGTAATCTCTCACCATATGGCTTAGTCTTATTTAGTGTTGTACCCACTGTATCTGCAGTGGTCTCTGGAATGTTCTAAAGTGTTCCCCACCTGGAGGGTGGTAAACTTGTCTACATCTACTTATAGGATCTTTTTTATCTCTGTTCTTCTAACGTCTGTCAGCTAGCAATTCTTCTCAGAACAGGAGGAGGCAGGACGGTTTTAGGAGAAGGTGGCACATCTAGGTGCCCCCGCCATGTAGGGGCAGCTGGGTAATAACAGATGTTCTTTCTCCTGCAGGAGATTTCAATCACCATGTCTGGAGTGTGCTGAGGTGAAGAAGTCTAGTTTGGTCCCATCTACAGCCCGGAGCTCCCCTATGAAAGAGTGCTCCCGGAGCTCCTCCTACACCAGCACTCAATCCTCCAGTCACTCTTCCCACTCTCCAAACCCCAGGGCCTCCCCCAGGTACACCCGAAGTCGGTCCACCTCCTCCGAAGAAAGGTAAGTGTATCTTTGCTCTTTGATCTGTTGTGTGTCTCTCTTTGGCAGAGCGTTATGGTAAAGAGAGATGCCTGTCTCCCCAACCCATGGGGAAGAGGAGTCAGACTCAGCTTTGACCTATTCTATCCATTACTACTGACGGTCTTGAGAAAATCAATTAACCTCTCTGAGCTTTAGTTTCCCTGTCTGAAAAATAAAAAAGAATAGGGACTCATTGCTCAGTGACTCAATGTATCATCCATAAGAAGAAAGCACTTAGACCTACACTTCAAACATAATGAATATTCACTATTATTCTTGCTGGCTTGAGGATGAGATCATGAGTATCAAGTAACTTTTTTATTAAAAAAGGACCCTTTAGCTTAGCATTTTTAAAAACAAAATGTGCTCGCTTAGTTGTGGTGATTCTGTGGATCAGTGACTTGGGCTGGGCTCAGCAGGCTGGTTCTTCTGCTCTCCCTGGGCTCCTTTATATGTTTCTGGTCCAGTGGTAGGTTGGCTGGGGGCTGGGAATTAAAGTCATCCAATGATTAGTCATCTCTGTTTTGTGTTGTCTCTCCTCAACCAGCAGGCCTGTGTGCTCATTCAGGTGATGAGAGAGGGAGAGATAGAGATGGTAAAGATATAGATGATAGATAGATAGATGGATGATAGACAGATGATAGATAGATAACAGTAGCGTACAAAGTTTCCTTACTCCTCAACTCAGAAGTGACAAAGTATCCCTTCTGCTACTCTGTTAGCTGTAATAAGACCATTCCAGAAGCAAAGACACTTTTCTTAGTGGGAGGAACTGCAAGGTTACATTTCAGGGGTTATACAATATAGAGGGAACACAATTGCAGCTGTTTTGCATTACAACCCCCAATTTGAATAAACATTGGTAATTGCTTGATTATCTTATATGAAATAATGATAGCATAATGTACAGGCAGCATAATGTACAGGCATGAGAGGTGGGGAATTGGAATACCCATCTAGTGCAACAACCCATGACCTCCTTGAGTCTAACTTCACCTTCAAACAAAAATTCCCAACAGTAGGCTGTATAATAAAAATATAGTTGCTTACATGTTTTTTTCTTTATTTCAAGATCAACTCTTGACTCTTTCTTGTAAGATTTCCCAAAGCACACTCAAAGAACAAATTGGCAGAATACCACTTTTTCAGGAGCCTTAGCTGAATATAGGCTCAGAACATTGAGACTGAATGGGGTATTCCTTCCCCATAATGTTCTCTAAAAATAGGAGTCATTAATAGTGAGGGGAAACTAGGCATTGAAATCAGGGCTAGTAGTTCAAATACATCAGAAAGAGGAGCTCCTCTCCTCTGGTCCACAGGGATACATTCCAAGATCCCCAAGGGATGCCTGCCACCATAGACAGCACCAAACCTTATAATGACATCATCCATCTTCCTTCCTAACTAAGCACCTGTATTGTACCATGATGGGAACTTTTCAGCTTGAAGTTTGGCTGCAAAATCAGCATGAACTCCTTTCTCCTTGTTCACCACTTCATGGAGATATTTGTTCTTACCATAGATTGTACCATACTCAACATCTTATTTTCTTTCTTTCTTATTGAATTGGGAGTGCTTGCTTAGCCACTTCGTGGAAGCGCTTTACTGTCTGAGTTGTCAGCCTTACCAGTCTCATGCTTGTGGACTGTTCTAAGTTAAGTGCACATAAGTAAGCGCAATACTGTAATGGTGGATCTGATAGTGAGAAGGCCACCTATGGACTAACAGAATATATAGTAGGAGATCCGTTTCCTGGGTAGGATGGAGCAGGACAGCAAGAGATCTAAACATACTAGTCAGAATGGTATGTGCTATAGAACTTAGGAATTGCTTGTTTCTGGAATTTTCCACTTCTTAATGTTTTCAGTTCATGGCCGGCCATAATAAATGAAACCATAAAGAAGCAAAACGATGGGTGGGTGGAAGGAGTGCCTGACGTAATCTACAGAAGTCAACAGTCCTTTGTAGCCAGATACACTTGGATTCACGTGTCTACCAGCCGTGTGGCTTTGACCAAGTTGCATCATCCCTCTGTGCCTTAGTTTCTCCGTCTATGAGATGAAATGAATATTAGCACCTATCCTTAGGCTGTGTTGAGTGAGATACATGCAAAGTATCAGTTCAATGCCTGGCACCTGCATGATAGTCATAGTTAACGTTTCCAGTGTGCCACCTAATTGGCAATTAATATATGAACCAATATAGTAAGTGATGTACTTCACCTGCCCAAGACCACATAGATATAAAGAAGTCAGTAGTATAATAAGCACTCAGTACCCGGAAGTTGCCCATAGTAGTATTAATCACCCAAGTGAGGGTTTGGTTCTCTGGTCTCTGGGTAAGGGCCGGATTCCTTTACCAGGCTTGCGGAAAGAAAACGAGGTCCCACCCAAGTGAATAGAGCATTAGACGTCTGCGCAACCCTAGCACACATCCAGCAGGCTCCTTAGGGTCTACTACCTCTTCCACAGGTCCTACTCCCGCTCTCCCAGCTATTCTTCCAAGTCCGGCAAGAGGAGCCCGCCTAGCAGAAGCTCTCGGTCTCGTCGCAGTCCCAGCTACTCCCGCTACAGCCCCAGCAGGTATCGGCTCCGCCCCCAAAATAGGTCCCGCCTGCTGGGCCACGCCCCTTTGCCAAGTACCTCCTTTCTAACCCACCTCTGAGTTCGAATTTCCGAGCCCTGCTGTTTTTCCGCTTCTTAACACTGCTGGGGAAGGGAATTCTTGCAATTCTTTTTGTCCAATCAAGAGTCGCAATAAGGCCCAAATACACCCTTTGTCCTAATGTCCTTTCACTTCCCAGTGCGTAGCCTCCGGGCTCACTTGTGCCGCTCTTCACCCCCGTATTCAGAGCACCTCCCTTTTAGACACACCTAGGGCCTTCTGACATGCACCTCCTCATCCACTCGTGTCTGCGCCTCTGCAATGCTGCCCCCACAAAGTCTGCCATACTTGTGCGCGCCCAGCTCATTCCACAGTGCTCACACAAGCGGATTCTTCCCACAGCCCATCGTCTTTCCTTCTCTGTCTTCCTTGGGGCCCCTGCAGACTCCAGTCTCAGTGGGGTGGCGGGACAGGTAAGAGTCTGACAGGCTCACACAGAAAAGCCAGCCCAGCCCCAGCTGTCTAGTAACAGCTGCACCCCTTCAGGGAGCGGGACCCCAAATACAACGAGAAGGAATCGCAGCCCCGGGAGCGTGAGCGAGCACGTGGGAGGCGTAGGTCCTACTCGCCCATGAGGAAGCGCAGGAGAGACTCCCCGAGCCACCTGGAGGCCCGGAGAATAACAAGGTAAGGCCGGAGAGCATGGGGTGCTCACCTTCACCCTCCTCTCCACGCCCATGCACTCCCATTCGAGAGCCTTGGGCTCTCCTCAAGCCTTTCTGGGGCTGAGACTGCAGGATTATGGGGGCTCAAGGACACCCCTTCCAAACCTGAAATGTGATTTTGGTTCAAAGCCTTCCTTAGGGCTGAGTGATATCAAGCCTCTAACTGGGCTGGCCTGAAGGTGGGCGGGGACCTGGGCTGGGCCTATTGATGTGTGGGTAGGATGGAAGCCTCAGGACCAATTTGAGGAATAGGGCGTGGCCTAGAAGGTGTCCTGAAGACTGGAGACTCAGCTGGAGTTCATGAACTAAGAGCAGTTGGATGGAGGAAGACAAACACAGGCCAGTGAATGAGGCAGGGTAGAGCCCTGGCTAGAAGGGATAGTCATTCACCTTAGACAGCATGCTCAGATGGCAGCTTGAAACAGACCTATTCGTGATTCTACCTTGAACCAAGTGGAGAAAGAGCAAATAGGATTAATCTGGTGCCCAAGGGGCTTAAATGGAGTCCTGGTGGGTAAAGGGGATATCACCAGATTTGGAGTTAAGACCTGATTATGCTTCTTCCTAGGGAACCTTAAAAGTCTCTTCACCTCCCTAAGGCTGTTTTCTCACCCATGAAACATCAGGCGACATTAACTCCCAGGAGTTTCATGTGGACAGGATGAAAGGGGACAAAAAGATGTGCACTTGCTTTGTAAACTTAATGTGGAACACTGTGTGCCATCGTTATTGACTGAATGGTCAGAATAGGTAGTCCAGGTGACCTGTAACAGCTAAGGTCTCCAAAGAAAAAGGCTGTGGCAGAAAGATCTGAATCCCTCAAGAGCAATAAATCTCTCTGGTCTTGAAAGCTGGGAGAATGGCTAACCAGTGGCCCCCAAACTGGGTTGTCTTTCCAACTCATCCCAGGGGCCCTCAGTGAGCAGGCATGCTGGAGGTCCAACATACTCTTCCTGGAGAGGGCAAGAAGGCACAGTAAGAATTGGGGGCCCAGGCAAGGTGATCGATGGGGTTCTGATCCCAGGTGTTCCACAGAGCTCTCTTCCCAACATCCAGTCATCCATCAGCATCTGTCTCACGTTCGCCTTTGCTGCTGATGAACTGATCATGGGTGTACATTTTTTTTAAATGGATGTGCCCTTTTTCAGGACCCCTCTACACATATTTCAAAAAGAACTTGATACAGTAAATAGAAAATCAGCCTCTCCTACCTAGAAATAGGGCCCTCTAGAAATGGAAGTTTCTAGCAAAAGTAAAAATAGCAAAACAAAACTTCAGTTAAAGTGTGGATGCCAATATTGTTGCCGACTAGCGACTCTGAGCCCCAGGCCTGCTTTAATTTTTTTAAAAGTGACATTATCACTGTTCAAGTTATGTCAATACTAAACCATATTTCTCTTGGATGTCAGAACTACAAGAAAAGTAGAACCAGGCCTTTGTTGTTTTATTAGGTGTTTGGGAGAGCTTTGCTTTTAAGGAACTGCAGAATGGAAGGGCATTGCTTTCCTTGGGGACAGAACTGGCGCTCCCTGGGGTGAGGCAGCTAGAAACGTAGGCCTCAGACTCCTCTCTCTGGTCTCCGCAGTGCCCGGAAACGCCCCATCCCCTACTACAGACCCAGCCCCTCCTCATCCAGTAGCCTCAGCAGCACCTCCTCCTGGCATAGCAGCAGCAGCAGCCGCTCGGCCAGCCGCAGCTACTCCCGGGGCCTGAGTCCCAGCAGGAGCCGGAGCCGGAGCCGGAGCCGGAGCCGGAGCCGGAGCCCGACCCGCAGTAGCAGCAGCTCCAGCTCCCGCAGCCCCAGCCTGGGCTCCCGGAGCCGCAGTGGGAGTCGGAGTCGGAGCTACAGCTCAACAGAAAGCTACGCCAGCACAAGGCGCTAGGCAAAGGCCCTCCTTCGAGCCAGCTGCCCACCACGAGGACCCCTCTGTACTCGGCCAGCCTCCCTTACTACCTGCCCTCCCTGCCTTCTCCCTGGTGACAGACATGGAGGGCTCCTGGCTCCTGTTCTTTCCACTCTCCTGGGGAGCAGCTGCTAGGAGCCTCTACCAGCACCCTCCCTGGGCGGATGGAGCACCTCCTTCTTTTTGGCGCAAGCCATCTCTCACGGTTTTGTGAAAAGCAATGGTACACGCGTCAAAAGTCTGGGCCTGGCCAAGATACCTGGAGACAGCGCTCCTCTGCTCACCACCAGCTCACAGGATATGACCTGAAGGCAAAGGTTAATTCATCCCATTTACCCTCATTCTCCATTCAATCTCATGGCTGCCCCTTAATGAGCCCCAGTGGTGGGAAGAGGTCAGAGAGGAAACTAAGGGTGGTTGAAGTCCAAGACAAGAGGTCAGAGTTTTTACCTCCTCAAGATAGGCAAAGGCTACGCGGTTCTTGAGTCCTGTTGATGAGACGGCAGACATGAGAAGGGGAGGTAGATGTCTGGGAAAGAAAGACCAGAGGTAGATTCTCCAGTTCCAGGTATAGTAGTAAAACAGCAGAACTCATCTGCTCCCCCCAGCCCCCCAAGTGTCTGTGCAGTTGGGGAAGTGAACCCCACAGGTTCCACCTTCATACAGGCCCACTATGGCTTTTACAAAATGCTCTACACAAGGGCCCCGTGACCCCACAGGGAAGGAGACAGAAGAGACAGTGGAACAGTTAGCACAGCCAGAGCTTCAGCCCTCCTTCCCAAATTTGCCTCAGCCCTAGTAGCTGGCACCAGTTTAATTCCATGGGACCATCTGCTGAACAGTCCCCAGTGCCATGGCCAACAGCCAGTCCCCAGCGCCAGGCAGTCTGCCCTTGCCCTCCACTTGGCGCCTACGCACTCCCTCCCCACTGCCCAGACTGCCACGCCCTGGATTCTACCCAGGGCAGCCTGGCACCCACCCTCTCTTCCTTTACACTGGACCACCCTGCTTTTCCTCTCGAGAATTTGCCAAGAGGAGGCTCAGCAGCTCAAGTTTATGTGAAAACATCCTAATACAGAGCCTGTGGGTGAGGAACGAAGAGTTCTCTATCTCCTGCTCCTGCTAGTCTCTGAGTTTCTTGTCGGCTTGGAAAAGCTCAGCTTTTATTGCTCCCCTCACCCTACCTTCCCTCCGCCCAGGGCTGGGTGTCAAGGGCAAGCTGCCCTCTGACACACAAATACCACCAGCTGATACTTTGTCTGCAAAAGACACTGGAAACAAATAGGAGAGGGAGAAGCTCCTTAAAATAAACTCTTGGGCATCCCCTCACCAGCTGCCTGGCTTTCCGGAGCCTTGTGGGTGCGGTGTTTGTGGTGGCAACAGCTGAGCAGCCCACCAGCTTCAGACACAGCAGTTCTATAGAAGCAAGGACAGAACATCGTTGTTTATCCCTCTCACCCCAAGGAAAACATCTGGGGAAAATCCCATCTTAGAAGGAGCCATCTCTCCATGTCACTCTTTCCCATCCTATCAGCTTAGGGGGCAGGTGAGCACCATGAAAGATCTTCATCCATCAAGTGAGAGGCGAAGCAGTGACCGCCCTGGTCCTTCCCACCATGGCTTCTGGCCCAGACCAAAGCCCTGCCCACTGAGACTTATCCTATGAGTCTATGAAACTATGCTGTCACCACAGAAGGCCTGATGGCAGGTGCCTGGCACGGGGGGGATGGGGGTAGGTGCCCCGGGAGGGCATGTACAGCAACTGTAAATAACCGTCGTCCTGCCCAGGAAGCCAACCTGGCCTCATCTCCGTCATGGAGAAAAAGGCTTCCAGGAGTCCCCAAACCTCTTCAGCAGGACAGCTTCTGAGAGGTGCAGCGGCCTCCCATGCAGACACAGACTCTTCATTCAGACCACTCTAGGGGACCATTTTGCCTGGGGCTCCTAGCAAACTTTTTATTTATTTTATTTTATTTATTTATTATTTATGTGATGTGCTGTCTTTCTCGCCATTAGCAGTATTTAATTATTTATTTATTTATAGAGAGAGTGTGTGAACGTGTGTGTTTGGAAGGGGAGTGGGATCTTTTAAATTATTTTGTGCATCTCCTTTTTAAAAATTCTGTTTCTATGGTTGTGATTGGAGAAGCCAGAGGCATGGGCATGTTGGTCTTCTCCCTGAACACTCGAAGCCCAGAATATCCTGGAATTGACCCAAAGGCACATGAGAACCAAGGTTCATTATTCAGCCTGACAACAATGAGGTTCAGGCCTGTGCCCCATCCCCCTGCACACCAGCTGCCCCACTGAGGTGCCACAAAGATGAAGTGAGCCACAGAGCTTATAAGCGAAGAGGCACAGTAAACACAGTGATATTGAGCCTAAATCCGGGGCTGGAGTCTGAGATCAGTATGTAAAGTAAAGCTTTACAACTTGAAAATTTCTGTAAAAGGCTCTTTGGGAGGCACCACTTGGAGTCAGGAGTGCCATGTCTTGGCTGACTTAACTAGTCTTCAGCGGTGTGCTCAGTGGAGTAGTTACCTTGTGCTTGGGAGACTGGTGGATGGGAGTAGCTTATTACTAGCATGGTTCTTGGAGTTAACAGGTGTGATACAGGTTTGACTGATGCTCACAGCAGGAGAGTAAGGTAAGAATGGCCTAATCCAACATGGTCATCTTGATGTCACTCAAAGGCACAGCTGAGTGGCAGGATTGTCTGCTCCCTCCTCTGGACATTGGTTTCATGTAAGTTACATCTGCTTCTGCTCCAGGTATCTAATACTCCCTGTCTTTTAAGACTTGAAAGCTTCCCTGTTTGGTCTGTAAGAGACACATGCTGCTTTGTAACAAGGGCATCAACTATCCCAAGAGAGACCCATTTCCTTTTGAGGAAAAGCAATCCTCTTTTTGCTGTGATCTCTAGTTGTTCCATCAGGAAGAGTACCAACCTACTTCTGAAATTAGAAAATAAAATACAGATGGAAGGACAGCCAGAGGTTCTCCCAAAAGGTCACTTTTTAGCCCATTCTGAAAACCCAAGATCTGGAGACCTTTATCAGTTATGTCTTTCTAACCAATTGGCAGTGACTTCTGGCTGCTGGCTCTAAAGAGCTCTTACCCTTTCCAAAGTCAGGTTTTACAGCCTTGTAGATGCAGCTTTCCCGGTCCAGTTTTGGATTTGGTGAAGTTTTTACATCCTTAGTTAAAATTTACAGAAGTCTGTTTAGATACCTCTAGAGGTGTGTTCTCTCTCTCTTTCTCACTCTCTCTCTCTCCTTCTTCTCCTCTTCTCCTTCTCCTCCACTTCTTCCTCTTCCTCCTTCTTCTCCTTCCTCTTCCTCTTGTTCTCTGTCTGCCTTCTTTCTCCTCTCTCTCCGTCCTTCCCTTTTTCCTTTATACCTTTTTTACATCCAAATATAGAACTCCTGTTGAGGTACTAGTATCCTTGATTAACTAGAACCATTAAACCCTGATATATTCGTCCATTTTACCTTCATTACTTTCTGCTTCCTGGGAGTAAGATCATTTGAAAGCTGCCCATGACCATCACGTATAATAGTTAGTACTCTGTGTTTGGAAAGACACTCATGGTGAGGATTTAGCTCAACAACAAACATCCAAAATAAATGAAGAATGTAGGTTTAGGTCAAGCAACATGTTGCCCAAGCCCCTTGACCTTTCTGCTGTGAGTGTGCTCTGGACTGGTGAACCCATCAAATTGTTACCTTATCATGGGCCAGTGTTCCCATCTCTGTGAAGTGGAATAGTGTTGAGAAATAATTCCAGACATTGACCTGAAAACTGAGAGACTCAACAAAGACAGAATGAGTATCGCTAAATTCAGAAGAAAACGGGAAAGAGATTCACATTCTTTAAGGACATTCTTATTCATGGGAATAAACTAAAAGTAAGATTTGAATTGCTACTGGTTAGTTAGGAAGTAAACTAATTCCAGATTCCTAACTAGGATCATCCATGTCCATCAAGGTCTGACCACACTCCAAGCTCTATTTGTGACCTTGGGAGAAGAATAAAATGAAAATGTTAGGGAAAAAATATCAGGTCCCAGAGAGCCCATCCCTTCTCAGACCTGAGACCTTTTCCAACAGGGTATGCTTGAAGAATCCGAATTTGGGACACTACCAAAGACTGAAGACAGCAATGTTTTCTTTGTTTTTTCTTTCGCAAGGTCAACTTCCGACTTTTTTCTGATACGTTTTTTTTTTTTTTTTCCTTTTCTGTGGTGCTGGGGATTGAACCCGGAACCTCATGCACACTAGGCAAGTGTGCTGCTACCACTGAGCCATGCCCTCATCCCTGTTCTACATTCTTTTTGCCTCATTTTTTCCACGTGTATTTAAAATTATTTCATGGCCATGTTTATTCACCTTCTTTTCCCTTCTGCTGAGTAGAAACTTTGGTCTGATAATTAAACAACAGCAAAGGATTCCTTACAACATACCCTCCTCCACTGGTCAACCCAGCAGAGAAACTCTAGCCAGACAAGTCACTGAGCAATGCTGTATAGAGAAATTTCTCCCTTCTCACTTCTGCACTGACGAGCCAATGACATTGACAATGTAGTCACCATGGCTCTATGGCTGGGTTTTCTGTTTATGTGTCTGGAGTTTTTTTCGTTTATTTCTCTTTCTGTTTTGTGTGTTGTTTTGTTTTGGTGGTTGTCATTTTGCATTGTAAATACCATAATGTGGACATGTCATCGAAACATGGCTAATTTAATAATTTATTTCCTATTTATTGAATGGTACTGGGAAGGGGAAGGAACCAGCCCCCCCCCCCTGAGTTGCTATTGGAAACCCACCCATCTCTCAGTTCCGGGTGCTGCTGTCTGCAGTAGGGAATTATCATCCAGGTAATGAGTGCTAGACTTACCAAACAAATTGGAACTGGCAGAAACAGAGGCTTCTGTTATACAAATTAAGCTCAAATGGAACTAAAACACTGCTTGTCTCCTGGAAAGCCTCATTTAGATGGAAATTAATTGAGGAACTCAAATGTCTGCACAGAACCAACTTCTATTAAAAAGTCACAGCTACTTGAAAAGAGAAAGAAAATTGTAATCTTTTTTCTCTAACCAAGAGAACTTATGCCTCATTGTCTAGGAGCTCAGCCACAGAGACTGGAATAGTATTCCTTTGTGGGTCTCTCGTCTGTGTCTCTTTGGGATAAAAAAAGGAATGAGTCTTAGGCCTCAGTCTTGTCTATAAAATGGGGCTTTGCCAATGTGTTGTTGGAAGGGTCGGGGGAGAGAATGTCCTACTATGGTGTTGTGGGCTCTGTACTGTTGGATATTATGCCTGTATCTTTGGATGTAGGAATGTCTGCCAAGGAAGAAAGCAAAAAAGTAGGCTTTAGACATCATATTCATGGCAAAGCTGGACCAGCTGAGTCTCTCAGTCAGATGTGGGACCTTCTAAATTCCTGTAGTATGAATCCAGGCCTTCTATATTCATCCTGAACTCCCCAAACCCAGTGCCCCGGAGTCATCACAGAGGAGAAAACTTGGTATTGCTCTGTCCTGAATCTAACACCCATTGTCAGTCAGACTGTATCCTTTAAAATTATTCTGATAAGCTGGCCACTTTTCAGAAGAGAAGGGGAACTGTTACTCCCAGCTCCCCAGATCTCCTGTCTGCCTGACTCCATGTGTCATGTCCTCTCGGTAGATCCTTTCTAAGGTGCCCACTCTGTGAGGACTTTGCACTGTGTCTCTTTTCTCCCAGGTCTAAGTTATTTCCTCAAGTGGCCACTGGCCAAAGATATAGTAGAATCTACTCCATTGGCTCAGGGGACTTGGTGCACCTCAAGGCCATTTCTCTATATTTGGGGATAGGACTCCCATCTGGAAAATCCCAAACCAGAGGACCCGTGACCAGCCCAGCTCAGCCTGACCATCCAGCCTCTGCCTGGAATGTCTACATCAGAGAGAAAGAAGTTGCTGTATCCTCCAAAACCCTGGGATTCTGTCCTCTACCCAGAGTTACAGTGACCACAGCTTGCTTGATTTTTGGTCTCCACAGTTAAACATAACCTTCCTGGGGTTTCCACTTTTTCAGCCTGTATGAATCATGTCTCTGTTCTAATTAAAGGTCTCATGGTATGGTGTTCTCATACATGGCCCAGTGTCCTCTGTATACATGGGATAGCCAGATGCACAAAGGAGGGAGGGAGCCAGGGAGCTAGGGAACTCTCACAGCCTCCCTGCTATGTGCCACACATAACCACATAAATCAGTTCATTTATTCAGTTTCCTAAACAGACTGTAAGCACTTGGGTTTTTATTTTTGTGTGTACTAGGGGAAAAACTATGCCTCTCAATGTTGGCATTAGAAGCGTATGCTACTGTGCCTGATTTTTACTTGGGTTCTGTGAATCAAACTCAGGTCCTCATGTTTACAAGGCAAATATGTTGCCTACTGAGTTGCTTTCCTATATAATGTCTGTGGTCTACCTCAGAAGGCCTATTCCAAACCATTTCACTGTGTGCATCATCTTAGCCTTCACTGCCACCCTATAAAGCCAGTATTAGGATCACCTCCCTACCAAAAAGGAATCAATCCAGAATCAATGACAGAATTCAGGTAGGCTAACTCTGAATGTTACGCTGCCAATTAATCTCTATAGTCCTTAGGTTTGTGCAATGAATGACTAGCCTTCTTCAAAGAGAGTTGTTTTTGTTTTGAGACCTTGATGGTTGGGCAACGATTCTAGAGTCTAAAAATCTGGGTTCAAACCCAAAGCCCGCTACTGATAGCTGTGTGGCATTGGATAAGGATTGCCCTGGTTTGCTCGTCTATGAAATGGGTTGGTGGTAGCCACCTCTCCGGGCTGTTATGCCAATGGAATGAGACAGTAGTTCTTTAACTAGGTGAAATTGGGGAAGCATTCAATGCATATTAATGAGTCTGAGCTGTGGCAGTGGAACTTACATGGACAACCCAAAGCAGCCAATTGGAAATGTTCTCAGGGCAGAATTAAAGCATTGTCCCCTCCAGAGCAGGTTAGAAACACTCACAGGATGGGTGGTAGTGGGCAAGGTGACAAGTGGGAAACTGAAGAACCCAATACACAGATTTCCAGGCAAGAATCTTGACTTAGTGTTGCCAAAATCTCCAGTTTTCAAAAGCAACTGACTTTTTAGACTAAAAGTCTTATTTTTAAAATGCTCATAACTCTTTTATCCATGTGGTACTTAAAGGCTCAGGATCACAATTAAAATAATAACACCACATGAGTCAATATTGCACACATACACACACACACACGCACATGTGCATGCGAATGATGATGACTCAGGGCAGTGATTTGCCCCCATTCTTACTCCATCCTCGTGACTCCTGGAAAGTTGCTTCGAGTCCTTATTTACTTGCAGCTTTATCTCCACCTGAGTTGGTTAGCAACTCAGGGGAAAAAGATAACCCAAAACAGGCTACTTAGGCTGGGACATGGTTCAGTTGGTAAAACGCTTGCTTTGCAAGCATAAGGACCTAAGTTCAGTTCCCAGAATTCATGTTTTTAAAAGCTAGACAAAGCACTGGAGAGATGGCTCAGTGATTAAGAGCACTGGCTGCTCTTGCAGAGGACCCGAGGTCAAATCCCAGCACCCACATGACAGCCAACAATTGTCCATAACTCCTGTTTCAGTGTATCTGATGCCTCCATGGGCACTCTATGATAGGGGTGCACTTACATACATGCAGGCATAACACCCATACAGATAAAATAAAAATAAATAAGCCAAACAAAAATAAATTTAAAGACAGATATGGTTTTATGTGCTTACAATCCCGGTGGTGGAGAGGAAGAGACATGGGTATTCTCAGGCTGGCCAGACTAGTTGAATAGTGAGTTCTGTGTCAGTAGGAGCTCTGCCCCATAAAAACAAGATGGATGGCATCCTGAGGAATAACAGCTGAGGTAGATTTATGACCCTTCTCCCACATGCATGTGCACTCCCCCCACATACCCCGCCCCCCCCCACACACAAAACTAAGCTACCTTCATTACTCAGCCTCTCTCTTAACCCAACAGAAACCTGCCTTGGGAATCTTAGGAATGGGGTGACATCCCTTAGGTAAACCTGTGGCTAATGGTATTGTACCACCCCATCCCAATTTCTTTCTTAGGCTGATTATGAAACAGTACCCAGTGTCCTCCCCTGAGGCTTTCATGGTGACTAAGAATATTAAGACCCTTTAATGAATCAAAGGTCATGTGCCATTTGCACATACTAACACTTCATTTTGTAATGTTTATTAGCTCCATTTGACTGGCTACACAGTTGAGGTTCCAGAGACCAGCCCATAAAGCTAGTGGGTATTTGGCACCAGATCTGAAGCCTCTAAGAGTTTTTCTTCTCCACCTTTTTTTGACCCCTGAACGTGTGAGCTCCATTGATGCAAGGCTAATCCTTCAAAAGGGCTCTAGAAAGATAACTTCTTCCCAGAAAGTGTGGCTTCCAGGAGGCTGTCCCTCTGACTGATGCCATCACCTCTCTGTGACTCACGGAGAGGCCTTCACCTTTCTACCTCCAGCTCTGGCTCTCAGTTACTGGAATCCACGTGTTTGTTTGTCTAGCAGTTAATATGAGCAGATGCCCCTCCCCCTCCCAGTCCCAGCTGTCCTGGCAACAGAAAGGCCTGCTTCTGGAGATGTCTCTGTCCTGGCCAGATTGGTGGCTTCCCAAGTAGGGAGCAGAGGAAGCATGTATCCAACACCCCTGTTCTGGCAGCCCAGAGACACATGCAGCTTCTTCACTGGGTGAAATCAATACGGAATTTAAGAAGTGGGAGGACTGTCAGAAAATAAAACTTCCCAAGAAATGGGGGTCCCAAGAGATAGGGTTACCAAGAGGTGAGGCCCAAACTCCTGCTTCTACCTTGTAGTGTGACCCTTAAAGCAAGTCAAGCCCTTCTTTAGGACCCAGTTGTTCTACCTTTTAAAAGGGACCAGAGGATTAGACCACAGGATCCCCTCCCCGGTTAAGTGTTAAAATCACATGTGAACTTTATCAAGCATCCATCCTGAAATCTCATCCCACCTCAGACAAGAATCTTTGAGTACCCAGTCATTCATGTTTCTGAAAGTCACCCTAGACTATTCCAGTATGAAGTCAGCATAGAGAAACACCAAATACGGTGATACCCACACAGAATTAAGAGTGCCCGGCACTTCCATGAAACCAACCATGAGCCAGACATGCTTCTGAGTGCCATTGTGTCAACATAAATTACCCACATACCCATGGCTTCACAACATCCTCAGGAGACAGATGCTATTTTAATGCCTATTTTATAGCTGAAGAAACTGGGACACAAACATGTTGTCCCAAAGCACACTGCTAGTAAGTTACAAAGCTGGGTATTAGAATGAAGGGCAGGCCACAAGAACCTGTGCCACGGAGGGTCAAGCAAGATGTCACGGGAAAAAAAGCAAGTGCCTTCTTGGCAGGTGCTGGACAATGAGCAGGAATTAACCAAACATAGAAAGGAAGCTTAGGAAGGAAACGGGTAGGAGAAGAGTTTAGCCAGGGCAGTTGTGGGGGGAGGAGGGGACAGGCCAAGGCAGTGATTACATCTGCCTGGACTCAGCTTCCATCACTGCCTCCTCAGCCCCGCCCCCACCCTGCGGATCCTTTCCTCCCCTGGTGCCTTCCTTCGCTCCGCAGCACTCACTGCTACCTGTAATTAGTTGATTCATCTGTTTAGTGCCCATCTCTGATGGCCAGAGCCTCATCCATTCCCCTGTGCCCTGCAGGAGTTTTGGAGTCGGGGAAGTAGGGGAGGTGTAGCTAGCAGAGCTGTGGCAGGGTAGTGACTTGTCCCCAGAGCAAGGTCAAGGTTCCATGACACACCCTGGAAAGGGAAGAAGGGAACACAGAAGGCAGGGCAGACATGCACACCCAGCATCCACCCAGCATCGCTGAACGCATACCCACCCGGGGTCTAGAGAACGGCACAGCTCTTAAAAGGAGTGGCTGAAAGCAAAGACTTGGGGGTCAGGAAGCTCTGGACATGAGTGTGGCCCTGCTACCATGCAGCTGTAAGCCTGTGTGTGGGTGACGTGGTTTCTCTGAGCTTCAGAATTTTTACTGTTCATCAGGGAAAATAAAAGCATCCACCTTGAAGATCAGTGGAAGTGATGCCCACAAAGCTCTCAGCAACATGAGTGACTGACTTAGAAGCATCTGTCCCTGACGCTAAAGAAAGGGCAGCAGGGAAGAATCAGATGCCTAGGTATGTTCACAACAAGCTTCCAGAAGGTTCCTGGTCACATAGGCTGAAGGTGAAGGGCAGACCCTCCCACCAGCGGCCCTCCATACTGTGTCCTCTACTGGGAAGAATCCATCCCTAGAGGCTTGGCTCCCTCCCCACGCCTCTCCCCACCCCTGCATTCCATCAGAGCCTTCCACCTGAGTCTTTCAGTGCATTAGTGGAGAGGCCAGAGGGCTGTTTATGGCTATCCAGTTGGGTGGGATGACAACTTCAGTTTACTATAGCCCAGGACTCTGTCTCTATACCATTGGATTGGTGGGGCTGACTGCAATCAGATGACTCAGGGGTAGGTTTTCTTTTACCCTGTTTTTCTTTTTTTTTTCCTGAAAACTTGTCAAATGCTCTCTCAAAGTGTAAGGAACACCGGTTCCCGTTGACAACAGACTCTTTAACATTGAAACCCGAAATGAGTAATACCAGCCACGTCATATAGAGTCACATTAACAAGTGGGAAAGACTTTGAAAAGGGCTGGGGAGATGGTTCGATCAGTAAGTGCTTGCCATGAAAGCATGAGGATTTGAGTTCAGTCCCCAGTACGCACTACAAAGTCAGGCGTGCTGGTGCGTGCTTGTAATACCGGTGCTGGGGAAGTGGAGGCAGGGACTCACCGGCCAGCCAACCCAGCCTACTTGGTGAGCCCCAATCCCAGTTTCTGAGATTGTCTCAGAAAACAAGATAGAGACTGAAGAATGACACCAGAGGCTGTCCTCTGACCTCCCCATACCAATGCATACACGTGCACATGCTCCTGCACACACATGTGTACCACAGACATAAGAAAAGCAAAAGGGGTAGGAAAACATATAGACACAAACACACACACACACACACACATACTCATGAACACAGGAACACATCGTCTGTCTTCTACTTCAGTCTTTTTTTGCTCAACCTCTATTTCTACAGTAAAATACCTTAACCTGGGACCGGAGATGACTCAGCAGTTAAGAGTGCTCACTGTTCTTACAGAGGCCCAGGTTCAGTTCCCAGCCCCACATGGCAGCTAACAACCATCCATAATGCCAGTTACAGGGGATCTGACCCCTTCTCCTGACCTCTGCAGGCACTGAGCAACACAAGAGTACTGACATATATGCAGGCAAAACATGTGCACACATAAAATAAAAATAATAAATAAAATATTTAAAAAGAAAGATGACTTAACCAAAGAGAATCCATGATATCCTGTGCTTGAACTTTGTAGAGTCTTTCAATCCTGTGAAATTCCAAACAAGGTTTACTGTGTGAAGATAAAAAGCCTTTCTTATTTCTCACTAATTTTCCAAGCGAATTTAACTTAAAGAGTGCTTGGAAAAATCCATCCCTTCCCTTTCTTAGGCTATGGCAGATTTTGAGCTGCCTCCCAGTAGCCATTCCTTGTTACCCGTGTTGATAAAGTCCCTCAATTTCTAACTAGGTTATTACCACCAGGTATAATCCTGCATTTCAAAGCCTCCTCTACATTTAGCTAACTCTAGCCATGTGATCAGTTTCAGTTAATGAGAGATGGGTTGAATTTTTACATGCGATTTCTACAGGACTGACTTGTCATGTTCTTTCTTCACTGTCCCTTCTCTGTTTTTCATGCTGGAATGCAACTGTGATAGATGGAGCTCAAGTGGCTCCCTGGTTCATGAGGCAGCTTTAGGAATGGAACTCGGAAAAATGTCACAAAGTACTAGGAAGATCTCCCTCCTACAGATGCTATGAGGCAGTGATAGACTAACCCTAGGCTTCAACATTAGGAAGAAATAAACTTCTCTTAGGTGTTCACTACCGGGAGTAGTGTTACTTCGTTATTTACAGACAAGGCTGATTCTAACTCAGATTCAGATTGATGCTAAGGCTATCCCTGACAGGAGCTATCTTGTTCATAATCTTTTTCTCCATTTCTATACATCCTTCCAGGCTCTTCCAGCCTCCCAATTCCCTACCCCCTGGCCCAAGCACAAACTTTAAGAACTTTCTGAGGCTGCACACTCCCAAGAGTTTTTACTCCCAGACCTTAAAAAATTTTTGCAAAACAGTTTGACCAACTACTGGTCAAACCTGCTCCTGTTCTAACCTCAGAAGCATTTGGGAGAGGAGCCTCAGGGTTCCAGACCTTCCAGTTTTCCCCTTCCCTTCCAAAGGAGCTCAGAGTCACTTTCTGCATAAGGAACTCAAATAGCAAGTATCCTCAATGTCCCATACTGAGAGGGACAGGCATTACCTTCCCAGACAAAATGTTGTCAAACAAGGGGATTGAAGACTTTACTCATCTAAGGGGCATTAGCATCGAGAATGGAATTTTTAATAGAGCCATGCCAACAGATACCAAAGGGCACAGTTGGGAAGTCTGTCTGTCAGAATCAGCTAGATTAGGCTGCAGTAACAAATAATACCTCAAAAGAACAAAGGTTTCTTTCCTACCTGTTGTGAAGTTGATGACTATGATGAAAGAGAAATCTATTCACAATCCCGACTGCAGGGAGCCCAGGGTCTCCCCTGCCCTAGTAAATGCTTTGAACTAGCAGTGACAGATATACTTTCTCCTTACCACTCATTGGCCACAAGAATTTACAAGGTTCCTTCTAAACACAGAAGCACTAGGAAGTGAATAGCTATCTACCCTATGTCCAGAAAGTAGAAAAAGAAGGTGTTTGAGTATGAACTGTCCCCTGCAGACTTATGCCTTTAAACACTTGGTTCCCAACTGGTGGTGCTGTTTTGGAAGGTTGGGGAAACTTTAAAACATGCAACTCGGCTGTAGGAAGTGGGATGCTACAGAGGCTTAACTGTTACAGTTCTGCCCTACTGGCTGCCAAGCTCTCTCTGCTTTCTGATGAGTGTCATGTAGCAAGCAGCTGCCAGTGTTTCCACTGTCCCACCCCAGCCGCTCCCACCAATATCACAAACTGGAGCCCCTGAACTGTGAGTCAAAATCAACCTGTTTTCTCACATCACTTCTGTTGGGTGTTGAGTTACATCAATGAGAAAAGTTAACTACTGCAGAAGGAGAAACTGGAAATGCTTGACAAACAAGTCCAATGGCAACCACACATCGCAAATGCCATTGAACACTGACTGTGAACCAGGTACTGTTCCCAGGGACCAGGGACACAGACATGAACAAGCAATCAGAATTAACACTGGTGGATAGGGGAACACAAACACAGAAGTAGGCAAGAAAACATAATCCTCAGGTCTAGTGGCAAACTCAAGGAAGAAAAATTACACCAGATGATACGAGAGAAGGCAAGATTAAGGGGCTGGGGAAGGTGTCTCTGAGTAGGTGAAACTTAAGTAGAGACATCAATGAATTAAGAGACTGAGGGAAAGTGTTTCAGGAGGTGGAAACGGCAGAAGGCAGAAAGCTTCTGTTTGAGAGACAGGAAGCCCCTGTGGATGAAGAATAAAAGTGGGGGACACGACAGCAGGGGATCAGATGAAGGTAAGCAGGAGCTTTCCTGTCTTCAGAGAGCTTTCCTGTGTCTGCAGTCATTTTAATTATGTGTTTGGTTGTGTCAGACTCATGAAAACCTGAGTTTCTGCCTACTCGGTGCCTCATCTCTAGGCTGTGGGATAGTCTTTACACACAGGACTGGGTAAGCATGCAGCAAAGAAATGACCGAATGAGAAAGTGAGCACACTCCATCCTCTCCTCCTCTGTTTGCTCCACCATGCGTGTCTGGTAAGTGGCACTACCATGCTCCCAACTGCACATCCAAGCAGCACATTTGATGTGACCCTTCTCTCCCCTTCTCTCCCCCTCCCTCCCTCCCTCCCTCCCTCCTTCCTCCCTTCCTTCCTTCCTTCCTGCAACTCAATCCACATCCTAATGTTTCTTGCCTTCTGTCAGACAATAGCTAAGTCCATGCCACCATTTTACCTGGACCACTACCGCTACTACCAGACCCTGCTGGTCTCCTGGGAGACATGTCCCCACAATGCACACCCAGCGGGCCAGCAATTTTCCTACAGTTCAGTTCCCCTCAATCCCTCCTTTTCCAAACATTCACTGGTTAAGTCAAGCTCCTGAAAGGAGTCTACCAGGCACTCTGTGGTCCCCGACATTCTGACTTCTCAGCAGTCACGGGTACTGACAATATCTTTCTGAGCTAGGCTTTTCTACCACTGTGACAAAATGTCCGAAATGAAAAATGTGTAAGGAAGAAAGGTTTCAGAGGTTTCAGCTGATTTCACTTGACCCTTTTACCTTCAGGCCTGAGGCATGGCAGGGAAGCAAAGAGACAAACAGGAAGGGTCTGGAGTCCCAATATCCTCTTCAAGACCACGCCCCCAATGACCTAACATCCTTCCACTAGGCTTTACCTCTTAAAGGTTCCACCACTGCAAATAGCATCACAGACTGGTAACCAATCCTCTAACACATGGGCCTCTGGCAACCATAGCAATCATTATTATCTCTGTGGATCATCAAAAGCAGAAAAAAGCAGTACTGTTTCAACCTTATAGCAGACAAGACAGAAGCCGGGGAGGCTGGCTAGGTCAGTTACCCAGCGCAGCAGCATAGACAAGATTCAAATCCAGGTCTACTCAAGTTCCTACCGACTCACTTTACTGTCTTTCAGCAGTGAAGTGCAGTACTATCACTTCCTGAAAACTCGCAGCTGTGGTATCAGCCATCTGGAGTCAGAATAACTACTAGACTCATGGAAGAGGACTGGAGTCTAGAGCAGAGATCCCAAGAGCCCAGGGCCTCCTTGCCATCCTCAGGGATGGGTGGAAACAGTATCGAGTGGTACTTTTCCATAGCCAAGCCCATGTAGCTGCAGCAACCCCTTAGGCCCACCATACGCCTATCAAGCTCTGAGCAGCTTCCACACCAGGAATGCAGAAGGATTCCTCCTGTAGCTTGTACGCTGCTAGCCTATCTTAGGCCGCTTCCATTTCCTCAATGTCAGTGTGCCTAGTGTCATACAGTCTACAGAGAGAGGGCTCCAGAAAATCAGACCCAGTGAGAAGATGAGAGATAGGGTGGTAATGCAAAGATCATCTGTGGTTGGTAGGCTGGACTGGGATTGGAGGGCTGGGGTCTGGCTGGGCATGCAGGGAGAGCAGGTGTCACGACCTCAGTTCACAGTTCCAAGCACAGGTCCTAGAGCTTGTCTATACAGAGTAGACTCTGTGTCTTAGATTACTGAATAAATAAATGTGGTTAACAATGGCATGACTGTTCCCAAGAATTGTTATAAGGATTAAAAGAGGTGGCACATGTAGGTCACATAGCAGAGCTTGGCACATGGTAGTTTCCAAATAATGAAGGGTCATTGTTCACACAGTGGGCACACAGTACTAACTCTGGGTTTGTTACTGTTACTGCCTTGCTGCCATTTCTATTTGTAGAGGTGGTCAGGTCATGAGATATTTGGAAAGAATTTTGGAGGAAAGAATAGGAAGACATCAGAAATCAATAAGTAAGCCTTAGTTCTGTGGGATTATGAGGGCATAGATGTGACCAGGGAGGATCCATGTGGGTGGTTTATTTTGCTTTGTCTATTTACTCATTTGTTTTTTATAGGGTGTGTGGCAACCAAAGAGATTTGAGCTTGAGATCCAGAAAGACCTGGGCTTAGAATCCATACACTGCCAAGATTGGCCTCAGTTTTCTCCTCTGTAAAAAGGGTATGGTGTGAAAACTTCTTTGCACTGCAGACATCTCAGTAAATTTCCCTATGTTGTGACTGTATGTCAAGTCTGTCATGTGGGACCAGGCAGACCAAACTTAAGGCTTCTCAGAGGATATCATCTATTCAAACAGGCCCTGCTGCACCTCGCCATGGCTCTCTCTCAAGGACCTGGGGTTCCACTGCAGACAAGACACCCAAGGGTGCTGTCTATAAGAGGTGCAGTGTACAGTGTCAACTACAGAGAGTCTGAGTAAAGGAAGAGAGAGAGAGAGAAGCTAGGAACACAGATCTCCCTGAACCTAGAGCCTCAGTGAAGGAAGGATCACCCTGGCTTCCATAAAGACAGTTCTGAGCCCCTGGGATTGTGGATAGAACAAGAGGCAAAAGTGTCACTAGAAAACCATGTCTTCGAGAGACACCCTCCCCATCTCCAGCAGTCTTTGGTGGTGGCTGATGGGCAGGTTAAGGGATGGGAGGCTGAGAAGGGCAGGGGGCTGAGCTGTCCTTGGAGGGGAAGATGTACATCTCACTGAAATATAAAAGAAACTCAGGCAGACCTGAGTATTTTCCCTGTCTACCTGTGTGACTACAGGTTATTTCTTCTGCCCCCAGGGATTCCAACTTCAGGAATGCAGGGTGACATCACCCTTTCCCTGAGCGATCTCTTTTGAGGATTAATTGTGGTATTTCCTGTGTGAAAGCTTTAAGAAGATGGTAGGCACAGGATGTTCACTCTGGCTCCTGGAAAGCACTTGCTCACATTCTCTCTCTCTCTCTCTCTCTTTCTCTCTCTCTCCTAGGATCTCATCTTCCTCTGGTGGGCGAACCAGCCCTAGGGGGTTTCTTCCTCTCCTCCACTTCTTCTGAGTCTGATCTCCTATTTTCAGCTGGTTGATGATTGCCCATGGTGTTTACTGAGCCCTTTCCCCACATGTCATCTTACTTCTCAACAGGTGGCTTGGTCAGCAGGACTAGCAGCTGTCTCTTCTCAACTTTCCCAAACGGAAAGCTGGCCTGAGTTGGGAATGCAGCAAGAGCCCATAGAGAAAGGGACACCAAAGAGTTTGGGAGGACCACAGGGCAAGGCCCCGGTGCTATCATCCCTCTGGGGTTATTATAAGCGTTCCCAAGTCCCATTGGCTGTGTGACCCAGGGAAGGTGGCTTCATCTCTCTGAACCATGAAGACTCTATGAGTTCAGGAATAAAACTTCTACAGCTAGATATGGTGGTACACATCTGCAATCCAGCACTCAGAGCGCTAAGGCAGAAGAATCTCAAATTCCAAGACATCCCAAACTACATAAAAAGAATTGGGCTCAAATGAAAAAACAAAAACCTTGTTGAACACAGGGCCTGGTACATACAGTTGGTGCTCTATTAGTGTATGCCACAACTCTGATTTCAAAGAGGTTACAGCAGTTGGATGGATCAAAGCCAAACAGCCTAGGTGGAATACCAGTCCTACCAACTAGAAGAGATATATAGACTTGGGCAAGTCTCCATGTGCCTCAGTTGCCCCATCTATAAAGTGGGGATACTAAAGGCCCCTTCCAGAATCACAGGTTTGTAGGGGGGATTAGATGAGTCAACAGGTTAACTTTAAAATGCTGAGGGCAGAAGGTAATAACTGGCAAGGGTCCCGTGAACAGTAACTGCTGCTATTTCTGTTTTCTAGCCACATGGCCCTCAGTCTTAAAAATAAGAAGACAGGCACTGGGGATATGACTCACTTGGTAGAGTGCTTGCCTAGCATGTATGAAGCTTTGAGTTCAATATCCCACACAGCACAAATGGGACAGAGTGGTCACACCTGTAATCCCAGTCCTTAAAAGGTAGAAGTAGAAAGATCAAGCATTCAGGGTCATCCTCTAGAACATAAGGAATAAGGTCAGCTTGGGTTACTTGAGATTCTGGCATGGGGCGCCGGGGGTGAAAGAGAAAGAGAAGAAGCCTAGGTCATGATGGAGGCTCAGTTTCCTGCTGTCAAGCTTCTCCTCCTCCCTGGTTCTTCTTGAGGTTTCCAATGGACTTGTGCAAAGAGGCCTGGGAGAGGAAGAGAGGAGGGCCTTCCAGAACACACACCCTCCAAGGAGACTAGCCCATAAATCAATACAGATTAGCTGTACACACAGGCTCACCACAGCACCCACCCAAATCCATACACACTCAACTGAGAGACCACACTGCCCCCACCATCCCACCTACTCAAGAGCCTCACCCCAGCTCCCACCTGGTCCCAGGCAGGGCTAGATTTCTCCCTGCTCGTCACATGGTGACTGTCTCCATAACTAGCTGCAGGCTCATTTGGTCCCTCCCAGCTGCAGTCTGTGCCCAGTCATGACGTCAGCCCGATGCTTCTGGTCTGATGAGCTCATCCCGAAAGGAGGCCACCCAGTCACTGGGGATGTGTCATGCCGGGGGAGAGAGACCTTTTCCCCACTGGAGCAAAAGCTAGGGGTCTCCGTTAGTCCACTCTGTGCAGGTTTGGGATTCAGAAGAACTCACTTTCCAGCAGGGCTCTGATATCCCATACCTATATGCAAGGACCAATGCTTTACACCTGTTCCCCACCTGAAAAACAGGGTGACAGTCATAATGACAGTGTTGTGAATATTTAATGCAATGTTTGCAATAGCTTGTGGCAGTGAAAGACACACAGGAGACAATAAGCAATGGTGACTGTTTTCTGTACTATTATTTTTAGCAAACTGTCTCATACAAGCACAGCTTCATATCAAAATAATTTTCTCAACCTGTGACTCACAAATTCCTTGACACCCTAACCTACCCCCACTGTAAAGAAGACAGAACAGGGACCCTGAAGCTCACAGAGGGAGGATGACGTGTCCCAAGTTGCCTACCTGCTGGAAACAGGGCCAAGACTGGAGCCCAAGCCCAAGGCACCTGTTAGCTGAAAAAATGCTTTGTAAATTCATTCCTCCAGCAGCACAGAGGAGCAGGAAAGTCTAGAAATAGGTCTTCCTTGGCTTTGGATTTGAGAAATGATGCCCCTGCCTGGGGGAGAGCACATCTGGGTCATCACTGTTACCACTCACAGTAAAAATATAAGCCTGGCCTGGTGGTGACCTGTAGTCCACGCTGCTCAGGAGGCTAAGGCAGGAAGATCAAAAATTCAAGGCCAACCTGGGGCACAGAGTGAGCTCAAGGCCAACCTGGGTAACTTAATGCAAGCTTGTTTCAAAATGAAAAATAAGAAAGCAAAAGGTTTGCCGTACCTACACTTAGACTTGTTTACAGATATACATGTATTCATGCACACATTAAAGGCCAGGAGCCACATGTGAGGGATAACAGTACACACTTAGAAAGGAGACCGGGAGAAGGTACTATTTGGTGATGAGGAAGGACAGAATCCATGCAAAAGGACAGCTGAGTGGTGAAGGAGGAGAGAAAGCTATTTTTTTTCTAGTTTCAACCCCGTCATAGTGGGCTCCCCCTGCCCCTTTTCTCATGGTGGATTTACATGAGTGAAATGTAATTGATAGTGATGATATAAAACCCTAAGCAAAGATTCATGGCTTCAGAGTGGCCATTCTAGCTGTCCACTTAGTTCCCTGAGCAACACAGTTTGGGACTGGGCAAGAACCTAGGTGGCTTCTTTAAACCAACTGTGTGATGTTTTTATTTGTGAGTTAATTACAATAAAATGATTTTAGTTTAAAAGAAGAAAGAAGGAGCTAGGGCTGAAGCTCACTGGCAGAACACTTGCCTGGCATGGGTGAGGCCCTAGGTTCAATCCCCAGTACTGCCAAAAAAACCAAAAATGTTGCTTTGGGTTTAACTGACTCAGTAGTTAAGAGCTCTGGCTGCTCTTGCAGAGGACCTGGATTCGGTTCCCAGCACCCACATGGTGACTAACAACAATCTGTAACTCCAGGGAATCCAATGCCCTCTTCTGGCCTCTGAGGGCATTACATTTACATGCATGCAGGCAAAACACTCATACATGTAAAATAAAAATGAATTTTAAAAATTTATTTTTGGTCTTTTTGAAGTAGGGTCTCCCTGTAGACCCAGCTGACCTGGAACTCACTATATAGACCACGTTGGCCTTGAACTCACAGAGATACACCTGCCTCTGCCTCCCAAGTGCTGGGATAAAGGCGTTTACCAACAAACCCCACTTAAAAAAAAATTTTTTTAAGAAAGAAATTCAACAGATTAGGGAGGCAACTCCGCAGTATAGCTCTTCCCTAGCATGTGCAAGGCCCCTTGTTCCCCTCCCAGTATCATGGTCAATCAATGAAATAAATAAATAAATAAAACAGAAACTATCAATGACTGTTCCCTCCTATACACAATGGGACAGCAGTAGGCCTTTACCTTTCATGGTTGTGGGGGAGGATTCCACAAGTTAATATTCATCCAGCACTCAAGAGCAGGTCTGGTGAAAGCAAAACATTATGCAATTGATAACTAGAGGTCAAAATACTAAAGCACAAACCCCTGAGTGCACAAGAATGACCTCACGAATTTCAGATGACACCCAAGCAGGCTGCTCCTCCTTTCCCACAGATGGGAAAACAGACAGCTCAGGCATGTCTGAGAATAATATTACAGCTGAAAATGTTCCTTTGCTTCACCAAACGTCAGTCAGGCTCCTTCCTCGAGGGCTCTCCATGCATGTTTTTCTAACATCCAGTTCTTCTAACATCTTTTAAGAAGAACTTGTCAGTTTACCTACCACCCCCCTGGTCAGATGGATGTTCACTCTCCATGTCCCTTAAGTACGTGTCCTCCATTAGTCCAAAGGTGAGGGCTGCTCACCCTGGTTTGTCTGGGACAGGACTCTTCCTTAGATCAGTTTAGTCATTTTCCACCCCTTGACCTCCTGCTTCTAGTCTTTAAATCCCCACTTGCCCATGCTGTGTTGGGAGCTGAGTACAGTCTCCCTGGTGACAAGACCTACCTATCACAATCGAAGACCCACTGCCCGATAGTGCCCCTCTCGCCATAATTTAGCAAGTGTCATTTGAACACTATGATTTTTGTTGTTGTTGGCCATCCTCAGAAGGCGGAGGCTATGAGACTTTGGCCACATTGTTAAGTGGAGAAGTCCATCTACCTCCCAATCTACAGATTGCTGTTGGTCTTCTGCAGGTCCCCAGGGTGGGAGGCAAGAAGCATCTGGCTCTGCGGATGGTATTTCCAGAGGGTGACCTGAGCCCTCAGCCAGGAGGAGAGTTATTAATAGTCTGGCTTGAGTGCCTTGTCCCGCACTTTAGCGCAGGGGTGGACGCTCCTGGAGGCAGGGGGGAGGGCGGAGCGGAGCAGCGACAGGGGGAGGAGATAGTGAAGGAGAGGCTGGCTGGACTAGAATGCCATGGCCCCTCCCAGCACCCCACCCCGGAGCCCAGTTGTTCTCGCAGCGGATTCTCGGGGGCTGGTTCATCACCTCCGAATACTCTAGTGACAGGAGACGCTTGCAGAAACCCGCCCCCAGCCCCCAGAAGCAAATAAATACAAGGATCCCAGCCCAGAAGCCAGGAGAAGTTTCTAGGCGTGCGTCCCTGAGGTTTACTAAGCTCTTGGCTGTACTCAAGACCTCAGCGGCTTTGGCTGGGAGCCTGTGCACCCTGGGAGGACGGTGACTCGCTGATAGCCTGCTCAGACAGGAGAGAGAGGCCCTCTGGGATTCTGCTGGGCCACAGGGTGTCATCTTTGGGGGCCTGGAACCCAGCCTGCTGTGCACCACCATTCTGGGCAGCAGATGGTTGAGTTTGTGGCTGACAGAAGATCAGTGTTTTTTGAAGTGGAGAAATAAGCTCTGAAAACCTTCTCAAGCCACATCACCTTTCTGTGTGACCTTGGGTAGGTGGCTGTGTTTCTCTGAGCCTCTGTTTCCCCTCTGAACTCAGAAGACACCATGGCTGATGGCCAGATGCCCTTCTCCTGCCATTACCCGAGCCGCCTGCGTCGAGACCCCTTCCGGGACTCGCCCCTCTCTTCCCGCCTGCTGGACGACGGCTTTGGCATGGACCCTTTCCCCGACGACTTGACAGCCCCTTGGCCTGACTGGGCTTTGCCTCGGCTCTCCTCTGCCTGGCCAGGGACACTGAGGTCCGGCATGGTGCCCCGAGGGCCCACTACCACATCCAGGTTTGGGGTGCCTGCTGAGGGCAGGAACCCCCCACCCTTCCCTGGGGAGCCCTGGAAAGTGTGTGTCAACGTGCACAGCTTCAAGCCGGAAGAGCTGATGGTGAAGACAAAGGATGGTTATGTGGAGGTGTCAGGTGAGTGGGGGGCCAGGCAGGGTGGGGCTCCAGGAGAGGGTGAAGGTTCAGCCCAGACCAGGCTCCCTAAGAGGGGACTTGTGACAGCCAGCATGACACAGGTGACCTCAGGGGTGAAGAATGTAGCCCACGATGTTATCATATTAACCTTAGGGAAGAACTCTTCTCCCTGGGCCATCAGAAATCTTGCTATGATCCACTGCTGGGATCCTGGGGATGGGGTACTGTATTCACCTGAGAATTGTCAGAGAAATAGAAACCAGGTTGGATATTTTGACATGGGCAACTTAATATAAAGAAGAGGCCAGGCACATGTAAAAGGATTCTAAAGACAAAGCAAAAGGGGTTATCACATTCCAGAAATCACAACACAGGCCAGAGGAGCTCTGATAGCAGTAACCAACCTGTGTTTTAAGCAAGTCACTTCTTTTACCCCAGAAAGGAAACTGAGTCTCAGGGGTAATTAGAATAATTCAAATGGTAACCTTGGTGAAGTGTTGACCATCTGCCAGGCACCTGCCAAACCATGCCATAGCACCTGGCAGCAGCTACTTTAATCCCCAGAGGAGGTGGGCCCTGCTTATCTCCTTTCACACAGAGGAAACCGGGGCACTGCTAAGGGTTCCCAACCAAGGCTGGGAATTGGGAAACTAAAGAAAACAGATTTTTTTTTTCAGCTGGGTTGCCAAATTTCAAAGCTAAAATTAATTCTTTGATTCGGTCTCTACATAAGAAAACAAAAAAACAAACAGAAAACCAAAATTAGCTTTCTCCAGGCCCCGAGTCCCTTCTTATAAACCCAGAAGGCTGAGGCCCAGGCAGGCCCTAATCCCAGATCATACAATGAGTCAGCAAAAGAACCTGAGTACAGTTTAGGCCAGGACACAAGGCATGGCCTAGGGTTTTCACAACCCTATTGCAACCTGGGTGAAAGAACGCTCTGCGGGGAAAAGAGAAGAGACAGGAAACTCTGGGCTTCAGAAAAGCTTTCTTCTGCTTCTCTCCCAATTAACATGCCATTAAAAAGAGCTTGTTCCTGGTAGAGGCCTGGCAGCCAGAAAAATCAATAAAAGCCATTGCAAACAGTGGGCAGGGGCAAGCCCCAGCAGTGTTCAAGGAGGAGTAGGAAAGTCACTCAAGACAGGATTAGAAACATCAGAGGCTCTGGCACCGGTTTTGGGTGTGGTGGGCCAGACACACTGGGGCACGTGCTGATGTGGGGGTGGGCTCTCTGAGTTCGCTGGGTAGCCAAACACAGTTCAGGAAAAAAAAAAAAAAAACTGGCTCTGCCACTCACCAACCAACAGGATGAGCCCATTACTTTTTTGTGCTTCTTATTCCTTATCTGGGCATCAAGGTTCACGTGGCCATTCAGGAAAGATGATGATAACATTACACAGAGTGATGTGGGGTGTGTACGTGGACATGCCTGGGTCACCAGGAGATAAGTTGTTATTGTCATAAACAACACCATCATAGTGGCCATGGTGTGGGCATGTGGGACAGTCCCAATAAATAATAAGTGATAGATACTCTTTGAGACCTGGCTTCACATTCCAGCACTGCTGTTTGTTGCAGAATGGGTATAGACAAGGAAGCCTTTACTACTCTGGGTCTCAGTTTTCCCATCTGTGGATTGGGATCATGATCATACTTGTCCTGTAAGGCTGAAGCGAAGATTTAATATATGTAGACTCTATACTATGTCCGCAGTCTGTAAAATGGAGTTAATAATAGTGCCTGCCTGGCGCTTGGAACTCAGGGTAGTTATTTTGCCACACCCTTGTTCTTGTTTAATTACAGTTGTTTAATCCCGGCTGCTTCCAGATCGCCCACACCCTGTCTTTTCTCCATCTTCATTTAAAGGCTCCTCTTAACAGGTGGAGTCTGACAGCCACAGGCTGAGATTCCAGCTAAGAACCTCACTGATTGATCGAGAAGCGTGAGGTGTGTCACAGAGACTCAGTATCCACATCTGTAAAATGGGGACCCTGGAACCCAAGACAAAAATGATAAATCCTGTACGTGTACAACTAGTGGCTGTAGCAACACAGCCCTCTGAACACATGTGAAAGCTTTCTTTCATAAAAGAAGTTTAAGAACTCTATCTGGAGCTCCATGCAAAAACAGCTTCCTGAATAGCTTCATGAACCTCAATGCCCAGATGCTTTTAAAAAACTGTTCTCAGAGTGTGGGTAGGTTTGTAACACCACTCCTGCCCATTTTACAGGCAATGAAATTGAGACTCAGAGCAGCTAGCTCACCTAACTAACCGCCTGCTTCCTCTGTTGGCAGTATCTAACCAGCAGAGCCAGTCCTGCCTGGAGGTGTGTTGGCTGAATCTGGTTGACCGTGGGGCTGGCTAGGTTCTACCCACCCCCCATTAGGGCCTCAGCTTCACTGCTGGTCTCACAAAGAGATGGACTAGGTCAGTATTTGACAAATTATCTGTTTTAAGGTGTTACTAGGTATCTGGAAATTGGAGGAAAGGGTCCTCTGAGTTTTAGAAGATGCCGGAAGAGCCAAAACCATGAGCAAGCTGGCTCCTTGCAGGACTCCTCAGAGAGTTCCCTTCCTTCAGGTAGTATTCGGATCTCCGAGAGGCAGCTCTGTCTTCTCTGACCATTCCAGGGTAGTGTTTGGAAAATGCCGAGCTAGATGCTTTCCCTCACGCCTCACATTCCACCCCCATCCTGCAACCACTAGCCAAGAAACCGTCTCTTCATGGGCCACGGGGCCAGGTCCTGCCTGGCTAAGGGAAGACCTGGAAAGACCTGAGGCCTTATTCCAGCTCCTTCTTTAATCCCAGAACTCTGCTCTCCCTGGAAACAGCACCTGCCTTTTTTGGTGGAGGCAGTGATGTTCCCAGCAGCCACTACTTTCCATCTGGCACTCACATCTCTCTAGGGCATGTAGGAAAAAAAAAAAAAATCACAGCTTCGAGAGAGCTCTACTGTCCTGGGACTGCAGAGAAGCTCTTTCTTTCCCAATCATCATCATTACTTTCTTCTGCTTACAAAAATTAAATGATCTGATGGTAGGAAAATGCAGATTAGAAAGCACAATGAAAAATGAAAAATGGCTGCTCAAGGAAGGAATGGAATGCAGATGACATGCAAATGGAACACCAGGATGGCCCATCTCTTTCGGTTACCCTGTCTCCTTTGCCAGGCCTCCCTTATGGAAATCTTGGAGTTTCTTCTTCTCAGAGACTCTCCCTCCTTCCCCTAGCCCACATTCTGTTTTCAGAGCGTGGCTTCTGACCCCTTCAGTTTCTCAGGAGCCCTTCTTCCTCTAAACATCCAATTAATTTACAGGGGTTCACCTCTGCAGTTTGCAAGGACTATCTGACTCACTCCATTGTCCCTCCAGTACTCGGATCATGCAGGAATTGCCCCTTCATTTTGGAGAAGAATAAACTGAGGCTCAGAGAAGGGTAGATCTGTGTTAGGAAATGTCAGAGCAGGGATTCACACCCAGATACCAGAACTCAGAAGCAAACAGGTTGCAGAGTCCTGAGTCTTTCTGCATCACTTCCAGACTGTTTGACTTTGGATATATCACTTAGCCTCTCTCGGTTTGCCTATCCACACAGTGATTGTAATAAAAGTTCCCACCTTCTGAGGTGATTGAAAAATTAAAGGAGTTGGTATAGGCTGTTTGCTGAGAAGAGTAGCTGGTACCACATGCACATACCGCTTGATTCACTAGAGGATGAAGGCCCCACAGACACATCGCAAACCCAAAATATCCCACATCTAAAGTGCATTAGACTGAATATTGTGGCTGAGCCCTATTTACCTTGAACATGCTCGAAAAATTACACCGGCCTACAGTTGGGCAAAAACATCTCACACAAAGCTAATTTTCTTACAGTGTTGATGCTCTCATGTAATTCATTGAACAAATGAAAAACAACATGGTAGACAGAGTAGAACATAGTAAGTTGAGAGACTATAAGGTAGGGAACGTCTTTCTGAGCTGGCTGTCGCTCCTTCTTCATTATCATCACCATTATCACCATCACCATCAGTTACCAGAAGAGCAGAAGGATGGCAGGATGCAGAAAGGCTGAGTCAGAGGTCCTGGCCTGTCCCCAGGGGAAGCAGGCTTCAGAGGCCCAGCCTCAGGGAGGGGACCAGAGAACAGACAGTGTTCTTCTGGCCACAGGCCCATGCTGGGACAGGGTAACTGCTTGTCATGGAGTTGGAGAGAGTAACCTCTTGGAGTGACAGCACATTCACAGAATGATATGTTCTGGCCACCAGGCACTCCAGTTTAAAAGTGAATTCTTGTCAATAGACCTTTCCTCCCTGCTATCAGAGAATAAGCTGGTGTGGGCTTTCTTGAGGGCTACTTGACAATATGGGTCAGGCCTTAGAAATTCTAAAGCTTGAACGAAATCTCCCAGAAGTCACTGGGCATGGTGTGAAGATCTAGCTGAAAGAATAGAGTACAATGAGGGGCCTTCCAGTGTGGAAGCCTTGTCAGTGCCCCAAATTAAGGGACCGACTAAATAAGTCATTATGTATTCTTGCAATGGAATATTGTGCAGCCACTTATAAATCATGTTGTGTTGGATGTTGGGAGATGGCACGGCACTTGCTGCAGCAAGCATGGGGTCCTGAATTTGATTCCTCAGAACCCACATAAAAATCTGGGTACAGCAGCATGTGCCTATAATCCCAACGCTTGGGAGGAAAATACAGAAGGATCCTTGGTGCCTGTTGGTCTCACATGGTAGAAAAAGAAAACTATTTCCTACAAGTTGTCCTCTGACCTTGTAGGAATGTGCCTCAGCCCCAGCACACTTAATAAACAAATGAATGAATGAATGAATGAATAACTAAATAAAATATAACAAAAGCATAAGCGGAAAAGCAATTGAGAGAGACAATATTTATCTCTAGCAGGCACGCGCACGCGCACACACACACACACACACACAAAATCATGATGGCAAAGAATATTTGGAAATATGGAAAAATAACCAAAATATCTTAGCAAAAGAAGAATCTATATCAAGCACAATGGGTAGAATGATCCAATCCATTTGGTGTGATGTGTGATACACAGCTGTACCCCATAATTTCCTGCATTTCTAAGAACCATTTTCTGTGTCTGGAACATGTATAGATGCTGTTCATGGCTTTCTAGGGGCAATGGAACTGTGATTTTTATAAATTTATTTTCTACATTTCTAACATACATATGCATTATCTTGTAATCAGGAAAAGTTATTAAAGGAATGATTAATGATAAAATGTATTACTAATGCAATCACCTATTGATGATGAGTATAAGACAGTCTGAACTATACCCCAACACTGTCTTTGTGAGTTGATAGTCTGTATTCAGAAGCTCTCAAAAAAGACCTCCTCCAGTGTAGAGGACGGGCCTGGACTCTGGAATGTGGCTTCACAAAGGCTGGGGAGTAATGTGCAGGCACTGAGTGATGGTTGCACCAGGCCCTAATCCTGTTTGTTTAACGAAAAATTGGAGACACATTCTCAACTAAAGAAACAAAACAAAACAGAACAAAAAACAGAGGATTGAGGGAGGGCAGAGAGGATCACAACTCGCTGTGTGAACTGCAGTAGAGAAGCCTGCTGGGTCCCAGAGTCCTTCTGTAGACTCATCTTTTTCCACCATAATTGGAAGGGGAAATAGCCCCGAGGAGGCGGGGCGGCTGGAATTTGCATCTCTGGTTCTAAGGCTCCCTCCCTAAAGAGAGGTCCCTTAGGAGAGGCTGGGAGTGTTCAGCAGATTGAAGCATTAGTTCTGGCTGTCCTTAATGTGGCACAAAAAGCTAACTGAAATCTGAGAACAGAGGGGCGGGAAACCCCAGCACTTGGCCTTGATTCCGAGAGAGCTGATTTCAAGCCAGGGGTAAACATGCAGTTTCTAGGTGACCTTGAATCCATTCTGAGGCCTCAGTTTCTATTTCAGTAGCAAACAGGGAAATAAGCTGATTCTCTGAGCTGGGAAAGGGTCCTGGGTGGCCAAGAAGCCCTGGCATGGACTTGACGTCTTCCTTCCGCTCATCTGAGATGCTAACTCCTGGGTTCTGCAGGCTGGTTAGCAGACATAGTAGGCTAAGTGGCCTACTGGAAAACAGGTGTCCCATTTTAACATCCCGTTGTCACATACCATCATCAAAATCTCCTTTTCTGCCCATCCTGTTAGTTTATCCTCACAGCTAGCCTGGGAAGGCAGGCTTGAGTCTGTATTACAAAGTCCCGGTGCTGCTCAAGTCCTGGAATTCAGACCAACCCTAAGCTACAAAACAAGGCGGAGGCAGAGCCAAGATTCAAATCCAATGAGTCCTTGAAATGATGCCCGAAGGACAAAGATGTTCACATAAGCCTCTGTCTTCCAGGCAAACACGAAGAGAAGCAGCAGGAAGGTGGCATTGTCTCCAAGAACTTCACAAAGAAAATCCAGTAAGTAGCCTCACAGGGTGGACTGCAGGGTCGGACTAGAACCCGGGCTGTGGAACCCACTTCTGAGGTCTTACTCTCTTAATAAACACATCCTGGGGTAGGGAATTGAACTCCCATACCTAAAGGGGAGGAGATGTCATAACAAACATGCAACAGGGCCTGAGGAGGGGTGGAGGACACAGACTACCATCTCGTTGCCTCTGTTACCGCAGCAGGGAACAGAATGGCAAGCACAGACAGGGTGCTCCTCCATCTGGGTGGTAGAGCCAAGACAGAGCACCAGTCACCATGGGATAACTGTGGCGCCCTCAGTGTAGGATCTTGTGTGGTGTGTGTGTATGTGTGTCATTTATGTGTGTATTGTGTGCATGCACTTACGTGCACATAGAGTCCAGAGGTGGACAAATGTCCTGCTCTATCACTCTCTACCTTATTCCCTGAGACAAGATATCTCACTAAACCTAGAGTTGGGCTAGAAACCCCATTAATCCTCCTGTCTTTGTCCCAGTGCTGAGTTTACAGACAGATGTGGCCATACCTGGCTTTTTACATGGGTGCTGAGAATCTGAACTCAGATCTACATGTTTGTGCAGCACGCAGTCTTACCCACTGAACCATCTCCCCAACTTCTTCAAATAAAACCTTTTGGGAGCTGCTCACTATAGGAGAATACTTATGCTCCTAGCAGGCCTAGTAAAGACCAAATTGGATGGTTTTCACCCTTACCAACCATGGAGTTTGGAGGTTGAGACACTGGGACTGAGGAAGGACCAATTTTGCTGAGAGGAAGGAGTCCTGTGAGCCTTACAAGTGCAGTAAACAGATAGCCAGGCTGAGACAATGGATCAGGGCCATCTGGGGTCCCTAACCGGCAGTCCCTGCAGGGAAAGAAGGCTCAGTGAGGATGCTGGCTGCATTGGAGGCACAGCTGCTAGATGCCTGGCATGCATCATCTCTCTCATCAGCATCTCTTGGGTAGGTGCATTTCTAGCCCTCAGGTCTTTTCTCAGTTGTCACTATGTTGGCCTCCGCACTGGAGGTGTACAACAGGGAGACGATGCATTCATTGCAAACCTTCCTTGTATTCTGGAGAAACTAAATCTCTCATTGATGAAAGGGCATAGCTAAGGCTTACAGAAAGAATTTAGCATAACCCCAAACAGGTCACTGACTTCTGAGTTCCACATTCAGTCCTTCAGTAAAGGACACTGCTTCCAGCCTTGCAGGCCATGGTAGAGGCTAGTGCAGGTTCGCATACAGGCTGCCATTCTTCTTGCAATTATATGTGGGCTCCACACTAGTCCTGGTAAGGATGACTCATAGTAGAGAGATGGCACCAGCTGAATTCTGATATTTCTCTCTCTTTGGGAGGGTGCGTCCCCGTCTCGTCTCTGTGCTTGTCCCCTTCCTGACCTTCCCAGTACCTCCATGGTGCTTGGAAACCCCATGGAAACTTCCCAACAAGGTACCTACTAAATGCTTTCTTCTTCACATTTGCTGGCTTGCTTGAATCTGTGTGACCTTCACCTCTCCCTAGCCCAGCCTCCAGATCAAATAGAACTGAGGGGAGAGGATGGGGAAGAGGAAGGAATCTGGGCACTGCTATTTCCTTCCAGATGCTCAGACCCAAGTACAGAATGGAATCACTAATAGAGAAGAGCAGAGAAAAAGATCAAGAAGGGAAGAAGTGGGTGAATTAAAAATCTGAAAAAAGATGTCCAGGTGATAGGGAAATGGCTCAGAGGGGAGTCTACAAGCCTGAGGGTTTGAGTTTGAATCTCCATGTTCATGTTAAAAGCTGGGCATATGCCCAGCCTATGCCTATAACCCCAGCATTGTGGAGCAGAGAAAGTCAGATCCTGAGAGCTCACTGGCCAGATGGCCTCACTGAAATGCTGAGTTTCTAGTTCAGTGAAAGACCCTGTCTTAAGGGAATAAGATAGAGACAATAGAGGAAGACACCTGACATCCTATTCAGGCTTCAACCTGCAGGTACACAGGTGCAAGCACCCACACACCACATGAAGGTACCACACACCACACACACACACACACACACACACACACACACACACACACACCATGTCCCAAACTGCGCATGGTGGTATAAGCCCAGATCTCTGGAGGCTGAGACAAGAAGGTTGTCCCATCCTTGGCTACACACTGAGTTAAAGGCTATTCAGGACTATATAGTGAGACCCTGTCTCAAACAGAAAGCATGGTCTCTTCATGGACCCAGCTCAGCTGGTGGGGGGTTAGTTGTTTAAAGGTTGACCAGCTGTGTTACCTTGTCACTGTGACAAATGCCTGAGAAGAACAAAGGAGGAGGAATTTGTTGGGCTCGTGGTTTCAGTCCATTGTGGCTGAAGAGCATGATGGAGCAGAGCAGTTCACATCATGGTGGCACGGAGAGAGAGTGAGGGAGATTGCCTGTACTCTGGGGAGCACTCTTCTTTCCCCTCATGTTCCATCTGGGACTCCAGGCTCTGGGATGGTGCTGCCCACATTCAGGGAAGGTCTCCCCGACTTAGTTGGTCCACTCTGAAAACTCCTGCACAGATACACCAAAAGGTGTACTTCGCTCGTCTCTTAAGAACATCTCAGTCCAATCATGTTGCCAGTCAAGATTGATGTCACAGGAGCCATTGCCCTGAGCCTACCGTATGCTTTCCCAAGGCAATCCCAGCCACCCTCATCCTTTCCCCAGGGCCACCCAAACCTCCTTACATTCGAACAGCTAAGGATCCCCAGGGTCTTTTCCCATCTGTACAGCATTCATCCATCCATTAGGAATGGTCAGTGCCCAGTTGTACTACTTAAGTATTTTGACTTTCAGCCCAGGGTATAGGGAAACCCCATATTAGATAAAATAAGTGGGTCACGTAGAGCAAATTGTGGAACTGCTCTGAGCTTGTATCCCTGAATTCTTTCTCAAAAGGGGATATGATAAAGAGTTCAAGTGTGTAGATAAAGTGGTTGGTAGTGGAAATCAGTGTTATTGAGATTCTCTAATTCTGAAACCACACAACAGTGACTCTGCTGGATGAGAGACATTAAGGAGTCAGGCTGGAGACAGGGACAACTCAGGGCCAGTGTAAGGGAATCTCCTTGCCTTACCCAGGAAAAGCTCTAGCACTTAGAAAACTGATATTCTTTCAGCTAATCTGGAGTCTATAGAAATTGCCACCCACGAAGGATGCTGTAGCTGTTTGCCTTGGGCTTAGAAATGTATCCCCAAGGTCCCTTGGGTTGGATGAAGGAGAGAGGAAGAGGTCTTGGAATCTGCCTGTCAGATTGGAGGCAGGCAAGGCTTACAGCTGGGTTCTTTTCAACCCCTAACTTGGAGTAAAGAACAGAAACAAGACGCAGGAAACAAGCGGTGGAGGATGCTCAGACAAAGCAAACTTTACTCTCTCTGTCCCATATCTTCCCAGGTACCTGGGCTGCCAGTTGTTGACATCTATGATATGCCAACAGCTATGTTGAGGTCTACAATGTCAATTCTATTTAATCTCCAATAGAATCCTATTAGGTAAGAAAATTAAACTCATCTTATGGATGAAGAAACTGAAGTTCAGAGAGAGGAGAGAACTCAAGTGAGATCTTACAGTTGGTGAAGAACAGACCTCAAATATTATAATGCCCCTAAAAAGAAGGAAGAGATTCTGCTAGCTGCAAGTATGTGGATGGGGCTGAGAAACATAATGTGAAGTAATGTAGTCAAAACAAATAAAGAGAAACACCCTAGTTTCCCACTTTTTAAATTTTAGTTTATGTGTATGAGGGGTTTTCGTGCAGATATGTGAGCACACCTGTGTCATGCACTGTTGCAGAGATCAGAAGAGGGCATCAGATTCCCCTGGAATTAGACTGAACCACCATGTAGCTGCTGGAAATCAAACCCAGGTCCTCTGCAAGAGCAGCCAGCACTCTTAACCACTGAGCCAACTCTCCAGCTGTGGAATCTAAAATAACCAAATTCATCAAGGGAGAGAATAAAATGGTGTTTGTCTGGAGCTGCAGATGAAAAGGAACCAAGGAGATACTGGTCAAAGTTACAAAATTTCAGTCAAGAGCTGGGGAGATTGCTCAGTCAGTAAAGTGCTTGCCCAGAACCCACACTAAAAGTCCTAGTATGGTGTCATGTGCTTGTAATTCCAGCACTGGGGAGACAAGTAGATCTCTGGGGCTTGCTGACCAGCCAGTCCCGCTGAATAAGTGAACAAGTCTCAGGTCTCAGGGAGAGACTCTGTTCAAAACAAAAAATATGGTCAGCTCCAGAGAAACAACAGAGTTGACCTCTGACCTCCACATGAATTCAGAGATGTACATGTGTGCACACACATACAGACACCCTTGAATGTGTGCAAACACACTTCAAATGGTCAGGGGAAATAAGGAATAAATTTTGGAGATTAAATACACAGCTTACTGATCAGAGTTCTTAACATTGTTTTGTCTATATGAAATCTAAGATCTTAAATTTAATCTTAACACATATACACATGCATCCACATATAAAATAACAACTATTGCATGGTGATAATGTGATAATTCTTGACTTCATAATGTATACATAACTCAAAAAGTGGCACACCTCATGATATATACATATTTATATAATAAATGTGATAGATACATAGATGATAGATATAGATAGATGATAGATAGATATGCCTACAATTTGATATGCCAGTCAACTCTCAATAAAACTCTCAAAGGAGATGTAGAATTTGAACACAGGTCTCTTGATATTCAAAGCTCATGACCTTCCTGCTGAGTTAAGGGTCGTCAGATTACAGTCATTCACACACTGTCTTCACTGTTTTACATGCTTGCATTTCAGTACCATCACTTGCTTAGGACTTTTTTCCTCTCTGAGATTAACTCACTTTTGATAAAGTTAAATTCTTACCACTAACATGTTCCCCGAGGAAGGCACCCATGAAATAAACCCAATGAAGGCAAACTGTGGTTTAATTCTAACTAGATAAGGTTGCTTGCCTGAGGGCCTATGTTTTAGTTAGCTAGCTCTTTGTCAGAAAGGGAAAGCAATAAGGGATAGAGCCTAGAGGTGTTCCAGGTATTTAACATTCAGCTGAGACTTTCATTTAGATGCAAATGAAGAGCTAAAGAACTGAAGAAGCCTTTTCCCACTATTGCTAGGATGCACTCTAGAGGTCAATTGGTTAGAGACTTAAGCCATGTCTACTTCAATCTCTAGCCTCAGTTTCTCCTTATATAATGTGAGATCTTTGTTCTGGATAATCAGGAAGGGTCCTTGTGGCTCTGATATACTGTGGTTACTCTGCAACCTGCGTTTAAATATATGCAACTGTCAGGATGTTGACATGCAGACCTAGTAACTGCAAAGTGCCCTCACATCACCTTGTTAGATGCTATTATTATCTGTCTTTCTCTGTAAAGAAATAGGATCAGAGAGGTCAGATCACCAGCTCAAGTTCTGACAGTAAGAAAGAGTCAGAATTTGAACAAAGGTCTGCTTGCCTACAAGGCCTACGCCATATTGTACCAGGTACTCATTGATTGGCATAAAAATGGTTAAATATAGTTAGCCCATTCCCAGCAGTGGGAGGAAGGCCCACAGCAAGGCTTTGTCTTCTTGCTTCCGAAGCTTGGTTTGGCAACCGCCCAAGCTCCCCAACTGAGTTCTTGTTGATCTTCATAGTCCCAATTTGGCAAGGTGTCTCTGGGTAATTGTGGCTCATGAGGCTACAGGCTCCTGATCAGGGCAAACAACTCCCAGGCCACCCCCAGGAAGAGACCTGCCCACAGCCAAGGATGGGCTAGACTGGAGTCTTATTTCTTTCATTAAGACCACGCCCTGCATTACAATAAGTAGAGCCAGCCTGGACCTGTGGGACAGTCTATGGTGGGGAAGTCTCCTGGCTCCTCTACTACTCTCACAGCTCTTCCTTCAAAAGGCCGGTGCCAAGGCAGACAAGAAAGCAAACTGATTTTCTGCCCTGAGTTTGAAGTCCAGAATTTCAGTTCTGATTCCCATCTGCTACTGACCAGCTGTGTGACCTGGGGCAGATCAGTTCACCTCTCTGAGCTTCAATATCCTTATTTTTAAAATGGGAGTATTAATGACAAAATCTGATTCGATGAGTCAGATAAAGCACCTGACACATTGCAAGGTCAAAGTTCACATTATTTTTATTAATAATGGCATCCCAATGAGACCATGAACATGTCGTCATGGTTTCAAATTTGTTGAGGAAATCATATCCCAGGTAACATTATTCACTCCAAATAACCAAAAAGTAATTTTTAAAAATCCTTTGAGCCAGACATGATGACCATGCCTATAATCACATTGCTCAGGAGGTCAGAGCAATAAAGCTAGCTTTACCCTTTTATCTACTTGGGTATTGATTCCACCAATCAATCATTCCACCATTAATGTTTCAGTAAATATTATAGTAAGATACCTTCCGTCAGGCACATGCTACATGAAAGTATGTTGGCCAGTGTAGCATCTGCCTGTGTTGTATAAAGTAATATTGTAGTGATTGCCACTCATGTCAAAAACTGACTCACCAGGAGCTTGATGCCTGGAACATGATCTAGACTGAATCCGTAGGCCACAGTATCCTTTGAATCAATGGTTCAAGCAGCATTTAACCATTGTCAGAGAATGTTCAGACTCCGGTTCTAGAGCTTCAAGTTTTATACAAGTTGAATATTAAGTATCCCCTTTTACAGATGTGGAAACAGGTTCAGAGTAATTGAGCAACCGTCCCAAGATCCTAAAGCTTGAAGAGTCACAGAGCCGAGCACCCAAGCCAGTACCCTAACCCTTCACAGCTTAAGGTCTTATCAAGAGTATTTTCTTGAAGTTGAGGAAATGGTTCATTTGGTAAAATACTTGAGGTAGAAGCATGAGGAGCTGAAGCCAGATCCCCAGCATCCATGAAAAAGCTGGGTGCAGCTGTCCATATCTGTAATCTCAGAGCTGGGGATCAGTGAAACTCATTGGCTAGCCAGCCTTGCTGGGCTGATGAGCTCTAGGTTTCCTGAGGGATTCTTTCTCAAAGTATAAGGAGGCAAGCAATTGAAGATGACACCTGACATGGAACTCTGGCCTCCACAGGTGTACACTCTCATACACATGGAACATGTGTATACACCATACACACACAAGAATATTTTTCCAGTGAGTACAATTGTTTAAGCGATATTAAAATGATGACTGAATGAGATCTTTTGGTCCCCTCTCCTAGGCTTCCTGCAGAAGTGGATCCAGTAACTGTTTTTGCATCACTTTCCCCAGAGGGTCTGCTGATCATCGAAGCTCCCCAGGTCCCTCCTTACTCACCATTTGGAGAGAGCAGCTTCAACAATGAGCTTCCTCCAGACAACCAGGAAGTCACCTGTTCCTAAGACTTCAGTCTTGGTCCGTCCTTATTCCCATCCCCAATCCCAGGGATTCTCTGATTCCAGGGTGCACTGCTTTAGCAGAAATCAGATTTAGAGTGACTTAAATGTTGGGGAGTGGGGGGGGGACACAATGACTACAGAATCCATGGAAAATGTAGTAATAGATTTTTCCACAAGATGATGAAATGAGCAAGCAGTGCTTGGTTGTGTTATGTCAAAATACTGGAGGTTCTCCTTATCTTCTCTATCCGGATGAAAACATTACACAACCTATACTTGTAAAACAAAAACAAACAAATGGGGACTGAACATTATGTGTTGCATCTTACTTTACAGCTAAGGCAGGAGTCACTTTTCTCTGGGGACCTCCCCATCTCCCAGATTCTTGCTCTAGGCTCCCTTGATACAAGACTTGGTTGGTGGAGTCCATGGGCTCACCCTACTGTGTTTCTAAACTCCTGGTCTAGGAGAGGTTATAGGCAGGTCTCATGTCCCCATATAAGATTTATCCATCAACCACATAATGCAAACAGCCTTCTGCTCTTCATCTAGTCATTCAACACGATCCCATGGTTCTCAAACTGGCACCCTGTAAGGCCTCTGGGAACCCCTTTGTTACTTCTTTGGCTAAGTTCCCCCCATTTTTGTCCCCTCTGTCCAAGTCAGATTTTTACAGAGAGAGCTGTCTCCAAGCAGCTCTACCAGGAACCAAGCAAAGGCCAGACAGCCTGACAGATAGGCTAGTGGTATTGTGTATATGGGGGACATGTGTGTCTTTTTTTGTGTGAAGTTGTGCTATTGTTTAGGGGGAGACAATAAATAATAATGATAATGATAATAATAAAGGATCTGATGTTCTTATCTTCTTGTGTCTCATTTAATGAGAAACTAAATGCGTTTTCATCAAGATATATACTATCAGGAGTGTTATAGCTTCGAGTAATAAAGTTGAAATCAACAGTGGGTTAAACAATATGAACAGCTGCTGCCCAGCTCCACAGAAAGGTTAGATGTATCTGCTGAGTCACAATTAACAGTGTCAGCTGTTATTTCCATCTTTCTCTGCCAATGGCAACAAGTCTGCATCGTCACCTTCTGAACTCATGGTTGTAATACGGCTGCAGCTCTTCTAAGTATCACCCTCACATCATACTGTAGGGAAAGAGAAATCAGGGATGAAAAGGTTTTCTCATTTGGTCCTCTTGTTTCTCACTGAGAAAAATATTTCTCAGAAGCGCTCAGTGGATGTCTTCTTTTCTCTTTCTCCGCATTGGTCCAAACTGGGTCATTTGTCTATCTAGAGACCAATCACTAGCCAAAGGAAAATGGGTGGTGTCTTAGTTTCTTTTCTTGATACTGTGAGAAAATATTCTGTCAAAGGTCACATGTGGGAGAAAGAGTTGACTTTGGTTCCTAGTCGGTGGTTACAGTCCATCATAATAAGGAAGTCACAGCAGCAGAAGCCCGAGGCAGCTGGTCACATGACATCTATGCCAAGAAGATGAGTGATGAATGGTGGTGCTCAGCTCATGTTGTACTTTTTATACAGTTCAGGATATCAGTCACCTGCTGTGGTTGAGTCTTCCCACCCAGTTATCCTAGTGAAGACAATCCCCTCAGGGATGCCCAGAGGCCCACCTCCAAGATGATTCAAGAGCCCATGGAGTTGACAGCTGAGACAAACCAGAACAAACTGCCATAGTGCACTTTGGTTTATACTGGTCTACCCAAGTCCAGGGTCATTGCCACTTCAACAAAGCAATATTTGTTGAAGAAGGACAAGTACATTGAAACTGAGTTCCATCAACAGTACAGCAGCTGCCACACATCTGGATCTAAGATGGCAGGGAGCACAGCTGTGAAATTGTTCTGTGGTACCCAGAATCCCACCTCAAACTGATACTGATAAAATAGATATGTGTTATATCCCACAGGCTCATGCGTCTCCATGGTGTCGATATTTAGGGAAGGCATAGAAATTGTAGGAGGAAACAAGAACCCAGGGACATGCCTTGGAAAGCTGTACTTGGTCCCACTGTTTCTGCTGCTCTCTCTGCTTCCTGACCACCATGATGTACAGTTCCACCATGTCCTCTCCACCATGATCAAACAGAACCTCTGAAACTCTGAGCCAACCCCTTCCTTTGTTTCTGTTAGGCACAGCTGTGAAAACCCTGCCTTGCAAGGGGAGCATGTTAATGCACACCCCCTGAGCTAATCCAGAATAAGAACCCCTCAGTTCCATCCTGATTCCAGGCTCTCTTGATGTCAGCAGGACTCAGTTCCCTCCAATGGACATGACTCTGCAGTGTTGGCGCTATTCCTGATCCGTCACCTCCTATATCCTAAGTGCCTGGCTTTCCATGTCCCCATGTCCTCTCGTTATAGTCACATCTTCTCACATCCCGGTCCTGAGGGACAGAAGCCAGGGTTTCTCCAGAGCCTCTCTCACTTTCCTGACTGGACCCGCTTGGATCTCACAACCATCCCTGAGCTAAGTGCAGATTAAGAAATCAGAATTTTGTTGGATCAGACCTGGGCCATGTGCTCCATCTCTAAAGTCAACCCATGTCATCCCCATGACAACCTAGGAAGTAAATGTTCATTTTGTAGTGAAGAAACTGAGGCTAAGAAGTTTCTTGGGCAGGTCACAATGTGACAGAACCTGGACCCACATGTTTGTTTGGGGAGAGTTAATGAGAAGGTCCTGGATGGTTTCTCCAGGGCCCCTTGTAGATGGCAGGATCTGTGAATGCTTTCTGAGTAGGTACTAGGTTGTGTCCATAGCATACAATGAGCCACAGTCCTTGGTCATCAGGAGCCCACAGTCCAGCGAGAGAGAGGCACAGGAAATGATGCATGACCCTCTCCGAATCCTTACTGAGTATCAGACATACTACCTAGGGTTAATACATTTAATGTATTTATTCATATCACACTCCTATGAGTTAGGTCCCAGTCTTATCTTCCCCTTTACAGATATGAAAACTGAGATCTTAAAAAGTGAAACGTACCACCCAAAATCATACACCTGGGAAGCAACAGCCCCAGGCAACCTGAGACCTTCATTTTCAACCATTGTTCTGCCTTCCTTCCTCTCAGAAAAGCAAAATCAAAGTGAGTGTTAAGTGAGTCAGTCCTAACTGCAGGAAAAGGAGAGGTGCTATTGCAAGTTGAGGCTTTATATGACGTATCAGAGGAGAGTCACTCATGTGAGGATCAGGCACACTTCAAGACTTGAACAAACAGAAGGAGTAGGTCAGGGGGAGGGGTGGCCTCAGGGGCAGAAGAAAACACATGAGCTAGGGGAAAGGCATGCTGCTCTGAAAGTCCATTGTTTACAGGATCAAGTCCAAAGTTCATCACAAGACTCACAAGACTGCCAGATCTCTCTCTCTCTCTCTCTCTCTCTCTCTCTCTCTCTCACACACACACACACACACACACACACACACACACACACACACCACCACCACCATCACTACAGCCCCAATTTCCTATTCTCCTTTCCTGCCTCACCTAGCTTCCTTCCATTCTTCAGAATATACTGGCCCTTTTGACTATCAGGACTTTTGACGATCAGGACTTTGCCTACAGCTCTGCCTCCTCCAAGGATGACTCTTCTACCCTCTTCTTCATCTCATTTGTTAGGGCCTCAGCTGGACCTTTCACAGGCTGGCCTAAGCCTGTCTCTCTTACCTTTGTCCTAACATGGTGCAGTATATTGCAACAGTCTGGATATTCATGCAGTGGAACAAGTAATACTGATGTTAATAAAAACCCAGCTGATCCTAACTGCCTGCTTTAAAGGGAGGGAGGGAGCAGGAGCTATTCACATTTATGGAAAAATCCTTACGCATTTGGTATTTGTTCACTAAATATTTTATAGATACCTACCACATTTAAAGCACTGGACTGCATATTGTATGCTGTTTCTTTCATCTTCAAGGTAAGGGGAAGAAACAAACAAGGTTATTTCCAAGTTCATCAATTCTAGTCTTACCCACAAATGACAAAATATCAAGGAGATAGAGAGAAAGGCCGGTCCATGAGGCCAAGTGCATGGAGGATCACAGGGATCTTCCAGGGAGATTGGAGGAGGAGCGCCAACATGGTGAATAGCTGGACTGTAGTGGGAAGTGACTAGTGAAGAATGCCAGGCCAGGCACAGGGCCCACCTGGAAACTAAAAACATGGCACATAACATTTCATCTGAGATTCTTTGCAATGTGTTATAGAGCTTCCATGCCTGTCCCACCTAGAGGGACATCTAATTCATACACAGGTGTATCATGTGAGTGGGCCTGGGAGGCAAGGACTGGATGGAGTTTGAAGACAATCCAGGACAAAGTAAATGGAGAGGATTCCTCTCAGGAAAGAACTTGGAGTGACAAGAGGCCAGGGACAAAGGACTTCCTGAGACATAAGGTTTTCTCATGGATGGTGCTCCATAGACAGAATATGTCAGTCTTATTCAAATGTCTAAGGAGAGCTGGGTTTTCCCAGATTACTGAGCTACGCTCTGACCAGGAGACTGCAGGTCTCATGAAAATAGACCCTATCTAACTGTTCACACGGTCCACTGTGTAAAAAGCATCTCATGCTTGCTAAGCAAAGATGAATAGATTGAACAAACAAAATCCAACTCCTGTCTACTGCCTTCAAAGCCCTACGTGATCTAGCCCTTGTCACCGCCAGTTTCCTTTCCACAGATTCCTCTCAAAAGGTTCTCTAAACAGTCTTCCTTTCTCTTCCTCAAAAACACTATTCTCATCCTCACCCTAGGACTTTTGCACTTGCCATTCATTTGACTATACACACTCCCCAGTTCTTTGCCTAGCTGTCTCCTTTTTACCATAATTTCCTCACAGCTCCCCTCACATTCTATCTTTGGATCTGAAATCTTGTTTGGTCAAGTCCTGTGACATTGCGAGGAGCCTCTCAACATGCCTATCTCATCACTATTAAACCCATTACTGCACTGCTTCCTTCAAAGCACTTCTCATAACTGTGTTGCCTTGGTGGCAGATACACATGTGTATTCAAGTACAAGCTTCCTTCAGCATGTATCCTTTATAGATTAAAATAAAAGGCATGCTCCACAAGGTGGGGCTTTCTTTTTCTGTGTTGCCCAAAATGTTCAATGTAGTGTTTGGTACATCAGAGAAAACACACTTACTGGATGGATAGATAAGAGGGTGAAAGGGTAGGTAGATGGAGAGATGGATGGATGGAAGAGGAGATGGAGGAGGAACGGCTGAACAGATGGGTAGATAGAAGCGTGGATAAATGGATGGATAGAGGGATGAATGGATTGTTTCTAGGAAGGGATGGAAAGAGTGTTAGTAGCTGAAGAGAGAAAGGACGATAAGGAGGAAGAACACGGAGGGCTCATCCTTTGGTCATAATATGACTTCAGAAACAGGTTCATTTCACTTCAGAGTTTCAAAGGTGCAAGTTGTGGTATGGTGAGCCAGACAACAGGGGCTATGGCTTCTACATAAGTTACTTTTCTTGTTCCTATGACAAAATTCATGACAAAAGCAACTTAAAGAAAGAGAGTTTATTCTGGCTCAGTTTTCGGGCACAGTTCATCATATCAGGGAAGGTGTGGTGGCAGGAGCTTGAGGTAGCCGGTCACATTGCACCCATCACTAGAAAGCAGACAGAAAGCAGCGGACACCGGTGCTCAGCTGACTTTTCCCTTTTCATTCAGTATGGGACTGCAGCCCATGGAGTGATGGCTCTCACAATTAGGGTGGGTCTTCCCACCTCCATCAAACTAACCTAGATAATCCCAGAGGTTTGCCCCCTAGGTGATTCTACATCCTGTCAAGTTGGTGATCAATATTGACCATCACAGTGAACCTCTCACTTTGATGTTGTTGACAAGGAATGCCCAGAGCCCGCTTCTGCCCTCTTCCTTGACCTAGTTGCCAGGAAGCCCAATCTTCAGAACACCTCCAACCCCTCCCAGCCAGCCAGCTGCCAATGGTGATATATGGAGATGACTTGATTTGACCTTGAAGTGAAGAAACAAATTAATGTGTCTCAAAATAAATTCCCGGAATCAGCGGCTGGCTTCTCCTCCCTCCCTCCCTCTAGTGCCTCATGAGCTATGCATCATAATGTGAAAATCAATACTGTCTCTTAAATGAGCCAACACCTGGAGCTGCCTGGAGACCCCCTCCCTCCTGGTGTCCTGGGTCCTGAAGTTGGAAGATGTGAGACTCTGAAGACTTGCTATGGACTCCAGTTCTCTGTCTACTGAGAGCTGACGGAGCCCCCTGTCTGCATGGAGGTCAGCTCAACCTCGTCCCCAAGCTCAACAACAACTTTCCAGGTAGAAGGAGACACGAGTTTCTACTTTGTCCATTTTTGTCTTTCTGAGTATTATTTGATCTCAGGAAACACGACGCAAAGAAAGTAGTGAGATTTCAGGTGAGACTAAGTGTGAGCTCTGAGATCAGGGAGGTAGCAAGGCTTTGGGAATATTAGGTTCTGATTCCAGTTCTGCTGTTTGCTGCTAGGTATGATGTTGTCACTTGACCTCTGGGGTCATTCATTTCCTCATCCATGTAAGCAGGCAATCAGATGTAGGGCTGACACAGGACTTCCATGTGTGTGGGCAAAGGACTCAGCCCACAGGTGCTAAGGCAGAGAAAATCTTCAGTGAAGGAGGGAGTAAAGTGGAGGAGATTTCTCTGGCCTAAGTCTTCTGGAACCAGACTGTCTCCTACCAGAAAGGCATAGTCCAGGATATCCCAGAGACCTGTGGTAGGTTACTGAACTAGTGGCTCCCAGAGTCTGTACCTGCAGTTGATGTTCTGTGAGCATCTGCCTCCCAACTCTCCTTGTCTCTGATGAGGAGCTTTGAGGGAACCTCACAGTCAGAGTTTCAGCATTAACCTTCACATCAGATCCCCATCGATTTAGTTGGCACTCCCCAACCTGTGCCCAGGAAAGGACTGTGGTGGTAGATCAGCAAAATCCTTTAAATACTGCTTAAAGATATGAAATGTGGATGTTTCTGGAAAAAAATGATGGTGTTATTGATAAAACTACCTAGGAGTCAGTGCAGTTCTCAGAACTTAGCAAGAACCCACAATATAAATACTACCAACATTAGTGTGTGGGTGCAGGCTCCACAAAATGAGGGCTGTTCAGGCTCAGCGGTTGAGTACTTTCTGTTCTCACAGAGGCCCTGAGTTTGGTTCCCAGCACCCCTTCCACACTAGGTGGTTCAGAACTACCTATAACTCTAGTTCCAGGATCTGATGCTCTCTTTCTGGACTTTGCACCTGTGTACACACACACACACACACACACACACACACACACACACACACAGAGGTTTAAATTCTTTAATAAACTATTAAAATTTTTTTAATTATTTTTATTTGTGTATGAGTTGTACTGCCTGCATGTATATAAGTGCATCCATGTCACACAATGCCCTTGGAGGTCAGAAGAGGGTGTAGGTTCCCCTGGAACTGAAGTTATGGATTGTTGTTACCTGCCATGTGGGTGCTGGGATTCAAACCTGGGTCCTCCAGAAGAACAGCAAGTATTTGTAACCACTGAGCCATCTCTCTAGCTCCATAAACTATTTTTAATTAAAAAAAAAAGAGGGTTGTTTTTGTCCATTCTGGCTACTGTTACAAAACAGTATAGGCTGGGCTTCAAACTAACAGAAATTTGTCAGCTCTAGAGGCTAGAAGCCCAAGGTCAAAGGACTGGCACATTGGGTATCTGGCAAGGACATACTTCCTGGGTTGAAGTAGGCAGCTTCTCGCAGTGTCTTCATTTGGCTGTAGGGGCAGAGGAATTCTCTAATTCTGTTCATGGGAGTCTTACCCTCATGATCCTAATAACCTCCCTGTGGTTGCACCTCCTAATGCCATCACTTTAGAGATTCAGTGTTATGACAGCAAGACCCATTTAAAAACAGATCACAGCAGAAAGGCACAAGATGGCAGCATAATGAAACAGCTTCTTCCGAAGAGAATAGTTGGGCCATGCTCCTTGGTGGAATCTGACTATCCTCATCAGAGTGGCCAGCTCTAAACACAAGGGTCCAGAAGCCCAGGTACTCAGACTTCAACACCTGACCTGGCGCCTGGATGGGGATGAGATGGGAAATCTCGATGAAAGTGTCAGACAAGGGACTAGAGAGATGACTCAACAGTTAAGAGCATTAGCTGCTGCTCTTGCAAAGGACCGAGGTTTGAATCCCAGCACCCATATGGTGGCTAACAACCATCTGCAATTCCAGTTCCAGGGTATATGACACCCTCTTCTGACCTCTATAGGCATTGAAAGACACAGATGTATTTACACACATGCAGGCAATACACTCATCCACATAAAATTAAAAAACTAATAAAATATTTTTTAGAAAAAGAGTCAGACAAAATCCCCATGTCCAGGAAACTCATGGTCAAGAAATACTTGAGAGATTCTGATATAACTGAGCTAGAGAGAGGTCTGCTGGGGGTATTTTTATAAACTTCCCAGAGGAGTCTAAGTTGTAGTCAGTATTAAAAAGAATCACTGGGAAATTGGGGTGTTAGAATGGGGTAACATAGGAGAACCCCAAAGGTAGCCTGGTCCCAGCTGAAGATCAGTAATTACTAGAGACTCCTAAGAAGTGGTGGGAGAAGAAAATTGAAACCTGGAGCATGGGCACCAATGATCTCATTGACTGTCCATTAGCTGCACGGCACTATCTACACTCTTCATATCCAATTTTCCATTGAGTGGCAGCTCCACAATATAGAAATGTGTCCTAGGTTCCACAGGCTGGAGCTGCAGAGTAACTGGATGGTTTCAGGTAGGAGAATACTTTTCTGAGTCTGGTTTATTTCATTTAGCATGATGATCTCCTATTTTATTTTCCTATAAATGATATAATTTCATTCTTCTATGGCTGAATAAAACTCCAGAGAGAGAGAGAGAGAGAGAGAGAGAGAGAGAGAAAGGGAGAGAGAGGATTTTCTTTATCTGTTGATAAGCATTGTAGACTGACTAGATAACTTGGCTGCTGTGGTATAATAAGCATGGATGAGCAGGTATATCAGCACAAAGCTGACTTAGAGTCCTTTAGATATGTTCTGTTCTTAGGAGTGTTATAGCTGGATCATTTGATAGTTCTGTTTTACTGTTTTCAGGAACCTTCATACTGATTTCTACTGAGGCTGCACTAATCTAATTCCCACCAATGATGTATATGGTTAACATCCCCCGTATCCTCACCAGCATCTTTTTTCTTGATGAGGTGGAATCTAGGGTCAGAGAGAGATGAAATTAAAAGTGGGATCACTGGGATCTTAGTAGGGAAAAGTGGGGAAGGAAGAGCAGTAACAAAGAACAGCAGCAGACGATATTACATCATGTATAAAAAAGTCGTAATGAAATCCATGACTTTGTTCAATCCATGTATACTAAAAAATGGACGAAATGGGAACTGGAGAGATGGTACAATGGTTAAGAGCACTTACTGCTCTTAAGAGGACTGGAGTTCAGCTCTCAGCACCCGCTTCAGGTGGTTCACAGCTACCTATAACTCCAGCTCCAGGGCGATCTGATACTTTCTTTTGGCCTCTGTGGGCACACACATGTACATACACACACATACACACACACACACAGAGGCACGCACACACACACACAAACACAGAGAAATATCATTATTATTTTATTATTGCAATATTATTCTGAATAACTAAGCAATACCCTAAATGTCTCCCAGAGAATTTCTGGGTAAATCAGATCAGCAAATCAGGACTAGTGATTATTACCACAAGGCCAGCAGCTCCAGGCATCAAGGAGGGCAGACAAAAGGCTAGGGCCATCTGTTTTGAAGTCACTTAATGTAGTGGGACAGTTCCGTTCTTCCTGAGCCTGCTTATGCTCCATCAGAGTTTTGGGAGACACTGGTTTGTTCTGGATCCAACAGACAGATTACAAAATCCATTCAGATGTGGATGTCTTGCTATGGACAAGCATGTGTATATGTGTGTGTGTGTGTGTGTGTGTGTGTGTGTGTGTGTGTGTGCGCTTGCGCTAGGCTTCCTCTTTTAGCTGTCTATAGGGGGCCCAGGTTTCTTACCACGTGTGTCTCTCCAGAGAACTGTTTGACATTTAGCTTCACCCAGAGGAGATGAAAGAAAAACTGAGGCAGGATGGCAATAGGCCTTTGGTGGCCCGCTCTTGAAAGTGGCAGATCATCACGTCTGCTGCCCACTAACTGGACAGTACTGATGTTAAAGAGGCCTGGAAGGATCTAGATGTGCTCTTATATGGGGCAAGAAATCTTGGTTTTAGCTCTTTGACCTGTGCATAAAGTGGTGCCAGTCACAACAGAGCAACATTCCACCATCACAGTTTCAACCTACAGAAAAAAGCACCCAGAAACCAGGAGAAGTGTTCACAGAGACAGCACACTGGAACTGGGGGGCTGGGCAAACCCCAATACAGCCTGCTTCCTTTTTTACTCATGAATAACAGGAAATGGTGAAGTGAAGTGGTCCAACATCAGGGTCCAACTGGACAATGGCTCAGTCTACTGTCATTCAGGAGCAATAATAGCACGTGTCTGTAGATGACTGTCACAGAAACTGCATGGGGAGAGCAGACCTCAGATAATCAGTATATGTCATGCCTTTGTTTTGAAGTAAATGTAAGACGAATTTGAGTTTATACTTGTTTAAAATGATTAGTTTGAACAAAAGAAGTTGGGAATTCCTATTTGGTGGATTTGGGGGAAGTAGTCGAACTTACTAGAAAACATGTGTGCTCCCAAACTCATATGCTGACACCTTTATCCCTAGGGTGATGGTATGAGGAGGCAGAGGCTTTGGGGGGTGATTAGGTTGTGAGGGGGGTCCTCATGTTTAGGATTATTGTCCTTATATGAGACCCCAGAGGACATCTTCACTCTCTTTCTTCCATGTAAAGATGCAAGAAATTGACAGTTTGAGATCCTGAAGAGAGATGTTGGCATGGCTCACAGCATTTAATACGCTGCTTGCCAGTCTTCAGACTCCAGAACTGGTAGAGCCGTTTTCCTCTGTTTATAACCTGCCTCCTCCCAGGAACCTTATCATATTTGCCCAAACTGACAAAGATAATGATTTTCAAATATTTTCCAATGATATTTACTTATTATCATGTATTTAAAGACAGGGTCTTGCTTTGTAACTAAGGCTGGTCTCACACTCAAGACCCTCCTGCCTGAGTTTCTCACATGCCGAGACTCTTTGCAGTTATATTTTGCCTGATGCAAATTTCTTTCCCCACTAGAACCTGGCCTTGTTGTTATTATCTGGGGTTATACACAGATACTGCAGAATAGAACTCCCCTAGTATGAATGTATGAATTCTGTTCTGTCATTTATTAGCTGGGTGATATTGAGCAACTTTCCTAACTTCTCTGTGCCTCGGGCTGCCCCAGGCTACCTCACAAGGCTCAGGACAGAGTGCCTTGTCAGGCTGTGGGGAAGAATAAATGAGTTAAGGTATGTAAAATACTTAGAGCAATTCCTGGCAAATACAAAAGCCCTTTGGCAGCCGACACCGTCTCCCAGCTCCACCCTCCTCCCTAATTAGTCTGAATGGCTGGCTGAGGTCTTTTTATAAAATCTCTTCCGCCTCTCATTACAGCTAACCTGTTTCACCTTGTGCTGCACTCCTCAGGGATCCTGCCAGGTATACGTGAGTGGTGATGAATTCTTCAGGCTGGCCGATCACATTTGTTCCTACTCCTGTCTTGCCTCATCCAGGGAAAGCCCTTCAGCCCAGTTTCCAAAGCTCCAGGGCGTTCTGTGTGGGTGGCAGGGTAGTCACCCTCGGCTTCTTGGCGGTATCTATGTCCTTTCTTCTGTTCACAGCTCCTCAAAAGTCATTTGAAACAGAGCGGGGGAGATGGCTCAGTCAGTGAAGTGGTTGCCATGGCCACATGTTGATATCCTGGTCCCACATAAAAAATCCAGGTATGGAGGCACACACTTGTAATCCCAGTGCTGGGAGGTGGAGATGGTGGATTGGCTGGGGCCACTGGCCAGTAGGCCTAGCTGAATTAGCGAATTCTAGATTCCTTTGAGAGACTCTGGCCTCAAAAAACAAAGTGAAAAGCTCCTGAAGAACACCACTCAACCTTGTTCATACACATGCTCACCCATATGTGCACTCACTCACACACTCATCCACACCCCCCCCACACCACCAAAGCATCCTTTTCATACCTTAGTGTCATTTAACCAGGAATTTCCACCAAAGGACCCCATTTTCCTTCCCCAGAGATAGGAACCTGCTCTAAGCCAAGCCAACAGAGTCTCTCCCCTGGGAGTCAGACAGACTTGAACATGGAAAACAGTTGAAGCTGACTCATCCCAGAAACAGTGCCTTGAGATGTCCATCTTTTTTACTCCCCGGAGCCTGAGAGGCAGCTGCATTCTTGTCTTTCCCAAATCATGGCGCCCTACAAACATTAGCCTCTAGGAGAGACGAGAGAGAGAGAGAGAGAGAGAGAGAGAGAGAGAGAGAGAGAGAGAGAGAGGCTTGATAGCTTGATGGGTAACATATCCCATGCAACCTATACCTTCAGCTGAGCTCCACTTCAGGGTCCTCTTTCTGGAACCATCCCATACATGCTAGTCAATGGTATATGAGTTTTGACTATCTTAAGCCTCGTAGGCTTCTCCCAGGATGAATAATCCACATCTTATATCTCCAGTAGCCATCTCTCACCCAGTACACCCAAATCAAGTTTGCAGTGCACACCACCTCTCCAGAGCTTGAGATACCTCTTAGATATCTCCACCCATGGGTTCCTCAGATTCCACACATCCATGACAGAAATCAGCATCTCCATGCCAATGTCCTCCCTCACTCAGCTTTCCAGTTAGCATATTGCATCAACACTCCCTAGGACTCTGTTACACTTTGCTTTCCCTGACAGCCTGTCACCAGGCACTGTCTATATTCACTGACATCTTGTCATAGGAACCCTGCTCATCAGGCTAGCAATTGTCATTTCAGAGCATCCATTTGTCATTTAACCTTTTCAAATGGTCCAGGAGGTGGGTGGGTTTTTCCCTGATTGAAGGAGGTGGCAAACCAGAAAAGAAAAGCCGTGTACTCAAGCTCACACAGGACATAGGAAGCAGTGTTGGGATTTGAACCAGGACTGCCTGAGCCCCGCACTGGTTCTCCTGATCTCCTCTGCTCATGGTGTCCAGATGCTGGAGAATGAATTTGAGCCTCTTTCTGGATGGTTTACTAAGGTCTCTATGCAAACATCCACAGTGTTGTCTATGAGATCATCGGCTACACCCTGTTCCTAATCAGGGCCAGTGATCTCGGCATCCATCTCCCTGGCAACCAAAGTGATGCAACAAAGTGGAACAGCACTCCGAGCTGAACTGCTGAGACAGGATTGGTGGCACAAGCTTGGGATAGGTGGCTGGTGTCCTCAAGGACTCCAACCCAGAATGCCTCACTATAGGGTCAGTTCATATGGTCTTGAGGAGCTAGACACATCCAGCAGGCTACCCTGGCAGGGCCACCAGGAGTTGTTGACTCACCCTGATCACAGAATATTCACTGGGCTGGTCCTGCGAGATTGGGAGGATCCAAGACACCAGGGTCCACGTCTGGTCTGAGAATTAGTGACTCTACTACCCACAGCTCCTCAGGAAACCCTTCATTCTCAGCACAGCCAGTGTCCTGATCTCTAACACCTCCTCTGCCTCCTCTACCTTGTTCAGAGTCTGTGTTATGACAAAAACTGCTTCTCCATGTGTCTCAGTAGTCACTTTTTAAAAACAGCACTGTTGTAAAGGATATGACATTCACTTTCAGTCATGTTTGCAGATGGGCAGCTCAGTGCATCTATCACAGGCACAACTTAGGAAACCATTACAATGACTTCTAAAATTTCTCATTATTCCAAACAAAAAGCCTGTAGACACTAAGAACTCCCCCAGTGTAGCCCCTGGTAGGTTGCCCATGCTCCGGTGGACGGCTGTACACCCATGTGCATAAAGGAAGCTCTAATAACTCAGTGGAATATAAAGGAAAAAGAGAGAGGATATGAAGCTGGGAGGGAGACATGGGTTCTGGGAGAAGGTTGGGGTGGGAGGGAATGATATGAACAAAATACATTTTATATATGTATGAAATTCTCAATAAATAATTTAAAAGATGTAACTCATAGTTTTACTTCCAACCTGTCCCTAGTATTTCTGATATGTTCCTGAATTTGTCTACCTTACCCTAGAGGGTTCATATAAGTGGAATTGTATACATGACATGTACATATATATGTATATAATGTGTATATACATATATACATGATTGTCTGGCTTATTTCACTTAGCATAATGTCTTCAATATTCAGCCATATTGTCTTATGTGTCAGTACTTCATTCTCTCTATGACTGCATAATATTCCATTCTATATGAAACCACCGTGCCTTGTTTATACATTTACCTGCTGATAATTCACAGAGTGAGTCCAGAAAATTATTACTCTGATCATGACATAAGTCTATTCAAATGTCCTGTATCTCTTCAATGTATTCAGAGCAAAAGCTACAGTCCTTATTATGGCTATTACAAATTCCGTAACAATTCCTCTGCTGCCTCCCATACATATCTGCTTATCTCTGTGTCCTTCCAATCCCGTCCCTCCCCATCCCTTCTGCTCCACCACTTGCTCTTCTGTGAGCAACTTAGAAGCTCTGCTGCCTCAGGACCTGTGCATAGTAGTTCCTCCTGCCTGGGATGCTTTTTCCTGGACACCCATGGGGCTGATCCTCTCAAGATCTTACTCAGACATCCCAATCTCAAAAAGGCTCATGCTGAGTACCCCATGTCAGCCCACCCTGTGCCCCACCCTTCATTCCTGGTCCCCATTGCCAGCTAGCTGTTCTCTAGCGTTATGCAATCGTCTAGAATATTCTCATTGTTTTATTATCTGGTTTCTCTTTCAAAAAGTCAGTTCTAGACATACTTAGTTCACCCACGTGTCTGAAGCACCAAAATCATATGTATAAAGTAGGCACTCAATAACTACTTTGCTAAATAAATGGATGTGAGTTGAGTTACTGTGCCTCTCTGAGTCTCTGTTTTCCTACCTGTGAATTAGGGGTCATGTGTCCTCAGGGTGGAAAGTGTTGTGATGGGAATCATATCTAAGCATATCTATCACTACCCTTTGTAGATCAGAAAGCATACTGCAACTAAGGACAAGTTAGTTGAATGCCAAAGGCAGACATTTTCCATAATGAATCTCATTCCATTGACCCCCACTTTATAGACAGAGAAACTGAGGCTCTAGGGTCGGAAGTGACTTGTTTCACCCTCACAGATTGATCCTCACACAGTGTTACAAGTCAGAGCCTCAGCCCAGCTGTCAGGCAATTTTTGCTAAGCTGCTTTCAGCTGTGATATTTCATAAGCCTTAAAGAAAACTCCCCCAGGAACCAACTCTGAGCCCAAGGGAGTCATAATAAGGATGAAGATAATCACTACCTTTTATTAAGAGCTTCCTACATGTGTCAGGCTTACTGAGCTGAGTGCCAGGTATTTTCCATATGTGGTCCCCCCAAGAAAGCAGGAATGTGTATTATCCTCTCCTAACTGATGAAGAATGAAGACATTGGGCCACACAATTCATAACTGACACAAGTGGTATTACAGCCCAGCCTAACCCTCATGGTGTCTTACAAAGATCCATGATCATGAAGATGGGGCTTCTCTAATACTTTGCATCCGTTTCCTTGGGGGGTCTCCTTACCCAAAGCAGATGCAAGAGGATGCTTGCAAAGGTGGGAAGGCAAACCTTGCATGAGCCTGAAGAACCACGCCTTCGGTGTGGGCAGCAGGCTACAGAGGAAGCGAGCACTGGTGGGATGGGGCCGGGCCTGTATCGCCAACCAGATAGACGAGGGAAGCCAGCCGGGGTACTTCCACCCTACAGCAGAACTGTCACTGGCAAATAAATCATCAAAGCCCCAAACCAGGCATGCCAATTTCAGCAGGAGAAGATGAGGGCATTTATCTGCGTGTTGACATGCTGGATATCTTCAGGTGGTGACAGGGTATGAAATATTCCCCAGCATGCACTTTGCCAAGGGCTGGTTCCAAGGGGTGGTGAGAACAGGAAGGAGCAGTATCTTGTTCCCACGGTTGCTCCATGCAAGGTCCTGATAATCTCTGTAGCTTTTAAAATAACTATAAACATAACAGGTAGCACGTAATGAGTGCTTAATGTGCGCCAGGTATTGTGGGCTGTTTTAAATGCAAGTTATCTCACTAACTCGTTACACATAAATTACCATGGAAAAGTCTCCATTATACAGGAAAATGACAAGTTTGAGGTCGTTGGTTGCTTTATAACACCATTTCTAAATGTTAAGGAAGGCAACTGAATCACACACATCGGAAAGTCCTTCCAAGGATGTTCTCAACTTCTTGCCAACACTAACAACAATAACAATCACCTTTCTACACCTCCTGCCTATGCCTTGGGCTCTGAAAAAGGGACAATGGAAGGTGAATGAATGGAGGCCAAAGAGAAAGAACTGGAAAATTCCAGCCCTTGTGGAGGTAAAGAGGGCTGAAGTTAAGGACACCTAGATCTTGGAACTAACTACTGCCATTAGGAGGAGCCCTGTCATACTGCTCTGCCAAGGTCTTCACTACCGAAAAGTGACTGGGTGGAAGTAAAGCTACAACATGCATGGTCTTTGGAGGGCCTTGTAGAATCCTGCTGGTGTCTAAGGAGATGTCCAGGGGTGTTGGGTGGATGGAGTGGAGAGAATAGAGTTACACAAACATTTAACAGGAGGATTTCACTCAACTCCCCAAACAACGCCATCTGATGGAGGAGTCCAGGGTGAGGCAGCCACAGCCCTGTGACACTGGCACAATATTTCCTTAAGAACTCTTCAAATGCTTTCCAGTAGAATCTTCCAAGTTACTCCAAGCTCCCCATTGTCCTCTCGGATGCCCCGATCCTACAGCCAATGCTACAGGTAGCCACAAAGCACTTCTGACCTTCACGTCTTTGGGGATGAGAAACAACCAACAATTATAAATCTTCAGTTATAAAAACCATGGAAAAGGGCTAGGGAGATGGCTCGGGACGGTAGGGGTGTTTGTCATATAAGCACCCATGTAAAAAGCTGGGCATGGTGGCATCTCTTTGTAATCTCAGTGATAGAAAAGTGGAGACAGGTGCATTCCTGGGGCTCCCTCCCAAGCCTTGACAAATTGGTGAGACCCAGGCTAGTGAGCAACCTTGTCTGAAAAAATAAGGTGAACAGTGCCTGAGGAACAGCACCCAAAGTGCTTATTTACATATTTTTTAAAAATTTATTGAGGTTTTGTAATTTCATACAATAGTTCTTAATCAAATTTAGACTCTCCCTACATTCATGTCCCCCCCTCCCTATTGGACCTCATTTACTCCGCCATACATGTTAAATTATATCCAGCCAAGCATTTACACTCAGATGTCCTTTGGTACAAATTTATCCACTGGAGTCTAGTCAGCCTACCTAGAGATTGTAGGTAAAGTCCCTCCCTCACCCAGTAGCAGTCAGTCTCCAGTAGTTCCAGACTGGAGTAGTTTCAGAATCCCAGTTCCAGACTAGGGCTGGCCCACTGCCCCTTTCCCTCGCTCCAGTCTGGGCCTTTGTCTGATTGAGCTGGCATGGGTCCTGTGCTCAGTGCTGTCACTGCCACAATTTCTAGTGCAAGCTTCTAGTGGCCTAAAAGCCTCTGCTCATGAACCAACCCTGGCTCTTCCAATCTGCCTACTCCCTCTTCTGCAATGGTCCCTGAGCTGTGTGTGGGAGAGGGTTAATATAGGAGTTCTATCCAGAGACACATACTCTGCAATCTCTGATTCTTTAAAAGTTGGCCAGTTGTGGCCTTCTGTGTGCATCACACTCTGCTGTATAAGGAAACTTCCCTGGTGAGAATTTAGGGATGTATTAGTTTTCTCTCTACTCCTTGTTTCACTATGTCCCATGAGCCTCTATGGACCTCTCCGGTCATGTGTATTCATCTGTCTGAGTATGCTTTGGACACAGGTCTTGAAGTGATGGAGCAAGAACTGACCTAGAAGCCTTCTACCTGAAGTTTAACTCTCACAGTTCTAGAGGATACTATGCAAGCTGCTAATGGAGAAAATCAATCAATGGTCCAACCCAGTCCTACAGCCTAATAACTGCAACACCCAGAATAGCAAACTACCTCTATTGGTACAGTAGTGCACTGTTATCTGGGGGGCAATCAACAGCTATCTATTTACATATTTTTTAACGTCTCAGAGGACATTATATGAGTCCTGAGTTATCATGTCACCATTGGCAGACAGACAGATTTCCATGATTTTGTTTCTACATGGTACAGAGAAGGGAAAGAAATGTTTTCCTTCTGATTTACAACTGCCTTATCTTCCTTTATCTGTTTTCTGATAGCTAAGTATAAATCCCATGAATTGGCTTCCAGCTCCTCACATTCCTTTACTCCAAGTCCCTGTCCACTCAGTTCTCATTACCAGAACCTCATCTCATCTTTTATTTAAAATTATATATATATATATAATATATTATATATATATGTGTGTGTGTGTGTGTGTGTGTGTGTGTGTGTGAAGGCATACATGTGTCTGACTATAAAAGCATATGTATTCCTGTGCATGTGGTAGCCAGAGGACAGCTTCAGGTGTTGTTCCTCAGGCACCATCCATCTTTTTTGTTGGTTGGTTTGTTTCTTTGAGACACACTCTCTCTCTGATCTAGAACTAAGTAGGCTAGGTAGCAAGCCAATGATCCCCAGGGATCTGTCTGTCTTCACCTCACCAGAACTGGTGTTACAAGTGTGAGCCATTACACCTAGATTTTTTTTCTTAGCATGGGTTCTAGGAATCAAACTCAGGCCAAGGAAAGATAGCCTTATTGATGACGCAGGTTGGGGGAAAGTACAGTTTAATAGTGAAGACCATGATCTCATCTGAGCTCAAATCACTGTTCTGTCTTAGGTCACATCTGTTTTCCACCTCAGTTGAAATGCCAGCTTATTTTAAGTTCCAATCTCACTCTGCCTTAGGGTGAATCCTGTTCCACCCTGGGTGATTAGATGAACTTAGGGGAATCACCTATCAGCACTCAGCATCATCCTCATTAAAGGGATACTTCATAACCAGTCCTAGGATTGCTTAAGAGAGAGAAATGCTTAAAGTGTCCCTGGCAGTGTGCTGGAGCCAATGTGAGCTCCTCCCTCCTCTCCTCTGAATTTTTCCCTCTTATGAAGGTGACCAAAGGATCATAGTAGTGTCTGGGAGCATAATATTTTCCTATCCTTTGAGGTTCCAAATGTAACCTGGAGGTGGGAATTTTCTAGCTCATGATTCCCATAGCAATTGTAGGGTACCTACCACAGATGGACACTTGGCCAAAAGCCAGACCAGCAATACACCAATTTGCTGAACTTGCTAAAAGTGTTCTTAAAAATGAGCCTTTTTAACAATATTCAATGAATATGAATATGTTCTTCTTAATAGATTAGCCTTGAATGTATTCAGCGAACACGGTCTTCTTGACAGCATTTTAAGCTCAATTTGTCTGAAGCTAAGTATCATGGGGGCTGTTTAGCCTTCTTATGACTAGTGAAGAATGTATTCTTGAATATCTTAAACAGAATCTTGAATGTAATTAAAATACCTTGAATAATTTTGGGAGAAGAGTGTTCAAGAAGTATAAATCCATTGACTATTATCATTGAACACATTAAAATAGCATATTGTGAAGCTGCAGTCATCGACTTTGTTCAAAAGGAGTATATACATAATCATTAACATTCAGTAAGAATCTGCCTTAATATAAGATTCAGAAACAATTGGCAAATTGAACCAATTTGATCAATTGGTCAATGGCTTCTTGAAACTTTAGGGAACTATGATGGAAATAAGTTTGATGGATGGGGACAAACTCACTTCAGATGCCTATAGCACGCCCTGTGGAGACCAGGAGACATCCACCAGGATTCACTTCCCACTCCCTCATCTCCAGCTTTGGTCAGAGCCAGGATCTTTTAGTTCTGTCCTATATTCTCCAGGTCTTGAGGACCAGCCATGTTTTAAGAAGATACTTTCTTCTCTTTGGTCTTCTTAGCATATAAACAGTATTGCATACTATACACATAGATAATACACTAAGAACCAAACCTAAACACAACTCTGAGTTTGGATCTGTTATGCCATTGACCAGTTATGGGTTCTTAGGTAAATGGCGAACCTCTCTGAATATTAGTTTCTTTTTACTGTTAAAAAAAAAAGTCAAAATAAGTGCTATTCCAGAGAGTTATATTACAGGTTCCATAAGATAGCCTCATGAAGAACTGTGACACACAGGAAGAACTCGGCGCCTGAAAGACTTTATCATCACCATGTCACTGTTTCTGCTATCTCAGAAGTTCTCCTCTAGTTTTGGACAAATCCCTTCATTTTTCCGACTCTTAATTTCATGTCTGTAAATGCTAAATGATAGAGGCTGACTAGATCCTTCCACCAATCTCAAAGAGATTGCAGAGATCCAAGGAGTGCCTACCACACTCAGAAAGTCCTCAGAATCAGAACTATCTTTGTAACATGACTAAGGCACCACCTGCCTTCTTTCTCTCTTGTTCTCATGATTGTGCCGAGGTCTTCATACTATAAGGTGCAGCATCACAATACAATGAAGGCTGAAGCAACCAGGACAATCCTGACATTTTTTTAATTGATGGATATCTATTTGAAAAACTATAAAGCAATGCCTTTCTTCATTTATCTTTTGGTTTGGGGAAATATTTTTCATTAAAATGTCATTTTGTCAACGTTGTACAGGCCTCTTATTGTTTGTAAATTAATCTGTATACTTTAAAACTTGTCCATCTAAATTTCTAGAAGAGTCTGTAATTATTGCTGTACCTGTACAAGCATATTGGGGTGCTCTGGAATGTTTAAGAATAAAGTGTCAAGGGATCAATGTCTGAAAATGGCTGGGTTAGATTAGATTAGTGTACTTTAATAGGGCTAGTGGTCCGAGTTAGTTATGTGCTAAGTGTTCAATACACTCAGCACAGGTTCATTTGTCTTCATTATACTGCAGACATTTAAAGGTACCTCCTATGGCCAGATACTTTTGTGTGGCACTGGGATACAATGAAGGACAAGACAGTGCCTAGTTCTAGTAGAGCTAACACGTGTCCACTGAGCGACATAGACACATGAGCCTTACGATTGTCATATGATGCAAGAGGAGGGGAAGGAGTGTGGGATGAGGGAAGAGCAGCAGGAAGGGATCCCTCAGTCAGGGAAAGCAGCATTAACAAAGCAAGCACACTCCATTTTGGTTTGGAGCTATGAGGGAGACTTGGATGAAGAATCTAGGTAGAGGTATGTGAACACAAGGCAGATGAGGGTTTGGATGTCTCCAACACTGATTCAGGAACGATGACACTTGCTGCCCTTGGGTCAAGTAAGAAAAAGCACCAATCTAAATGAGCTGAACTCTTTAAAAAATTTAACTTTTTAATCCTTGTAACAGCCCTTAGCAGTGTTAGGTTCCATATGAAATTGCCATTTTTTAAACATCAAAACAGTCAAATATAAAATTTAGGAAACACAAATAAGAAACAAAAGACAACACTCATCTTTCTGAGACAGTCTTAATTTGCTTAGTATCTTCAGTTGCAAACATTTTCCTACAAACAACATAACTTCATTTTTTTTCAGTATGACTGAAGATCTTCCCTTGTGTATGTAAAGCATGTTTTCTTTATCCGTTTCTCTGCTGTTGGACACTAGGTTGATTCCAGAACAGCAACTGTGAACAGTGCAGCAGTGAACATTGCTGTGCAAGTATCTCTGTGATACGTTGACTTGGAGTTCTTGGACTAAACACCCAGGACTGGTCCAGATGGGTCATGTGGTAGAGGTTCTGGTGAATTTTTGAAAAATTTCCATAAAAATTTGATAAAGGTTGATCTCATTCCAAACAACAGCATATAAGGGTTCCTTTTGTGTATATCGTACCAGCATTTATTTTCTTAATAACACCTGGACTTAGTTAAGATAGAATCTCAATGCAGTATTTTCATTTCTCTGTTGGTTAGTAAAGCTGAACTGTATTGTGCATTTATTGGCCATTTATGTTTTATCTTTCAAGAACTGTCTGTTCACTTAGTCCATTTATTGATTGAGTTCTTTGATTTCTTATTTATTTTCATGTGTTCTTTATGTATTCTAAATGTCAATCCTGTCAGATATATAGCTAACAAAGATTTTCCCTCATTCTGGAGGCTGTCTCTACCCAATTAACTGCTTCTTTGGCCATACAGAGGTTATTTAATTACATGAGATCCCATTTGTCAACTGTTGACCTTATTCAGAAAGTCCTCACCCATGCCTGTATCTCAAAGTGTTCTTCCTCTAACACTTTCAGAGTGTTGTTAAAGTCTTTGATCCATTTGAAGTGGATGTTTGTGCAGGGTGAGAGATACAGATCTCGTTTCATTCCAAGTGTGGATATACAGTTTTCCCAGCACCACTTGTTGAAGAAGCTGTCTTTTCTCCAATGTGTGTTTTAGCATCTTTGTAAAAAAATCTGGAAAAAAACAGTTATTTCTGTGGGGGTTTAAATCTGGATCTTACGTTCTATCTCATTGATCTACATGTCAGTTTTTCTGTTAGAATCATGTTTTTTTTTTTTTATAACTGTAGTCCTATAAAATAACTTGAAGTATTAGGTATGGTGACAATTTTGCTCAGGATTGCTTTGGCTATCCAAGGTGAATTTTCAGAATTCTTTTCTATATCTGTAAAGAATAGTGTTGGAATTTTGATGGTAATTGCATTGAATCTGTAGGTCATTTTTGGTAAGATGGCCATTTTCACAATATTAATTCTTTCCAGTCCATAAGCATGTATTCCATATTTTCCTTATTCATCTGTTAATTGATTTTTAAGTGGAAAGTGAGATAGTTAGATTAGGTGCAGACACAGTACCTCATTTAATTCTCAAGAGAGTAAGTAGGCAGTTCTTACTTCTGTTGGACAGGTGAGAAAATGGAGACTTGGAAAGAAGAAGCTCATCCACGATCCCAGAGCAGTGACAGAGACACAACTTGAACCTTGATCCATCTGATTCCTTTCCCTGCCACACATCACCTAAGAAAGGCCTCTCATTGTCGGTATAGCAGGTAGGAAACTGAAGCCCCTCACCACAGAGAAAACCTACCACGTGGGTTAAACATACTTTTTCTCAGTTTTGAAGTTGGACAATCAGAATCAAGGGACTGTCTGATTCAGTTTCTGATAGGGACTGCCTTCTAAAATTGAAGATAATCTCCTCCTTGCTGTCATGAGATAGAGAAAAATCGAGGAAAGGAATGAGGAAGAAAGAGAGATTCTCTCGTGTATCTTCTTGTGAGGTTACTGGCCATGAAATCACGGCATCGCCTCAGTGACCTCACTTAAACTTATCACCTCCTTAGAATTGCCATCTTTGGTTAATTACTTTCACATTTCTATGACCAAATGCCTGAAAGAAAAACCTAAATTAGGAGAGGTTTATTTAGACCCACGGTTTCAGAATATACACTCCATCAAGACAGGGAAAGGACAGCTACTGGAATGGCTGTTTCAACAGGATGATGTGGTATTAGGACCATGAAGCAGAGGGCTCAGACCAGAATCAGGAGTGAATTCACCCTTCAGAGGTCTTCTCACAGTGACCCACTTTGCTAGACAGGAACCACCACCCCAAATTTCCACAGCCTCCCCAAGCAGCCACCAGCTCAAGAACCAGCATTCAAACACATGAGCATCTGAAGGACATGAGGAACTCAAACTTTAACCACCTCCAACCACAGCCACACTGAGACTGAGGTCACCAAGGTACGAAATTTGAGGGAACCCAAACACTGGGTCCCTAACAGGTTCCTTTCCAGTTTTCTTCCCTGTTGCCATCCCTCTGGTCTGGCCCAGCCCGAGGGGTACGCAGGGTCTCCACCAAGAGGGGGTGGGAGGCACCGAGTCAAAACACAGACAGGGGGAGCTGGGTGGAAGCATGCGGAGGGCGGGCCACTGCAAACTCATTTATTCAAGGAAGTGCAAGGGGTTTTATGGGTTTGGTTAGCCAGTTGCCCTATGGGGTGGTTCCCGACTGTGGCCACTAGTGTTCCATCTCTTAGGCAGATCATCCAGGCGAGGGGCGGAAGTTGGTGTCACGCCTGGCCAGAGCGGAGTGCCACATCCACAGGAGCCATTTCCTTGTGCCTCATGGCAGGTGGCCTGGCTAAGGCTCACACTGCAGTACACGCTACACTTCATCTCTGTGGTCTGAATTCCACTACCCATGCCCTACTGAGGGAGGAACCACACATAGCAAAAACAGACAGAAAAGACAAAAGAAAAAAATACCACAGTAGCAAATATTTACCAACTTGGCACAGTCCTCCTTGATTTCCCACACAAATGCAAACACATCAGAAACTTCCTCTGCTGTTTCTCAGATTATTGAACCAAAATCATTTGCCACCAGGATGCTTTTATTAGTAGAATGATTAGATACTTTTGTTTCAGCGGATGAAGTCATTACTAGAGTAGGAGCCTGTGGCCATCTAAAGAAATAGCTCAGAAGTAGCCTAAGCCAACCACATTCTCTCATTTCTGTGGCAGAGACTACATCAATTTATTGTTCCCCTTAATCTTATTATTTTTAAAATACATAAAACATTTTAGTGCAGCAAAATCAGAAAACTCAGAAGAAAAGTAGTCACCCACATTCTCTCTGTTCAGAGAAGACAACTACAATTATATTTGCTAGTTTCCCATCAACCTATCAATGTGATTATTGTTATTATTTTACCAAAATGATAGTAAGGCTTGTTTGCAGCTTCTCTTTATTGAATAGTGAATTACAAACACTTTTCCATGTCCATAAATATAGATGGATCTCATTTTTAATGTCTGCCTACTATTCTATTCTGTTATATAGATGCCCCATCATTTATTTATGCACAGTCCCATTGATACATACTAAGATTGTTTCCCATTTTTCATTCTTACAAACAAAGCTGACATAAGTGTCTCAGGAGCTAAACATCTGCATTTGTGTTTTCTTTCCTAGAAGTAGTATTTTTGAGATAATAGATATGCACCGTTCTGTTGGTGTTGCTCATTCATGTTATCCTTCCATACACATTTTAGTCTCAATTGTTCCCACTTCCTTTTTTCCCTTTTTAGGAGATGTCTTTTAGAAGACAGGTAAAATGCTGAAGATTAAATAAACACAACATATTAACATTATGCCATGAGAGTTAATGGATCATTAAATTGGAATGGTAGCACACATTTAATTAGCTTGAATTCAGTGATCTTCATGTAGTATAAAACAATTGATTTCAAGATACATCATTATTAGGGTGAAGTTAAGAAGGGAAAATTTATCTATTTTTAAATTAAGTGATGCTACAATGCCTTACTAGTCCTAAGCATGATCTTGGTGGCATTCTTTGTTTGAAATTCCATTAATCTCTTCTGAAGGATTTGGCAATTTCTCTTGCCTCCATTGCTTAAGGTTGGGTATACAGTAGAAGAAGAAATTCTTTTGGGGGCTTGGGGAGATGACCCAGTTGGTAAAGTGTCCTGCCACACAAGAATGAGGATATGAGTCTGATCCCCAGAATCTATGTAAAAATCCAGATATGGTAGCACACTCTTATAACCCCAGAGCCAGGGAGGCAGAAAGGAGAGGATCCTTGGGCCTCATTGACCAGAGAGCCTAGCCTACTCGACAAGCTCCAGACTCACGAGAAGCCCTATCTTAAAAACAAACTGGTTAGCTCCTGAGGAATGATACCCCAGTTTGACCACTGATCTCCATATGGCAGATGCACATACATGCACACACATACTCATATACAAACACACGAAATTATTTTAAACATAGCTCAGTGATGAAATACAATGCAGCTTAATGTACTTGTGGTTACTTCCTTCTTAGGACTTCAGCAAAGATGATGTTATCACTTAGCAAGAAAATCAGAAACGAGAGTAATTCCCCAAAGACAGGCATTTGCTTCACTGACATCAAATTTCTGTCTTGATCTATTGGGAAGTCTTTCTGTGTCCACAGAGACTGTCCATTTCAATGGCAAATCACATCATAACCTAATTTTTTGAGGACATTTTAAGTGCCACCATGTAAAGTGCCAACCATGGGCACAACTCAATTAAAATGATGACAGTTTGAACACCCATGATCAAGTGTGCTCAGAAACAAGGAATGAAACTCCACTGCCTGCCAACCGATTGGCGGAGAACTATAAAATACATCTCAGTTTTGAGGAGATTGCAGTTCCTTGGAAAGACTATTCATCTTAATGAAATATGATTAGTAGGTGCCTCAAAAATTAAGATGAAGGTGGTAAGACTGTACATATACTAGTAATTAGACCAGGAGTATGCCCCAATGGCAAGAATGACACTTGCCTTGTTGAAACTTCTGTTGATGTCATTTTTTCACCCAATCTTTAGAAAGAGGACACAGGTCACACGATAAGGTGGCAATAGAGTTTAAAGATGCATAGAAATGCATCTAGTGCCCCACTTTAAATAGATATTAGATAGGTGCTAAATAAATAAATAGATAGATGACAGGTAGAAGATAGATAAATAGATGATAAATAGATGATAGTTGATTACACATACAATAGATATAGATATAATCTCAACAAGGTCCATAAATGCAAACTCAAGGAACTATCCTCTTCACTCTTGGTGTAAGTCTTAGGGAGAGACAATGTGTAGTTCCTTCAATATGGTGGAGATTTCCAAGAGTAATTTTGACTTTTGAGGTTATTATCTCTCATTCTGATCTAGGACAATCCTGGAAAATTAGGAGAGAGAAAGAAGAAATGTGACAGAGGAAAGTAAGTGAGAGAAGAGGAAATGGCCAACCAGGGAGAAAAAGCCACATCCTCTGGACCTCATTTGAATGGGACTGTAGAAAGACTGAGGAGTTCAATGGAAAGATTTTTTGTTTTACTCAGTCATAATACTTCCTATTTACTTAAGACCAACCATGTGTTTAATTGTTTCATTTTGATGCTACCCATCCTTCCGGATGCAGTAGGGTGCCATCACCCATGTGATTATTGGTAATGTTCAGACACCCAAGGGCATCTGGTTTGATGGCCTGAGTTCCTCTCTGGGTATCTGTGGTCCAGCCCTCACTGCTGTATCTTGTGTATCCAACATGGTAACGTGATCCTTTAAAGCCAGCAAGTGAGAAAGCATGCTAGCCAAAAATGGAGAGCCCTCTTAATGACCTAATTACTTCCCAACACTGCCACAATGCCAGTCAAATTTCAACAAGGATTTTGGAAAGATGGACCATAATCAAATTACTACATTGGCATTCAATATAATGTGTCCTTCTATGGAATGCTACAGTATGTTGGAAGGTGGGTAGGGTCAAAACAAAGCAATTATTACCCATGGTTGGTCTTAAGTCAATAGGACAGGCAGTGATTGAGTTAAAAGTAAGACTTTTCACATAGCCTGTAATATAATCCTCTTTACTGTATTCTAGTTATATCCATAATTGTAGGCCATGGGTCTAGATCTGGTAATTCCAACATGTCAAGTTTGGCCACTCACTCTAAGCAAAGCAAATGCAAGTGATGATGAAAAGACAAAAGAGTTTTACAAACACAACTGAGAAGATGCAGTCAGAATCTCAGATCTTTTTTTGGTACTGACACAAGCTTTGGGTTTAAAGAGACGAAAACTTGGGATAGGAGGAAAAAGGTTGGCAGACCCAACTAGGCTCAAACAAACTGTGACCAGTTCACAATCTCAGCCTTGGTTCTACAAGGCTGCCCTGAAGAAGTTCTCAGTCTTGTTTCTATGGGATGATTATTCCTGCTTGGGAATGATCTATGAATAGATGATCTCCAGACTGGGTGACGTGTCTGTGAGCTCTGCTATTCCTGGAATACAAGGTGATCTCATTTAGGACAAGGATCTCAGACTTTCAGTGGTCTTTTGGGGTTTCTGGAAAAGAACATTGTAAAAGCTGATTCTCATATGCTTCTGTTGTTCTTAGCTTTGAGCCTTTGACCTTGAAGGAGGATGAGATGGCTTTTTGACAGGAATGCCTTAAATGATCAGTACTGTTACATGCAAAGTTAAGCAGGATGCTGAACCCAAATTTTATATAAAGGAGACAGATGAAAAATAAAGACAGTGATGCCAGGCTCTCTCTCTGATCTTTGTTACCATGTAGGCCCTCATAATCCTGTTGTACAGTCATTAGAAGCAAATCACATGTCCTGTCCACTCACAGGAAGATCACAAAAGGGTGTAAATACCAGGAGGAGGGACCTTGACCAAAGAAAGCCATTATAAAGGCTGCATATCATTCACCTGCCCACATTCCTCCCTTCTAGCTCAGTCTCTCTGTGCCTCAGTCTCCCAATTTTAAAACAGAGACCCTGTTTCCACAAATCAGCCTCAGAAAGTTGTAAGGATATAAAGGATGAGACATTAATATTTTCCAAATATTTACTGATCTCTGGCACATAGTAAACTATACCAAAAATGTCTGTTCAGTTAGTAAATACCAGAACTAGAGTCTAAACCCAGGTTTATATTGTGCTAAAAGTGCATGTTGTGGGTCATCATACCTTTGTGTGTGTGTGTGTGTATTTATGTATGTGTATACATGCATATTTATGTGTAAGTAAAGTTGGGTATGCAGGTATATGTGTGTGTGTGTATGTGTATGCGTATGTGTGTGTGTGTCTGTGTGTGTGCATTTGGAGGCCAGAAGCAGACATCAGCTGTATTTTCTCAATCACCCTTCACTTTATTTTTTGAGACAGGGTCTCTCATTTAACCTTGAGCTCTCCAGTTAGGCTAGACTGACTGGCCAGTGGGTGCCAGGGATCCTTCTTTGCCTGTTGCCTGAGTACTTAGATTATAGGACAGTACTTCCAAACTCAGTTTTTACATGGGTACTGGGTATTAAACTCAGTTCCTCATACTTATACAGAAGTCACTTTACTCACTCAGCTATCTACCCATCCCTCAGCATACTTTTGAAAAAAAAATAGCTCATATAGATAAGGGAAAAACAGAATTTTGCTCCAATTAAAATACCAGCAATCCCAATCAAAATCCTAGGAAGTTATTTTGTGGATATAAGGGATTGGTTTTAAAGTTTAAATGGATGACAGAAGACTCAATATGGCCAACACAATATCAAAGAAGCACAAAGTTAAAAAAGTCCTTACAACTGAACTTCAAGAGGTACTTTGAAGCTATAGTAATCAAGGCTGTGCGTTATGGGAAAAGAAGACAGAAACAGACCAATGACTCAGATTAGACCATAAATAGCCGGGAAATACAGTCACCTGATCCTGGAAGCAGAGCAAAGGCAATCAGAGATAAAAGGGTTGTTTCTACCAAGTTGTGATAGAACAACTGGACAGTCATATGACCTAAAAGAATCTGGACACTGACTTTACATCTTTTACAAAAATTAACTCAAAATGGACCATGGGCCTAAATATAAAACAGAGAATTATGAAATATTTAAAGGCAATTGGAGAAGTATCTAGGTGACCTTGGCTTTGACATTGACAGCCTAGATTCAAACACCGAATGGTCCATCAAAGATATTAATAAGTTACAATTCATTCAAATTTCAATTTTCTTTTTCTATGAGAGATAAGAGAGTGTTAAGAAAAAACAGAGATGGGAGGAAAACTCATCTGCAATATATCTGATAAAAGAGGTATCCAAACTTTACAAAGAAATCTTAAGTACTTTATAACTCTTAAGACCAATAGTCAGGATGCAATCCAAATGTGCAAATAGGAAGAATGTCTGAGCAGACACCTTATAGAGGAAGATACAGGAACAGCAAGTAATCATGCAATAGTGCATGTTATTAGAGAACTCTGAATTATAACTAGGGTGAGGTGTACCTATCAGGATGGCCAATCCCCAAACACCTACAGCATCAAAGGTTAGTGAGGATGTAGAACTCTCACTACTCATGAGAACACTTTGGAAGGAAGTCTGATGGTTTCCTTAAAAAACTAAATGTGGCAGCCTGTAGTGGCTCACACCTTTAATCTCAGCACTCGGGAGGGAGGCAGAGGCAAGTGGATCTTTGTGAAATTGAGGCCATCCTGGTCCATATAACAAATTCCAGTGACACGGAGACCCTGCCTAAAAATAATAATAATTAAATGTGGTAGAGGGCTGGAGTGATGGCTCAATGGTTAAGAGCACTGGCTGCTTTTACAGAGGACCCCCATTCAGTTCCCAGTATCCACATGGTAGTTAGCAGTCTATAACTTAAGTTCCAGGGGACCCGATGCCCTCTTCTGACTTCCACAAGACCTGCACACACAGATGCACTTAAGCACATGCACGCAAAACACTCAAGCACATAAAAATAAAACTAAAAGGCTGGAACGATGGTCCAGTGGTTAAGAGCAATGACTTCTCTTGCAGAGGACCCAGGTTTGATTTCCAGTACCTACATGGCAGCTAACAACTATCTGTTACTCCAGTTCCAGGGGATCCAACACCCTCTTTTGACCTTCATGAGCATTGCATACACAGGTGCATCTACATACATGCAAACAATATACTTGTACACATAAAATAATAAATAAAATATTTAAAATAAATAAAAATTAAATTAAATAAATAAACTTGGGACTAAAGAGATGATTCAGTGATTAAGAGTATGTACTGCCCTCCTGAATTCTGTTTGCAGCACCTATGTTGGGTGGCTCACAACTCCCTGTAACTCTAGCTCCATGGGCATCTGATTCCTCTGGCCTCCATGGGCACTGGAACTCATATGCACAGACCCACACAGAGATAGACACACATAACATAATTAAAAATAAAATAAATCTTAAAATTCTAAATTTATTCTAGAGGCAGAAGGATCTCTGAGAAACCAAGGCCAGCCTGATTTGCACAGAGAGCTCTAGGCCAGCTGTGCCTACAGAAAGACCCTGTCTGTAAAAATGTACTTTTATTGAAGGATATGGCCATTGTTCCCCATTGTTCCATGATGTTTGCTTAAATGAGTTGAAAGTTCATGTCAAAAAATATCATCTGAGCATGAATGCTTACAACAGCTTTGTTCATAATTACCCAGAGTTAGAAGCAACTGAAGTGTCCTTTAACAGGTAAATAGATAAATAAGCTATACTACAGGCATGCAATGAAATAATATTTAGTGCTAAATATAGGGACTGGGAGATGACCCAGTAGATCAAGTACTTGCCTAGCAATCATGAGAACCAGAGTTCAGATCCCAAACACTCACATAAATGCTGGTCAGCCTGGTGGCCTGTCTGTAACCTGAACACTTAGGAGGCAGAGACAGGGGATATTCAGAGCAAGTTGGCTGGATAGACTAGCCATATCAGCACTCCATGGGTTCAATTGAGAAACCTTGCCTTAATGAATAACATGGATAATGATTGAGGAGTTTCCAAACTTCAGCTATGGCCCTCTACACACAAATGAGCACACAGCCGCATGGACACTCGCATACATTTCAGGGCTTCAGACTAGTGGAACTCTGCTGTATGAAACTATAATAGGTAAGACACATCGTTACACATGTGTCAAAATACACAGAGGGAACAACACAAAGAGTGAACCCAAATGTAAATTATTTAGTTTAATAATAACATTCCAGTGTTGGCTAATCCATTAATAGTTCATTTCTTTTTAATGCCGAATAATATTCCATTGTGTAAATGCAAAGAATTAATGCGATGTTAATAACAGAGAAGCTGTGTGGGAGGGATGAAAACAGTCTCTGCACTTTTGTACTCAGTATTTCTACAAACATAAAACTACTCAGGACTTGCCTATTAAATATACATAGCAGCCAGATGTGATGGTACACAACAGCAATCCTAGCACTCAGGAGGCTGACACGGGAAGATTTTGACTTTAGACCAACTTGGGCTACACAGTAAGACCCTGTCTCTTAAATACATATAATTGATATATCAACTTAAAAATTATAACCATCAAATATATTTGAGGATATATATATGTATACTTTCAAATAATCACTATTTTATTGTTAAATATCCAGTCTTATTTAAATACAAATAGATTAGTGTGATTAAAGAGCACATCCTCAGTGTGCATGCATGTCTTTAAAGGTTTCAATACAAATGATCAAACTTCCTTCCAGAAAGGCAATGATTTCTACCACTCACAAAAATCACACAAACTCTTTTGTTCTTGTTCCCTAGTTTGAGCCCCAACTGGATTCACAGGCAACCATATAACTTCCTGTGCTTTCTTGAGTTTCTACAGTGAGTGAGAGTTATGGAAGTCTGCCAGCTACCTGCTGTAGCTGACTTGGCAGAGAGAGGTAAGATGGGGTTCACCTTTGCTGCATCTGAGCCCCAGAACCCACTACCTCTGTAGACTTCAGCTGAACAGACTCTAAGGAGACAGAAGAACTTAAGGCAGGATGAGATCAACATTTTTGACAGCGTCAGATTTGTCAATGAAGCTGTTTCAGTCGTGATGGTGTCACCACTGACTCTTGATCCCTATGCCTGATATTTTTGTCATAGAACCAAAGTTAGGTCTTCAGATCCCCATATGTTATGGTAGGCCATGATCAAGACAGTAAGAACACAGGAAATCAAGTTGGACATGAGACTGAAACTTTGAGATTGCAGATGTACGTATATGTAATCCTGAATAAGTAATTCTCCCCTAAGATGCAAGGTCAAATGGGTAAGCACTCAAAGACAGTGATAGAGATCATGGGCTCCATGGTTGCCATTCAGACGTTCATAATACTCAGTAAAATGATACCCGGATGAAGCTGCTTACGCTCTCTGACCTCAGTATCCTCGTTTGTAATGCTCACCTCCTGGGATTCTTGTACAAATGGAATGAGATCTTGCCCTACAGTCCTTAGCATATTTGAACCCCTCCATTAAAGGTATTCTGAATTTCAAGGGTCCTTAGAGACCACTGAGTCCACCCTTACTAATTTGCTTTCCTTTGAAGACACGAAGCTCAGAGGAGGAAATGCCATACACAAAGTTACATATTGAGTGGGTGATCAGGTCTAGAGATTTCATTCCTTGAAGGTCCCACCAGGAGCCCTTTCCCTCAAGCTCAAGGCTTCTCTTGAAAGAGACATAGTGCTCAGAACACAACAGCTTTCCACTTACTTGGCATTCTCCTGGCTCTGGGGAGCCCTGGAGAAATACAAGTGTAGTTACTTTTCTTGTTGCTGTGACAAAACAACTCAACAAAAACAACTTAAGGAAAAGATTTTGGCTTACATTTCCAGGGGATATTGTCCATCACAGTGGGAAAGGCATGGTCGCAGGAGCTTGAGGCAGCTGTTCAAGTTCGGGTCTGGAGTGGGAAACAGAGAGTGATGAGTGCTGGTACTCATCTCACTTTCTCCTTTTTATTCAGTCCAGAGCCCCAGCCCATGAGATGGCATCACCCACATTTACGGCGGGTCTTCCCACCCCAGTTAATACAATCTAGAAACTTCCTCACAGACATGCCCAGAAGTTTGTCTCCATGGTGATTCTAGATCCTGTCAAATAAACAACATTAACCATCACAACAGGCATGTGCAGTCAACATCTTAGACTGTAGCTCTCTAATAGGAATGTGATTTAGGAGCTGAGTCAGTGAGGCACAAAATGAATTCACTCAATCAATATTGTGACACAGTTTGTCAGAAATCTGGGGTCTGGCTGGAACACATATAGCTATCAAGAATGCTTTTGTTTATTGGGTTTCTTCTTTGGATCTTAAAGAGACAATCCTGAAGTGTGGGGAACAGTGAGTTTTTCTTCTTCAGGTGGAGCAATTCATGTCTCTAAAATGGAGCTCAGTGCTTTAATTCTCCTCTGTAGTCTCTTTTCCCCGTCTTTTTGCTTAAAGTCCCCACCTGGAGAGACAAATCCTTATTTTCAATTGTGTCTATGATGTGTATATTCATGTGGGTGTGCATGTGCCATGGAGCATGTGTGGAGGTCAGAGGACACCGTCGGATATTGGTCCTCACTTTCCACCATGTTTGAGGCGGTCTTTTGTTCGCTTCTGTCACATGGCCCATGAATTTCATTTCCATCTTGCTGTGGATACCTATCCTGCTTGACATGGGTTTTGGAGATTCAAACTCAGCTTTTCATGCTTGCTTGGCGAATTCCTTTCCCTCTCAGTCATCTCCCTAGCCACAGACTCTGTTTTTAAAGGATACATTTTAAATTAATTTTTTATAGTAAATGTACCAAATGTTGTGTTTCTTAATAGTATTTTCACACATATGTTCCCATCACCTTTCCTTGCCCGGGCCCCTCTTCCCCCATAGTCCTCTTCTGTCTTCACGTCATTTCAATCTAAGTTCCGCATGAGAGAGAACATGGGACATTGGTCTTTCTTTTTATTCTTCCATTACCCTCTCTTTTTCCTTCTCCCCCTACCCCTGTTCCTTGCTCCACACAGTCTTCTTTCTAATCTATTTAAATCTAGTGTCCACATATGAAAACGTGGCATCTGCCTTTCCAAGTCTGCTTATCTAACTTATGCCAAGATCTCCAGCAGTATTCACATTCCTGCAAATGATACGCTTATTCTTCCTTACCTTTGCTCAAAGCTCCATTGTGTGTAAATACCACCTTTCCTTTATCTGTTCATCTGTACATGGGCATCTAGGCTGGTTCTATATCCTGGTCATTCTGAGCAGTGTACAATAAACACAAATGCCCTTGCTAGATCTTTCTACTTGACCCTCTGTTTCCACTCAGACTCCTCCCTCCCTAGTCAGAGAATGACACCAATTACCAACATCATAATGCACTAGCCAATCTCTCCTCAAGAGCAAACAGTGTATTTCACATTCTGTTTTTGATGCAACTTGTGTAGAGACTGGCCATAGCACAGATGTGAAGCTCAGCCTTCTCACAATGTGGGAAACTGCAGGCCCACCCCTGATTCGGAACATTCTGTGATTTGTCTGAGCCATTCAGCTGCAAAGGCCCCCATGTGGGAGTACGCCTGATAAGTTGGAAGAAGGCAAAGGAACGAGTGTGGAGGGCGAGCAAGGAGGGAAGCAGAGGATGAGGTCAGACCTGGGTGGGGGCTGGGAACCAACTGTGCTTGGTAAACAATTCCAGGACATAGGCTTTTACTCACAGCACACATGGGAGACCAATGGACAGATCTAAGTGGACAATCCTGTTTCATCAGCTCTGTGTCTTTAGAATGCTTAGAACAAGGGTTCCTTTGTCAGACTCTAACAATAAGCCAGGTGGGAAAATATAGTGGCTCCCATTAGGTCCAAGACTATGATGGATACTGCCATGTTTCTAATAAAATTCCATTCTCCCTTTCTTCCTTAGTGACAGATGAACACATGGCTGTTCAGCCAGAAACTACATTTCCCATGTACATGTATGACTAAGTTGTAGTCAATGGAATGTGAGCAAAAGTGAAAGGGCTAGCACTGCTTCACATGCTTGAAAGCAAGCTGTGCATTGTACCATTTTTTTCCTTTCCTTCCGGTCTACAAAGGTGCAGGGATGTGTCATCAGACAACAGAGTCACATGAATGCGGACGGTGCTGTGGAAAGATCCCGAGTCCCTGAGGGAAGATATGGAGCAAAGCCTAGCAATTCATCTCAGGTCTATTTTATGAATAAGAAATAAATTCTCTCCTTTAATCCACTGTATCTGGGCGTTCTTTGTTACAGTAGCTTAACCTTTTTTTCAACTAATACACAGACTTTTAGGAAAGATTCAGGAGTTTCAGATGTGTATAGGACAGTGTGCAATAGGAAACAAGCTAAGATGTAACACTCACCATGCCCATCTTTAAAGCTTCTTAGCCAAACCCAACAGGGAACTTTCCAGACTCTCATCAGGTCCCTGCCTGATATCTTTTCTGTTGATTCATTTTTTTTTCCTCCTATAGAAAGCTCTCCAGCCTCCCAGTACTTGGAGACATCTGTACAATTTTATCTAGCAAATGAGTATTTTTCCAATCTCCATCACAGAAAAGCTTGAGAAACTTTCTTGACATAAGTCCAAAGGCTTGATAGTACATCCTTAGGAAAGAGAGATGCAGCTAGCCCAGGTCACTGTCTAATCACAGAGGATTACAGAAGCTTTGGAACCCAGGTTCCTCTCCCTTGTCCTGTAGCAAATGATTTTTGTTTGAACTTCTCTCTTCTGTAAAAGTACTCTAAATAGGCAGAAGCGGGAGGTTAGTATAGCAGAAAATATATTTTTCTCTAGCTTGGGCAAGACTTATTGTTTGCTACTGGGAGTTTAGATTCTTCTCCCATTTATTCAGTATTTATGCAGTGGACACTCCTGTGCAGATATCCATCCAGCTCTTTCTCAGAACATGCCGCACCGGCTGCCTAGCAGTGCTAGATGATGCTGGGCTGCACTATTGCATGATTCCTAAGATCAGTCTCCAACAGTGTTTCCCAACTCTCTGGCTCTGTGCCTTGCCTACTTACTGGTTCTATGGGTTTCTCCCCAAAACTCACAGTGGGAATGCTATGCTGACTCATTTCCTTTCTGCTTTTATGGTCTGTTAAGTTCATTAGTATCACTGTGAGGCAGGTTGTAAAATGCACGAGGAGGAAGAATCCACATCCCACCCTCCCCCACCCTTGGAAGCCAAGCCATATGGTGGCACGTTCAGGCCTGACTATCAGTTAAGACAGGTCACATTTTCCCTCCGAGTGACACAAGGAATATAGTTGGGGTTACTCTCCTGGGGAATGACTGGGCCCTGCTAATGTTCACACCACCACCATCAGCAAAGTGAAGAGAAAAAAATACTACACCCGGTCTTAGAGAATGTCCAGCAGAGCTTTGCTTAATGTCTGACTGAAATTAATCCATCTCCCAAGGAATGAGGCAGTGCACTGGAATGGGGTGGGGGATGCATGTGGTGTGACAAGGCTCTTGTATGGATAGATACATGTGTATGACGTGACATGTGGGTGGAATGTGTGTGCTGGTATCAGTGTGTGGAACCGTGTCTGCATGTTTGTGTCTTTCCAGCCCCTGCTTGTTTAAAGCTCCAGCCTCTCTCACAAGGCTCTTCTTCACTCTATGTTTAAACAAACAGCCAGTCCCCCATTTAGCCACAGGTCTTGCTCTCTGTGGACATGTCACCTGCTGTCAACTGTGGTCTAAAAAAGTACATTAAAAACTCCAGAAATAAATAATTCGTGAGTTTTAAATAATTTTTATTACAGTCTATTGTTCCAATTACTCCATTTTTATTAGTTATTGCTGCTAATCTCTTAGTGTGCTTAATTTATGAATTAAATTTTTATTCTTTAAGTATCAATAGGAGAAAATATACTGTATAGAGAGTTCGGTACTTTTCATGGTTTCAGACACTCCCTGGGGATCTAGAAATGCACTCTTCTCAGACAAGTGGGACCGCGGTATTTTCTTCCTAAACTTCTTAATTCTATCTCTGTGCCTCTCTGTGTTTGTCCCTCTTGCTCAACATACTTCTCTCGCTCCTCCTCCTCCTCCTCCTCCTCCTCCTCCTCCTCCTCCTCCTCCTCCTCCTCCTCCTCCTCCTCCTCTCCTCCTCCTCTGTTTTCATTCTCTCCTTCCCTGTTCTCATCTCCTGCCATGCCTACCTCATCAGGCCCTTCAGTCCTCAGCATGCCCCTTACTCTTCAGGTCTGATTTCCCAGGAGTGTTAGCTCCCACTGAGCCAGCCCCCACAAGACACTTCCCCTTCCACAACTCACCAGCTACCTTGCCACTGCCTCTGTCATCCCTGTTGCATCATCTCTAATAAGTCGAAAGCATTCTTCCCACATTGATCATCACTGCAGAGTTCTGTCTTGGAGTTCGCCACACCCCAAATTTGTGTGCTCATGATGATGGTGAGCATGAAGATGGACCAGTTGTATTTAAAATGGAGATCAACATGAACTCAGCTCTGATGGGGTTCATACATATTGTCATGGCATGGGTCTGTTAAGGGACTGGGGACAGGAGGGCAGCCCAGGGCCTTTCTACATTCCACTGTATCTGGCTACCAGGCCAGATTTGGGGGTAGCTCTGTGGCCCTTCTGAACATAACATCATTGAAATTAAGAGTTCAAAGACAACAAAAGCATGCTGTGGGTAGAAGGGATAGTTAGACACCACTTCCAGCTTGATGTGGTGTATTCTAGAACATGCCTATGGGTTCCACATTGTTCTTGCTATCTCTTTCCTTTTTTAAAGTATTGGTCTATTTTACTTTTAATGATGAGTGTTTTGCCTACGGTAAGTACAGTAAATGCAGCATGTGAATGCACGGCCTGAAGAGGCCTGAAGAGTGCACTGAATCCCCTGAAGATGGAGTTACAGATTGCTGTAAGCTGTCATGCGGGTGCTGGGAACCCAACCCAGGCCCTCTGCAAGAGTAGCAAATGCTCTTAACTGCTAAGCCATCCTTCTGGCCTGCCCTCTCTCTGTTCACATCTATCATGGCTTGCCAATTGATAGTCCTGCTGACTTCAGGCTGAGTAGCTCACTCAAGAAAAACAGACTTCTGTAGCCACCTCCACCCATTGGCACAGTCATATAAGGTCCCATTCTGCAATAAATTCCTGATATAGTTCAGAAAGGCTCTGCTTTAAGGAACTGCTTTAAATTTCCATGAAGACAAGATTTCAACTCCACTCTCAGATGAACCTGTTTGTTCACATCTGGGATCAGCCACCATACAAAAATCACTCCATAAGCATGCTCTGTGCTCAAACACAGTACTGATGTCCTCACATATACCCATGTATGGGTACATATATCCATGCATAGACACACATAGAGAATTTCTAGTTATTAAACTAATACTCCCAAAATGACAGTCCTGGATTAAATATGTCCTACTTATGGGTTTTCATTGGTCTGCACAACGTTTTCAAAAGTTTTCTTTCAAAAACCAGTTGCTCAAGCAGTATGGAGCCCAAGTTTTCTATGGCAACAGTGGAATAAAGCTGGCTGCTGGCCACATGTTGGATGAGCCTCATCCTTCTGCTCCCCTCATTCACCTTACGTATTTGTCAGGGTTCTCTAAAAGAGCAGAGCTGACAGAATAAATACACATCAAGGAAGGATTCATTGGACCTGTTTACACAGTACCTCAGAGTGATCCAACAGTGGCTGTTTACACCAGAAAGGCCGAGAACCTGCTCAGTCCATGAGGCTTACCCCATGGAACCTAAGGCCTGGAGGACTCCTGGAGAGCTGCGTGTTGTCAGTGCATGTTGGAAGCATGAAGAAGCTGGTTCTGTGTCAGTGAAGGAATCAGCGGTTGCAGCAATGAGGAAGATGAACTCACTGTGAGAGTGGAAGCCAAGGCAGTCAAGAAGCAAAGCTTCCCTTTCTCAGTGTTGGGACCAGCCACATTTAGCATGAGACTTCCCACATCAATTAAAGCCATCATGACAATCCTCCCAGACAACCTGCTATAGGGAATCCCTCCTTGAGACACTCGGTTGTGTCAAGCTGACAATTAAAGCTAATCACCACACTTTACTTTCTGCTCCCTGTTGAACTTTGAGTTTTGCCTCCTCCACTTCTGGGAATCTCTTTCATGATAGAGAATAAACTGCCATCTTGAGAGAGCCGACATTCTGCGTCTCTGGTGCTTACCGCTGAATCTACGCATTACAGTAGCTGGTTGAAACATCTTCTCATGGTTGGTGGAGCTATTATCCTGATCCTTTTCTTAAGTTATGCATTCCCAGGGTATCCAGGGGGAGGAAGATGGAAGTCACTACTCTCTTCTCTTTGGCTTATTCCCAAACTCTCCAAAGAGCATAGACTCTTTACTTAGACTGGTAGAGTTCCCCAGTGTCCCTCAAAGAATTCTCCTCATCTCCCTAACCTCTCCTCTCCTCTGCTCTGCTCTTCATAGTGCATGCTGGTACCTTCCCATTGCTCCATAACACCCAAGCGTATGCTTCTGTCATCTACTGGAAGCTCTGTGACTTACCACATGATGACTTCATTTTTGCTCAGTTTCAAGAGCAAGCATCAGGGCAATTGAGCCAACACTGTAGGCCTGTTAATCTCCACTAACAACTCATCCAGAAGAGTCCAGTCCTTTGTCTTTGACTTGAGATTCATTATGAAGGCAGTTCCTTGGTTAGCACAGATTTAGTAAGGTACCTGCCTGGTATTCTGAGAAATCTTTTTGTAAGATTTACTTTTATTATTGGTATATGAATGTATGTGTATGTATGTGGAGGCACACTTGGATCCCTTAGAGCCAGAGTTAGAGGTGGTTGTCACTTGACACTGGTGCTGGGAACCAAACTTGGGTCCTCATGATATAGCAGCAGCAAGAGCTGTTAACCGCTGACCATTTCTCCAGACCCTTGTTTTATGTCTGTATGTGCATAATCATCTCTTCCTCTCTAGGAGTCCACATTCCAAGATTCAACTCAATGGTGGGTCAAAATACACTTTTTAAAAATCCAGAGATCTGCAAAAATACAAAACTTGAATTTGCTATGTGTCAGCACCACACTGAGTCCATATGAGTCAAGAGTGATGCCTGCATGCCCCTCTGTGGCCCCAGCCACTTTACAGACCCTCAGTTTCCAGCACTTGTCTGAACATTGTTCATCTCATGCCTCATTCATGTGCTGTGTAGTTGAGACTGATGGTGGTTGTGTCTGTGTTGAACATGCACACATATTTTTCTTGTCACTATTCCCTAGCTAGTACAGTTTAGCAATGTTATGCAAGGAATTTGAGATCCCCAATTGCATCTGCTGGCAATCTGGAGGCCATCCTATACCTGCACATACAATTCTGAATTATTCTGTCTGACTATAAATTGATATCTCTATTAGCACAAGCATTGTGTCATTTTTAAATACCCTGAGTATATGTTTGTATGATGATGTATATATGTATGGAATATACTTATGACAGAACATCTGTATATTAAAGCATTGTCGATTGACCTGGAACTATGCAAGACTTCTTATGATCCCATTTAATCTATGAATATGCATCACAGTATCGGTTGTGCTACCTGCACTTTATAAAGAATTATATAAAGAAGTATAGAGGGAGGGAGATGGCCTTTGGCCAAAATGACCTAACTATAAATTATAAATTATCTGCAGCAGCTGCTCTCGATGCCACTTTTTTCCCACCCACATCCTTTTTCTAGTGTGTGCCTCACCAAAACACTGCACATGTTGACTGCTAACAGCTCACATCTGCACACATCGCTTAAGATGCCTGCAAGGTCACATCCCTTCCCAGGGGAAATTCTTGGCCCATAGTTGACTAATGTGAGATCTAAGAGCTCTCTGGGTATTATCATCTAGGAGAAGAGCATGGACTGGGATTAGAGAGACGAAGAAGGAGCCTGGTAAAGAAGATTCCAGGAGAAATCTGAATCCCGTGTGTGGCCTGGCTTCTCAGGATCCCAGTGCTGATGTTATTGAATTAGACATGGAACATGGGCTCATTCTAACTACAAAGCCTGGGGATTTTCCTCTGTACTACACTGGATCTTCCCTGGGTGTTTGTGTTGCAATTCATGCTCATCTGGAATGGTTTTTCTGTACCTTTCACCAGAGGTAGCAATGAATTGGAATTGTTTGTTTGTCTAAGAGTGGAAGCTGTTTGAGACGATGAAGCCCATAATGGACACTGTGCCTGTTACATTACACTTTATGGTTTTAAAGCAATTACATTGCATTTTATGGCGTCATAACATATTACATTTTATGGCTTAATATCAGCTTTAATACAAGATACCGTGGCCTAGAATTTTAACCAGGGGAAGCTGGTAGAATGGTAATGGGCTTCCTGCATGACCACATGGCTGCCAGCAAGGGACCAGGAATTTGCAGAAGCAGGTCCCACCAGCACTTCACCAACCTCCCATTCTGCTTTCTCACAAAGGGTCCTGGAACCGACTAAACAGATGTTTCTCTGGGCTCTCAGTCTCATCTCTCCTTCACCCTCAGTTTTTTCACACAACAGACAGACGAATGTTTGTGTGTGTGTGTGTGTGTGTGTGTGTGTGTGTGTGTGTGTGTGTGTATTTTCTTACCTTCTTAGCTCAGTGCTGAGGATTGACTCCAGGGCCTTTTGCATACTAGGCAAACACTCTTCCCCTGAGCTATACCCAAGTCCCAGGATAAATTTTTTAAGCACAAAGATGGTTCCTGCCACAGTTCTGTTTCAAACCACTCTGCAACTTCCTGTTACAGCTTGAATCTGAAACATCCCCACAGGCTTGTGTTTTAAATGCTTGTTCCTCAGCTGCTGGTGCTATTTGTAAGGCTGTGGAACCTTTAGGAGGTGGGGCATAGCTTTTCAAAGTATGTCAGGGGAGGTGGGTCTCTGATGTTCCCCTCCAGCCCCTGGTTCCAGCTTTACTTTCTGTTCTCTGGTCCACTATGATGTAATCAATCTCTTCCACATTCTCCTGCTGCCATGAACTGCACTATCTTGCTATACCTCCTTACCACGATGGGTTGGAATCCTTTGAAACTGTGATCTTCTCTTAAGTTATTTCTGGCAGCAGGTGTACTGGTCACAGCAATGCAAAAAGTAACTGATACACTTTCTGTTGGCAAAAGGGCCATGTTAAAATTAAGACTATGGCTCAAGGAAGGCTTATTGTGTTCCTTAACTTTGGCTCCTTTTTTTACTACATACGTATCACATACCATAGCCACAGCGAGCTTCCTGCCATTGCCCAATGTGTCGCACCCTTTTGCAACTCCATGTCTCTGGCGCTGCTGTTCCTTTTGCCTCAAAATCCTTCTTAGATATATTTTTAATCTATACAATTATTCAGTAAATATTAATTAAGCAAATCCAATGCTTGGCATTGTTCTGACTGCTAAGATGCAACAGTGAAGGACAGCCCCAAGGTCTCTGCTCTCACAGAGCTCACTTTCTAATGGGAATAGATGATCTGGTATTCACTCCTTCAAAATGCTTATCACCTTCTCCAGGATGTCATCCCTGATAAACCCAGGTCATATGCACTCTGTTCACACTGGTATCATAGCACTTATCCCAGCCATGGTCATCCTCCATTCACTCATCTTCTCTCCCCAGGACAGGGACAATGCCTTACATAATTCCCTTCTGAGTCATCATCATCAGGCAAAGTCTCTTAAAGTGTCTAGCAATTTCACTGTGTAAGGGAATGAATGAAACAAGAGAGATTCCATGCCACCAGAAGTCTTTCCAACATAGATGCTTCAGGGCTCACCAGGAGGAATTAATTCTTCTCTGCTTTAAGCACTGTCCAGTGGCACCTTTGAATACAAATGGCCCTGGGAGTAAGATGTTTGCACGAATAGTCCCATCAGCATCATAGGAGCCCTCTGAGCAATTAGGGACTGACTGCAGAGGACAGACAGGACTTACTGGAACTTCTCACTTGCAGTCAAAGATTTTAAAAAAGAGAGAAGAGCTGGTGAGATGGCTCAAGGAATAAAAGCTCACTTGCTACGCAACCCTGATGATCCAAGTTTTGCCCCTCCCAAATAGCTAGGTCTGGAATCCCAGTCTCAGTACTCTTTGGTAACATGGGAACCAGAGACAGAATAGCCCGGAGATTCATGGAGCTCACTTAGGTGGCCCAGGAGCAGAAATAACAAGAGAACATCTGTACCTCAAAACCAAGATGGCGCTGGAGAGCTGACTCAGCCACTAAGAGCACTTGCTGCTATACAGAGGGTTTGGTTCCTAGTACCCTGTGGGGCTTCACAACCACCTGCATACACATGGTTCATGTATATACACTCAGGCACACACATGTTCACATAAAACCTAAAAAATAAATATTTAAAAACTAAAACAAGGGGGAAATAGAGAACTGACTTCTGAAAAATGGTCCTTTGAACTCCACACAGTGCAATAATAGTGCATATGTCTGCACTCTCTCCCCTCACACACCCAATGAATAAATAAATACATACAAATTTTAAAAACAAAAACAGGAGTTAAGAAAACAGTCTTTGGGGATTCCGTCTGAACTCAGGAGAGCAGAGCTGCTAGGTAAGGCCCTGAAGGAGAGCAAGATGAATCTGACCTGGACCTTGGGTTCTGGCCCTGGCTAGCACACTAACTTGCTGAGCAACTCTGGCAAGACACTCAGCCTCTCTGAGCCTCAGCGTGAAGAACCACAAAAGAAGGAGGCTGGAACAGGTATGAGCAGGGGTTCCCAGGAATCTCTTCAGTGCCATCGCTGTCAGCAAATTTCCTGACCCAGTTTTCTCATCTATACGATGGGATGGGTGGTACATGTGCAATTCTCAGGATTTGGAAAGAGGGCAAGGAAAGCCTTAATAATTATTACATACAAATAAAGCAATTAGCACAGACTTTGGAATACCACAAACACCCAATCAAGGTTAGTTAATATTAAATGAACCAAAGAGTGAACATTCGATTTTCTACAAAGTGAAGATCTTAACCAATAAAGACCTTAACAAAACAACAGCAGACCCGAGTCATGGACTCACCATGCACCAGGTACTGGCTAAGTGTCTTATAAACTACATCTCCTTGCAGTCACCCTAGGAAGTAGATGCTTCCCTTAATTTGCCAATACAGTGTAGAGCAGATAAGTGATTTAATTTTTTTCTCACCTTTTTCTTTCCTTTAAAGATTCTAAATACATGTACATTCTGCTTCTTTAAGCTACTCCACAGCTCACTCACACTCTTCTTTTTTCCTTCTCTTTTAAATTCTTTTTTCTCTTGTGTTGTTCTTTGAATAGTTCCTATTTAATCTTCAGTTAACTACTCTTTTCTTTTGCAATGTCTAATTGGTTGCTAGCACATTCTGTATATTGCTCATCTCTTATTTAGAAGACTTCATCTCTAAAAGTTCAATTTGGATCTTTCTTCAGGTCTTCTATATCTTTCAATATTTATAAATGTACTTGTTATGCCAGATGGACATGGTAACACACGCCTTTGATGTCAGAACTTGGGAGGCAGAGGCAGGTGGATCTCCATGAAAGTGAGACCCGCCTGGTCTACATAGCCAGTTCCAGACCAGCTGGGGCTGGAGACAGTTCCTGTCTCAAAAAAATTATATATGTATACACACACACATATTTGTTTACATGTAAGTGTACCTGTGCAAGCAATGTCCATGGAGACCAAAGCAGGCATCAGATCAGATACCCTGGAACTGGAGTTACTATGGCCAGGATGGTGGTTGGCTGGGGACCGAACCAGGGTTCTCTGCAAGAGCAGCCAGTGCTTTTAACTTCTAAGTCAGCTCCTATCTCTTAACATGTTTAGATGTTGAAATTAAATCCTTATGCATGTGAGGCAAACCCTCTCCCACTGAGCTGCATCCCACATCCTATTTTTTGTTGTTGTTAACTTAAGGAATATGGGGAGAATAACTGATTTAATGTCCTTGTCAACTGATTCGAATATGTGTTTCTATTCTGGACTGATTCTATTGGTTAGTTTTTCTCTTCTTTATGACTGTATTTTTCTGCTTGTTTGGTGACCTTTGATTGCCTGCCAATGACAAGTGGTCAGATGACTTCTTTCTGGTCAATTCTAGGCCAATCATAGTAGTTCTATTTCCCTAGTTGGATTAGGAGTGAGCATGTGACCAATTCTAGCCAATGAGTCATGAGAGAAAAATCTGCAGAATGGTAGAATTCTTTTCCTCAACCATGGTAAAGTGACCAGTTTGTCTTTATATGATCATTTCTGAATAAGATGCTGGGAGCTGCTGCATTTATTGAACACTTACTGTGTTCCAGTCTCTGTGCTAAATACATGAAGTGATATGATCTTAACAGTGAATCTTTGAAGGCTATGTTATCACAATGCCCATTTTACAGGTAAGGAAACAGGTTCAGACTGATGAGTTTCCTCTCCCAAGTTATATGAGTAACAAAAGGTAGAGGCGGGATGGGGAGCCAGTTATGTTTTTCCAACTCCAGAATTTATAATTTTAAAACCCTATTCTATACTGCCTCTGCTTGAAGAAGCCCCAGTGTACATGAGCCCTCCTCCCATTGATCCATATTCATGATGTTCAGGGCCAAGTAATTGGGGCTGCCAAAGGGTGCTAAGAGGCCGTCCTAATGAGCTCGCTTGACTCTTCTTCTGTAATAGCATTCCCTGCTGGGGCCACAGGCCTCTTCTGTCAATATTGATGCCTGTCTGAAACACTCAGAACCTGGCATGGATGGAAGAGCAGCAGCTGCTGAGATTTAGAGAGAGAAAGGAAAAGAGGGAGCACAAATCCCTTCAACGAAGTTGCCACTTAAACACCGAGAGAAGCTGAGAGAATGGAGCGACAAAGGAGGACACTCTGATGGGTGGGCTCCTGCACTCAGGCTCTGCTCCCTGCCCTGTTCAGAGGCACCGTGGAAAGCTAGCCTGGCTGGGTAATTCTGCTCTGGCAAAGGAAGGAGGCCTGATTGCCAGGTGAGCTCCTCGGGAAGCTGAGATTCTCGTGGCTACAGGCTCTGCCCAGGCTTCAGCACCTTAGGGCCAAAGCCAAGAAGTAGGAAGGCATGTTTCCAGACGGTGAGGTGGGAACAGCAAAACTGCCCTTTAGAAGACGGGTGATGTGGTCTGAGGAATATTGCCTGTAGAGGGGGATTCACGCTTGTAGAAAATAAGATCTCCTCTCTGGCAACTGGAGATCTAGCCTCTCAGCAAACATTCATGTACAAGCAATAGGACAGTTCAGGGTCACGGGAACGTGAGTGAAATGCTGAGCGGAAGTAAAGCTTGGCGCACACAGATCTCTGTTTCAGTTTCTGGTCTCCAGGTTCCGGCCTTGAGCTACTGCCCTAGCTTCCTTTGTGGACTGTAACTTGTGAACTAAAGTCAAGACTTTCCTCCCAAAGTTGCTTTCGGTCAGTGTTTTATCACAGCAACAACAAAAAAAAGAAAACTAGGACAGAGAGTCTCCCGGCTCAGAGCCAGTGCTGGGTCATTAGTCTTTCTTGACTTTAGACTTGAATTGAAACATCAGTTCTTCATGGGTTTCAAGCATATTGGCTTCCAGGGTGGAACTTACCCATCATCCCTCCTGGTTTGGGGGTTTCAAACTCAGACTGAAATAGCACTTCAGCTCCCCTGGGCTTCTAGCCCGCTGAGCCCAGGTCTTGAGGTTTCTCGGGCTCTATAATCATATGAACTAATTCTTTATAATAAATGGACTGGAGAGGTGGCTCAGTGGTTAAGAGCACTAACTAACAATCCTCCGTAACTCCAGTTCCAGGGGATTCATTACTTTTTTCTGTCCTCCTAGGGCCCTGTATAACACTAGTGTACTTACACACATGCAGGCATAACACTCAAATAAATAAATAAATAGGTGCAACAAGACTGACAAGTTACTATGTACATGTGAATATGGAAGGGTGTTTCAGGAAGATGCCAAAGGCCAAATACTTCAAGGCCTTATTGAAACATTAAGCATAACTCTGCATATCCACAGGCCTAAGTTAAGCATTGCATTAACAGTTCAATGTTTAACTTGAAGACAGTGGAAACATCGATGAAAAATTTTGAGAGAAAGCAGTGACATGATTTTTATAGAATTCGTTTTTACCTTCTTGAATCTGAGTCTTCCTATGGTTAACATCATGTAGCCAACCATCCTTACTGTTTTGTGAAGACTAGATGGCATTATAGGACCTAAAAGTGCTTTATAAATCATTGAGCACTTGGTAAAGAGAAGGCAGGGTTATCCACCAATAAATCAACATCACTATATCAACTTCAAGGCTTTTGAGTCCTTGGGAGTTTCTCCACCCAAAGTCACAGGGCACATAATATATAAGTGAAGAATTTGGTTAGCAGACTCTAGAACTTTTGATGGAATTTAGAGCCTTCTTAGTTGTCTCCCCAGCATCTGCGTTAGTTTGAGTCTTCTGGGACAGAGATGCAAAGAGGGTTCAATGTGCAAGACATAAGGGGAGTGTCTGTGGGTGAAAGTGAAGAAGAGGGCAGTGGGAGCCATGTCAAGTTAATGCAGGTTTCACCCCAAATGAAGAAAAGAAGGAGGGAAAGAAGCCAAGGGAAGTAGAAGCATCTCAGACGGCAAAGCAAGGTCTCTGAGAGACCCTGAGCCAAAGTCCTTGGTCCCAGGAATGGGACTTGTTGACAGTTTATGTTGTGCTCCATCGCTGGCTAGAACCAGCTCAAAAGAAGTATGACCTCTGTGGAAATGTGGTAGATTTCAGAGCATAGCTGAGGAACCCTCCAACCATCATGTTCCCACAGCTAACATCTGAGAGAGGATTTCTCATGGTCCTCACAGTGTTCACTACCTATAATGTGCCTATAGCTTTGATTTTCATTTTAAAATATGCTCTATTCCTGATGACAGGCCTCACAGCAGGTCTAAGCCAACCACACCATCCCAGTGCCCTGGCTAAAGCAACCTGTGCATTTTGGGACATGTGACCTAAGCTTGTCCAATCTGAGATGATCAGAATTTTATGAGAAATAGTAGTGAGATTATACATGTGTCTGTCCTCCAGATTTGAATCTGGAAGGAGGAAGTTCAGGAAAATGGCAGTCTCAATGACCAGATGCAGAGATGCTCTCTGGGAGAGGCCACACAATCAGAGAAGGAGAAATTGCATAGCGAAGATATTGATTGAGTTCTTTCTCTCTGATATGCTAGGAGACAGGTTCAAAATGTTTCCTTGCTTTTAACAGATTTGTTGAGGCAAAATATGCAAAAAATGGCCCAGATGTAAGTATAAAATTTGATGTTTTGGCATATGAACACAGAGCAAAACAGTCACTAGAATCAAGACAACATATTCATAATTGGGACATGATGGCACATACCTCCAATCCTAGCACTAAGAAAGCAGAGGCAGGAGGTTCCTGGGGCTTGCTGACCAATCAGCATAACTGAATTGGGAACTCCAGGTTCAGTGGAGACCCTATCTCAAAACCTAAGGTAGAGAATGACTGAAGAAAACATTTGGTCTCAACTTCTGGCCTTCACATGCACACACGTACACAAACATGTTTATGTGAACTTGCACACATATGAACATGTACATACATACACATACCAAAGAACAACTCTGTCATCCCTGACTTTTTTCTGCCTCTCGTAATTCTTCCTTCTCAACCCATGCCTGGACAGTCTTTGGTCTGCTTCCTACATTGATAGATGTTTTCTTTTTCTAGACGTTTACAAAAGTGGAATTGCACAGTGTGGCTTTGTCTGACTATTGTCACTCAGCACAGTTATCTTGAAATCATGTGTTCCTGTAACACAGTGCACACTGCAGGTGTCAGCAGTTCATTCCTTCTATTGCTAATAGTGCTTCCATCATACAGATATACCAGTTGCTTGTTCCCTTACTGGTGAATGTATTAGTTACTTTTCTCAACGCTGTGATCAAAATACCCAACAAAAACAACTTCAGGGAAGGAGGGTTTATCTGGGCTCAGAGTTTGAGGGCGCAGTCCATCATGATGGGGAAGACCTGGCAGCAGGATCCTGGGGCACCTGGTCACACTGTCTGTACTCAGGAAACAGAAAGAGATGAATGCTGGTGCTCAGCTCCTTTTCTCCTTTTTATCCAATCAAGGACCCAGGTTAATGGGATGGTTCTGCCTGCCTTCAGGGTGGATTTCCCTGCTCAGTTAAACTTTACTGGAAACAGCCTCATACACATGCCCAGGAGCATGTGTACATGTTGATTCTAAATCCCATCAAGATGACAATCAAGATCAAACATCACAGAAGGCACAGGCATTTAAGATATTTCCAGCTTAGGTTTATGTCAAAGAAGGCTACTTTGAACATTATGGACACATGGTTTTATGGGGATGCATATTTTTTACTTCTCTTATGTAAATATCTAGGAATGGAAGAGTTGAATCCTATGGTAGGTACAGTTTACTTCTTATTTTAAGAACTCAAAAATTTGTATCCTCTCTACTCCCTGTCCCACTATGTTCTGTGAGCCTTAGGTGTAGAGGGTCCATTGTATGTGTCATTAGGGCTGGGCATCTCATAGACATTTATTCTCTGCATGTGGCCAGTTGTAGAATTCTTTAATAGTTTCCATCTGATGCAAAAAGAAGCTTCTTTGATGAGTGGTGAAAGGTATACTTTTTTGTAAATATAAGGTTACATTTTTAGCATACAGTAAGAAATTACATTTGTGTAGGGATGTGACAGACATAGGGTATTTTCTAGGCATTATGACCTCTCCAGCCACCTGTCTTTGGCTATGTTCACAGTACCACACATGAGTTCTTTCCCATTGAGTGGGTTTTGTATCCAATTAGATAGCTGCTGATTGCCCACAAGTTAAAAATGCCAGCACTGCACTGATAAGAGTTTGCTATGTCAGTCATTGCTGTGATTATTAGGTTTTAAAGCTGGGGTTGGACCACTGATGGATATTCTTCCTTAGAAGCTTGCATAGTGTCTTCTAAAGCTAAGAGAGCTAGTCATTAGGGAGGTTCCCACTCCACTGCTCTAAGTCCTGTGTCCGAAGTACGTTCTGTCTTCGGCAATAGGGTCTTACCTTCAGGTTCTGGGCTGTGGCAACATCCTGTGTTATTTTGAGTCTCTTGGACTATGCTGACAAACAACTCAAAGGAAAGTTTCTTCTGTCTGGAACTGTGCTTCTTATACATAGTGTTCAGCCATACACATGTACTCATGTACAGATACTGTATGTGCATTTTTCAGTAGATTTTTAAACTAATACTTTTCCCTCTGGTTTTTCACACTAAGCATTATTTATTGCTCATCTCTCTCTCCCTGTATAACCATCCCTCCTCTATCCCCAGTTAAAATACTCCCATTTTCCCAATGTTTCCCTTACTAATATGTCTCCTACCCCCCCACACACTGACCTCCTTCCCCTTTACCTCCACAGTTCCTTAAACAGGAGGGAGTCCCTCCTCCCTTCCCAGTCAAATACCCCCATTTTTCTCGTCTCCCTGTTGGTAACATCTGTTTCTTACTATCCCCCTCTCTCAGGCTCTCTTTCCCTTTACCTCTACGCTTCATTTCCTTTTTCCTGGCTCCTGTGTATATATCAAGATACATACTCACATAAAAGAATTTGGTGTTAGGATCCACAAATAAGAGTGAAAATACATTACTTTTTATCTGAGTCTGGGTTACTTCACTTAGAGTAACAGTTTCTAGTACCATCCATTTACCTGAAAATTTCATGACTTTGTCTTCTTAACTACCAAGTAGAACTCCACTGTGTAAATGTGCCACATTTTCATTATCCATTCATCAGTTAAGGAACATTTAGGTTGTTCCCGTTTCTTAGCTATTGGGAAAAGAACAGCAACAAACATGCATGTGCCAGTACCTCTGTAGTGGGGTATGTATGTCCTTTGGGTGTATGCCAAGGAGTGGTATAATTGGATCATATGGCAGATTCATTTTTAGTTTTTAGACTTCTCCCCACTATTTTCCACTAAGGACTGCACGATGTTGCAATCCCACCACCAGTGAATGAGCGTTCTCCATTCCCCACATCCTCACTAGTATTTGATATCTTTTATTCTCTTGCTCTTGGTCAGTCTGACTGGGGTAGGATGGAATCTTAAAGTGGTGATTTGCATTTCCCTAATTAACTGTCACCAGCAAAGCTTCCTCATGCTACAGAGGGCAATGAACATAAAAAGTTACAACTGGCCAAAGTACATAGAATAAGACACTGCAGAGTGTGTGTCCCTGGATAGGACTCATATTAATCCTCACCCACCCAGACCTCAAGAACCATTGTAGAAGGGGAGGCAGAAAGATTGTAAGAGCCAGTGGTGAGTCACAAACATAAGAAAACAGAGTCTTCCAGGCTCCTGGGACCCTGCTCATATGAACTCACAGTAACGGTGACAGCATGCACAAGACCCACGCAAACCCAATCAGACAAAACCCAGCAAAGAGCTAGGGGAATGTGCAGGAGGGCCCCAGCTTTAGCAGAGGAACTATTGGCAGCTGATTACTGCTGGGTAAGGGAGAGTTGGCATTTTTTAAGGGAGTGAAACTAGATAGGCTGAATAGGCTCTGATAGATGAACTCACACTGAGGGATACCTGGGTACACAAACTTGACTCAATAGGCCTAAACATACAATAGAATACATGAGATCCTGTGGGAGGGCTCTAGAGGGAATGCAGACAGGAGAGGGGTCTAAATGTGCTTAAGCTGTAATAAAGGAAACACACAAAAATTCAATTAAAATATGCATTAAAAAAGAAACACAAAATTGTTTTCCATAACAGTTGTACAATATGTATCCTCGTCAGAAGCAATTAAAAGTTTCAGCTCCCCAAATAACCAAGCCAACCACTTTAGCCCCTCTAAAGTAGGCATGCGCTGGTATCTTACTATTGCTATAGTTTGCATTTACTGCTGGCAAAGGATATTAATCACATTATGATGTGCTTCCTTGCCAGTCTCAGAGCTGTTTCTGCAAAATTTTTGTTCAACTATTTCACAAATTGGGTTGTTTGTTTCCTCGGTATGGAAGTTTGAGAGGTTGCTACACAGTCTAGACACAAGTCTTTTGTCACACGTATAACCTGTAACTATAACCATCCAGTTTGTGGCTTGTCTTTCCATTCTCTTAACAGTGTCTTTGAAGAGCAAATGTTTCTAATTTTTTGTAAACTCTGATATGTCAACTTTTTCTTTGATGGATTACAGTTCTGGTGTCAGCGATACAAAATTTTATCCTAAACTGAGATCATGAAAGTTGTCTTCCAGGATAAGTTTCTAAACCTTAGTGCTCCCAACACATCAGGCTGGATGGTTCTTTGTAGCTGGGGTTGGTATGTGTGACATAGGCTGTTTAGTGGTTATCTGACTGCTAGATGTCACTTATTACAACAGAGAATATCTTCGGACACTGCCAAGTGTTTCTGGAGACAGAGAGAATTGCTTCCATAATAAGATTACTCTAAGGATTTTATAGTTGTTAAGTTTTTCATTTAGGTGTTTTATCCATTGGAGATTCATATTTTCACTTGATACAAATTATGAATTGTGATTTCTTAGGGGATATATCGATGCTCAATTCTTTCAACAATACTTGTTCAAAATATTTTTTTCTCATGAATCTGTGTCATGTTAGACTTTATTTTGTTCCATGAATGTGTCAGTTTTTTTTCCAGTGCCACATGGATGGTCATGACTGTTATGACATCACAATAAGTCTCGAATTTGGTTTTTTTTATTAAAGCTGTATTAACTATTCTTTTTTAAAAATATTTTTATTACTTTTTATGTGTTTGAGTGTATTGCCTACATGTATGTAAGTACAACTGTGTCATGCAATGCCAATGGAGCTCAGAAGAGGGCATCAGATCCCCTAGAACTGGAGTTACAGATGATTGTTAGCCACCGTATGGGTGCTGAGGTTTGAACCCAGGTCCTCTACAAGAGCAGTCAGTGCTCTTAACCACTGAGCCATCTCTTTAGCCCTTGACTTAGCTATTCTTAATCCTTTACCTTTTCATATGAATTCTAGAATGAGTCTGACAATTTCTACCAAAAAAAAAAGAAAAGAAAAAGAAAGAAAGAAAAGCCTGCTGGAATTTTGATTGGGATTGCATTGAATCTAGAGATCAATTGCAGGAGAACTGAACTGACTCTTAGTCTTTTAAGGAGCACCATCCTCTGTTTCCTTTGAATCGATAGCTTGAAAATCACTGTATTCGTTGTATTATGTGTCTACTTTTTATTTGTTTTAGATGGAGTTGAAATCTCATCCTTTTTGCATTCTCATGAAAAATACAAGTCTGTTCAGTTGCTTGGCTAATATATTCCCGGCTTGTGCTGCCAGTTTTTTAGCAAAACAATCCAAATTATCAGGATTACATGGCTTGTTTGGTCTGAGGGAGACTGAGGCACAGAAACTTATCTTGTGCTTGGAGAGAATAATTTGGGTGGTATGGACAAGTGGTAACATTCACAGGATTTGGAATTATCAAATGGGTGGACTATTGACCAAGCTATCTCATCAGTCATGTGTGGCATTAGGAAAAGTTAAATGTTCTGATTGTGTCACCGCCTGTGAAATGGGAATAATAAAAGAGTACTTATCTCAGAATGAGGCTGCTGGGGAAGTCACCAGGTTAAGAACTTGAGACACAGGAAATGATACAACACTGTATAAAAAGGATAGCTGTGCCTCCTATGAACATGCAACAGTAACTTCATCTAATTTTTCTGATAATCTACTTGCCATCTTGTTGCATCAGCATCTACAGCCTAAATAAATCCTAAGTTGATTAGACCTGTGGTTAGATAAGCATAATACTCTGCTTCCAGTCCTCTGAGCTATGACATTGACCCCAAGATCAGTAAAAATCAACAGTGAGCAATTTATTTATTCAAAGCAGAGAACAAAGATGTTGAGATGGGGAGATGGGTCAGTGGGTGAAGTGGTTGTAGCTCAAGCATGAGGACCTGAATTCAGATTCCTGGCACTCATATGAAAGCCAGGCATGTTAATGTTATGTTCCCGTGATCCCTGTACTGAGGAGATGCAGACAGGTGAATCCCTGGAGCTTGCTGGCCAGCCAATTAAACCAAATCAGCAAGCTCCAGGTTCAGTAAGAGACCCCATCTAAGAAGACTGAGGTAGAGAGATTAAAGAACATATCCAGTGCTAACCTCTGGTCTGGCCTCCTAATGCATACCCACACAAAGACATGCATACACACATGCACACACGCAAACATGAATATACACATACACTATGCACACACTCAAACAAATTTTAAAAAATCTGTTTCTTGTGTGACTATTTCAGATCTGAATTACTCAAATTATTTGATTGGAATGCTGTGCTATAGACAGCCATTGTACTGTTTGCTTTTTGTTGCTGGGATAAAACATCATGAACAAGGCAACTTAGAGAATGGAAAGTTTATTTGGGTTCATGCTTCCAGAGGGATAAGAGTTCATCATGGTGAGAGATGGGGAGAGCACAGAAGCTGAGGTGGCTGGAGCAGAAAACTGAGTGCTCACATCAACCACTCACAGGAAGCAGAGCGAGTAACCCAGAAATGGGACCAGGCTATGACCTCTCAAAGCCCACCTCCTAGGATGTACTTCCTCCAGCAAGATCATACCTCCTAAACTTCTGCAAATAGCCCTACCAACTGGGGCCAAGTGTTCAAATACATGAGCCTATAGGGGACATTTCTCATTCAAACAATTACAGCGGCCATTGGGATTGCCCAACAAAGCCAGATAAGGGAAAATGCCCCCGTTCTCATTCTCTCATTAACAGCCAATGCTGGGGGGGGTTCTGTAGAGAAGGTTCAGCAGTTAAGAGCACTGACTGCTCTTGCAGAGCACCCAGGTCCAGTTCCCAGCACTAACATGTGGCTAACAACTGTCCTTAACTCCAGTTCCCCTGGATCCAATGTCCTCTTCGGACCTCTGCAGACATTGTGTGTATGTGGTATACTTACATGCATGCAGGCAAACCACTCATACACATAATAATTTTTTTTAAAAAAAAGAGCTAGTCCTGGGCAGCCTGGACTTTGGCTCACCACAGACTGAACCACACCTGATTAGAACTGAGCCACTTGATCAGATCTAACCCAGGACATTTGTGAACTGACTTCTGGACGGGCTCTGATGGGCAAAGAACAGCAGGAGGTTGGACAAAACAGAAGCAGTGATCATTGGGGGCACAGTGAGGAGAAAAAAAAGAGAATGAGGCCACAGAGAAAAGCCATCCAGAAGAGCCCAGCCAGTGCCCGAATCTGCATGAATTGACCAAAGTTTCCATTCAATTTTTGCTCCCATTCCTAGGAGTCCCTTTTTAAAATAACTAATTTTCTGAGCAGACAAAGGGATGCATTATCATGATGGGAGGAGCAGTAAAAACATAAAAAGTTTCAAAGAATATAAAACAGAATCCTGGGAACTGGGGGTGAACCTCCCTGGTAGAGCTTGTGTTTTATATGCTAGCTTTAATTCCCAGCTTCTCTTTCCAACAAATTAGAAATAACTCAGATTCCCATCTTCCCAGAGAAGTGCATTTCTTTCTGGTCTTTCCCCAACGCTTTCATGGATATATATTCCAGAAAGCTGGGATCATGTTACTTGATACCCTGTTTGTTTTCTCTGTCTTAACAATATATCATGTACTTTCCTGCCATGCCCACAAATATGCTTCTATAATATACTTTTAAATGTTTTCAAAGCACTCCATCCTAAGGCTAGACCATCACTAATTTATATACTTCATTTTTGTGGGTCAATGGGCACGCTCATCACTTAGATCTTTTGGTACATATTGTTAAGAGGATGCTTCGGGTAGATTGTAAAAATTTATATTCCCACCATGAATAAAGGGGTCTCTGAGGCCAGGAGTTTTGGCATTGATCCTACTAGACCTTGAAGACCACATATCTACTGTTGACCAGGGCATCTGGTATACACAGCAGGAACTCAGAACATGGGTGTTCTTTCTCTTGAGATAAGCTGAGGACATCTTTGCTCTAGGTAGCCACAATGACACTAACACACCTCCTTGTGTGCTTTTCTTTGGAAAACCAGTTCTAATTTTATCTGGGAATGCACAACCCTTGGGCAGCAGATCCAAGCTGGGAACATACCCATCACTGAATCCATGACCTCCCAAGAGTAGAATCTTTTCCTTTTCTTCTCCCTGAAACCAACCACTGAGTACAGAAAGACAAATGAAAATAAGGCAGATGGAGAGCTCATTAAAACGATCAGTTATTTCAATGCACTTGGACATGACAAAAGTACACCAGGGTGTGTGGGTTTTTAATAAGACCTAGGCTGGGAGAGCAGCTGCAGGACCTATGAGTGGAGAATGAGACATGCTTTCTAGAAGGCACCTACTGTGATAATGTTACCTGCCATTTACACAGTGGCAGAAAATAGACACAGACCCTGAGAACGTTAAATCTGAGATAATGGGTTTTTTAATTGTTTTCAAATTTTGGATGAGCATTTTAATTGAAGTAGTTGTGAGGTTAATATAGCTTCTGTATTTGATTATCTAGCAAGGAGGGAGAAATAAAGAAAAGTGGGGTAAATTGAGGTAGTCTTTTTGGAAAAATACATCCTTCCATAGCACATTTCATGATAAATTCCATTTCTGTAAAATCGTTTTCATTATACATGGCTGAGGCAAAATGATCTCTGCACATAATTAGTGCCAAGATCAGAAAAGTGCTGACAGCCAGAGGTTCTATGGTTAACCCTCTGTAGACTTGAGAGGAAGGGGAAATTTTCATTCTTTCAATAAATTGTTGGGAAAAGTCAGAAAAGATCCAGTATTTTGAGGGGTCACTTTGGCCAACACAATGTCATTAACTTTCTGTGTCTCAATTTTCAATTCCAGGACCACTCTGATAGTTACTTTCTTGACACAAATTGCAATCACCTGTGAAAGGGATTGGAGAGCTGATATAGGTCAGTCAGGTGGCCACTGGTGGCCATGGGATTTGAACCCTGGAAAGCCTTATATTGTAAAAATACCATGCCTTCCTCCTGCCACTCACATCAAAGAGATAGACATTCAGTCCCACTTATGACTCTACCATTTCCTGTTGAGGAACACTCTAAAATTATCTCCAATATCCAAAGTGAAATAGAGCTAATCTCTTGTTTTCTAAAGCTATCCATTGAGCCCTTGATAAATGTCTGAGTGACTGAATAAGTGACTGCTACAGATACAGTCTAAAATTTTCAAACAGGAGTGCTTCAACTTTGAAATTTCTGTTCTACTATCTAATCATTTTGGATTTAAAAATGAATGGGCACTGTGTGCCTTGGGTCTTCCTCTTGCAGAGGAAATCAGAATAGCGGAGGATTATAAGGCAAAAGAGATGACTTTGGGCAAATCACTCTGTCTTTCTTAGATTCCAGTTTACTGGGAAAACTAGGATAGTAACGCCAGTGCTGGCCTAGCTTCCTTCACACACCTGTCCCTGCAGCAGTTTCCCTGAATGAAACAGTCATGAGATGGGGTTGAGAGAGGGCTCAGTCAGTAAAGTAACTGCTGTGCAAATATGACCTGAGGTCAAGCTCAGAACCCATGGAAAAGTCATAAAAGCCAAGCACAGTGCTGGGGAGGGATTCCTGGGGCTCCTGACCTGCCAGTCTAGCTGAGTCAGTGAGTTCCAGGGTCAGTGAGAAACCCTGGCTCTTAGATAAGATGTAGAGTGAAGAGATACCCACATCAACCTCTGGCTTCCACATGCATGTGCACACTCATGAACATATAGACGCACATACACACAAAAGAACTATTCATGAGAAATTCTGTGTTCTGTGGGGACAAGCAGAACCACCATGCTAATCAAGCATGGCCCACTCCTCAGCCCTGGATAGACACTGTCGCTCTCATAATAAACACAGTTAGGACAGCGTCACCACTCTAAGTGGCTTTGGTGGTTGAAGACATGTGGGCGAGAACAATAGGACAGAACCGCCAGTAGCTGTTTGACAAAGCACTGGCCTTTCTGGCTACTGGGCCCATGTGAGAGATGATGGACCCATTGGTGGAACAGAGTAGTAGCTTTCTATCTTCCCCCACCAGGCTAGGACGCATGTCAAGACAAGCTGAATAGACTTGCGACTTGTCACCAGCCTCACTGCTGCCACCTGGTTGGAGTGGCCGCTATTGATCACATCCAAGGCAGGGCAATGCCTCTTGCTCCTCCCAAAGCTCACAGATGCTCCATCTGTTACGGGTGGCTCCTCTTGTTAGTGCTTCCCCTGCCTTCCTGGCTGTAACCCTTACCATCCTCTCTGACTCCTCTTCCCTTACACCTGTCTCCAGCCCCCAAATCCTGATCCCTGACTTCCTGCTTTGGAGAGCAAGCATGCTCTCCTCCCCTCATTTATTAGATTCTACCTGTTCCTTGGCTTGGTCTCCTTGCCACTCAGAGAACAGGCTGACCAGCGTGCATCTGGGACCCCTGCCTGCATCTCTCCTGAATCACTCTCATTCCCAGAAAATCATCACAAATCACTTCCCCTCTGGACCAGATACCAAAAACATCCTTAGCAATGTGTACCTAATCTAGCTACCGACAGGCCTTTTCAGATGGGACGAGCTTCAAATCAATTCTTGTTTCTTCCAGATGAGAAAGAAAAGCTGCTTGGTGACCCAGGGGGGCCTATGAGTCTCCTGTAAGAAATCACTTGGCTTCTACTTTTCTGCTTAGATGAGCGACCAGCTTCTCTGCAAACTCTGCAAAGTCAGAGCTTTCTCCAAATAATTCACAGAAACAAATGCTCTCCAAAAGGCAGAGGCAGATCCATCCTAGTTGCTGGCATCCTGTGACACATTAATTAAATAAAAATTTTAAAGTAATGATGGCAATATTAACAGTCAATCCTTCAAAGCACCTAGCAGGTTTCAGGTTCTAGACATAGCAGCTTATTTTTTAATATTTTATTTGTTATTTTTATTTTATGTGTATGAATGTACTGCCTACATGTGTGTGAACACATCCATGTCGTGCAATGCCCACAGAGGTCAGAAAAGAGCATCAGATCCCCTGGAACTAGAGTTATGGCTGCTTGTTAGTCATCATGTGGGTACTATGAACCAAATCCAGATCCTCTGCAAGAGCAGCCAGTTCTCTTAATTGCTGAGTTATCTATCCAACCCCAACATAGCAGCTTATTTAACACTCCCAATAACTCCTCACAGGGGACAGTGTTCCCCACCTTATAGATAAAGAAAATAAGACATGGAAAATTTAAATCACTTGTTCAAGGACAGCCATCAAATACAGAAATCCAGAGTTGAACTTAAGCAGTCTGACTGTAGTTATTGAAGAGATGCTGTCTAGCCAGAGACTGAGCTGGGTGTTGGGAACACAGGATGGAACAAAGGAAACACAGTCTCCGCCCTAGAGGAGTCTATGGGTCACTGGGTAGGGAAAAGTGCATCTAATAAATGCACAATTAAATACTAGAGGCTGGAGAGAGATGGCTTGGCCATTAAGAGGGCTTGTGTTCTTGCAGAGGACCTGAGTTTGGTTCCCAGAAACCACATCAGGTAGCCCACAACCACCTGTAAGTCCATCTCCAGAGGATTTGACACACATTCCTCTGGCCTCTGCAGAGACCTGTAACATGTGGCATACACTCACATAGACACTTTCACATGCATATAAATTTTAAAAAGCATATTTTAAAGAGTATATTTAACACTTGTTACATTGCCAAAAAGGGGAAAGAAATGAGATTCACTTCAGATTTCCTCTTACAAAAAATGATGTTTGGAATTGACCTTCACTAGGTCCCGCTGGTAGCTTTTAGAACACAACAAACTGAGCTTTGTCCTTCCAACAGATGGAAAAACAGACTCAAAGAGGTCAAAGGAGTTGCTCAAGATGTGTCAGTGATAAGGAGAACCAGGAATAATCAGTCAAGTCCAACTCTTCCTGCCATATCATACCTCCTGTTTCTCAGCCTCAACACCATGGGTGTCTCAGGCCAGATAACTCTCTGTGGGGGCATCAGGGCTGGGAGCTGTCCTAGGCACTATAGGATGCTGAATGGCATCTCTGGCCTGTACCTACAAGGTCCTAGCAATACATCTCCTCCATGTGACAGCCCAAAACATCTGCAAACAATTCTCAATGCCTCCTTAGGGTAGAAGGGAGACACACACACACACACACACACACATACACACACACACACCCCAGCACTTGAAAACTACTGGCATAGATGTACACCCACTCACAGCCAATAACTTATTAATCCCTGTCTAACTAGAGCGCAGCAGAGGGCCTGGGCCAGAGACAGATGCACAATGAAAGCTTGCTAAGTAGAACAAAGAAGGAAGGAAAAGATATAGAAAAAAGAATGAAGTGGAATCCCCAGTTCACCCAGTAGGTGACAATTAGTCTGACAATCTTCAGACTAATCAGTCAAAATTGATTTTATGAGGCAAATGCTCTTGGAAAGTCAACATTTGGGGAAATATTGTTTTAAAGTCTTACATTAAGTAGGCAGCCTTTCTAAGACATGATTCAATATATGTGTAAAATGACCACACAAACTTTCACATTTCTGTACACACAAATTAAATGTCTTGTGGGTTTCACTTTTCCACATTGTTTATGTAGTGATCACCCCCCAAAGTGTGGTGAACCAAGCCATCCTTGCCCCATCTCAATGGGAATTCAATAATACAACTGACAAAACAGCCCAGGGGCTCCCCTAAGCATATGCAGGGAACAATATATAGCAGTGACTGGTTGTCCTTATTCCTGAGAGAAGCCCAGTTGTCCTGGGGTTGTCACCTCACTGCGTCATCTCTTCAGCTCAGAGTTTTCCTGACCCAAGTGCATTTCTATCAACAGAAGCCCCAGTGTCTTCAAGGGAGATGTCAATACTTATCAAGTCTTGAACAAGCAGTTCTGCTAAAGCATACAGCCCATCTAGGCTCTTATTACCAGATATGAATGCTGGGCACCAAGGAAGAGTTTCAGTGTCAAACCCGGGAAGGTGACAATCTGCTGTCCTCTACATGTTTCAAAATGAGAACAGGATGTCTCCTTCTCATACTGAGAACTTGGGCAAGAGCAAGTCTGAACATACGTTTTTGATCTCACTACCTCTGTCTACGCAATTTTGTGGCACATGGAAGTGAAAGATGCAAACTTGAACCCCACTTCCCCCTTTTTAAAAAAATATTTTATTGAGTTTTTGTACATTTCATACAACAGTTCTTAATAAAATTTAGATCCCCTCCCCCATCTAGCTCCCACACGTCCCCCACCGAGTCTCACATATTCTGCCATACATGTTAAGTCCCATCCAGTGAAGCATTTTCCCCACATGGTGCAAGTTCATCCACTGGAATCTATCAGCCTATCTAGAGATTTTAAGGAAGACCTACTCTCCCTCACTCAGCCATAATCACATTCCAATAGTTCTCAGGCTAGAACTGACCTGCTGACTATTCCCCTTGCACCACTCCGGGTCCTTGTCTGATTGAGTTGGCATGGGTCTTGTGCTCAATGCCACCATCGCCACAAGTTCACATGAGCAAGCTTTCAATGGACTGAAAGCCTCTGTTTTCCTATGGTCATAGACCAACACTAGCTCTTAGAGTCTTTCCGCCCCCTGAGGGAGGTAAGGTTTAATATAGGAGTCCTATCTAGGGACACACACTCTGCAGTTTTTCATTCTCTAAAACTTGACCACTTGTGGCCTTCTGTGTGCTTCATACTCTGTGGTATAAGGAAGGTTCTCTGGTGTAGAATGGATGCACTAGTTTTCTCTCCATCCCCTGTTCCACTATGTTTCATAAGCCTTTTAGGTGCAGAGGGTCCACTGTAGATATGTCATCTAGAGGTGGACATCTCTCAGATGTATATTATCTATGCATGACCAGTTGTGGAACTCTACAGTAGCCTCCATCTGTTGCAAAAAGAAGCTTCTTTGATGAGTGGTGTAAAGTATATTTGTCTGTAGATATAAAGGATCCATATTTAGCATATGGTAAGAAATTTGAAAAGGAGAACTCACAAACTCCATCTATGAAGCCAGTATCACTCTAACACCAAAACCTGGCAAAAACACAACAAAAAAGAAAACCATAGACCCATATCCTTAATGCACATAGATGCAAAGATTCTCAACAAAATACTCACAAACCACATATAGACATACATCAAAAAGATCATTCATCATGATCAAGTCAGCCTTATTCCAGAGATGCAGGGATGGTTCAATATACCTAAGTCAATAATTGTAATAAAACATGTAAATGGACTTAGAGGCAAGAATCATATGGTCATTTTAATGGATGCAGAAAAGACCTTTGACAAAATCCAACATGCATTCATGTTAAAAGTTCTAGGGGGAATTGGACTGGAGGGAACATTACTCAACATAATTAAAGCTATAGTCAACAAACCCATGGCCAACATCATTTTAAATTGAGAAAAACTAGAAGCATTCTCATTATAATCAGGAACCAGACAAGGCTGTTCACTATCTCCACTCCTTTTCAATATAGTGCTTGAAACTCTTACAAGAGCAATAATACCAGAGAAGGAAATTAAAGGAGTACTCAATGGAAAAGAAGAGATAAAATTATTACTATCTTCAGATGATATATTATACATAAGAGATCCCCAAAATTCTACTAGAAAACTCCTAGAAATGATTAATACTTTCAGTAAAGTGGCAGGTTACAAAATCAACTTACAAAAATCAGTAGTATTTCTATATACCAACAACAAGCAATCAGAAAAAGCATTCAAGGAAACCCTCCATTCACAATAACCTCAAAAAAATAAAATATTCAGGGATAAACCCAACTAAAGACATGAAAGATCTCAACAATGAAAAATTCAAATCTCAACCCACTTTTAACATTTACTTATTGAATGGTTTGAAGAAGCCCATTCAGAAAATAGAGGCCAGGGCTGAGGAGAAGACTCATTCAGTAAAGTACTTATCACAGAAGCATGAGGAACTGAGTTCAGATCCCCAACACCCACATGAAAGCCAGGCATTGCTGCATGTGTCTATAACCCCAGTACTGGAAAGATGGGGAGAGGGTCAGTCAGCTTAACCGAATCAGTGAGCTTCAGGGTCAGTGGGAGACTGTCTCAAAAACAAGATGGAAGGTATGTGGCATCAACCTCTGGTCACCACACCCATGTGCACACACAAAAGAAAATAGAGATACTAATATTACCTATCTCATAGGATGGTGAGGAAGAAGAAATAAATCATTCAACATCCACAAAAGTCTTTTAGCACGAAATAATTTCCCATTAAATGATTCGTCTTGTTTTGGAAACACTCTTGCACTGGGGGCCCAACCTGCTTGTTTCCTGAAAGCCAGACTTGGATTGCACAGAGTCCTCATGAAGCTTCAGTCTAATTGGGTAGACTCGACTCAGCACCCCAGTGCTCTCCTGGTATCATCTCTCCTTAGCCCCACAACCTTGGAATTAGAAATTTCATCTCAGCTGGGAGGAGTGTTGCTGATTCCCTGCCTTAGTTGCTGTTGTAGCTAGATAGACATCCTTCACTATCCACTGGATTCATTCATTACAGAATATTCACTACAGAATCTTCCACAGATATCAAAATTATCACATGCTCCAATCCTTTATAGATCCCTTTCTTCTCTGTATCACTTGTATTTGCATATAATGTATGCCCATCACCTTGAAGGTTTAAATGATCTCGAGATTACTTGTTAGATATGTGATTCAAATTCTCCATAGAATGCTGTTATAGTCTATTGCTTATGAAACAATGTAAGTCTGGATATGTTCAGTAAAGATCTGATTTTCCCCCAACTACTTTCAATCTGCAGAACCAGCAACTGTGTTGTTGGTCAGTTATAGGTATTTGGAGGAGGTAGTTCTTATTAAAAATGTATTTGAATCTTATGATCGTGGTGGTGATTGTGATATGAGGGACTGATTGTCCACCTTAAGCTTGACCTAGAAGAGTGCTTTGTTGGGGGAAAAATATCAGTAAACTTGTTTCCATCTCGGAACTTTAGGAGGTGAAGTGTTTGCAGGACGCATGATGCGGAGGGCCCAGCATTTCCTGTATTATCTACACTTGAGGTTCTCTAACTTCAGCACAGTCAAGAAATCCCTGAGTCCTGATGATTGTGGCAATTTTTCTGGTATTTTATAAGACCCATCTAAGGGATGGTAGATAAGTAAGAAGGGGAATGCAGACCATCTTCAGCCTATTAAAGAAATACAGAGGTCTGAGCTGTTTATCTGGCTTCCTGTTCGACTTTGCTTTTCTGTTGCTGTGATAGAACATCATGACTAAAAGCAACTCAGTGGAGGAAAGCATTTACTTTAGCTTACCCTTTCAGACCACAGTCCAGCACTGAGGGAAGTCAGAGCAGGCACTCAAGGCAGAAACCCGGAGCTAAACTGTAACAGAGTGCTGCTGCTTTGCTCACTGGCTCTCTCTCTGGCTTATGCTTAACTAGCTTTCTTATATAGTTCAGAACCACCTGTCCAGGAATGGTAACACCCACAGTGCCCTCCCTATCCCCCCACTTGCCAACATCCCCACATGGATCATCAGTCAATATAATCTCTCACCAGTATGGTCATAGGCCAATCTGATCCAGGAAACTCTTCAATCAAAATTCTTCTTCCCAAGTGACTATGGGCTGTGTCAAGTTGACAAAAATTAACCAGTACAATATTAGTAGTGAGTCTATGGGACTCTGGACATGTCTCCTTACCTCTCTGAACCCCAGTGGAATGGACAATTTGTGTGGTCCTTCAGCATCATTTAAGCTTTTCCCAGAATGCAGGATTTAGCATAAGATTAGATTCAGAGAAAGGTTCCCAGCTATGTGGAAGAGGAAGTCCATTGTAGAGATAAATATAAGTAGAAAGAAGCTTTTCTCCTTGGGCAAAGGACTCTAGCTGGAGAGAGCACATAGAGCAAGACACTGGTCAATATCTGGGGAACTCGGGTTTTCTGTCTGCTCATCAGCACTCACATCCTTGTGGGAATCCCCACTCTGTCCTCTTCACGGACCCTGATAGGCTTAAACAAATGAATGTAGTCTATTCATCTCCAGTGATTGGTTGAACCTGATCCAGTTCCTACCAATGAGACGTAAGGAGAGGTTTTCAGAAGTTTTTGGAACAGATAAGAGCTCTATCTTCCTTAAGACCAGTCAGTGAAGCATCTATAGGACTCTTTTGAATCCTATAGATTAGGATGTGAGAATAGGAAGCCAAGAGTATTGTACGGTTGGAGTGTCAACAACCCAGAGATGAAGCCAACAAGAACCATCCAGAGAAAAAAAAGAACCTTGACAATAGCCTAAGTCCTGGGATCAAGTCATTCTTGAATTCAGGTGTCCCGGGAAATTCAGTTACATGACTCAAAAATTCTCCTCCCCTCCCCCATTATATTTTTCCTTAAACTAGTTTAGAAATAAGCTCTCTGTGTTTTGCATTTTTTTCTTGGTTGTCCTGTCTGTGGCAAGACCTTTCTATGTAGCCCAGGATGACATTGAACTTGAGATTCTTCTGCCTTAGCCTCCCAAGTGCTGAATTATAGGCAGGTGCCACCACACCCAACTCTTAAACTAGTTAGGTTTGATTTTCTTTTGTATGTAACCAAAACATTGCTCACTACAACACTGTTTTCTCTTCTCTGCTCCCTCAACAAACTTCTGGAAGACTGAAACAGCTTAATCAAGCGTGCAAAAATTTACACATAAACTGTAAAGCGCTGAGCCAATTAGACATGATACTTATGAAAATACCCACCACTGCCTCAAGGACTTCCTAGCCTAAAATAATCCAATTTGATGCAGTTGTATGATATTTTCTTCCATTCCTCTGAAATGTATTAGTTTTATTACACTGAAATTGTTAAATCATAATGAAGCTAACTGTATTATTCTTCTATAAACAGAAATGTATATAATTAACAACTATGTTGAGTTACAGTCACTGGTGTTAATTACAATCCAGCCTTCAGCGTGTGAGTCCAATTTAGATATTCTGAAAAGAAGTAGATACCAGCCTTCAAGGCGAGAAAGATGATGTCTTGGGATCTTCGTCGACTATTAATAATTTGTTTGAAAAAGAAAGTTCTAGTCAGTCCCAGCTGTGCCACTGAATCTCTACAAGGTTAGATGTATTTTCTAACCTCCATAGACCTCATATTTCCCATCTACACAGTAATGTTAGACTTGCCAGATGTGTGTCTGTGTGTCTGTGTGTGTGTCTGTGTGTGTGTCTGTGTCTCTCTGTCTGCCTAGTATACACTTGGTGTATGGAGGTACATGTCTGTGCTGGTGCAGAGGACAGAGGAAGAAATCAGGTGTCCTGCTCTATCATTCACCACCTTATTTTCCAAGCCCAGAGTCTTTCAATGAATCTGGAGATAGACTGGCAGCCAGTAAGCCCCAGTTATCCTTCTATCTCTGCCAACTCCCTGCCTCACAGTGCACAGGTGTGTATGCAATTGCCCCTTGATTTTTACCTGGGTGCTGAAGATTTGAACTCAGGTCCTCATGCTTGTAGAGCAAACTCATTTACCCACTGAGCCATCATCCCAGCCTCTTGTCAGATATTGTTGACTTTTGGTAGATGGCTGTGAGAATCTGCTGGAGACCCTGGATCTTCTCCAGAGAAATGTCCTTTGATATTTTACATCTGGAATCATCTACAGAGGACTGTAAGAAGCACTGAGGGGTTGCTCTGCCTTTCATTAGCCAATCTACCAAGTAAGAAACATAGAACGAAGTGACCACTGAGGAGCCTTGAGTGTCTACATCTTCAGTTTCCATAATTCCATGATTTCCCAGAAGGAACACAGCCATGTTTGGATTTTAGAAAGTTTACTTAGCTGAAAGATAGGGATTCTTCAGTCATGGGTAACTGTGGTGAGAAGCTAAGAAGAGGGGACCAGTGAGCATGCTTTTAAAGTCACTCTGGTCAAGGATGACATGGCACAGACACAGAGGAGGTGGTGATGGATTGGAGAGAGAACAAGAATACAAGACTTAGTATAAAACAAAATGCAGAGAAGGTGGCTGAAAGATTGGTGAGTCAGTAAGTGCTTGCTATTCAAGCATGAGGACCTAAATTCAACCCCTATAACTCTCATGCAAAGCCAGGTGTGGTGGTAAGAACTTGTAATCCCAGCACTGGAGAGACAGAGAGAGATGGATCCCTGGAGTTCAGTGGCCAAACAGCTCTAGGTTCCGTGAGAGAGCCTGTATCAAAAAATCAGGTGGAGGATGATCATGGAAGATACTCAACACTGATCTCTGGTCTCCACACACATACACACATGTGCATGCACACACACACAAATAGGTACATATTCTGTCTCTCTATCTCTGTGTCTCTCTCTGTCTCTGTCTCCACCTATCTAAGTCTCTCACACACAATATAGGGAAGGATTCCCAGGATTCTATCATGTAAAATTAAATTCAGCTATGAGTAACAACAGACCTGATGACATTGACTTAAATCAACAAAAAGAATCTTTTTATTCCCACAAGCTGAGGAACTCTGGACATTGGCAGACCAAGGTTGTTTGGAAGCCCTTTAGTATTTAGAGAACTTGATGCTTTCTTTCTGTTCAACCACATCGACAATTTCATTTTATTCCTAGGGTACAGAGTGGCTCTAGGAGTTCCCTCCATCACACCTGTGCTTCGGGGTATAAGAAGAACAGTGCAGGTGCATGGAGCCCTCTTAACAAATGTATCTGAGAGCAAACCTTCCACTTAACTTCATAGGTTAGAATTCAGTGACACCTAGCTGTGTCTGGGAACTATAATCACACAGTGTTTGTGTAATCATATAGCTGACTAGGCATACTGCCCAAGACTTTGCTTGCTACGAAGGAAGACGGAAGAGGCAACAAGCAGCTTTTATTTGAAATAAACACAGAGGGATCCATGGAGGAAGCTCGGCAATTAAAGTGCTTGCTGCACGTCTATGAGGACCAGAGTTCAGATTCCCAGAACCCAAGTTAATGCCAGGTGGGCACAGTGGCATGCCTGTAATTATAGCCTCAAAAGGCAGAGACAAGGTATCACCAGAGCAAACTGGCTAGGAAGACTAGCAATATCTGAGCTCTGGGTTGGACTGAAAGACCCTGGGTTGATGAGTAAGACAGAAGAGCCACTGAGGGTGAATCCAGACATCAATCTCAGGCCTCCACATGCGTGGGCAAACACATGCACGTACGCTCACATACATCAAAAACATGCATGTAATGCATATGTACACCACATACACACACACACACAAGAAAATTTAGGAAAAAAATAGAAAGAATGAAAATAAAAGAAAAAAAAAAGAAGAAAGGAAGCTAGGGATGTAGCCAGGTTAATAGAGTGCTTGCTTAGCATGCACACGGCCCAGGGGTCCATCCTCAGCACTTCATAAATCTGCTGTGGTGCCTCATGTCAGCAATCCCAGCACTTGGGAGGCAGAGAAAGGAAGATCAGTCACTTGTTTGGAGAAAGAATGCTAGCACTTGAGAACTGGAGGCAGCCTGAGATGCACCAGACTGTGTCAAAAGAAAGACAAAGAGGAAAAGAGGGAGGGAAGGAACGGTGGAGAAAAGTCATACTTGAAGAGAAAGATAAATAGCTCAGTTGCTCAGTTCATAGAGTACCTACCTAGTACACACAAGACCTTGAGTTCAATCCCTAACACCATATAAAATAGGGTATGCTGGTACACATCTGTAATCCTAGCATTCAGGAGGAAGAGACAGGAGGATCAAGGTCATCCTTGACTACACATCAAATTTGAGGTTAGCCCGGGCTACATGAAACTGTTTCAAAAAAAAAAAAAAACAGTTAAAATTGGGAAATGCTGAATTTGAGTGCCTAGGAAACTCCAGTGGACAATTAAATATAAATGCTTGAGACATATAAAAGGGTGTGGGCAGAGCCACAGATCCACAGAGACAAAGGACAGGTGTGACCCTAGACATTGTCTTCAGATGAATTAATTCAGAACATAAACCACAGATCAACCTCCATTGATATTCCTGGAATATTTCAAGGTCTTCTCTCTAAGCTCTCAAGACAAGGATAGAGACCCTCAGTGGGGACTGCTCTGGCTTCCATATTCTGATCCCTAAACACAGGTTTCTTCTGGAGTTGCTCTCGCTCTTGATCCTCCCCAAGACCTTAGCAGTTGCTGGCTGACGGCCCATTGTCTCTACCTCCAACTCTGTGCTCTGTGGCATCACCTCTGTTGGACTTTACAAGTCTTAAAATGGTGGAAAATTGGAATACGCACCCCAGTTTTACAGACAAATGTGACATCAGCTCAAAGAGGAAAACATAACTAAGGTCATGCAACGAGAAAGAGGCAGAATCAGGAATCAGAATCACTGTCCTGTAGGTGGTTCTTCCCCAGGCTGCTCTGAGGGGTAGTTCTCCATGTCTTAAAAGAAAAGTCAGACAGGGCCAAGGGGGAAGCCTCAGACTCTCCAAGAGCTGACTCCAGCCCAGGGCTCATTAAATCAGTCCTAGCAGAAGCCTGCCCCACCGCGGCTGCTCCCTTCCCCTCCGCCTTGTCTTCCCACTTCCCAGAGGAACTTGATTAATCCATTAGGTTTAACCTCTCTTTAACTTCCTGATTAGTTACATTTATAAACTCCATTTGTGTTTGCTTTTTCATCAAACCAACACCCCCAGAAAAAAAAAAATAGGCCAATTTTCAGTGCCACTGATTCACTGCAATTTCTGAAAATCAGACGGAACCAAGGAGAGACGTGATTGGAATTTCAATTCCTCCTCTGTGCATCACAGGTATCTTTGCTTGAATCAGAGAAAAGTGAGAGAAGAGAAAAATAAAAGTGATGCCAGAATCCAAGGGTTGGCCAAGGTAGGAAAATGCTATGTGGGTCGACAAAGCTGGCTAAAACTTCTGTGATGTCTGTCAGCCAGAAGACCAAGCTGAGACGCTGTGTTCTTATCGGCACGGTGACATACTCAGTATGACAGCATCGGTCGCCCTGCTTTCATTTCATTTTTCCTTTATGTTATATGGCTGGGGATATTTAAAGTTTAGTGAGTATTGCCTTTAATGAAAGTATTATGTGTGTTTTATATTATTTATATTTATTCTAGTTTTATAATAGCAACCCCTGTACCCTTCCTCGTACCTTTGCCTTCTCTCCCCAGACTTGCTCCTCCAAGGCAGCTAGCTGCATTCAGGGGATTAGGCTGCCTTTTCTAATACTAATTTCTGTATTTCAAGTGATATACCAGTCTTCTAACACCATGGCCCTCCAGCTACGTAATCTCTCTCTCTCTCCTTCTCTCTCTCCCTCACTTTATTACCCCTTCCCTTCCCTTCTCTCTTTCACTCTCTTCCTTCCTCCCTCCCTTTCTCTCCCATTTTCCCACACAGACTCTCAGTATTTTCCTTAAACTTCTATTTGCTCCTAACATTATTATAACCATGCACAGAAAGTCACTTCCTCGCCTAAATATTATCATATTGATTACAAGCATCTCTTACCCCACCTCTGTTTCTCCTGGAGATGATAATTGCCTCTTGTTCATTTACTATGTATAGACCATTAATCCCTCCTAAAATATAGCATGGACAAAAATCTCAATACTGTTTTCTGCATGTTCAAATTCATCATGTAAAAATATACTTTCCCAGTCCGCTCTCCTTCCCATCTCTCTTCCCTTCCTCCTTTTCTCCCTCTTAACACTATTTCTTTCTCCCTTCCCCTCTTCTTTTAGAAAAAAGTTTTATCTTTATGTGTATTAGTGCTTTGCCTGTATGTGTATGTATATGTGTGTGTGTGTATATATATATATATATATCATATATATATATGTGTGTGTGTGTGTGTGTGTGTGTGTGTGTAAAGTGCACCACATGCGTGCAGTGCCCACAGAGACCAGAAAAGGATGTTGGACCCCTGGAACTGGAGTTACAGTCAGTTGTGAGCTGCCATGTTGGTGCTGGGAACTGAACTGGGTCTTCTATAAGAGCAACCAGTGCTCTTAGCTGCGGAGCCACCTCTCCAGCCCCTTCCTCCTCCCTTTTCTTCTCTTTTCCTAGCTGCTCCTTCCTTCTCTCAATTCTCTTAGAACCTCCTTCCTCCTGTTCCAAAGCAAATGGATTTCTTTTGAGGCCTGATGTAGGGCTGTTGGCTTGGGAGTTGCTTTGTCATTATCCTGGTTGTTTTTTTTTTGTTTTTTTGTTTTTTTTTTTTTATCTATTCTAAATCCTGACTGGACACCCTGCCACTTTGTGGATTGCCCATTTAGTTTGCTGGAATACTTCCTTTAGTAACATTTTGAGAAAAGTTCTTGGGAAATACTAGATAATGGCAGATCTGATTGTATTTTCTCTCTCTATTGTACCTGATTGCTGTCTTGGGTATATAGTCAAGATTGAGAATCATGTTTACTGTGAGTTCTGAAGGCACTGATAGGTTATTTCAGTCTTCCAATATTTCCCTTTCCTTATTTATACAATCAGATTCTTCTTTCTTGGAATATGAACTATGCTTTACTTTTTTGTTTCTTTCATTCTTTATTGAGCTTTTTTATATTTCATGCAATGGTTCTTAATCAAATTTAGACAACCCCCCACCCATGGTCCCACATCCCTGTCCAAACCTTATGCATTCCACTATACATGTTAAGTCCTATCCAGCCAAGCATTTGTACCCGGATGTCCTTCAGTACAAATTCAACAAATGGAATCTAATCAGTCTATCCAGAGATTGTAAGTAAGGTCTGTTCTCCCTCACCCAGTAGTAATCAGTCTCCATCAGTTCCAGGCTGGGGTCAGCCTGTTGCCCATTTCCCATGGTTCACTCTGGGTGAACTTTGGTTTGGTGCTCTACACCACCGTTGCCACAAGTTCATATGTGCAAGTTGCCTGTGGCCTGAAAACCTCTCTTTCTCTGTTCATGAAACAACCCAGCCTCTTACACTCTTTCCATCCTCTCTTCCGCAGTAGACCCTGAGCTGTGGGTGGGTGAGGTTTGATATAGGAGTCCTATCCAGGGACACAGACTCTTCAGTGTCTTATTCTCTAAAACTTGGCCGGTTGTGGCCTTCTGTGTGCATCACACTTTGCTGTATAAGTTGCTCTGCTGGTGAGAGTTGAGAGAGACACTAGTTTTGTCTCCACCCTCTGTTCTGCTGTGTTCCATGAGCCTTAGGTGTCGAGCTTCCACTGCAGATGTGTCACCTAAGGGGAGGTAATTTTCAGATGTATATTCTCTGTGTGTGACCAGTTGTAAAGCCACTATCTGTTGTGAAAAGAGACTTCTTTGATAAGCAATGTATAGTATCCCTGTCTGTAAAAATAAGGATCTATATTTAGCATATGGTAAGAAATTTCACTTTTCTGAGAGATATCACAGAGATGGAGATTTCTCTAGGATCTATGACCTCTTCTGTCATGTATGTCTGGCTGTGTTTCCAGTTCCACCCATGAGTTCACTCCCATTGAGGGCTGTAAGTTCAATTAGACAGCTGTTGATTCCTCCCTCCCAACAACAGTGTTACTACTGCACCAGCAGAGGCAGTTTGCTGTGTCAGTGGTCATGGTTTTAGGTTTTAGAGTTGGATTGGACCATTGATTGATTTTTCTCTCAAACTATGCATAGTATTCTCTAGAACTATGAGAGCTAGACTATAGGTGTAAGGTTTCCAGGTCAGTTCCTGCTCCATTGCTCCAAGTCCTGTGTCGGAAGCACAGTCCTGCCTTCAGTGGTAGGGTCTTACCTTCGAGTTCTGGGAGATAACCAGAGGCTCCAGCAGTAGCCTGTGTTATTCTGGGGGTCTCCTGGACTACTCTGACCAGCCACTCAAAGTGAAGTCGCTCCCGTCTGGCACTGTGCTCTTTGCAACACACATGCACTGATGTTCAGAAACCATATGTGCATTTCTCAGGGGTGTCCCAAACCAACACCTTTCCCTCTGGCTCCCCTGGCCCCTCAAACTCCATTCATCCCCCCCCCCCAGTACTCCACTACCTTCCCTCCCATCAGGCCTGGCTCTCACCGTCCGCCCTCTCCCAAGTTCCGTCCTCTCCCACCACCACGGACCCCTCCCAGCAGATCAGTTTTGCTTCCCCCACCTCCCTCTGGTAAGCTTTTCCTTTTACATTTTTTTTCTGCATGCTTTTTATGATCTTTGTTTTACCCTTTCTGTTTTAAAACAGCATGATGCTAGGTCTTAGTGCAGTTTTCCCACTTCATGAAACACATCACTTGGACCCTCTCAGCCTGCACGTTCACGCCCCGTAGTTCGCAGACATTTTGTTGTACCTTGTTTGATTTTCACATTCACCCCAGTATTTTTGTTGTTTTTCTCCCAAAGGCCCTAATTTCATGACCCATTCTATTTTCTAGCTCTTCATTACTTTTCTCTTTTATGTTGCCATAAAAGATTTCACCCACCTCACAAGTTTTCTACTGAATTTTAGCAGTAGCATACAATTCATTGTTTTATTTTGTAGTAACCTTTTCTTGTTTCATGCATAAAATATTTTTCTCTTTTCAGTAAAGGATATTAAATATTTTTGTTTTATTTCATTTTTCATTTCTAGATCATCCATATTTTCCTCAACTTCATTTCTATTTGTTCACCTCCACATCTGTGTGTTTTGTGTTGGGGGAGGTTTGCCAGAGGCCAGTGTCAGGTGTTTTCCTCTGTCAATAGCCACTGTATTTTTCAAGACAGGGTCTTTCCCTGAACCTAGAGCTTGTCATTTCAGCTAGACTGGATAGCCAACAAGCCCCTAGGATCTGCCTGTCTCTACCATTCCTCGCCCAGCACTGGGGTTACAGGCAAGTGCCACCACACCTAGCTTTTACATGGATTCTGAATTGGAACTTGGGTCCTCATGCCTGCTTGGCAAGCACTTTATATTCACTGAGCACTGTCTTCAGGAGGAATTTCTTAAATACTGGCTAAACATGAAATGTCAAGACATAATTATAAGGTAAAAAACTAGAAATCTAATGGTAATATATTTTTTATTTATGAGAAGGGTTTGTCAACAAAAGACTATGAAAGGTGACTACATAGAAATCTGTCTCATTGTCTTGTAGAGAGTGTGAACCCAAAGGTTGGCATGAAGGGGCTTACACACAGATAATAATGAGCACACACCTATTCAACAGTATGCACCCATTGCTATAACACAGGTGATGGTCAAATACCCACTGAACTATACTCACACATCCTGGTTGCCCCAAGGGAAAAACTACTTCTGCATACTCTCCAGCCTCCATGATGTGAACATCGCCTCAGTCCCACAAGAATGGATTCAGTAAACCAAAGCCTGAAACACTGAAACCATGAGCTAAATCCTCCCCTGACATTGTTTACTCTGGAATTTTGTTAAAATTATGGGAAGTCTGACTAACATGGTTTTTAATAGTGAAAAATGGGAACTTTGCAGCCTCTACCTTTTTATCATGAGAACAGCAAACCAAGAAGAGTATAATGCCAGTCACATGCCCACCACTTCTGGCCAAGTTTGTCTACATTTTGAGAAAGGTTCTGTATTGTATCACTGAAGTATTTCTCAGTAAATTCCTGATGTTACATCATGCCATCTGGAAATGGATCCTTGTGAATGCTTACATTGATACATTACAGAGAGACCCTCAGACTCAAGATTATGAGCATCAGACTGTAGTTACCCTCACTCACTACAGGAACCATATCCCATAATAAGTAGTAAGGACATTGACAGAAAAGGCAACAGACTGGAAAATGCCAAATTCACATCTAATCATACGCAGTTTCTTAGTGGTGTCTTAACATATTATGATCTATAACACCTGCTGTCTAGAAATATCTCCAGATGAGACAGGGTGCTTCTAACATCTTGACATTGTGTCAGTTCTCGCTCAAAGTTCCCGATGTCCTCTACCTAGCAGTATTAAGGAAATCTTAGAAAATTTAGTTCAGGTTTTCTATCTATATCCCAATCATGAAAGAAAATCATCATAGAAAATAGACTGAGACTCCCAGTTTTTAAACCATGAAGCAGGACTGACCCCATCTGTCTTCTGCTCCTCAACCTATAGCTCATAGGCATTGCTGTGAAGGAGCTTCCATTAGTCAGGTACCAAACCTTCACAGAAACCTCAGTGCTACTTTCATTTTACAGAATAGGACTGGAAAGATGGCTTGGTCATTAAGATCTCTTACTGTTCTATCAGAGGACCAGTGTTCAGATCCCAGCACCCACATCAGGCAACTCAGAATTGCATGTAACTCTAATCAAAGGATCTGAAACTCCCTTCTGGCATTGATGACCACATACAAACACACACAGCACAGACACAGAAACAGACACACACACACCAGATGGACATCAAAGTAGATGGGGAATAGAGATTATAAGAGCCTGAGGTAGGGATGCTCTGCTGGATATTACAGCTTCAGTGTCAACTTGACACACCTGGGCTGAAGGGGCCTCAACTGGGGGATTTTCTCCATTGGACTGGCCTGTGGCCATGTCTGTGGGGTATTTTCTTGATTGTCAAGTGATGTGGGAGAGTCTAGTCCAATGTGGGTGTTGCCACCCCTGGGCAGGCAGGTTGTTCTGTGTTATATAAGAAAGTAAGCTGAGCATGGGTCAGGGGAGCAAACCAGTAAGCAGCATTCCTCCACGGCCTGTGCTTCAGCTCCTGCCTCCAGGTTCCTGCCCTGAGTTCCTAATTCGAGCTCCCTTGGTGATGAACTGTGTGACCCGGGAGATGTGAGGGAAATGAACCCTTTCCTCCCCGAGTTGGTATTGGTCAGAGTGTTTTGTCACAGAAATTGAAGGCAAACTAGGACAGGCTATGACAGCATGCACAAGACCCGCATAAGGTCAAGCCAGCCAAAATACTAGCATGGATTGGGGAAGGATTAATGAAATTCCACCTTAGCTGAAGGGCTATTAGCAATTGATGGCTTCTGTGGGAGGGAGAGTCTGTTCAGAGAGGTGGCCCCACAGAGGTCGCCTATGCTCCAGTCAATGGATCTGCACCTATGTACACACAGGCAGCACTAAGTGGATTCAGTGGGCTTCAAAAAACACGAAGTTGGGAGGGAAAAGTGGTGGGGAGACAAGGGAGGAGACAGAAGAGAGGGAGAGGGGAGTGGGTATGATCAAAACATACTATATGCATTTATGAAATTCCCAAACAATAAAAAAATAAAAGAGAAGAAACTGAGGCTCAAATATTTCTATTTTTCCCAGGATAGCCTAACCAGAGTATGTTAGAAGTGAAGGTTCTTATTCTAAAGCCTTCACTTAATATCACCATGTCATATAGAGTTCAGTAGGCTATAATCATTTCAATCTATCAGCCAATATTAGTGTTATTCTATTACCCTTTTAGCTAGCCACAGCCTAGCCCCATACCAGGTATGTTAGCTTTCTTGTTGCTATGACCAAATACCTAAGAGAACAATTTAAGGCAAGAAAGGTTTATTTTGGTTCACAGTTTCAAAATAGCACCACCAGTTAGTTGTTCAATACATGAACTTATGAGGACATTTCACATTCAGACTATAACACAACACCAGCCAAATGTGCAACCAGTGGGCAACTGACAAGCAGAGCCTCTAAACCCATAGTTCTCAAACACCTTTGATGAAAGGCTGATTCTTTTACCCGTTTATTCGTACATATCACCTGTGCCTGCTCTGTAACAGGAATCTACTCATCACACACTTGGATGTTGGACAAATGATAAATTCTCTGAAAGGTTTCCAAATGCTCACACTCACTGTCCATTCTTTCTGTTGTTATTGGTCAATATATTTTTAAGTTTTATTTTTGTACATTTCTTACAGTAAATCTTAATCATATTCAGCCCCCCCTCCCTATCTGCACACTCCAATAGCCCACCACAGAATTTCATGCATTCTCTCATATATGTTAAGGCCTATCAAGTCAAGTTTATGTTCCCAGATATCCCGAGGCGTGAATTCATCCACTGGCACCTGGGCAGCCCATCTAGCATCACTCCCTTAAGAAGACCAACTCTCCCTCACCAAGAAGTGACCAGCCAGTAGTTCCTCTGCTTAAGGATGGGACCTCCTGCCTATTTCCCTGGTTCTATGCTGAGTTTTTGTCTGGGCTGAGTTTACATGGGTCTCATACATGATGTCATCATTGTTTCAAGTTTATATAAGGAAGTTCCCAACTATCTGGAAAACTCCATTTCTTTGAGGTCATCCACCACCTCTGGCTCTTGATCTTTCTGCTCCCTCTTCTGAAAAGGTCCCTGAGCTTTGGGTGGGTGAGGTTTATTATGAGTCCTATCCAGGGACACGCACTCTGTAGTCTCTTATTCTCTACACTTTGGCCAGTTGTGACTTTTTGTGTCAGTTTCTGTTCTTACTCATTGTGGCAAATAACAGTCTATGAATGTTGTTTAATAGTCACAGGTGGGTGGAATGGGCATCTATCATGGGATCCTGCTTCCCAGCATCTATTCCTATCAACACCACACCCCTTCTCAACATCCCTCAATGCCCTTCTGAGGATTTGTGTTGCTCTGAGATACATACTGCCATTTCTGGCTTAGGACATGTGATTTAAGAGAAGCCAATCCATGAATTCCATCCCTCTGGCCTTAGTGACAGTCTCTAGGGTTGATATGTGACCCAGAATAGTCCATTTGGAGTGAATCTGAAGACATTTCCTTGGCACGCTGGGAGAAAGATGCTCTCTTCCCCTGGGTTTGTAATGCATAAAGGTGGCATTTGCTTCTGCATTTGCTAATTTTGCCACAATGAGACAAGTGCTTCCCCCAGAAGATAGGAACACAAAAGAAGGCAGATCTGAGAAAAATGTTGAGAAATGAAGCCTTAGTTCAAACTGTATCAGAAACCTCTGAATCAAAACATTCCATATAGCCTTGTCTCTGAATCAAACTGCAATCTCTCTCTCTCTCTGTCTCCTTGTTTATTGACTTTGAGTTTGGTATTCTGTCAGTAACATTTAAATTTAAAGGCCCCTTTTCTAGTCTCTGGCTGCATGCATTTTTTTCAACAAGCACCTACTAAGTACCTACCTGTGTCAAGTCTTGTGTAGGTCCAGGAAGAGTTTTTTGCAAAAGAAATTGTGAAATGATCCCAATGATATAGAAGTGATTGATAGAGCAGGAAACACTCATACATATATATTACCTTGCTCACTTTAAGAATTCCTTGTACATTTAAGAAAACAAAGCACAGATATTTGCGAATTATTAACTTTTCTAAGTAAGAACATAGAGTGACTTTAAGTTTGTTGATAAGGACAGCCTGACTTCCCTGGAGTCCAGTGTCTGCTAACTTCATAATCTTTGCCATTCTTGCATACGCCTTATCCGTTTTTATTGAATAGTATTAAATTGATTCATTTGTAGAAATTAAATGTGTTTCAAGAGGAAGCTTCAACAATATCACTATCAGTGGAAAAACCAGCACTGTATTACATGAACAGATGGTAATAATAAACTAAGCACAGTGAAATTATAGAATGTTACCAAATTCTGAACATTGTGACTTGAAAAGGAGCCCTTGATCCTGTGGGCACCCGTCTTTTGTGAAAGGGTAATTAACAAGTGTTCAAATGTGTTGAGGTAATGTTAGCACCAAAACGGAGATGTTCTCCTTTTCAAAGGAATTAAAATTGAACAAAAGTACCAATAGCTCACCAAGTATTTCTTAGTTCTTGAACACCGTCTCCATAAACAACCACAAACTATCTCCTTTGAGAAACTGTGTTATCGTTATCACTCATTGAGAAATGCTATTTTTTGGTCAAATCTCATTTCATAACTAAGCAAATTGAAGCCTGGCTTACTCACTCTCCCCATATTCAATAACATTTGATTATTTTCATTGGATTTACTTTGTGATTACCTTCTCATTAAAGCAAGTGAATTTTTTTCTTGATGGTAATGATATCAACTTCTCTTTTGTCAACAGGCTTTGGTTACTGTTTAACCTTCTCACTACTGAGATCAACTTGAAATCAAACCCTTAGCAATGCCTATGGTCCTGAGTTCCCACCAGTGCTATCACCTTCTGTCAAAAGCCCAGGCAGACATGGGTGCTTTCTACTGTCCTCCACTGCCTCAAGCTGGGTATTAATTATGTTTCACTGAGGGAAAAAAATATCTGATAGAAACAGCTTAAGGGAGGGGAGGTTTATTTGGGCTCCTGGTTTCAGAGGGATTTCAGTCCATCATGGTGGGAAAGAAATAAAGGCAGGCGCAGCTCCATCCTTAGCAGCAGCAAGAGTGGGTTGAGGCAGGTCTGCATATGACACTGACAAGGACATAGAATATGGTGGAAAATGGTCTGGGCTATAACCCTCAAAGGTCTAATTTCTCAGCTGTGTACCCTTGGTCCTAGGGTTTAAACATGGTTGGTCCTCCTGAAACTTAAGATCTACTAGAATATCCCCAAACAGGGCACCCACTGAGCCCAGTGCAGAGCCAAAGATGGGGGATAGAGAAGATGAGAAGATGTACTCTCTGCTTAGTTGACATCACTAAAGTCCTAATGTGATCTGTGAGAGAGAGTGAAGCCAGACCAGGATGGAAACAAAAGATTTCAACTCTGTGCATGTCCAGAAAGCTACCATGGCAAGAAGACCTTACCTAATCCACAGATAGGCACAGTCACAGTTATTTTAAGCATAATTCCTCTTCACCTGGACTTACCTAACTGAAAGTCAGAGATGGGACACAGGCCTGCTAAGTTTGGAAAAAGGATCTCTCTCTCTCTCTCTCTCTCTCTCTCTCTCTCTCTCAAAAAAAAAAAACTTTGTTTTTACTTTATGTATGAATGTTAGTATACATGTATGTATATGTACCATGTGCGTGCCAGGTGCCCACTAACACCAGAAGCGGGCACTGGATCCTCTGGAACTGGATTTATGGGCTGCTGTGAGGCACCATGTGAATGCCGTGAACAAAACCCTGGTCTTCTGCAAAAGCAACAAGTGCTCTTAACCACTGAGCCTTTTCTCCAGCTCCCAAAACCATCTCTCTTGGTGGAAACCAGCTATCATGGGATGCTGAGGATAAGGAAATGCAGGGGAGGGAAGCGAGAGAAGAAAACGATGATGCAGAACCTAGTCGCTTCCTCTGCAGCTTCCGCAGCCTCAGGTGAAGCCTCTCGTGTCTGTGGTCTGAGTCCGGCCCTCTTGAGATCTCTGGAGCTCAGCAAATGCATAGACTTTCAATTGATTAGACTGAGAGATGACTGGGCAGCTCCAGGAGGCAAGAAGCAGAGGCTGGAAGCAGGGGGCATGTGAGGGCGGGTGGCTCTGATTATGCAGGAGCCATTTTATGTTTACATAAAAATATCTTAAGCAATCAGCAGTGATGAGCAAGAGGAAGAAAGAGCCTGCCTGAGAGTCCGAGGATGTTATGATCAATTAAATGCCACCTTTCCAAACACTTGCACAGGGGAATTTTAAGGTGGAACTGATTTTAATTTGTCAACGAAAATAAAAGTGAAGTTCTTTTCCTTGAAGCTCCAAAAATGCACACATAGCTGCCTGACCCATGTTCCTGGTTTCAGTGGAGGGTGTACAGCCCCTGTGCCTGGTCATACCTATACTTTTAGAATTAGTTTCTTTAAACGTCTAAATAATGAATGCCAAGCGTTTGAAAATATACTCCTAACCTCATGAAACCCCCAGATAGATGGACATTATTAACTCCATTTTCCAAGTAAGGAAATAAGCCCTTGAAAGATGAGGTTACTCCTTGTGTTACTTTTCTCATTGCTGTGACAAAAGCAACTTAAGAAGAGAGGAGTTCCTTTGAGCTCACAGCTCAAGGTGCAGCCATCATGGCAGGGAATGTCATGGTGACATGAGCTTGAGGAGGAAACTGGTCACACTGCATCCATAGTCAGGGAGCAGAGAAAGAATAACAAAGTTGCTCAGCTAACTTTTATTCAGACCAGGATTCCAGCCCACGGAATGGTACCACCCACATTTAAGGTGGGTCCTTCCACGTCATTTAACCTAATCTATCCTAGATACTTAGCTTTTTGGTCATTCTAGATCCAGTCAAGTTGATAATCAATATTGCATATCACACCCAGCTACGTATTCTTGGTCCTAAGGGTTTCAATGTGGTCTGCTCCCTCTGAAACTTGGTTTGGTCTTTAGTTAACAGTTTTGAGAGGCACTGAAACCTTCAAGAAGTGATTAGGTTGATACTGGAGAGCTAATGCGGTTCGTTGAGGACTAGGTTAGTTACTGTAGGACCTGGTTGTTATAAAGTGAGACTTGTGCTTTTCCTCTTCCACATCTGCCCTGTTCCTTCTCCACCATGCTGGGATGCAACTTGAGAGCCTCACTAGAGGTAGCTGCCTAGCTGGACTTCCAGCTTGCAAGAATCATGAACTAAATATTTTTCCCTTTATGAGTATTCTGTTATAGCAATAGGAAAGGGACCAAGACATTTAGTGCTGCTGTCACACATTCACCTTCAAAGTAAAGTTGAGGACTCAGACCCACCATTGTCTACCCCAGAGGGTAAAAGCTGAGACTGAAGCACAGAGATCCTAGGCTGGACTGTCTCCAACTTCTCCCCAAGATAAGGCTGGGCTAAGATGAGAAACGGGCCCTTCTGAATGCAAGCTCTCCTCTTCAGTGGGTTTGCTCCTGACCTTGTTGCAAGCAAGAAGTGGATACTCTGAAAACTAGAATAAGGTGGGACACTAGATAGGCTTCACTTGCAAGCTGTGTGATCTTCACCAAGTTATCCACCCTCTCTGAGCTCCAGTCCTCACGTGCATAAGATGGAGACACTACATGCTCCAAACAATTAGTACAAGACTCAGTTTGGTAGTGTCTACAAAGTGCCCAGCACAGGGTAGGTGTTTATCAAAGGTCAGTACCTTCCTGTCCTTTCCCCTTCACTCTTCACAGATCAGCCTCATGCCTGATATCCCTGTTACCCTCATGCAGTAACACCTGCCTCACTGGACTGCTCGTGTTCAGAATGGCTTCAGGACTGTGAGTTTAATGTAGTCACACACATAAGCCATAATAAGTACACAATGAGTGGAAACATTTACAATGAGAATTATACCAATTATTGTTGTTTGAAAACATGTTCCTGCGATCCAAAGACAAGCCCTGTGTACTTTCCAGTAGCCTTCCAGGGACGTAGAGTGAAAGATCACGGCTTATCCTGTCCCCCTGCGTCCTCCACTTCACTTGCATTGTAAATGTTCTTTGGGGGCCACAAAAATCTGTTTACATCATTGCTTGAGAAACCCTGTCATGTTTCAGTGCATTTATAAGCCCAAACCCTTATTCCAGTTAGATTTAAGCTTATATTCCTTGTGCTCCTTTAAAGAAACATAGTAAACACCATTATAGCTAGGCCATGGGTGCATCGTTCCTCATAGTCCAAAGATATTGGTTAATGTCATTATTTATCGATCTGTTAATTTATTTACATCGATGTGCTCCTCACATATTTTGATCATATATAATTTTTGGCTTCTGTTAAAAAATAATGTGAAGTTGGAGAGATGGCTCAGTGGGTAAGTGCTGCCTATGTAAGCATGAAGTCCTGTCAGGCACTGTAGTGTTCATCTATACTTCTAGTGTGGGGAGGTGGAGATAGGTGGGTCCCCAGAACTCCCTGGCCACTCTAGACAATTGGTGAGCTCCATCTTCGATAAGAGACCCTGTTACCAAAATAATAAGGAGGAGAAGTAATGGGGGAAGACACCTAATGTCAACCCCTGGCCTATTCTCCATCTCTCTGTCTCTGTCTTCCTGTCTGTCTCTGTCTGTCACGCAGCATGTGAACACATGCACATATACACACACAAATAAAAATAACAAGGACTATAGTACAGGTGCCACAGCTCCACATTTTATCTGGTTATTTCCTGGAGATAAATTCTAAGGGCATGGGTGGGGGAGTGGGATCTGAGGGAACTGACATTTTTGAAGGCTTTCAACATTCTTAGTAAATTTGTCCCCCCAAAAGGATTTCGGGAGAGTATTTGCTCCTTGTCCTTCTCATAACTTGCATTTACTTGATAAACACCTCCTTAGGAAGCTCTCCTCACTTCTTTCTTTGAACAATAATGTAGTAATATACATGGGACACACTAGATCTCTGTCCTCCCTCACCTGCACAGCCCAGGACAAGCTGCCTCACTTTCCAGAGGCTCCACTCCTCCTGTCTCACCAACTTCCCATTTATTTAGGGATCACATGGGTTGCTTGGTTTGAAGGGGCTTTGAGGACTGAACAAATACTGCTCACACAACAGTAATTTCCCACACAGCCATCCCATTATTTTGTTTGTGCACAGAACTTTGAAGTTTCCCACGAGACTCCTTATTAGGTTTTTTAACTCTCCCTTGCTATGGTTACTAAGACACAAATCGAATATAATCGCTTAAGGAGGAAACAGGTCCAGAGAGACTTAGACGTTTTCTCTAGACTCCCTGAGCCTCAAGACTGCCACAGAACCTGTTTTTGGAGCCATATTTCCTTTTTCTGGATGAGCAGCTTATAAATAGCTATTACCCCCAGCCCTGAAGGAAAAGACGCACTTGTAAAAATTCACAGCGAGTCTGACGGTGCAGGCAATTCAGAACACAAAGGCAATCCTTCCTTTAGTGCTTGGTGATCAAACAAAATGCAGTGACCCTTTCTCTCTCTCTCCAGAGTATTTGGAGTCACCTCTGAGGTTTGCCAGGAAAGAGAAAGAGGAAATAAGTCTGTAGATTCCTGAGCATGGAGGTCACTTATAGAATAAGCACAGGGCCCAAAGTGAGGGCTTGAAATGTAGCTTTTCAAACATGTATGAGTTGATCAATCATTATATAACTTATCTGTTGCCTACTAGACGTCAGATTGTGCTAAGATGCTATGTAGCTTTGAGCAAGTTAGTTTGTCTCTCTGAGTCTTTGATTGCTTCTAGATTGTAGAAATACTAATTTCCATACAATGAAAATAAGGAAGATCTCAGAGAAAAACTTGGGTTCATGATCGAGATTCAGTGGTAGATCAGAACCTAAATAGGACCCATATAAAACTCAACCATTCAAAAAATACAGCAAGATGTCTTGCTTAAATGTAATAACAATGTACAGTATATGGAGAAACCTATGAGGAACACCCCCAAAACTGTGAGAAAAGCAGATGTGAGCAGCATAAATAATATTTTAAAGCATGTAAATAAACAGTTACTGATTCATGTCACATACATATCTCTATCTTCCTTTCCTTGCCCACTGCAGACATTACTAATCAAACACATCAGTCTTTGCCGAAATTCTTCTCAATGAAGAATCCATCAGTTAAAATGAGTAAACAAGATTAACTAGGATGATGAAATCCAAATAATATTAGATTTTATCAAAGCACTCCCCTGAAGGGGGGGGTTCCTCCCCACAGTCCTGAAAACACAATGTACCTTTCAGAAAAGTGTTACAGAAGGGGCATTTCCTCTGTACTAAAGATTGGCAGATTTTTTGAAAGTGATTTTGGGAGACTGGAAGAAAATGCACTTAACCACAAGCAGAATGAAGATCAGAGTCCAGATCCTTAGAATCCATGGGCACGGTGGCCTGCCTATAATTCCAGAGCTCACAAGACTGAAACTGGGGGTCTCCAGAGCAAGCTGGCTAACTCGACTAGCTCTATCTAGCTATGGGTTCAATGGAGAAACCTTGATTCATGAAAAAGGTGGAGAGCAGTGGAAGAAGAGACTTCCAATGTCAACTTTCACACACACACACACACACACACACACGATTCTCCAAGCCAGAAGATACCAAACTCGAGTTTATGACACATTCGGGCTTGGTTCCAGCTTAATCGAGATGATTCTATATTCTGCCCTTCCTCTGATCTTCTAAGGTAGTATGTCCAGTCTAAAAAGAAAACTAGCCTTTCTACTAGATATTTGACCTTAGACAAGTTGGTTAACCTCTGTGCCTCAGTTTTCTTTACTGTAAAATGGGACAGTAGTTAGTACCTGCCTGATGGAGGGCGGGAGCATTGAATGAGATGATTCATGTAGAGTCCTGGCACACCACATAAGCTGAGGCATCTAACTCCTTATTAATATTTCTGTTGTCACTCACCAAATGCTAGACATCCTCGTACTTGGTCCTGTGTCTCAAAACCAATCCAGCAATGCAGGGTTCACACCATTAGATTTTTTTTACTTAACTCTTGTTGATCAGTTTCACAAGCATGTGGTGTTTGTTGATGGAAAGCTAATGGTGAGCTGGTTTACTTCCTATGTCACACTTGCTTCCCTGGCAATCTGAGCCCAGGGTGATGAGAACTCTATGCAGCAGTAGTCAACAACCTTGACTTTACAGGACTTTGATACATAATAAAGCAGCCAAGCCGTCCACTTTGTCATCTGGAGTCCAGATCTATTCCTTCGTACTATGAAGCCTCTTCTAGTCTTTTCCTGCGACCCCTCCACCCACCGCCCCACATACATGCTTTATTAGGAAGCAAAGTCACATAAACAAAAGCAAGACAGTTCATCCAAGCCTGACATTTGTGCTGTTGGTCTGTGCCAGGTGATTTCTTTGTTTACCTTCCATGCTTCAGGTAATTATCACAGCAGCCCATGATGACGCTGAAGCTGTTAGATTTTTGTTTTTCCTATGGATTGAACCCAGGGATTCCTAAATCTAATCACATTGCCACTGAGCTACAACTCTAGCTTAAACTAGACTGTTAATATCTCCACTTTCTAGAAGTCCTGAGATAGTGAGGAATAAAGAAAACAGCAGTATTTGAGGCTACTGTTCCAGGTTTATGTTCTCTCCTACCACTTGCCAGTTCACAGGAACTCAGGTCAGCTATGAAACCTCCATTTCTTTATCTTGAAAATGAAGACCTTCATCTCTACCTCACAGGGCTGCCATTCATCCATCAGTCCACTAAACCTGGCCAGATCTGTGATATCCACTCCATATATAGCAGAAACCTAAATGAACACCATCTCTGACCCCAGACCTTTTCCTGTCTAGGTTATAATGAGATTATTTCTCTAAAACTCTTTGTAGCATGAAAGTTAGTATCATTGTTACTATCATTATTGTGACATAATATTTGAAAAACATCATTTTGATTTCAAAATCTTTCGATAAAGACTGTGTTTAGTAGAAGATTCACATGGGGTTTGAACAGACAGGTGCTTAAAGATGTCTAGAAGAGACTTCACACGTTGGATTTTGGGATATTTGCTATAGCAACTGGAATGATGCTTTATCCTTCTCATCCTCCTCGTCATCTGCCCTAGTTGAATGTGCGCATGCTCTTTGGCTTTCCACAAGCTCACCTCTTTTTGTGGGAATAAATTGAATTCTCCCTTGCATGTGTGCCTTATGTGTTTGATTTGCCTAGAAAGGTGTGGAAACCACCCAGACACGGTGCTAATGGAATGTGACAGATCTCTCAGCTTCTCTAGGCCTGGAAGGAACAATGTTGACGAAGCAGAGCTTAATGAGTGTTCCACCCACATTTCAATTATCCTAACAAGCTGCCAGAGGAAGTCCCTGTTTGCTGTACTGTGTTCTGGAAAGTTTTGACAGCCCAGGAGGAATCTGTCCAGAATGAGACTGAGTGTGCCCAAGGAAGGAATATAATTTTCCCATCAGAGGGACAGATGTGAATTAACCCAAGTCAGCAGTCTGCTTTGTCTGGTATTCGAGACAGTCCTCTGCTCATTTGCTGTCCTAGCTCAAGCGTGTGTATCAGCTACCTCTAGGCACTATGATGCTGTGTAACAAAACCTTGGTGGCACAGAATAACAAACAATTCATTTCATTCTAAGTCAAGTGGACGGTCTGGATCATCTGAGCAGATCTTAGTAGAGTTGACACATATCTCTAATCAGGTAAGTGGTTTGAAGGATCTTGGTTGAACTTTCTCACATGTCTAGAGCAACTGTGATGACTCAGCACTTATCCATGTGGTCTTTAATTCTCCTCACGAGCTTGTTCCCAGGTCAACAGAAAGGTCAAAATCATGCAAAATTACAATTCCCAAACGTAGAATACTTAGGTATAAGGTAGCTCTCCATAGTGTAAGCAACTTAAGACTACCCTATATCCAAGAGTTACACTCCATTGCTTGACTGGGAAGTCCCATGGCTAAGGTGTAACTGTAAGGACACATTCATTGAATCTACCAATGCAGTCTCCCACAACAGTATAACCTGTGTCTTGAACAGTGACTCTATGCTTAGGTTTTATACAAAAGGGGTAGGATGCTGTAGGCCTTGGTTCCAGCTGACACCTCACAGACAAAGATCAATATTCAAAAAGAGCAATGAGATATTCAAATACCTAATACATTAAAGCAAGTTGGAGACTTTGCAAAGGATCTAGGTGAAAGTAGCTTGTGACTGTTAGCTCCACAGTCACTTTCAGGGTTCAGAAAGATTAGAGTTTGAAGCTAGGAAGAGGCTTTGTTTGGAGCAAAGTGTGGAGAGAGTCTAGGTCCTCTTTGAGGAAGAAAGAGACCATTTCCCCCAACCATAGCCTTGTTAGGAGAGACTCAAGCAGATCTCCCTTGTATCTGGAATGATCTCAACACAGAAATTGCAAGTTGGTCAGGAAGGAGTCTATGAAGACCTCAGAATGAAGAATGAAGAGGAGAAACACCAGGGACAAACGTTATATCCATATCTGGGGAGCCAAAGATGCATGGGCTTGACCTGACTCTGGTAGATGTGTAGAAACTGGCTTGGAGTCCAAAATAGGAAAGAATATCCAACAGAAGGTGACAAAAGCACTGCTATCTCTGACCTGGCATGGGATTCAAGAGGAATGCACTTACCACAAAATGAGAACTGCAGAACTGCCACCATTTGAGGGGTCTGTGCAGGTGTAAGTAACCCAAAGCAAACCTCCAACAATTGACTTGGCTTTGACCATCTGCAAAGCCTACAGGAACTTCAGATATTTTCCAGGCAAGGAACATCAATACCAAATCCTGGATGTGCTAGACAAGTGAGCCCTTTCTAGCCCTCATCTGTCCACCCCTGCTCCCTCAGAGTCTTGGATAGTGTGCAGAGAGAGGTAGAGGCACAGAAAAGTCAACCACAGTCCTTTTTACAAATGTCTAAGTTGAAAAAGGGGTGACTCTGGTTAACTGATAACCCATACTAATGCCATATCACCCAGCTAGGAAAAGTGCTTCTAACAGCTTTGCCTCCATCTGTCTGAAGTTGGCTATAATATACTTGTTGATTATCTTATACTGTGCAACAAATTTTCCCCACAACTCAGTGGTATAAATCAACAGTGCTCGTCATCTCACATGTCTGTGAGTCAAAAATCTAGGCATGGCTTAACTGGGTACTCTGACTCAAGCTCTCCTTACCAGGTTGGACTGTAATCTCATCTGAAGGTTTAACCAGGGAAGGATCTTTTTCCAAGATTATTCATGTGGTTGTTGGGTTGCCATTTTGTCCTTCCACAGAGTTATTTACAACATGGCAGCTTATTGCAACAGAATGAGTGAGAGAGAAAAACCAGAGGGACAAAGCCACAGAAAGCTAATATTTGTATATTCTAATATTAAAAGTGATATCCCATCACATTTATTGTATTTTATTCATTATAACCAAGTCACTAGCGGATGGTGACATAGGTGACCAGGAGGAGGAAATAATCAGAGGGTCAGCATAGACATTGCTTGCTAGCATAATAAAATGAACACTTTTAATTAGAGCATCACACCACTGCCATCAGCCAAAGGACTGTTGCAGTAAGCACATAGATCTACAGTGGCTAGGAGTCTTATGTGGTATACCACCTGCCAATGATATGTGATTGTCTGGGGGAGACACTTTACTCTCTTTTTCAAAGGTTTACTTGTGGAAGCTTTTAAACATTTGCAGAAGTAGGAGAAATAATAACATAACATAATAAACAGCAATTACTGTTTCATTTATGCTCCAACCCCTCCTCCAACCAAACCACTAGTTATATGAAAGCAAATATCAGACTCTATTATTTCATCTTCATTCATTCAGCACAAATCTCTCCCTATCATTTTTGACACTATACAATTAGCAATAATCCTTCATTTTATCTACCCTTCAGTCAGTGTTCAAACTTCTCCAATGATTTCAGAAATGTCTTCCTTCCTTCCTTCCTTCCTTCCTTCCTTCCTTCCTTCCTTTCTTTCTTTTTCTTCATTTCTTATTTATTTTACAGTTGGTTTGTTAGAGAGAAGCTTTAACTTTCAATGAAGCTCAGGGATTTCAGCTTTACTTAAAAGCAGGCAAGTTACTAAGATGGAAGTAGAGTATGAATGAACAGAGATAAGTGAAGACTGCTTTATTATACAGAGGTGACCAATGAAGTGATGGAGACTGCTCATGAGTTCACTCTTGGGCAGAGAAGGCTTCGGCTCACCAAGGCCGTGTCAGTGGACAATGGAGAAAAGGAGGCAACATTCTTATACAAGCTACATCCTGCTTGGTCTTCAGCATACTGACATGTAGGTCATCCAAAATTCTAGCTGGGATTTTGGCTGGCTTGATCGTGTATAGATGTGCAGATTAGCCACATCTGCCATGAGTTCAGGATTGCCATAGCCATGTCGTGTCCAGAAGGCTTCTTTTTCAAGTTTCTTTTAATTTTTGAGAATTTCATACATGAGTACTATATTCATATTATTTTGGCCCCTCCTGTCACCCTTCAATTCTTCCATGTCTCCCCCTTGCCTTGTCCATTTCATGGCCCCTTCTTTGATTATCAGATAGATAGATAGATAGATAGATAGATAGATTGATAGATTGATAGATAGATGATAGATAGATAGATTGATAGATAGATAGATGATAGATAAATAGATAGATTGATTGATTGATTGATAGATAGATATTCATGCTCTGTTGAGTCCATTTAGTGGTGCTGTGTGTACAAGTGTTTAGAGCTGACCACTTGGGATTGGATAACCTATCAAGGAACTCACCCCTGGAGAAAACTGATTCTCCCGCCTCAGCAGCCATTGACTGCCTGCAGTTCCGCACCTAGAGGTGGGACCTTATGAAATTCCCCATCTGCATTGGCATATCAGCTGGCTCTGCCATTATGCAGGTTCTGTCGGGCAATCATATTGCGGAGGTTTTATGGGTGCATCTTCCCTGTCATGTCTAAAAGACACTATGTAGCAGCCGGTATCCTGGTTCTCTGGCTCTTACAATCTTCCTGCCATGCTCCTTGGGCCTTAGATATAGGATCTACATTATAGATATATCAGCTGGGCCGAGGCACTGCACAGTCACTTGTTCTCTGCATTTTGACCAGTTTTGTGGAACTTCCCAATGGTCTCCATCTGTTGCATAAAGCAATTTCTTTGCTGAATGGAGTGAGGCACACTTAACCTGTGGATACGAGTGACCTGGAGGCCCCCTCCCTGAGGGCCACTGCGCATAGTTTTGGAAGGTACCAAGGAAGCTGCCAAAGGAGAAAAGCAAGTCCTATCGGGCTGTAAAGCCTACAAACCACAACAATGACCATCCCAGCAAAGTGTCTCAATTGGTGTGATGCTGGCACTTTTATCTTAGGGGTAACCAGCAGCTGTCTAATGGACTTAAGGCCTGCTCAGTAGGAGGGAATCTATGACTGGTACTGTAGACAAAATACTTATGGGTGCATGGGTGAAGAGGACACAGACCCTAAAGAAGTACCTACAATTGCCCACTTCCAGAAGCATCATCAATAGTCATCAATGATATGAACCATTCCTACATCCATCACCACACCCCTTTCTCTGCCTGATAAACTGCTGATTCTTCAAGGTTCAGTATAAATCCTGTTTGCTTAATGGATCTGCTGTGTTCCCAGATATTATTCTACACCTTTCCTACAGGAACCTGTCACATGTTGAGCTTTCCTTGAAGCTATATGCTAGATAAGGCAAAGATTGCTCCCTTTCCATACCTGAAACATCGTAGGTACTCGACAAATACTTGTTTACTGATTGGTGTATGATATGTATGATGGCTGTATATTGATGTGTGTGACTGAAGGTGTATATGGCACAACCTGTGTGTGGAGGTCAAAGGAATGACCTCAGCTTTTGGTCCTTGTCTTCCATCTTGTTTGAGAATCTCTCTGTTGTCCATCACTGTGCACACCTGGCCAACTGGCCCATGAGCTTCTGCAGGATTCTCCTGCCTCTGTCTTCTACCCTGCTGGAGTGCTAGGATTACAAACACTAATGCTACACAGTTGGCTCTTACATGGGTTCTAGGGATGCGAACACAGGTCCTCACACTTGCATAGCAAGTGCTTTGCCCACTGAACCATTTCCCCGGCCCCAGGGATGGATTTAAGCAAACAATTTTAATATTGCTCAAGAATCATGGGGACTAGAGACATGCTGTTCACAAAACACAGCAAATCTTGAAATTCCCTCCCTTCTCCTTGGTCTGCTTCCCACAACCTAATCCATTAGCTTCCTCTCCTGTATTTTGAAAACAGTCTTGACTCCAGATCTAGCCAAGCCTGCTGTTTGGTGGCCATCTTTTCTTTTGACACAGAACCTTCTTCCAAGACACATCTTGTGCTTTCTAGATTCTTTGAGTTTTCATATTTTCTCACTGTCTAGATTCTAGAAAATAAAACCTTAAGAATGATCTAACAATCTTACTTCCTTAGAAAGGGAATTATGAACCTGTGAGATGGTTCAGAGGGTAAAAGAGCTTGATGTCGAGCCTGAAGACCTGAATTTGATCCCTGAAACCCACCTGGTGGTTTTCAATTCCCACAAGTTGTCCTCTGACCTTGACCCATGTCATGACACAGAACTCACATTCACCCCCACAAAATAAATAAATAAATATACAAATAAATAAATGAAAGAACAGTGAGTCAGGACTGTAGACTCCCAAAGGGAGGTCATTTTTCTACCTCATTCAATGATGTATTTTCATGGCAGAGTATAGTGCCTAGAAAATGATCGGTGTTGATTCAGACTTACAGACAGAATACTAAAATTTCTTTTAAACTTTTCATGTATTTCTGTTGGTGGTGATGAATAAAAAGTACCAAAAGGTATTTGGAGGAGAGAAAGCGAGCAAGCAAAAGATTAACAAAATCTCTTTTCTGTTCAGGGATCCAAGGTGGGAATTTACTTGAATAATCAAGTATCTGTGCCAAATAGAACAGTGCCCCTGGTCATTCTCAAACAGGAAAAGGGTTGGGGGAGAGCTGCTGCGTCAGCAGGAAACAGCACTGGGATGTGGGTTAGCTACAGCTGGGCTGTGTGGCAGCAATTTGGCTCACAATTTCCTTCTATGTTTCAGCATAATTGAATTAGCATCCATGGAGACCATCTCCCAGACATCCGCAAATGTAATACCGTGGAGAAGGACTGCAATTCATCTGGCATTACGAGGGATTGAATTGCCATCCAATCCGGCACCTCTTCTCGCTGCTTTGTGTGTACTCGTTAGAGGAAATTAGGTGGAGGCGACAAGCCTGGGAACAATTAAAGTCTTCTCACTTAGCTGATTGCCAGCAGTGGCTTCAAGTCCCCCTGCTAGACTGTTGGGCTTGCTCAGTTAGTGCACGAGATCTTCTGAATCTGCTACCAAATTTTGGAATGGAATAGAAATGCACTGTGCTCTAGGGGAGGATGTGGAGAGAAGACATACAGAGTCATGCAGAGAATGAACTAACCAGAAAGAACATCATCTGTGACAGAAAGAGCACTTCTGAAGACAGGTCTAGGCTGATGGTGCTGGATGGGAAGTCAAAGTCCAGGGCCACGAAATCAGTACTGAGGAGTGAATCCAAGAGACTAGTTAAAAGTAGACATGGGGAGGACTAAAAACCATGTAGCTTGACGGTGATGAATAGCAGTAAGCCAATGACTCAGAGCTACTGCCATGAACATCAAGAGAATGGCATATTAAACACACTTTGTGGCAAGGAGTGACCACTCCCATGATAGAGCCTTGTTGTCTGGAAGGAATGACTAACAGCTGCTGAGGAGGAGGGTGGTATGAAGAAAAGATCAAAATTTACGAGTGATAGGGGCTGTGAAGCGGAATCGCAGTCCTACAAGTGTTCTGGTTAAACTCCCTCTCTGTTCTTCCCCACTTCCTCACTGCAGAAAATAAGACAACTTCCTGGCAAGGCAGGAGAAGATCACGGCTTTACAAGGGACCAGAACAATTATACGAACAAACCAGACCTTGTCTTGGACTGGTCCCCTAGAAGGGACCCCTTGAATAAGGGTTGAAGTGCATATTACATATTTGTGATAAGATAGAAGAAGCACAGGGAAAGGGAGGGGCAAAAGACGACAACAAGGGGTTAATTATCAAGCCAGCTACCACTGGGCACTGGAAATGACCCCAGGGGAGTTCAATATGACTGACAGTGGTAGATAAAATGTACTACATTTAGCTCTACCCTAAGCCTTTCAGCTAATTTGAGAGTGTCTAAAGGTTGAAGTGTGGGGATGGAAGGGAACTGGAAGGATGATCTCATTAGCATTGATGGAATACTCTGACAGTTTCTCTCCCAAGCTCCAAGAGGTTGAAAAGTACTGTGCACCACTCACTTGAAGCCTAGTGATGGGGAACTTATAGAGATGTTTAGAACGACTTATTATTGAGATTCCCTGTGATCTGGAGTTGTACCCATGTCTGAGAAATCCTGGAGCATATGGCTGGCTGCAGTGGGTTGCCTTCTGCAAAAGTTGGTGTTTTCTGTGTGGAAGAGGAAAGATCATAGGAAAGAGAGCATAGAGGGTATGTGAGAGATGCTTGAGCTCATCTTCTGGGAGTGTGTGCATTGAGAACATATAGAGATAGACAGGCTATAGAAAACCATGGCCCACCATGCCACAGATTATTAGTAGGGAGTTAGAGGCATAGCTCGATGGCATACTTGCCTAGTGTATGTAAGGTTCTGGATTCAAGACTAAGCTCTGGAGGGAGGGAGAGAGAGAGAGAAAGGGAGGGATATAGCACCATAAAACCACATTGGAGGGATATAAGCGCCCAAGGTCCCTTATGAAAAAGCTCATAAGCTATGAAAAGCCAGGTGAGGACTCCTGCAGTGACTCAGCAGTGTATACAACCATGCTCTGCTTTTGAATGTGCACAGCCAGTAGGGGCTTGCAAAAACCGGTAGGAAAGCCTTTTCTCTAGCTTGTAAAAGACTGCGTCTACATGCCAACCTGAGCATCCTGAAAGCCAGGCAATCTTTCTGTTCTGTTTTTTAATTTATACAAAGGTTGTGTTGTGTTTCAGACTCAGCAAAGACAAGGTTCCAAGTTCACACTCTCCAAGAGAGAATGACAGCCTGCCAAGCTTAGCTTCTGGCAATCTCGGTAAAGTAAGACATTTTTTTAAAAATTTGCTGCCTTATCTCTTCCTACTGTGTCCTTGACAACCTGTGGAGGGAATCAGAGGATGACAGTCGCTCACTTGGGAAACGCAGGACACCAGCCACACCTACTTGCACTGCAGTTTCTTCCTGCAGCAGCATATAAGCAAATGAAGTACAGGGATTGCTTTGACCAATCACTGAGCTGCAGTTGTTTGGAGGACCACAGAGACTATGTCAGTCAGCCTTCTACAGCTGTGGAGAAAGAAGATTCATGGTTTCAAGATTTCAGTCCATGGTTGGCTGACTCCTTTGCTATGTGGATTTGTGCTGGAACACAGCATCTTGATTGATGTGGTACAGGGCAGAAGAGAGGGGTGTTCACCCGAAAATGGCCAGGAACCAGAAAAACAAGATCCGTCCAGGAATAAGGTATCCCCTCTAAGCCACACCCACAACAGCCAACCTCATCTATCCAGGCCTTTTCTTGCAATGGTCTGCTCAGCTATGAACCCATCAATGGATTTACCTGTTGATAAAGTTAAAGCCCAAATGATCCAGTCACTTTTCAAAAGCTCATAAGCTGACAATCAAGCCTTTAACCCGTGAGACTTCCAGAGACATTTTTAGATGAAACCTATAAGAAATGCCAAAGACTTTTTTTCTTGCCTACAAATAAGCAGCAAGGAGAAACAGCCTGTTCAACTGTTCAACATTCATTCAAAAGGACCTGTCCTGTGGTTGCTCGACAACCATAGGATGTGAGGATAAGTAATTTTATGGTTGTGTCATATGGGTCTTCCTTTGCCATATGTAAATCATTCAGTGAAACTGTTACATCTGGAAAGCCTCTAAAAGCTATTCCATAAAGCACAGCTCTTGTTTGGAAAATGTGTGAGCAAATGTTAAACTAAAATCTCACAGCTAAATCCCAAGGCATTTTCACATGATCAGGCCAGGACTGGACAGCGTCTGGTCCAGTGAGAGGAGTGAAGAGCTGAAGCAGAGTTGCAGGATCTTCATCTTGATGCAAGGCATGGCTGTGGGCTGTCAGCTCCGGGAAAGAGAGAGATTCGCTGAATCCACCTTGCGAACTCAAGGTGGATGGCAGTAGGAGAAGGGGACCTGTTCCTTCCTCTTCCTAAAGGTAAACCTCAGAGTGGGTTGAAGAAGTCAGTAGGGCAGAGAAATGAGACTGACTTTTGCTTGTTCCCACATCAAAGTGTAAAGAGAACTGTTTCTCTGCATTTATATCTCAGCCACAGTGCCAACGCAGGTCATCAATCTTCCTTGCCACTGGAGTTTGGGAATGTATGCTTGGAGATCTCAGGTTCTGAAAACTAAAATTAGAACTAAGACAAAGGGCTGTCTACATGCAACCTTCACTGCCCTCTTTCCTCACCAGAGAGCAACAGGCATGTAGTGCTCTACTAGGTACAGTTCACAGTTCTGGAGAGAACTCTCCGAGGACAGGACCTAGGCCTCAACTTCTCTTTGAGAATGTGAGAAATAGCCCAGTACCTAGGACTATAATAGAGGTGAGTTTTAGATTCCAGCACATTAGGCTTAAGATCTCAACTCTGCCATTTAACAGCTGAGTGACATCAAGAAGTTCACTTTACCTCTCTGAACCTTGGTTTACTCACATGAAACATGGAGTTAAAATGAATCATATCCCAGTCTGGGTGTAGTAGAATTATATTTAATATAATTATTATAGTAACTAGTGCCAAGAGAAAAAAAGAGTAACCATCATCACTATTATCATCACCTATCACCTTCATCACTATCACTCCCATCATCACCATCATCATCACCATCACTTTCATCATCATCATCAACGCTATCATCACCATCACCATCATCTTCAATATAATCACCATCACCAGCATCATCACTGTCATAACATCGCCAACATCATCATCATCACTATTATCATCACCATTACTTTCATCATCATCATTCTCATAGTCATGGTCATCATGACTATCATCACCATTACCACCATCACCATCATCTTCAATATAACCACCAGCACCATTATCATTACTATCATCATCACCATTACTTTCATCACCATCACCATAACTATCACGATCATTAATACTACCATCACCATCACTTTCAATAGCATCACCATCACCATGATATTGTCATCACCATCAACATCATCACTATCATCAAGACCATTACTTTTACCATCATCCTTACCACCATGATCATCATCACCAGTATCATCACCATCACCATCACCACCATCACCGTCATCATGACCATCAACATCATCATATCATCATCACCATCATCAACTCCTTTCAGCATCCTTTCATTTCTTCTTGGTTGTGACAGTTTTAGCTCTCTTAGAGAATTTACTAAAAAGTGACCATATTATTTCTAGACTGAAGATAGTTCCCGTTTTTGGTACAAATCCTTAGTTACGCAGTCTACAAACATTGTCAGAGCTGAATATACTTTTTTCATTACTAGACAAGATTCTTTCATGGTTGCTCCTGTCTCCTGCTCTAATTCTATACTCAGTACCTTTTCTGGAAATGTAATCATGCATGGCTTGTGAATTTACACCTAAAACCAGATTTGCCATCCTGGTCCCCAATAGGGCAGGTGTAATTATTCGCACATACCCCAAATATCCAAGAGAATAACTGTACATTTGCTTTTAAGCCAATTTCTCCCAGATTGGCTTTATAGCTAATAATTCACCTCAGCCTGTTGCTCTATCTATAAAGTGGCCAACACATGATTCTCCTCACCCACAACGTTGCTCTGAAGATGTTTCAGTGACCAGAGAACTTGGCTCATCCACGCTGTGGCTTTCATAAACCTTTTCAATGCTGCTGTGTAAAATCTGTGTCTCTGGTCCACGGGGTCAGCTGGCCAGCAATGTGTCCAAAATGGAACTGGTCACTGCTCTGCTGTGTGTGAAGTTGAAGAAGAGACTGCAAGTGAAGGTATCTGGATACTATCCCTAGATAGCAGATAACGAGGAAGAATCACAATAGACAAGGATGCTGTCTTATCTATTTCAAACAAATGACTACATGTCAACAGTTGCATTTATGGCACTGAAGCCTCAAAGAGGAAAAATGAAGAAATGAGAGAGGATTGTGATGACAGCTGTCACTCACTAAAACTGGTGTCGTTCACGGTCTGTTTAATCCTCACAATGTGCCAAGAAGTTAGTGTTATTCATCCTCAGAGCTGGAAATGGAAGTCCAGAGAAGAGGCCTCTTCAGCATCTCTCTTCTTGTCTTCTGGTCTACAGCATTTTCATTACGTGTCTAGTCTTCATTATTGATTCTTAGGCCTATGCCAGTCACCAGTGGGTTAGAATTTAGAGCATAAGAAGACAGAAAGTGAGCCTGAGATAGAGAGTAATTACAGAACATGAAGTCAGAACCAGGAAGCTTCTTTTTAAAAATTCAGTCAGGAAGCCAGGAAACCAAGGGACACCTAGAATTTGCTCAAGGAAAATTTCCCCATAAGCGCATCTCCTTTCCAGATCCTGTTGTCACAGCAATAAGAGAAGCCCGTGAGGCAAAGGAACAAGCTTTTCTTTACCTAAAGGGTTTGGAAAAATTCCTCAGCCAACCTGCCCAAAGAGGGACAGAAAGAAACCTAGAGCCACAGCCCCTGGAATAAGGGGTGTCAACCAGTCCTAACCAGGATGACATATGCTCCCTAAGTCATGGGTTTAAAATAAAAAAAAGTGTCAAAGAAAAACAAACAAGTAACACTGAGCAAATTATGCAATGTCAGGTCACTTACACGAACTTCACATAGATTTGCCACTATAACCCTCACCCTATGCAATGAAAAGGCCGATAATCCTTCTGTAGCAGATGAGCTGTGTGAGACAGGAAGGGTGAGTGATTCTCCAAAGGACACATAGCTCAGAAATGTAAGAGCTGAAATTGCACTCCAGATTTACTTAACTCAAAAGTCTGAAGCTCTAGGCTATACCATCCCTCCCACAGACCTTCAGCTCCAAGCTCACCCCATTTATCCGTAGTCTATAGGGGTGATTTCTGCTGGCCCATCCTAGGTTGGTCATGGCAGGGGAGCGCTGAGCAACAGGGAGGAGCCGCATCCCCGTTGTGTGACCCCAAGTGACAAACTCTTTCCAAAGCTCTCATCAGTAGACTTAGAGCTTTATTAGGGAGTTATTGAGGGGACGTCACACTGCAGACATGCTGTACCCTCTTAGGATACCTCTCACACCACCTTCACTAATCCACAGAAAAATCAAAGACCACAGGCCCTGGATGAATGAAGGAAAGTTACTTCTTGTTATATCACAACCACCAAACCTGAAAGACAAGCTAGGTGATGGTTATCCTCTTTCACACAACCTCAGTTTTTCCTACAGGGCTGGTTTCATGACAGGAATTCAATATATGTCCTGAACACACACACACACACACACACACACACACACACACACACACACACACACACACACAACCAAAAGGAAATACATCAGCATGTTTCCCCTTGGAGATCTCCAATATGTGCTGTTTATCAGCATTTTCTGGCTTAATTTCCTACAATGAACATGTGTTATTTGTGGCACTTAGACTCTAGAAAACACATACCCCACTGGCACTACAGATTACTTCTAAGAAATAGGAGTGAGAGAGATAGTTAATGAGCCTGGGTTTTTAAAAATGTATAATCCTTAATTAGAAAAGGGACATAAAAGGAGAAGAGACTTAAAGAAACAGGAAAGAAGAAAAGAGAGAGTGATGATGACAATATGTGTGGCATGAAGGCAGCAGGGGGTTATTGCAGTGAGGAAGGGATGGACTGGCAGGAGCAGGTAGGGGTGGGGGAAGGCAACAGGAGTGGCAAAAAACAAACAGTGCATATGGAAACAGCGTAACAGTAAAAAAACATTACTTTATACTCTAAATTAAAAACGAATTTGAAAATGTATCATGTACTTCTTCTGCATGTTCTGTAATTTGCGGTGGTGGCAGAATTGAGATAGGTTCTCACTCTGTAGCCCAGGCTGGACTGGAACTCGAGATTCTTTTGTCTGACCCTCACAAGTGCTGTGATTATAGGTATATACCACCATGCCTGGCTATTTTTTAATGCAGATTTTTTTTTTATGGAGAGAAAAACAATCCATGTGAACATCAAGGCAGAAATAACGGGCTTGCACACTGGGTCATATCTCTGAGTCTCTGTTTTTACATCCCTAAAATGGATATTAAAATGAGGCTTTGAAGTAGCTCTCTAAGGATTAAGAATAATGTATGTTGGGGCTGGGAACACAGCTTAAGTCAGTCAAGTGCTTGCCACACAAGTATGAGTTACTGAGTTTAGAAACCCTGCACCCACATAAAAGTCTGGGTGTGAGAGCACATGTCTTTAATCTCAGCACTGTGAGTTGTAAAAACAGAAGGATCTCTGGGGCTTGCTAGCCAGTCTAACCAAAAGGATAAGCTCCAGGTTCAATGAGAGATCTTGTCGCAAAAACTAAGTCAGAGAGGTTGGAGAGATGGCTTAGTATTTAAGAGCACTGGCTGTTCTTGCAGAGGAACATGGTTCAGTTCCTAGTACTCACATGATGTCTAACAACCATTTATAATATAACTCTAGTTCCAGGGGATCTGGTGCCCTCTTCTGGCTTCTGTGGGCATTGGATGACATGGGTGCACTTACATACATGCAGGCAAAAGACTCATACACATAAAATAACAAGAATTGCTTTTAAAAAGGTAGACATGGCTACATATGCACTTACAACCCCAGTGTTGTGGGAGGCAGAGACAGATGAGTGCCTGGGCTTGATGGCCACCAGAGTAGCCCCTGATCTGTGAGACACCCATGTCAAGAGAACAAAGTGAAGAGTAATAAAGCAGGACACCTGACATCCTCCTCTGGTTTCTGTGTGGCTTGCACTGACACACCGATGCACATACACCTCACACACATATATCACATATACACGCAACAAAAAAAGAGGGAAGAAAGGGAGGAACGGAAGGAGGGAGGAAAGAAGGAAAGACAGAAGGAGGAAGGCAGACAAGAAGAGAGAAAGCTGAGATGGATAACCAGGGTCTCGTGAACACCTATGAAATTTGTATGCTGTACAAGGGCTTCAAATGGTGGTGCAAAGTAAGGAGTAAAAATCTTATTGGTTAAAAATCCCAGTGCCAGGTGTGAGTTGTGGATTATGGGTATCCCAGAGACCCCAAAACATTACAGGCTATTGTTCTAGGTTGCTCACCAGAGCATAATGTTAAGATCCATTGATGAAGACATAAAACAGAGAAATCCAGTTAGTACTGGTCAGGAAGCTTCCTCCCTGCTTACTAACTTTCATTGTATGGGAAAGATATGCAGGCTACTAGGGTGAAAAGTCTCAACAGTCTTTCTCAGGTGTGAACCCTGTGAATTGCAGTAACAACCAGCATGCCAAGATACGCCCATGAATGCATTAGTGGCATGAATGTTAAGGTGGTAACCAATGACTTTCTGATTGAATTTAGGTCCCACTCCACCAGACTAAAGGCATACCTGGTTATTGTAAATCTGGCCAAGAATCCATCAGTGGTGAGCTCACAGGCCCCAGGGGTGAACCTTCTACTTGCTAAATGGACAGAATATCAAACTGTCTTCTAAATTTCTATCTCTATACCCATAGATTAGTGCAACTTTCAGATTCCATTAGAGAAATTTCTAAATGTTTGAAAATTTTCTTTGTGCAACGAATGGCAGTTAATATAGAAACTCACAACTGGTACAGAAAGTAAGTGTCTATGGTATACTCAGCCACAAATGGAACACCTCAATCATATCCCCCTAACCCACAAGACACAAGGACCACTGTGGAAAAGGGGATGGAAAGATTGTGAGAGTCTGAGATCAGGGACAAGAAGAGTGAAACCGTTTCTTCTGGACATGACTGAACTGTTGCACTCATGAGCTCACAGCAGTTGTGGTTGGCTGCATAAGACCTGCACAAAACTAAGCCCAGTCAGCATTCCAGCATGAAGCGGGTGGGGGCTCAGGACTGACTGGCAGCTGATAGTTGCTCAAGGAAGAAAACTATGTTTTCTTTAAGGGTGTGACGCTTGGTAGGTTGACTATGCTGTAGTAGATGGCCCCATACCCGGAGTATATATATGGGCAGCACTAATTGGACTTAGTGATATGTTTTTTTCATGCATATATATATTTTATGCATATATATATAAATGAAATTGGGAGGGGGAGAGGGTGGGGTGGGTGGGAGGAATCAGGGAAAGGAGTGGGGAGGAATATGATCACAATACATTGTACGCCCATATGAGTACAAACCCCTTGCTTTGCACTTAATAACGCACTCATCTATCTGTTGGAAAAAGCAAGACTCACCAAGTTCATAAAAATATGGAGAAATGAGACAAGTAGATTCTTTGTGTCTCCTCTCTCTGAAAAACTCAGCCCCATGGGAGCAGGCAATCTACTCCAGAAAGCCAAGCCCAGGCCGAGACGAGGCACTTCGCAAAAACTGTGTTTGCAAACAGCTTGAGAGCCATGGCGTTTCACTTAAAAAGGTAATTTCTTGCTTGGAACAGTGAGAAATTAGATGCAATCTGTTTTGATTTCTTCCCAATTTAAGACATGCTTTAGTGACCAATTTGAAGACATTCCAGCCTCCTTCTGTCTGGAGGATATATTAGCTTAGTTTATGTCTCTGTTCATAAAGGAAGCTTAAATCATCCCACAGGGAAAGCAGCCTGGAATATACAAGGCGGGTGCGGAGAGATCAGAGGAGCTGCTTTTCCTGGATACTATTATCCATAAGGAGAATAATAATAATTACCATTTGCTGGGCATTTACTCCATGTCAGACCTGGTGCAAGAGGCATCCATTACCACAGTCCTGTTAGGAGTCAAGGTACAGGTAGTTCAGGGGCTCAGCACTGGATTATTCTTCTGGTTTGGAAAGAATCCCCCACTGAGAGGTTCTTGGTGGAAGCTAGACCTTCCATCAAAGCAGAAGAGGAGGAGACTAAGGAGATGACTCAGTTGGCAAAGTGCTTAGCATACAGGCATGACGAGGCATGAGAATCTGAGTTCAGTCCTTGGCACCCATGTAAAAAGCCAGACATGGTGATGCACACTTATAATCCCACTGCTGAGAAAGAAAAGACAGTTGAATCCCTAAGTCTCCGAAGTCAGCCAGTCTAGACAAATCAGTGAACTCCAAATTCAGTGAGAGACCCTGTCTGAGAGACCCCACAGTTTACAGTAGAATTTGCTCTTAGAATATCATCATCTATGAGGATCGTGTCTGTATCAGACCTAGCAGTTTTTCTGCCCCGAAAGCTCTCCAGTGTCTGTCTACTGGTGGCTCCCTTCCCAGTCCCTGACAACCACTGACCCTCCCACTGTCTCCCTCACTAAGTTGAAATCAACATACAGTCTTTTCAGACCAATGTCTTCACTCAGGCATTGCACTTTCTTCCATGTGTGGCTTAAAGGCGCCTATCTACATTCTATTTTCTGCTTACATTAACCAAAGCCTGGATGTTTTCTGTTGTCCAAGGACCCTGCTACATAAAAATGTGATTCTCACTTTATAGATAAACCCAAAAATTTGGAGATAAAAGATTTGGTGGCAGAGTAAACAGGCTACAGAGAACAGGACTAATTAATCTGTGTGCCAGCACGAAGATGGAGGGTACAGAAAATGATACTCATCTGTGTAGTTAGGATGACCTGTATATGACATCAGCTTCATCATTTAGCAGCTACCAGACTTCCTACAAGCTAGTAACCCTCTTTCTGGGTCTCCATCTCTTTATCTGTAAAGTTGAGGAAGCTGTGCCTATAACATGGGATTCTTGCAAAGATTTTCTTTTTAATGTGTGTGTGTGTGTGTGTGTGTGTGTTTACATATATAAGTGCAAGTGCAGGTACCTGAAGAGGTCAGAAGAGGGCACTGGATCCCCAGCAACTGGAGTAACAGGTGTTTGTGAGCTGCCCCACATGGGTGCTAGGAAATGAATGTACCCCAGATTCTGGCAAACAGTCACGTTGGGGCCCAGAGAGATGGCTCAGCCCTTAAGAACACTTCCTCCTCTTCTAGACCCAAGTTCAGTTCTAAGCATCTATGTCAGGAAATTTGCAACCACTTGTAACTCCAGTTCCAACATCTTCTACTGGCTTCTGCAGACACATGCACACTTGTCGCATACGCTCACATAGATACATATACATAAATAAAAATAATCTTTTAAAAAGTTATATATGAATTGTCCTCAGTGCTGCATCTACTCCCATAGAAAAGACTCAGCATGACTGAGCTGTTGTGATCATTTGTCTTTTTAACACCACACTATAAATAAGAGTTATCTAACCAACCCATAGAATTGTGTTTTCTCCTAGGTCCACCCAGTTCCAGAGGCTACAAAGTAGTACTGATTCCTTCTGAGGGCTCTGAGGGAAGAACCTATGCGGGGCCTCTCTCCCTGGATGCTTCATCACTATCTCCATGTTCATGTGATGCTTTCCTTGTATGTATGCCCAAATTCCCTCTTCTTTGTAGATATCAGCCATATTGGCTTGCAGAACCCCTCTTTTTACTTGATTACCTCTTCAGAGACCTTGCTTTAGGTAAGGTCACTCTGAATTACTAGGATTTGGGATGTCCATATATTTGGACATCTCCCCAACTCCCAAAGCCATGATTGATGGAAAGTAACAGATGAGTGATCCTTCTTCCAAAGAATCTTTGGCACAGGTGATTTCTGAAACCAGCCTTTTATTCTGATTCTCCCCCCACATCCCAGGAGGACCCTCACAGAGGCCAGCGAGGGCTCAGCCTGTACTCATTGATCACACTAATGGCGATGAATTTCCTCCCCTTTGCTCTTGATCCCCAGCTGCCAGGGCAGAGCAGGCTACCCTACCCCTCCACATGGGAACCCTTTTTCTCTGACTCTGAGTCACCCAGAACAGAGCCAATTAAGGAATTCATTCCTCTCTCCACTCTCCACCCCTTTAATTGCAAACAGTGCAGAGGGTTGAATAACACCAAACAAAAGACAGATTTATTTACCCCAGGATGTAAACAAGATTATCAGAAATAAGCATTCAGAAGTCCTTCAGCTCCTGGGAGAATTTTAATTCACTGACCCCTGCCTTAAAGAAATCTTAGGTCTTTCCACATCATTATCCAGTCCCTGGGAGTTTTGCCTGCTTGAGTTATTTGTTGGCACACACTCACCAGCCGGACCCCTATGCTTGCACAGGCCAATTATAAACCATTCCACTGGGGCTTTAAAATGGGCTCTTTGGAGACAAGGAAGGAAACCTGAAAGAAATTTTCTTTTCCTGGTGAAGCCTTCCCACTAGAAGCTTCCTGGAATTAGTAAGGTAGGTAAGGGAGAGAGGGACATAATTACATTGATTAGAACATGTAAGATTTGCAAAACACTTAACATCAAACTGGCATTGAGCCAAAAAGGGAATTTACTGCAGCTGAAGGTTAGCCATTGAAACTAACTTTAAAGCAGCTCAATTTAGAGGCTCTAAAGCTTAAACTCTCTAGCCTCAGTTTCCTCCACATCTCTCCTGCTTTTCTCTGTACTCGCTTTTGTCTGAGTGCAGTCAGTGGTCCTCAGTACCCCTAAGCTTCCAACTGATCAATTCCTAGAGTCTCACCAGATCAGTCTTGGTCATGTATTCATAGTTAAACCAATTACCACGACAGGTTGATGAAATACACACATTGGCTAAAACTAGATTTTGTGTGAAGTCAACCCTACCTGAATCATATGGGCTGAAGGTATCATGGGAGTGAATATCAGAGAGAAAAATTAGAGTTTTGTACTTAGAGGAGATGCATGATGAGTACATCGAAGTAATGGATATCAGCTGGGTGCTGTGTACAAATTTGTAATCCTAGTACTTAGGCGACTAGGGTGGGAGCATTATTAGTTGGAAGCCAGCCTTGGCAATATAATGAAACCCTGTCAAAACTAACAGCAACAGCAAAGAAATGGAAGTCCACCAATGTATTTGTGATGGTTTGATCTTCATTGTCAACTGAACCCGATTTAGAATTCCCTGGAAGATTATACTGAATGAGTCAATGAGGGCATTTCCAGAGAAGATTAGCTGAAGGAGAAGGACTCAAGAGGAATGTGGGTGGTACCATCCCATGGAGAAAGCATGAGCAACCACGTTCATCCCTCTCTGCCTACTGATTATATGCACCGTGTGACCAACTGCCCCAAGCTCTTCCAGCATAGCCAGAAGTGCACTTACCATCTCCCCTTCCCCACCATGATGGACTGAACCCTCAAACTGTGGGTCAAAATAAACCCTTCGTTCCTTAATTTTGGTCTTATTGAGTGTCTTGACAGAACAATGGTAGCAATGAGAAAAGCAATGAACACATTAAAATTTGCCTGGAGTAGGCTTGTAAAACACCCCACAGTCTCCTGGGGCAACTTGAAAGTCATCTCTTTAGCATGTGTTTCTTTAGCATATGTTGAGTTGTGTACTCACCCCAAATACAGAGAACCCAAGTCCCACTAACTCAGAGTGAACTTACTAAAAGTCTTTGAAGAGGTAATTAAGTTAAAAGAGGATTATTAGTGGGTTCCCTAGTCAATATGACTGATATCTACATAATAAGGGGAAATTTGGCCACATAAATGCATACAAGGAAAGCACCATACAAATGGCCAGGAAGCAATCAGGGAGAGGCACAGCACAGATTCTTCACTCAAAGTATCCAAAGGGAATCAGCACCTTGTTCTTGAACTTGTAGCCTCTGGAACTGACTAGAACTGGGAGAGAACAAGTTTCTCTTACTTAGATTATCAAGATGTGGTTCACTGTTATGGGAACTCAAGCAAATTTAAGTGATTTCCTTAGAAGAAGATGTGTGGTAAAGTGCCAGACCCCTGAGGGCTAAAATGGGTTGGCACCATCTCTCGGATACCCTCGGAGATTTCAAAGCTCTACCCCATCCACACACCTTCCAGGGGACATATGCCTCCACGGTGACTCCAGAGCAGGTGACTCTTCTTTTTCTGTGGGTTTTCTGTGTCCATCACAGCTTTTACTCAGACACAGAATTTAACCCTTTTCCTTAACCGTCATCGTTTAAAAGTCTTTACACTCAAGACACTTTGCTGAAGTGTGGGAATGGAGAGATGAGGAGGTCAAATTTCATGTTCAAAACAGCAGGATTCAAAATTGACCAGTAAGAATTAATACTCGGGCATTCACAAAAGTATTCACTGAAACTCTACTTTGAAAAGATGTCACAGAGACCAAGACTGACCAGTCCCAGTCCCATTGGCTCATGGTACTTTTATATTTATGTGGATAGACAATTGAGAGACAAATAAAGAAGAAAAATCCAGATGGTACTGTGTCACAAAAACAGCAAGGTTGAGCAGAAGAAGTCACATGAGGGTGAACACTATGGGGACAACATTCCTTTAAATCCACAGGGGTATCAGGAAATGCTTCTTAGAAATCAAAATGGGGCTCATGCCAGGAGGAGAGAAATGGTGAGTCTCATGGCAGAGAGAGTAACTGGATCCGGACTCTAAATGAAAGTCAGTGCAATGTTTAATTTTACAGATCAACATGACTGGTGCATAGGCTGACCAGATAGCTGATGAAATATTATTTCTGGAGGTGTGCATAGCATGTTAGGGGTGAGATTAACATCTAAATGTATGACTTAAAGCAAGCAAGGTTGTCCAAATGTGGTGGGTCTCATCCAACCCACTGGAGGACTGAATAATTCACTACCTATCTGTCTATGTCCATCTGTCTTCCCCTTCCTTCCTCCCTCTTCCATCTCTCCATTCTCCTGCCCTCCCTCATTCATCTCTCTGCGCTCTTTCCCTCCCCCTTCTCCACCTCTCTGTTCTCCCTCCCCTCCTCACTCTCCATCCTGAGCTTGCAACTAGGACCTTGCCCTTCTGCCTGCAGTCTCAAGCTCATACAGAAGCTTACATTATTAACCGTTCTGGTTTTCATGCCTTTTGACTAAGCAATGGTCTGAATGATTTCTTCCTCTAAAATGTATCAATATGTTAGGATTTAATTGCCATTGTAAGGTATTAGCAGGTGGGACCTTTAAGAGGACATTAAGCTAGGCTGACTCCATGTTCATAGGTAGGACTAGTACCAACGTAAAAATGGACAGTGCAATCACTGCTTATCTTTTCTCTTGCATGCTTGCTGTCCACCATGTGGAGGTGCCGCAGAAAGCCCCTGCCAGATGCTAGTACCTTGATATTGGACTCCCCAAGCTCCAGGACTATGGACATCACATTTCTGCTTGTTGTAAACTATCTAGCACTGGAGTACTCGATTATAGCAGCAGTGGAGTCCAACCAGAGCTACAGTGCCCCAGTATCTATTCTTCTGGCTCTGAACTCAGCTCCACACGCAGCCAAGTCAATTCCTTATGAGAAATACATGTCATATTCATAACACACACACACACACACACAGTTTCCCTGGCAAACCCTGACTGATACAGAAGTCCACAGGGGCAGCATAACCTCCCTAATGGGATTGGAGAGTATTTAGGAGATTCCCACTGCTAGTCATGCCAGAACAAGGCCAGACCCTGAGGATGGGCAGAGGTCACTTTAGACTAACAATAGCGGATGCATGTAAGCCCTAAGATCAGGCAGACACTACGAGGGTAGGATAGCTCTGTAAACAACTACACAGTTGAATCTGGGGGACCCGGCAGTTAGTCAGGAGCAGCCGGAAGCAGCTCTTTACATCTGCTTCCTTTCGACTCTCCTGTAACTTTCAGCCATGTCAACACAGGTCTCAGCCATTCTTGGCTGCTGTCAGGGGAGACCAGGAAAGACTCCGTCCTGAGCTGTGGGGAGGCACCCTGGGCAGGACCACCGCAGCTGGAGGCAGAAGGAGCGGAGCTGAAGCAGAGAGAGCAGCGCCCGGTGGGAAATTGGAGGCAGTGGTCCAGAGAACTGCGGCTGGCTGAACTGACAAGTAAGATGAATTTGTGAAACACGCTACGCTCCCCAGCGAGGCAGACCTGGTCTTACAAAGAAAAATGAAAAGGAACAAAAGGCAAAAAAGAGAAAGAGGAAGCTAAACTTCTAAGAAATTGAATGGGGCGGGGGGAGGCTTGTACATTCAGAGAACGTCTTTCAGGGAGAGAAGCAGTACAGACAGGCAAAATCTGAGGCCAGCTTATAAATAAATAAACAAAATAAATAAGTAAAAAAAAATAAAAATCGCATGCTTAGGTACCAGACCGATCATTTTATGTGGCTGGTTTAATTTATACCTCACAGCAGCACTGAGACAAGAAACGTTGTCCTCCTTATAGATGGGGACATGGGAGTTCAGAATTTAAACACATTGTTCAAGGTCATGTAGCTAGGAACTAGTACAGTCACAAGCTGAACTGGGTGCTCTACTAAAAGACAGACATTTGAACCTCTTTAAGGATGTTCTGAAGAACCTCAGGCCCCCAAAAATCTCTGTTGCAAAGAGGAAGGAGTCTAGAAAGATGGCTCAGCACTTACTGCACAATCACGAGGACCAGACTTTGGATCCCAGCACCCATGTAATAAGCTGGGCATCCTAGGCAGGCCTGTAACCCCAGCTCTAAGGAGCACTGAGACAGGAGGATCCCTGGAGTTTGTTGGCTTTCATCTTAGCTGAGATTATGTGAGCCCCAGTGTTAGGGAGAGACCCTGATTTTAAAAAATAGGTGGAGAGTGATAGAGCAGAATACCCCTTCTTCTGGCCTCCATACATGTATGCAGACACACACACCTGTAAATACATGTGCACATCCATACACACACAAATACTTACAAAAAGATGGAGTGGGAATATTTGACCAAAGAAATAGAGAATGTCACACATTGTCACCCATTTAGAAAGTCACAGTACAAAGCACTCAGTTGTGGCAGGCTGTTCCCATTACCCACTGTTACACAGCAGGCCAGCCTGCAAGAGTTAATTATATAGGTTCCACTAGATGAGGCCACAGTGACCAGATGCTGCAACAAACACTCAGCATTGCTGGAAGGTATGTTTTTAGATAAGACTGATAATCAAATCTGTAGATTTTATATAAAGCAGATTTTTCTCCATAATCTAGGGAACCTGCATCCAACCTTTGAACATATGGAGAGAAATATAACAGAACTCCTCTCAAAAAAGAGGGGATTCTACCTGCAGTGTGCCTCAGACTTCAACTCCAGTATCAGCTCTCTTCTGGATCTCTAGTCTCCAGCCCTCCCTGTAGAATTAGGACTTGCCAGCTTCCACGGTCACATGAACCAACTCCATAAAATAAAGCTTTCCATACACAGTCAGACCTCACAGCCCATGGAGGATTGGTTCTGAGACCTCTGGAAGACACCGAAGTCCATGATGTTCAAGTCCCTTCTATAAGACGGCATGGTATTTACATGCAATCCAGTCACACACCCCTAGATCCTTTAAACCATCTCTAGAATACTCATAATCCCTAATACAATGTAAATTCTATGTAAATGGTCGTTATACTATATTGTTTAGTGAATAATGAGAAGAAGGGAAGACTGAACATGTTCAGTATAGATATACTTGAAAAATATTTCCTGTTCACAAATAGAACTCTTAGATTTGTAGGGTCAGTTGTATCTATAACTTATTATATCCTATGGAAATTTCAAGCAGGTAATCATAGAATGCATTTACAAGTATGCATAATACATACACACACATACACACACACACACACACACACACACACACATATATATATATATATATATATATATATATATATATATATGTTCTATTGTTCTGTATCTCTGAGAAAACTAATATATAACCTAAATTTAGTGTCTAAAAGCAACCTCTTCCAGGCTGGAGAGATTTCTCAGACGGTAAAGTACTTGCCACACAAGCATGAAGTCCTGAGTTTGGATCCCCAGCACCCATGTAAAAGCTAGGGCTAGCTACACACATTTTTAAACAGAGACAGCAGGATCTCTTGCACTCATTAGCCAGCCTAGCCTGTCAATGATTCCAGGTTCCATGAGAGACCTCCTTCAAAAGGAAAGGAAACTCTGTAATTATAGTACCTCGGTATGAAATTCTCAAAAAATTTAAATATGAAAACAATAAGACAGAGAGAAATTGAGGAAGTCAGTCTCTGGCTTCCACACACATATGTGTGCTTATGTACACATGCACACACAAACATGTACACATCTATACACACACACAACAACTAACCTTTAATCCTGGTCTTGCAGTCTGTGGCTAAGGGTTCAGGCAGAGGACTCAGGGACTATTGCCCTCTGTTTCATAATATCTCAAATTTCAACTTGGAAAGCTTCAGGTGACTGCAGGTAGAAAGGCTGGGGTTGGAGGACACAGGTCCAAGTAGCTTTTCCATTCACCTCTCTGCACCAGGGTGAGGTACCTGAGGAAGCTGGTTCAGCTAGGAGCTCAGGCCAAACTTTTCAGTACCCTAGCAAAGGTGGTGGAATGGCATGGCCTTTATGCCCTAGCCTTAGAAATCACATGCATCATACTCTGTTAGTGCTGGATCCAAGGGAGGGCCAACGTCCTGCCTTTCCATGGGACATGTGTGAGAAAAACATGTAAATACACTGTAAAACCATCTCAGAGGCTCTACAAAAGAGAGAACTGTGTTTAAGTTTGCTTTTCTTAAGATCCCACTTAGATATTGCTACAGATTGAATTGTGTCTCACTCTGCCCCATCCTCTCCCCCTACCAATTCATATATTAAAATCAGAACCCCCCAGAATCTTGGAAATGTGACTTGATTTTCTGTTTCCTAAATAAAACAATATGTCCCAAATCATGATGAAGAGAAAGTGACTAATAAACTCCAGGCCCTTTTGCATTGTGTCTGCTCTTGCTTCTCAGATTAAGCCTTGCATCCTTCCAAATTGAATCCTTCCACACTTGAATGCTTGGATCCCTACAGAAGCAGGAAAATACTATGAATTCCCAGGTGAACTCCTCTCTCTGGCTCTGGACATGCTCCCAGGCAGCCCCAAGGCCCGAAAAAATGCTCACAAGGTCAAGTGCAGAGGAACAGACTTGGAGACACTTCCAGTTCATTGGAAAAAGCAGGAAATGAAGGTCACTTGAGAGATGAAGAAGGAACAAGCTTGAATAATGGAAACAGACCGTATTCTGTCCTGGCTGTGGTGAAATAAAATTAGCTGTGTGACTTTGAGGAAGCCTCTGAACCTCTCTGGGCCTCAGTTTCACTATGAATATAATCCATATATCTTCAGGAACCCTCTTTCTCTCTAGGACTTGACAAAATTGATAGACATCTTTTGGACAATTTGTAGAAAATCTGATGTCCTCCCAGTCTCTGTTAACTAACTGAAAAGTGTGTTTTTACTGTGCTCTTAGGCATCATCTTGATGTCCTGTTCTATGTAGGGTGGGCAGACTCATCCTTAACCGCCATACTCACCAGAGGTATTTGTATGCAATGGACACATTGTGTTTGCTGCCCACCATTGATTTGTGAACCCAGTTTGGGGTAAACACTCCTTCCTTGTGTATTTCATTCCAAATGGAAGGAGATGAATACCATCTCTGGCTCCCAGGGGGATCACATTATCCAAACTTGACCAATCACAGCATTCTGTCATTTCTCTGATCACAGAGGATGGGGCAGAGTGAGACACAATTCAACCTGTAGCAATATCTAAGTGGGATCTTAAGAAAAGCAAACTTAAACACAGAGACTAGATCAACGATGTGCTTATGAACCTAGTCAGTCAAATTAGGATTGGTCCAGGATCTTTGTGGGAAAGGGAGACTATTGAGTATTCTTACTGAAGGGAAAATCCACATTTGAGAAAAGAAATATGAAGAAATACCAAGTCCCTGGATCTATCCCTACCTGGTGTATTCAATTTCATAAGCAAATAAACACCTCTATTTTATTTTTCCTTAATTCAGTTGGAGTTGTATTTCTATTCCTTGCTCTAGAAAGAAATCTGACTAATTTTAAACCTTACTGGAAAGTTGAGACGGCAGTGAACTTACAACACAACAACACAAGTAGTATGAATTCAATGCAAGGTATTCTTGTTTCTAAAACACCTGGTTGATTTTGTTCCCTCAAGTTCTGCCCACTTTTGTCACCTTCTTTTCTCAGTGTTCTCTATCCCCCACACCTGTTTATTTCTGTATAGAGTGGTTTGGCCACTCCCTGCTCAGCAGCAGTCTCCTTCCTCATAAGCATTTAGGAAGGTATTTCCCTAAACAAAGAAAATCCCTTCCTTGAGGGAAACTATGTTACCAACTACTAGGAAAAAAAATTCACTCCTTTGCATATAAAATGAGGAGACTGGGAAAACCCTCCACTGTGATTCCATGCAATTTAAAAACCGTGGAGTGCAAAACAGAAGAAAAAAGCTATTAAAATTATGGCATAGGAGAGCGCTTTTCAAAATGCAAGTCATAACCCATTAGAGGGTCCTGGAAACAATTTACTGGGTCATAACCAATATTTTTTTAAAATGAAAGAGAATAAAATAGAAAATAATAGAGTGTATCATACATAATGGAGGTGAGTATTGGTTCATGAAACTTACTTCAGTTATAAATATATGTGTACTGTACACATGCTGTACCAGATCACACTTTGAAATATATTTCTCACTGTGTATTGTGGTTCAAAAATTTTGAAAGTCTCTGATAAAAACCAGTACGTACTGAAGAGAAAGTTTTCAGAAAGTGAGAAATAAGCATATTTAATTTTTTATTTAACAAATAAGAGAAAAGGGTGGGAGGGCTGGGGAGATGGCTCAGAGATTAAGAGAACTGGCTGCTCTTGCACAGGACAGGGGTTTGATTCCCAGCACCCACATGGTATCTAAAAACCACCTGTAACTCCAGTTCCAGGGGATCTGACGCCCTCTTCTGGCCTCCCCAGGCACTGCACAATACTGGTGCACTTACACACATGCAGGCAATACATTCATATATATTAAATGAAAATAATAAGTAAAATTTTAAAAACATAAGAGAAAGGATAAGATTTTTGTTTTGGAAGATAATTAGACTTCTGTAAACCTAGGAAAAACAGCTGGAATAAACAAACCCAAAGAGTAATAAGACCAGTAGTATTGGTTTATTTTTTCTGTTATAACACAATACCTGTGGGTGGCTACTTTATTAAAAAATGAGGTTTGTTGAGCTTAGAAAGCCAAAACAGAATTTCAGCATTTCTGAGACTCCCCTCAGGCTACAGCACACCATGGTGAATAAAAATGTCTGGAAGTAGGTAAGAGGGAGAGGCCACCTGACTGAACAGGTAGCTAGAGGTTCAAGGGTCAGGCTCATTCTTCTACAACTCAGTCTGGGAGGAGCTAACCTGAGCCCTTATAGCTGCCTAAATCTCTTCTAAGGGCAGTAACTCCAAAGACCTAACTGCCTCCTTCTAGGCCCCACCTAATACCTCCACAAGGAATAACCAACCTCCAAATCATGAACACTGGGTTAGAGGCCTTACCACCAATTGACAGGCAGCTTTATTTTTTCTTTTAATTATTGCTTAACTCTTTTTGCACCTTGCATAATCCACAGAAAACAAATTAAATGTGAGGGGAAAAGTATTTCAATTCTCTTCTGTCTTTAAAAAGCCTTTTATTTATTCTCACCGTTTCATACATGTAAACAATGTATCTAGATCATATCTGATCCCATCTACCCCTCCCATTCCTCCTAGACACCTGTAACATGTCCCCATCCCATCTTTAAACCACCTCCTTTTAATTCCTGTGACCCACTGAGTTCCCTTAGTTCTGTCTGTGGACTGTTGACAGATCTTGTTGATCTTGTCCAGGGTTTATGCAGGTAACCACATCTGCAGAGAGCTCATGAGTGCAATGGCTCTATCATGTCTTTCCCAGCACTCCTCTCCATCCTCCAGCTCTTGCATTCTTTTTGACCCCTTTTCCATAATGTTCCTAGAGGATGGATGGGTTTGAAACAGATGTCCCAATTAGGACTGAGCCACACGGTCACATACTCTAGCAATTTGGCAAGTTTTGGATTTCTGCATTAACTGCCACCCAGTGCAGAAGAAGCTTCTCTGGTCAGACACTAATCTATGAGTATAAACACAAATATTTAGAAGACAATCATTTTAGAAAATAACAGTTATCGGTTTTCCTTAGGGCCTATGAATTCCCAAGCAGACTAGGTTTACAGTACCAGGCATGAATTTCTTCCAGTGTAACAGGCCTCAGATCCAACCAGAAAGCAGTTGGCTACCCCATAACCTTCATGCAACAGTGCGAACAACTTGCCTAGCAGATCAGTACTACAGCATGTAGACATCTCCTCTGGGCCATACCAGGCGTGGCTTTTCTCCCCACAGGAGTCTGCATAGAGCTTTCTAGGACTATGAAAGCTGATCAGCAAGAAAGAAGCTTCCTGGTCAAGTACCAACTTGATTTCTCTTTGTCCCATGACCAAAGTGCGTTGTGTCTTCAGCAATAGGGTTTTACCACCAAGGTCCAGTGGGAACCAAGAGCAATGGCAATAGCCTGTGTTGTTTGGTGGAGAGGGGGGGGGTCCTCTGGATCCTCTCTGACCAATAATTCATAAAGAGGGATCCCCTGTCTGGCACTGAGGGGAGATATTTTTACTGTTCTGTTTTGATTTTATAATATTTCATTTGGGAGAAAGAAATTTGTAAACAACACTTGAAAAATCAGAAAATATAGTTATAGGACAGAATGGCTAGGCAAAGTCAGATGGGGAGCTGGTGGCTGGGCAGGGCACACAAATCCTTTGCATTGATCTTCCACATGACTGAGTTCATTTTCTTCTTTTAGTTACTGTCTGATGAAGGTGTATGTTGAGATGCAACTGTTATATATTCTAAATGTCATATTCTTCAACATCTGTTTGAAAGAGCATAATTTATTGAGAAATACTGGAGCTGAGAGAGAAAGACAGTTTCTACCAAAGTGCCAGGAGCCAGATGATGACTAGACAGGAGATGGGGTGTGCCTCCGAGGCTGTCCTTGATGCAGTCAGGGGGGTAGGACAGACTTAAAAGACAGGAAGAAGGGAGAAGACATTGTCAAGGAAAACACCATTGGAAAATTGAAGAACCAGACTTTCTTACTGAGTCTATCTGAAGAAAGATGCCTATCTGAAGCAAGAATACACGAGCAAATTGTGAATTAGAAATTGTAAGCTGTGAAAAGCAATTTATAGGAAAAAATGGGACAGAGTGGAGAGGAGAGAGACGGGGAAGGGAGGAATTAAATGTTTACATGTATGTTTTCTCTCATCGAATGAGGAGAAAAGCTGCACAAGAAAAGCAATGCCTCGGAAGGCAGACACACAGATATGCTGCTCTAACGCAGCAGCCTTCCTCCATGCCCATCCCTCCAGGGACTTCCTGCCTGGAAGAGGCAGCCACTTGTTTCTTGCTCTTCTTTTCAGAAGGCAACTTTTTCCTTTGCTTCTATGTGTATTCTATGGAGGAAAATTGACATTTACTCTCATTGCTGTGTTTTTAAAATCACATGGGATCCTGAGTTAGGAAAGTACTCGAACACTACAAAAGACAACAAGTAATTTGTATTTGTTTGTTAGACACCTTAACACCTGCCCTCAGAGTCACTGGCCATGTCTGTGGCACCAACCTAGTGATCATATGATCACATCACTTCTCTTGGGGGAAATGTCAACAAGCTTCTATTCATCCAAGATGGAGCATAGATGGCAGAGCGAAGGAGCAATTCCCATCCTTACAGGTGTGGTGAGGCGTTGCTTTTAGGAGTGTAACTGTCCCCCAAAGAGCTGCATCAATAAAGAATCCCACAACAGTGAGTGCAAACATAATCCTTTCTTCAGTAACCCTCCACCTGGTCTATATTTCAGCACCCCACCAAGATCTCCTGCAGCTTCAGGGTTACATACAACGAAGGGGGAACAGAAGGAAACTGTAACCTCAGGTCAGGCTCTAATGACACTCCCCCACTCCTTCCAGGAGGGAATGTTAACAGGCAGAAAGGATGCTGTGAGAGTCTCAGGTAGGTAATCCCACCCATTCTGATTTCGAGATGGTGATGGCCACGTCATGCCTGGAGGACAGCATTCCGCAGCACATGTGCTCTAGCTTCTAAGTGTGCTCAGCCAACAGGAATACCCGGCACGTGATGGGAGAGAGGGGAGGAGGGAGTGTCTAGGGCATGTGTCCCCTGGCATCCTTCCAGCAATGGTACCTCAGACTGCCTGAATCCCTGGACAACAGATCGCTGCTTCTCTCCAGGAAGCTTTCTCTGCGTGATTGTTCTTCATGGTGCTGGTGACCGCTCCCTCCTCTTGTTCGATAACATTAGAAATAGTCTGTAAGATTGCCGAATCTGTCCCGGGTTACATCACTTTCCTGCAACTCCTCCGTACCCACACCCGTGTGAAAAGTCCCTTTGTAAAGACACCCACTCCACTCCTGGGTGACCATGGGTACAGTTTCTTGTACATACTTCTGAGATCTCTCTCTCCCTGCCTCTCTCTGTCTCTCTCTCTTTCTCGAGAGTAATGTTAACATGTAAATACTTTGTTAATGTCTTTTTCTTTGTGTATGAGTGTGTGTGGTATATACATGTGGGCACATGTGTGTCGGTGTGCTCACCCACCCATAGGAGTGTGGTGGACATAAGTCAAGGCCAGGTGTTTTCCTCTATCATGCTTTATTTTCTTGAGGCATGGTCTCTCATTAAACATGAAGCTCACCCTTTCAGCCAGGCTGGCTGGCCCCTGAGTCCCTGGGATCTGTCTGTCTCTATGCTCTTCAGTGCTGGGGTTACAGGTGTATGCTGCCATGCCTGACTTTTTATGTGGATATAGATGACCTGAACTCAGGTCCTCATGCTTGAGTGGCAAGCAATTTACTCATTAGCATTTCCCCAGCCCCTCTCTTATTTTCTTCAAATAAAAAAAGTATATGCGAGATGTGCTTTGCACAACTATGTTCACAGCTGCGACCCAGTCCACTCTCTCTACCCTATGCCCTGGACTTCTAGGAGGAAACCTGTATAGAAATGTCCGTGGGTTCCCCCACCCTGTGGCATGTAGCTGGACTTCGATGATTGGAGGCCAATTTCTCCTTGAAGACACTGAGGAAACTCAGGGGGAAGTGAGCTGGGAGTCTTCAGCTTTTCTGCTCCTTGCCTGCCAGGTGTAATAGCTGGCTGACACCATCTTCAGGCCTCAGCTTTTACTGGCATTTTTCTTCTTCAGTTCTCATTCTGCTAATTCCTCTCTCTCTTATTTCCCTTCAAGATCAGAGGTAGCAATCCTACATGGCTTCTAGAGTGTGTCTTAGTAGCATAAATAATATGATCGCATTCATACACTAGCAGGAATTCTGTTGTAAGAATTCCATGTAATTTGTTTCATTAATTCCTTAGTAATAATAATAATAATATATATGCTGAAACACATTTATTTACAATCTACTTTGTACCCAGCACCTTTAACATGACTAATTTCATTTTATCCTGACCTCCAGTCTGTAAGGGAGTCACGAGATTACAATCATTTCTAAGATAAGCAAACAGATGCAGAGAGGTGACGGTAGGCTCAAACTTACACAGGAAGTAAACATAGGCATGGGATTTTAATCTTTCTCTGTTGACTCTAAATCCCAAGGTATATTGGATCTTGATGTGAATCTTAAGATCTGCTCTCAATAACATGTATTGAAATGTTTTACTTTTGAGTTTAATGTATTTTAAAGTAAAATAAACATATCTACAGAAGTGTAATATTTGCACAGAAAAATACACAAATTGTAATATATGACTTATAACATTCAGAAAGTGAGCATGCCCAGAGAGCCACCGGACAGCTGAAGAGGCAGGACCTTATTGACAGCGTAAGTGCCCATCACCCCCTCCATCATCCCCTGTTCTTCTCCAAGCACATTCAACTCTTTTTTCTTCTTGATCTCCTGTACTACTGTAGTGTCGAATCTGTCTGTTGTGCACTTTAGTTATTGCACTATATATTTCTAGACATTTTGGTCAAGATGGATAAAAGCAAAATGAATTCCTCTGCCTGAAAACACTAAAAATGTCAATATATATGAAAGAAGGGCTTTTCAGACACTGAACATCAGCCAATGCAGGACCACAACTGCGGAGGCCTGGAAAAGAAACTAGCAAAGAGAGCCTGTAATTCCCTGTGGTTTGCATAAATGGAGAGTTTCTACATGCAGCAGAGGGAAGGGTTTGCTGATCTCTAGGTGGGAGATCAAGGCATCTAGGATTCACAGAAAAGGAAATAAGTACAATCATACCACAAGAATTCACAGTATCTTCCAAAGTTTCTCCACCAATGTCCAGCCAAGTAGTGAGCATTACACAGCTGTCAGGAAGTCAGTTTAGACTGTGAGAAACAATACCAGAAAGGATAAGAGAGATCAATGTCCAAAACTTCCACAGGGACATGTATAGCATCTAATCCTACTAGCCAAATTAGAAAAGCTAATAATTTATTGAACTTTAAGTGGAGTTCTCAGAAAGGTTTGTCTCCAAACCAAATCTTCCAAACAAGATTTAAAAGCAAAACTCAAAAGGTTCTAACATCCCAATTACATTCATAAACCTGAGAAAGTAAAGTTCTGATAATGTAATGAAAAATTATTGAGCATGGAGAATCGAGAAATGAGAGAATAGACGGCTCATCAATTAAGAGCACTGGCTGTTTTTGCAGAGGATCCGGTTTGGTTTTCAGCACCCACGTGACAGCTAAAAACCACCTGTAACTCCAGTTCCCAGGGATCTGATGCCCTCATCTGACCTCTGCAGGTACTGCTCAACATGGGTGCACCTGCCTACGTGCAGGCAACACACTCATATATATAAAATAAGGATAATAAATAAATTAAAGAAGTTGGGAAATTGAACCAAAAAATATAAAAATCAATCCAATTAAATTGATTTTATCATAATTTTATTCACAAATATATAAATATAGGCATGAAACTATTGTTAAGGAAATACTGAACATATCATGTAGTAATAGAGAAGAAAGAATATAAGGCTCAAATTATGTCTCCAGTGATAAAAAATACTTTGGGTAAGAATACTAAATATTAATGAAGCAAAAATTAGTGACCTTCATGCCATGATATAGAACTATCTAGTTTCTTGAACATATATGTAAGTACCAGTTTTAAGTACCTTTTAGATTTATTTTATTGTATATTTGTATGTGTGTGTGTGTGTGTGTGTGTGTGTGTGTGTGTGTGTGTGTACTTGTGTGGGATACTCACGGAGGCCAGAAGAGGGTGTCAGATCCCCTGTAGCTGGAGTTACAGCTGTTTGTGAGCCACCATGTGGGTGCTAGGAACCCAAGCCTGGTCCTCTGCAAGAGCAGTATGCACACTTAGTCATTGAGCCATCTCTCCATCCCCTAAAGTCTTTACTTGATAACTCACACTTTGGATTGGCCTAACTATTTGGATTTGGATAACTATTCTTATTTTCTCTTGGTTTTCTAATGTCTGGACATATCTCCTGGCATACTGGTGATTTTTTAATTCAACACATATGAAAAAATAGTTATTCTGAAATCCTGAATACTTCTGATTTCCAATTGTCAATACATACAGATCATCTTCTAGTCAAAGGCAAAATTTATTTAAAGCTAGGTTGGTCTAGTTTCTATTTATCATAATTCTTAGAACATAGGCTGTCAGCAGATTCTACCTAGAAAGAGGGATCCTCTGAAACCTTGAGCCAAAATAAATCCTCCCTCCCTTGAATTGCTTTGTTAGATATTTTATCACAGTGACCAGAAAGCTAATGCAGTGTGAGTAAGTGCCAGACAGAAAGACACAGCAAATGACCATTACAACAGGCCTTGGTTACAGATTCTGGCATTATACTGCCACACAGAGAGGCAGACACTGCATTTAATTTGATCTTAGGACTCTGCAACCAACAAAATAGCATCATATCCTCAAGATACAGCCCAGTTATAGATCCAAGAATAGATTATTTTCTGTCTGATAATAAGGAATTGGTTCAACACACTGCTGTAAAATCATGTGCTGGAACTCTACCTTAGCAAGCATTCATTTTAAAACCATATTAAAATTCATCTATAAAAATGGAGGATGTTTACAACTGATTATTTGGGGAAATGGCTTATAAACAGGATAGGTGATAGGGATTCCTATTCTGTATTATTGCCAAATTACCTGGAAACTTTATTTTATTTTATTTTATTAAAAATCCAGTGATGCCTCACATTTAATTTCAAGTTGCCAACTCTGGAAAACTTCAGTCTTCTTCTGTTATCCTAAACTTCTAGTAAAACCCTACTATACACCGATTAAAGGAAGTAGCATTTTGAGTGCATTAATAACTTCAGGTAGAAAGAGGAAAACAGAGGTATGTGATTTCTGGTTTCTAGGATCTGCTGTGATAAATGACTATAAGCTGTGTGGATTGAAACAACAGACATTTATTGTCCTAGCTCTGGAGCTAGAAGTCCAAAATCAAGGAATTGGCAAGGCCAAACCTCAACTACTCTCTGAAGGGCAAGGAGATGAAACTCTCCTTGCTTCTAGGTTTGAGCGTTTGCTCCTGATAGTTCACCCTCTTTGACTTACAGATGTATCATTCCAAACTTTGTCTCTACCATCATGTGATAATCTCCTTGTGTGTCTTCTGTCCTTATCTCCATTGCCCTCTCTGTGTGTGCACAAGTATATATGTGCATGTTTATGTGTGCAGGCACAGGTGTATTTGTATCTGGGTACGTGGAAGTCAGAGGATACATTTCTTTGGTGCTATCCACCTAGTTTTTAGGACAAAGTCTCTTTTGACCTGGAGCTCACCAAGTAGGCTGGATTGGCTAGACAGTGAGCTCTAGGAGTTCAGTTGTCTCTGCCTCCCTGGTGCTGGAATTACAAGTCGTTGCCTAGAAAAGTGGGTCTGAGGGGAATATAACTCAGAGAAGGGTCCTCAGGTTTGCAAGGCAAGCACTTTACTCATTCATCTATTACCCCAGCTCCAATCGGCTCAACTTACTTCTCTTTATAAGGACAGAATTCACTGGGTGAAGACCCATCCAGTTTCAGTATAATCTCACCTTGACCATCTATAAAGACCCTATTTCCAAAGAAGGTCACATGCAAAGATACCAGGGTTGAAGTAGTGAACTTGCTTGGGCATTGTATCAATTACTGGATATAGAAAGATAAATGCTAGAGTATGCACTGGACAGGAAATTGTAATTTGAAAATTCATGGTGATACTTGGAAGGTGTCTTTCAACCTGAGATAAGGGCTTGAGGTGTCTTAATTGGATGCTTCCTCTAGAATGCTGGGGAACTTAGTCTTTAAATGCTCTGAAAATCTGAGTTGTCTTATTATCTCAACAGAGCTTGAAGAAGATGCCCTAAGAGTTTCTGTGGAACTAAATACACACACACACACACACACACACACACACACACACACATACACACACATACACACACACACCATTCTGTGAAAGATCATTAAGATAGCTTGACAAGGTGTTAAAAATTATCACTGAATTTAGAATATCTATTTAGAATACATATAATAAAAACATTATATATATATATATATATATATATATATAATTTTGGCTTTTCAGACAACCTCTATCACTAATAAATTACCCAGTCCTAGGGCTTACTTGATGTCTTCAACTGTAATATGGGTTTAATAGTTCCATAATTCCAATCTGACCTCCGTCTTAGGACACTGTGATTGGAAGGATAGTAAAACAGAAAGCGTTACTCATAAAAGGAGCTGTACCCCATTCTGGGTCTTCAGTAGGCAAGACTCACTAAGAATGCTCCTAAGGACTGACTACACTTCCTCTACTACTGTGCCAGGTATAATAAAGCAAGACAGACAGCAGAGAAGAAGCAAGTTGATGCTGCTTTTATGCACAATGATCCAAGTCCACTTTTCCTCTTGGACTGCAGTTTGGAGATTAGAGCACGGATATCGCACCGGAGAACCCCCGAGAGGCAAGAGAGAATGCTGCAATCCTCCTTTAATCTAACGAAGTACCAGAATTCATGGAGGTGGTACAAATACACATCATGCAGTGGTATTTAATCCTGGAAGCAATACATCAGCAGATTGCCAGCTATTAGGTGCCAAGGGAGTCCCAAGTTTTATTCTTGCCCTGGGCCCCATAATTTGTAACTCCAGTGCTGACATTTCCAGAACAACACCCAGAAGGTATTCTCAGGGTGTTAGATGCAACACAGTAGGACATATTAAAGATACCCCCCCACACACACACAGAATGATGATTTTTTTCAATAGGTTTTTAATGCCAAACATATGTATTACTCACTGAAATCCAAGTGTTTACCAGATTTTGAGATTTCAATTCAGCTGCCCCAGCTGGCGTCTGACACATTCCGAAATTTTTCTTCTACTTGATACATCTATTTTTAATCCCTCTTGTTGCCTCTCTTTTTTGGCAAGTTGGGAGGAGAAGATGCTTGAAACTCCACACCTTTCAGTTCATAGTTTGCATAAATCAAGTTGGATTAAGAATTAAACAATCACTTCATATCTGAGTTGTCAAATATTTCACTGTTAGGAATTGTATTTGCATATCTGGAAACATGGTGTTCTCTCAGTGTTTAAGGGATGTGTAGAGAATATCTACTTCCTTTAAAATATCAGTGAGACAGTAATACAAAGGAGATTATGGAGTCAGTTAATCAAAGATGGCAAGAATTTCCTGAATCAGGAAGATTGAGATGGGGAGAGTCAAGGACCTAGAGAGTGAGCTGGGGCTCAACATCAGGACCTGACTCAGGTCCAGGCCCCATGATTGCTCCATCAACATTGACATAGATTGGGCTGTTCAGAGGTAGAGAGAAGAGTTTGGAAATATACACTTCATTTGAGAAGCCATTCAGGAAGTATTAGGAGAGAAAGAAGCAGAACAGGAAAAGTAAATAAACCAGTCTGGGGTGTACACACTGGTGAACAGACAATGACTGGAGACCACAATACCTCAGAGAAGAAAGAGCAAGGTGCAGAGTGCTTACCCTCAGATTCCCACATCATTGCTTTGGGACTATTCCTGTGGGTGTGCAATACTTGTACTTAGAATCTATTCTTCTTAAAGGGTACCCAAAGTATATAACAAGATGTCTTGGGGTGCTACCACAAATTCACAGAAGAGAATGGGGTCCTCCATCTTTAAATTTGTATGTTGAAGTCTCAACTCCTTGTACCTCAAAATGTGACCTTCTTTGAAAAGAGGATCTTTACAGGGATGATTAAGTTAAACTGAGACCATTGAGGTGTACCCTAATCTATTATGGCTAGTGTCTTTGTAGGAAATGTAGACACAGATACACAAGGGATAGACCCATTTGAAGACACAGCGAGAAAAGGCAGCTGCAATTAAGGAAAAGTGGACACCTTGCCTCAAACTTTACCTGCAAGTGATGAGAAAATGAATCTCTGTTGTTTAGTCACCCAGCCCGTGGAACCCTGTCATGATGGTCCTGACTGACTGATAAACTCAGTGCCAGCACTGGGTCACACAACATTCTACCCATGATGACGTGTCTTTACAAACTTGCAGGTAAGGCTCTGCTGTGACAAAAAGTGAGAGATAGAAACATCGATGTGATACAGGAAATGAAACTGATGGTGTCTAAAGTGACTTCAAGGCTTGGGATTATGCAGTGCTCACTTCCCTTTGGTAAGCAATTGTAGCTATTTAAGAACAAAATGCAAACATTTTCATTCTACTTTGTGTACTTTTTAAATGTGCTTTTTCAAATGGCTACTATGTCATTATAAAAACAAATACTAAGCTGTGTGGCCCTACTTCCTTAATAAATGGGATTCTCCAGACAATACTTTGACTTAGAGGTAACAAAACAAATAAGAAACAAAAGTAGCAAAACATGAGAGGCAAAGGGTGCCATGTCCAAGACAGGTTGGGTTTTAGGTAACTTAGTAGTGAGGAGCTCTGCTTGGGAGTTGGGAGTCTTGAGAAGAGCACATGCCAACCACGCTGGCTCCACCCCACATCTCTACTCCCTCAAGAACTCTAAGCAATAGAAATGTGCTCCCCCCACAGGATCCAGTTGTGATACACATCCCATCACCCAGAAATAGTTTGTTGGGTTCTGGAATACCTATTGAAGGCACAGCCAAATCACTAGCTCAGAAACACTGCATTGCATCAGCCTAGCCAAGACTTTCTCAGAACTCTATCTGGAGTATTTCTCCTCCTACTGAATCCTCCCTTCCCACCTTCAATGACCCCTTTCTTCCTTTTCGTATCTTTCCCCCAGTAAAAGTTTCTTTCATATTGTATTAGTCTATCTCCTTTTCTATAGTAGGATACCTGAGACCACATAACTTATAAAGAAAAGAGGTTTGCTCAGATCTCAGTTCTGGGGACTAGAAGTGCAAACAGCATTGCTTTGGCTGTGATGAGGGCCCTCATTCGCTGTGTTACATCATGGCAGATGGCATGATGGTAGAAGAACATTGGAGAAAGAAAGATCATATGCAGAGACAGGAAGCCAGAGAGATGGGGAGAGGCCAAGCCTATTCTTCTCATACAACAGTCTTCTCATAGAACCAATCAAGGTCCCAGAAGAACCGCATTAAAGCCTTCTGAGGGAAGCACTCTCAATAACCTGACCACTACTCACTAGCCTTCGCCTCTTAAAGTCCCACTACTTCTATGTCACCCTATTGGGGACCAAGCTCCCAACCATATAAGACTTTGGGGAAGGGGGACACACTTAAGCTATATCAAAACAATAATATATATATAAACCCATTCCGAGATGTTCTTCTTGAAAAATCTCAACTGAAATGCTCAACTGAAATGAACTTCTGCATGCTTCTTCTTTGTGTGGGGTGTGTGGGTATGCATGTGTGTCCTCCAACTAAGTCAATTCAGAGATGTTGTAAGATAAAAGAGCCTTTTCTCATTAAGCAGCCGATCCCCAGATTAACAGATCTATCTAGAGATTATTTTGGAGCATGTGGGCATTAAAAGTAGAAGTGAACATTCACAAATTATTTGTTATATGACAGCTAGTGGACAAAATGTTTTCTGGACATTCTATCACTTTATGGAAATACAATGTCTCCCATTTAAGGAGAAAATTAAAGCTTTGTGAGGAGAAATCATTTGGGTAACGTCACACAGCTGGTAATTGTGAGTAGGGACTTAACTGCTGTCTTAATTCACACACTGTATTGTCTCTGAGTTCTGCTCAGAAATACACTCAAATATTCCTCTGCCCATTCAGAAGTCAAAAAGGTTGTACTTGAACATCTCTACCCTGGGGAGCTCACCCCTTGCTTTGGCTGTATGTCCCTTGTGACAGAGAAGGGAGGTGGTACCATGCACTGAGTGCTTTCTAGGAACCAGATTCTATGCACTTGTCCTGTTCCTTAGCCCTCCCAATGGGAGAAATAAGATAGACTGAACATTAGTACACATGACTTTCACACACATGAGAAAACAGAAGCTTGGAGAAGAGTAGTGACTTAACCTGGGTCTCATGACTGACTGTCGATGGCAGAGTCAGGATTTGAACACAAGTCTTTTTTATTCCAAAGCCCTTGAAACTGCTAATCCTCATATGACTCAGATGTGACTAGTAACAAAACAAACAGGTGTTGAGTGCTTTCTTTATGCTAGATCCCGAGTGTTGTTGCATGGATCTGCCCTTTAGGTTTTGGCCTTAGTTCCACAAGCTCATCATCACTGAGACGGCTGTGGCCAAGGCTATCTGAGACAGAGCCTGCACCATTATCACTGCACTATCTACAGTGCAAAGGTTATTGAACCATCTAAGTGCCCATCAGTGAGTGAATGAACAAGTAAAATGTGGTCCTGGGGCTGGAGAAATGACCCAGTGATTAAGAGTTCAGTTCCTAGCACCCACTTCAGGTGGTTCCCAACCACTCTAACTCTAGTTCCAAGGGATCCGATCCCTCTTCTGGCCTCCACGGGTATCCACACAGACACATGCATATACTGAAAAAGACACATAATTTAGAATAAAAATGAAAACCCTTTTAAAAAACACAGCCCATATTGACTACAGAATTTAATTCCACCATAAAGAATGAAATTATGTCATTTCAAGGAAAATGGATAGAACTGGAGATCATGTTAGGTGAAATAGGTCAGACTCAGAAAGACAAGTGTTGCATGTTTTCTCTTCTGTGTGGAATCTAGACAGAGAAAGGATATGAAATAGAAGAGAGACTGTTAGGAACAGGGAAGAGGAGGAAGGAGGGAAGAGGGCTGAATGTGAGAGAAGTGATCACCCTCACATGGAAATGAACATAGTACTTTGCACAATTAACACATGCTAGTAAATATGATGCTGCACTGTAGGCAGATTTCTTGAAATCAAGCCAAACCCCTTCTCCTGTGCCTCTGGATTGTGCAGAACCAGTCTCTCTCTACCAAGCCTGGCTCACAAAGTCACATGAAGACAGCCCTTTGTTCTGCTGAACTGTTTCCCTTGCCGGCTTATTTCTCATTGGTGCCCAGTCCCATCCCCTGAACACAATTCTGTTTGTCTGCAGCATTCTGAAAGACCTTGTGGTTGCTTAATGTTACCCACAAAGGAAGCAGGCAGACCCAAACTTCCTGTGAAGGGAAAGGTCAGATTTTGTCTTCAGACAATGGAGAGAAAATAATGGCACCCATGCAGCGACATCTGGCGCTGCAAAGGAAGGCATCACGGATTCCGTGGCATCATCTGGTAGTGCAGGGGGCCTAAGGAAGATGAGGCTGTGGTAAGATTACAATCCTCATTGCTCAAGGTTTGGGATAAAACCCGAAGGGATGAATCCAGTGTGAATTACAGCCAAAGATAAAGCACGCAAATCAAAATACATGCAATCAATTACTGCAGGCTGGGGACCTCCCCCAGGGGTTACTGGAAGGGTTACATGAATTCCTGTATGTAAAGTGCTTAGGACAGTACTTGGCACACAGAAGATCAATAAATATTAGTCGGTGTTAACATCTGCTCGGAAATGAGCCTGTCACAGCAAGAACTCCTGATTCTTCTCAGTGAAGGGGTATGAAGGGTACCGAGAACATTTCCCAAACAGGGCTCCCCATGTGCTCAGTCCTTACATGACTACTTTCTCTAATTCTCAGCAATAGTAAGTCTGGTGCCCCATTTTAAAGACCTGGAACTTCAAACTCACAATTAGGTTTCTTGACTCAGTGGGTAAGAGCTTGGGTTTTAGAATCAAACAGGTCTAGCTGATCCGTCAGTCAGTTCAGGTAAAGGCCATGATGAGTGACCTTAAATATGCTATTTAATGTCTCTGTGCCTCAGTTGCCTTGTCTGTAAAATAGAATAATGAAACATCTTCCTTAAAGAGGTGCCATAATGCAAAACATTTAGAGTAGCATTTTGTATGTTCTAGGAGCTCATATATGTCATACCCACATATAAGTACTTACATTCATACATGCATGTGCATATGTATTTATGTGTATGTACATAAATCTATATCTATATGTGAGTTTTGAAAGATGTGTACCGGTTTTTCATGTGGGAAAAAGAGAACAATAAGCATCTTGAGTTGACACGGGCTTCAACTTTTAGCCATTCAATCCAAAGCACAAGGAATCGCTCAGATTAGCAGCAGGGGGATGTAGATTTTGAAAGAGAAGTATTGGACGCAAGTGGAGAGAAAGACTTAAAAATCCTCAAGTCTGATCAGAAACCAAGGAGAAAGCCACCAGGGTTTGGACAGTGACGCCTGCCAGTCACCTGCTCAGAGGCCGCTCCCAGCAACCTGGAAAGGGTGGTGACCTCGCCTTGACCAATCGCAGCCAATGAGGAAGCTCTCCCAGGCGGCTCTTTGTCCTGTTGCCTGGTAACCGAGCACGCCCTTCCCAACAGTTAGACCCAGGGCTGAGCCCCAGGGCAGGGCTGCCTTAAGCCCTGCTCCCTGGAGGAGAGTGGGTTTTGTCTGTGAAGTTTTATTTTTTCAGTTCACATTTTATTTTGCTTATAGGAGAGAAAGATATCCTCTTCATCAGGAAGCGGGAAAGCTTATAAAAGTTAGAAACTTTCTGAAAGTTAACTGAATCCAGGCTTGCCTGGTTTGGCAGCGCCTAACTTTCTTATCTTGTCCGTGGTACACCCAGATGACCTGCTTTCCCATTAGCAACCCTCGAAGAAAAAACCTCTCTGGAGTCCCTGGACTTGGGACTTGGAGGTGAGGGAGAATTTTCTGGACGCCTTCGCACCAGTGATTGCTGAGTAGACGATTCTAGAAAAATCATTCCCGTGGAGACACAGGCGAAAGCCTGAAGGATTTTCACGATGACCAAAGTACCAGCCAGCAAGAAGATACAGAGCTCCTCCAGCAAGAAGTCTCTGTGGCCCGCCTATGTCTCAGATCTACCATCCCAGGTAAGTCACCCCTCTTTGCTGAACAAGAGAAACAAGAATTAGGCTCAAAACCCACCAGGGAGAGGGCAAGAGAGAAGAGCTGTGCTGTAATTAAATTGTCCAGACATCCTTGTTGCTCTCCTAGAATGAAAACGCAAATCAGAATGGTGAGCCGGGCCATCCCATTAGCTTGTAATTCCAAAACGACAGGCTAAATGGAAAGAGACGCTGGAAAAAATTAAGATGAATTGTGGGCCTGGCATCACAAACTTTAGTTCCAGCGATCCTCTGGGCTTGGGAGACAGGGGTGTCTTCTTCCGTGGAGAGGCTAGCTGCAGGGTGTCAAACATTTGGGGTTGGAGGCTGGGCTCCTGACTCACCTGCTGTGTGACATTAGGGGAAGTTGCTTAGCATCTTAGAGCCTTCATGTCCTCCTGTCTACTAAGAACAGGAACACCAACTAGGCAGAAACAGTTTGAGGACTAAATGAAGTCAAACATCTGAATTGTCTAGGTTGTATAATGTATTATAATATTTCATGTGGGACATGAAATTGTGTCATTGATTTGAATGATACCGAAAAATTGATATGTGCTAAGCAACTGGAGTCAGGGCTTCTATATGCAAATTATCCTGACTGGTAAGTGACGTTATAAGTGTGTCTTGCTTTGACTGATGTCTTCATATCCTTACTCCACCACAATTGGCCAAGGTAAGGAAGAGAGACAGTGTGGTTCCACTCTGGCCCACCACATGGGCTCTGTGGGGTTCAGTGGGGCTCAATGTGAAATTCACTCTGGCAGATACAGCCAGGTGCCTCTCCTCTATCCCTAAGTGTTTGATTCAGAACAGCCCCCTCGGGTACTGATCTCAGCAGAACAGGAAGGAGCGGAGACTGCAGGTGAGATGTATTCTTTGGTTTTTTGATTTCAAGAAGGCCTGACCCTGAAGGAATTAAATTTCTGTCAAGTGGCTTCTTTACAATTTAATTATTTTTAATGGTTAATTATTTAGCCCTTTCATAAAAGGGTTTTTGTTTACATTTTCCACATGACCTTCACATGCACATTATGACACACACACACACATATACATGAAATTTAATAAAAACTTTCATTTAAGTTTTTTTTATTAGGCCTGATGTGATTGTGTACACCTTTAAACCCAGCACTCAGGAGGCAGAGGCAGACACATATCTATGAGATCAAGGCTAGCCTAGTCTATAGAGCAAGTTCCAGGCTACCTGGACCTACAGGGAGACCCTATCTCAAAAAAAAAAAAAAAAAAACAAAAAAGTATTTATTTTTATTTTATATGTATGAGTGTTTTGCCTACATATATGTAAACCCACCATGTATGTAAAGTGTTTGTGGAGGCCAAAAGAGGGTATCAGATCCTTTGGAACTAGAGTTATGGACAGTTGTTAGTCATCATGTGGGTGCTGGGAACCAAACCTGGGTCCTCTACAAAAGCAGCCAGTGCTCTTAACCAGTCCTTAATAAAAACTTTAATGAAACAGAAATCCTTTCACTGTTGTCCCACTTTCTAATACAAAATGAAGACCCCAGGGTCCCCTTGCCATTCATACAGTCGTGCCTCTCTGTACTTCACCTGTTTGGAGCCACAGAAATGTCTTGATTAACCCAATCTAGGCTAACCAGCAAGTGACAAACTACAGAAATCAAGAAGGATCCTAGATCCAATAAAAGTAACAACCACAATCATCACTGTCATGACACTGAGTGCCTGCCATGTGCCACATCCTCAGAGAATATCCCTCTACAGCCATCAGGTCCTGAAGATGGTGATAGCCAGGCTCAGGGAGGACAGGACCCTGAGCCAGGCATCCGTCATCAAGAGCAGAGCTGGATTCCAGTTGCAATCTTGCTCCTGCAAAAGTTCAGCCCCTCTCTGTGTCACCATGCTAATCAGGAGGTTGTCCCACACTGAGGGGACAAGGAACAGTCAGATGATTCCCAGGTCTGTTTGGAAGAGGGAAAGGGAAGGACGCATAAAAGGAAAACAGTAGAATGGCGGACTGGCAGGTAAATGAAGGAGGCATCATTCCCGTAAGTGTCCAGGTGTCCCCAGGAAGGTGTGGCCATCTTGGACCATGTAGTAATACTGAGTCTGCCACTGTTTCAGGTGACTCTGAAGCCTCCAAGGCTAGCCAAAAGGGAGAAGCCACACATTTTAGGAAGATTCTCCCCAGCAAGCAGAACCTTGACTCCCAACACAACAGGGCTCCCCTCAAAACAAGGAGTGACTTTCCTCTCTGGGCAGACAGGAAGAATTGTAACCTCACAAGGCAAATGCCAGATTTCTCATCCAGCTCTGATAGGAGCAAACTGGGAGTCTGGTGATCTCTCAGGCCTCTAATCATGGACACCACGCCCTCTGCACCGAATCTCTGATTACCTTAAATAAAATAATAAATATCTAATGACCACTTGTGATTTAACTCTGAAGAAAGGCAGCCATTGAGCAGCCCTCTGTGTGCCACTAAGGCTCAGACCAGGAAAAGAGCAGAGAGCCTTCTCTCTCCAAGGGGACTATGTGGCTCAATTGTTACTGTAGGAGACAGTCCCAATTTAATGGTGGCCATTGTTGTTTGATTTTGTCTTTTAGACATTTTTTTTCTCTCCAATGCTTTGAGCTGATACTGCTTGTTGTAGCAAAGCTAAATGCAGACTGGTGACAGCATCTCCCTTCATGATAAATCAAGAGGCAGGAAGGCGCAGGTTCATTACCTCCTGACGCAGAAGAGCGATAGGCAGGCTCTCTGTGCTGGACAGGATGAAGCAGTTCTTTGTTCATCTACAAAAAGGCAGCTGCACAGTGTGGGGAGGGGGCTGTGGTATGGGAAAGGGAGAGACAGATTATAGAGTCTTACCCTCGAGAGAGACACTACTTAGGAGCTCTGCCTTTGAAGTCAAAGATGAGTTCAAATCCCTCTTTGAATTCTGTATAGGGTGTGAGTCTGTGAACCAGTAGCATGGCATTGGGGGCTATGGTGGCCCAGATGGTTCAAAGGGCTAAAAAGAAATGATGCATGAAAGATGCTGAGACAACCTCATGTCCGCTTTTCATCCCAGTAAATGACTGTGATCACGTGATGCTTTGTATTCCCTCTCCCTCTCCTCTTGGGCAGGTCTTGAATGCCACCACCAGTCTGAAACTGCAGTCAGCCCTGGCATGAGGTCTAGAGGGGGCTGAGTGTTTACAGCAGAATGGGGTGTGTCATGAGCCAGGCCAGATCCCAGTTGAAGGGGGCACAGAAAGAACAGGTCTAGGCCTGTTTTAGATTTGGTCTAAGAGTACATGTGCCTGGGGGCTAAGGTACCTTTCAGGAGGTTCACCCTGATACCGAAACAGGTCAAACCTTTAAATTACAGAAAGGGAGGCACAAAGTGTAATAGACAGCCTGGGATACCAGCTGCTCCAAAACTAGGACTGGAAAGATTATAAATTTGAGACCAGCCTGGGCTACAGAACAAGACGCTGAATCAAAATAATTTTTTTAATTAGTTCATTTTAAAAGGCCCATGAAAGTAGCTCAGGCTCCGTGGATTTAATTCTTAGCCTGATCCTATGGAGAACCAGAAGTTAGTAAGAAAAAAATAAAACAAAAACATTCTGTATTGATTAGGACTATTTCAGACTGCAAATCAGAAGAAAAACTGAAAAGCCAGTGACATAAACATGAATTGGTTTCTCTCATGTTAATTAGTCTGGAAGTTGGACAGTTTGTGGCATTGTTTCAATAACTAATGTCACGACTGAGAGGGCCTCTGCTCTCGTGGTTACAAAATGGCTGACCCAACTCCAGGCTTCCCATTCCTGTTCCAGGAGAAAGAGGAGGACAATGTAGATGAACAGCCCTGTGAACCCTTCTTAGTCTCACTTCCCAGAATACTTGTTGGCATTTTTTGTTTACTGCGGGAGTGACTGGGAAAGTGTGTTTCTAACACAAGTAGAAAGCAGGAAGAAAGATGCTGGAGGTACTGGAGATGCATGTTGGGTGAACTCATCACCAGTGAGTTCACCAAAACCCAACACTGGAGGTCTTGAGACACACACCAGCAAATTAGTCACACAGGCACAAAGGCATCCTAATTCCATATTATACACAACTGCATTCATCCACAGTGGTACCTTACAAAATCCATCAGAAATCTGAGGGGACCGGGATGTAATGCAGTCTTCATGGTTGACTTGACTGCATTGAGAATCACCTGGGAGACTGAGAAGCTCCTCTGCGGGTGTGAGGGCATCTCCAGGGACAAATCAAGGAGGGAGGATCAACCATGAACACAGCACCATCCCACAGGCTGGGGACCCAGCCAGAGCAAAAGAAAATATAGAAGGCCCCCAGAGTGTGGGAATTTTACTGCTCTCTGCTTCCTGACCACCATGATATGAACTGAGCTGCCCCTCACACACAAGCCTAACACACCTAGTTCAACCTTCTGAAACTGTGAGCCAAAATAAATCTTTCCTCCCTTAAGTCATTTCCATCAGGTACCATAGTCAGAGACAAAATAGAATCTCTAGTTGGAAATCACTTAGCTGACACTGACAGAGCTCCGACTGTACCCCGTGCATAGTTCCAGGACACAGAGTGGAAGGAGGAGAGCCAAAGGGACTGATCAGGAACCTGAAGCCTACACTCTCAGGGAATGGCCTGAGGGCCTCACACTGTAGCATGTGCCTGCCTTAGTTCCCAGGCCTTCAACATGCTTTGGTGAGGCTCACAGGAACCCTGTCAACCAGGCCACCGCACAGCTAGAGAAGACCTAGCTTGACTGCCGTACATCTGCACAAGCTCCAGAGCCTTAGCCATCAGCTGTTAAATTCAAACAGTGCGGGAATCCATGTGGGTTTCAACAGCAAGGAGCCACCGATATCAAATCCGACAGAAGCCAATTAAACCTTGCTTGGACTGAACAAACCAGCATATTTTTTTTTCTCTCAGAGATCTTTCTGACAGCTAAATTCAAAACCATAATCGACAGTAATGGGACACCTTCTATCATGAAATGCTGGCATTTTCCCTTCTAAACTCCTGTTTTCAAACTCTACTGAGAAAATGTCTAGCGGGCTCAATTCAGATTTAACACATTTCTGCCTAAATTGGAATTTATGCAATCGGTAGTTTTATTTAATAACTTGAAAATCAACCATATCTGGCAATCTGCTATGCTAGGCTAGAGGGGCCTTGGGGTTTCTAGGAGGATTGTGTAGCTTGGATTGTTTGTGTGGTGACTTCAGTGTTGTTGGGGTTGTTTCCAGTGGACTGTAGTTGAGTGGCAGGAAGGACAAGTGGCCTGCCCCCAGGGTAGGCTGGGACATGGTTGGGGTCATCCTCTGACCCCTACCAGGTGACAGACACTAGAGGTGCACTAAAATGAATCAAACTTAGTGTGTCTTCTCCCAAGAAGCCCACACTTCTGTTGGGAGAGTACTAGTCGTTTATGAATCCAAATGGGGAATAAGTGCCAAAATGAAAGGTTACAAAAAGTTATCCCTCAGTAACCATGAGAATGCTGCCAGGACAGTCTTCAGACACCCAAACCCACTGCTGCACAAGTCCATTATAAAGAGTGGCATAGTGTCTGCACTGGGCCTGGCACTTGCTCCAGGGTGCTTTAACGCATCCCAGGTGACTTTATGAATACCTACCTGTTGCAGTGTAAAAGCTGTGGGAAGCATGGCTGTCCTATATTGGTAAAGAAAAAAATTTACATTCTCAGTAGAAAAGAAAATTTTGGAAATATTTCTGATATTCTGTGGTTGCTGGAATCCATGGATACAGCCAGCCAGCTGTGTAAGGGAGCTTGGAAGTAGAAACTGATTTTGTCAGGGGAAGAGATGTGCAGGGAAGCCATGTGATGGGAATCGCTCGATGTAGACTTGAGGTGGCGTGAGAGACGGGGATAAAGCTAGGACTTGTTTCCTAATGCACAGAAATAGAGCAGGGGCATCAATTACAGTCCTGTTACAAGGGAAAGTCCTTTCTTGGCATGCTGTCTGCCGGATTGCTCTCCCACAGAGCTGCAGCCTCTCCTCTTCCTCCTCTTTCTCCATAAATGTGTGTATATGCCTATGTACTATTATGTAGATAACACACACTGTATTAGTTGCCTTCTGTTGCTGTGATAAAAACACTGATCAAAGCTACCTTAGGAGAAACGTGTATCTTTAGCTTATACATTACAGTCCATCTTTGAAGACTGTAATACCAGGAGCAAGGCAGGGACCTGGAGGCAAAAGCTGAAGCAGAGACCGTGGCAGTGGTCTACGTGCTGGCTTCTCTTCATTTGCACTGCTTTATTTCCACTCCAGACCCACCTACCTAGGGATGGCACCGCCCACAGTTGGCTGGGCCCTCCTACATCAATTAGCAATCAACAATATGCCCCTCAGACATGCCCCCAGGCCAGTATGATGGAGGAAATTACTCATCTGAGGTTCCCTCTTCCCAGGTAACTCTAGTTTGTGTCAAGTTGACAGAGTTAATCAGTGCATGGGCACGCATGCACACACAGGCACACACACACACGCACATGCACACGTGTGCGCACACACACGCATGATCCAAGTTCTATCCCAGAGGGTTGTCAAGTTAGGGGACTTTGCTCTGTGCATCCACCAAGGTTTCAGTACTCACATCTGATATACTGCTTGTCCCGGGATGTGTCTCTCAGCCTTGGCACTGTTGACTCTTTGAACCAGGTACATCATTCTATACACTGTAGAATGTTGACCAGTATCCCCTGTCTCTACTCAGTAGATGTCAGCAGCAGTCTTCCAGTATAACAACCATGAATGCATAAGTATTACCCTATGTCCTCAGGAGGCAAAATCATGCCTGGTTAACCACTAGCAGAGAACCTCTAGGGCCCTAAACATCTTTCCCTAGTCCAATATCCACAGGATATTTCTTTCCATCGAAACCAATCACACCATCCTGTACCGGTTGGGGTCTTTGAACTCTCCATCTTCATCATCCCACACCCCAGTCACTCCAAGGTGTGTACTATGGACACTGTCTTCTTCCCAAGGTGACTAGTTGTGCCTAACCCAGTCATTTCTTGCCTGGCTGATTCTATCAGCCCCTTAACTTTTACTTTCCATCTGGCCTTCTTCCAACCTTCTGTTTCAATTAAAATATGATACTGACTTCCCCTTGGTTAAGATAGGGCTAGTGGGCTGCAGAGATGGCTCAGTAGGTAAACAGCTTGCTTTGCAAGTGTGAAGGTTCTAATCCCCAGAACCTACATAAAGCTGAGCACCTGTCTTCTCAGTGATCCTACAGGAAGATGGGACACAGAGGCAGGAGAATCCCCAGAAGCTCTCAGGCCAGCTAGCCTGGTCCACATGCTAGTGAACAATAAATTAAGATGGAAGGCAAGGACTGATACCAAAGTTTGTCCTTTGACCACTTCCAGTTCACACACACACACACACACACACACACACACACCAGGGTGAAGACCTATATCTTTCCGCATCTTTAATGAGGTTTAAAGAGTGCTGTTTACACCTATCAGGTTCTTCTACCTTGTTTATCCTCACCTGCTCCTATTGGGAACTAAATTTTTTAATGCCACATCCTCTGTCTTCATCCTCCTTCTAGAATATCATTCAGCATTAGCTTGAGTATAACTTTGTGAACATTCCTATGAGCATCACTTCCCAAACCAGGTCACAGGCTTTCTGTGCACCATGGACTTCCTCCTCTGAACACTGTTTTCCTTTGCAAGATCACAGCTTCCCAAGGGCAAGAAACAGGTTAGCTTTGTCTGTCATTGGAACTGTAGCATCCATCCAGATCTGCTGCACAGTAGAGATACAATTAATTGTTGGACGAACAGTTGGTCAATCTTTCCAGGACTTACTTGGCTCACAGGCAGCCCTTCATTAGTATCAAATCCAAATCAACTCTGCTTGGGACAGAGAGAAGAGCCAAAGGTCCAAGTGGGACACAAGAAGGACTAGCTCAGAGGTATCTTTCAGCCGATCCCCAAAAATAATCAAGCCCACCCTGTTTCCCATGTCAGGATGTTCCCAGAGCTCTGAAGTGATGTGGGTCAGCCTTGTTCCTTTGTCTGGGATTGGGAGGCCTGACTTCCAGCTCTCTTGATAGTTGGATGGATGATTTTGAAAAATCCACATGACCTCAATGGTTCCTTCGTCTTCACTTAAGCAGAGAATGTAACCTGGAATTTTCTTGGTACTGTTGTGGCTACATGCCCATTGAGTGAAAAATAATAACCTATTTATCAGGTTGTACACCAAGTGATTTGCATATTAACATGAACTCCTCAGTTCTGTGGAACAGGTGACGTCAAAACACACTGTGTTCAGAGGTAAGGAAACGGCTTTGAGGAGGGTACTCAACATGTCCAGATATACCAGACATCTTAGCTGCTATTCCCTGTTGGTGTGATAAAAATACTCAGACAAAAGCAACTCAAGGGAGAAGGGTTTATTCTGGCTCACAGGTACAGAGCATAGTCCATCATGGCGGGAAGGTCACAGTGACAGGTGAGCGGCCACTTGTCATTCTCATCCAAGAAGAAGCTGTGACTGTTGGGGCTCAGCTCAGTGTCTCTTTTTCATTCAGTCTAAGACTCCAATGAAGGGAACTGTGCCCCCCACATTCAAGGTGGGTCTTGCTACCTCAGTTCACCTAATCTAGATAATTCTTCACAGTCCTGCCCAGAGACTTGCTTCTTAGGTGATCCTATATCCTGTCAAGTTGAAAATATTAGCCACCACACCAGATAAGCAGGTGATAGAGTTGATATTTGAATCTAAGACCAAATAAATTCAGAGAGCCTGTGTTGTTGGGAGGAGCCTTGTGGGCTGTAGTAACACAGAGCAGGAGACAAGCACCTCTCTTAAAGTGGTGTCTGTTGGAACAGTGTTTTAAAGAGTATATTTAAAAAGACCTCTGACAGAAAAAGGAGAATGCCAGTTTTAGCTTTAGGCAACACACAGGAGATATGACTGTGCCTGTGACCACAGGCAAGAAGATTTGCATTTTCTTGAGATCTTGTTAAAATATGCTGTCAAGCTTCTAGCAGAAAAACAAGAGTTAAAGATGGGGAAAGAAGCAAAAATATATGGCTGAGGCTCATCTTCCTTAAACAATAGCCATTTCAATAAAGGTTTATAAGCCATTTCTAATTAGAGCTGAATTCTAAGAAAGGCATACTTTGATTCCCAGGTCAGTACACTGCCAAGGTCTGCTAAGTAAAATAGAGGGGATGATAGGCCCACCTAATGAGGGATGAGGCTCTGGGATGTGTGGCTGAGATGCTGGTAACTGTAAACAACTTAATTGGGGTGAATAATTTAGGTAAATATCCAGTTAAATGGATTCACTCAGGATCTGAGCTCTA